>OY982963.1:9593542-10218542 GCA_963890685.1 Plagodis pulveraria
GAATTGAGTGTCACACGTTTTAAGATTAATATCAATAAAAGAAAATTATATTGACAAATATAACAAAAGAAGTGAAAAAATACATGCAAAAAATTGTCAGTATGATTTTATCATTCGCTCAAGAAGTCTAGAGCTCTAGAAGTCTTCTTCCGTACCTACTATTATCGCAACCATTTGTTTTTTTTTTAAACCTAAGTATCAATCACCTGAATAAGTCTAGTAAAGCTACGAATGAACATAATTCTCCTGCTTTTGTATTAAAATTATTGATGAAATTCACAAAATATTTTAAAGCAAGCATAGCACAAATGTATCCTATAACTTATTAAATGTACACCAAGAGTTGAGAAAAAAAACGAAAATAAAAATACTTGGAATATATCTGACAAACAACAATATCTGTATAAAATCAGGTCACAGGGTCACTGTACAACATACTCTTGTGGCATATTCATCTGTATCTATATTATATAAACTGTGAACCGTGACATGGGTATACAACCCTCAGTCTGGTGTGCATTCATAAATATCCCTTCGGGGCTTGCACTATCGATGCATGAGGCTGACGTGATGGGATGGAAAATTGCATTGTGACCGAAGTGCCCATCCATGTAACCTAGTACGCTCTTTGAAGAATTACTAGGTAAAGTAGGGAGTTGACGATAGGTTCATTATTTGCTTCATAGGTGGAAATCATTGACAAATAATGCGCTTCGAAACGTTGGTATTTACGTAAAATTTATCAAGTTTGAACAAAATTCTTCAATTTTAGTTTATGTGCGTAAAGTACCTAGAAATGAGGCTTCGGTTTTAAAAACTCATTGGTAGCTACCAATGAGTTTTTAAAACCGAAGCCTCTCAGTACTGCCGTTTAACGAAAACAAAATGCACTAAACCCTTACCAAAATGTCTTGTTAAAATCCTGTTTTTAAAATGCACTAGATTCCGCTAAAATTTGTGAATATACAAATAAAGTAATATAGAAAAAAGACATTTTAATATATGTAACTTATATTAGGAAATTAAATCTACTATCAAATCAAAAACTAAATTAAACAATTCCACTGCATCTTCTTTGTTATCGTTTCGCCCATATGCCGGTGATAGGCCTGTTTCAGATAATGTCCTTTATATTTTAAATTTTCGTTACTTACTTTGTCGAGAACATTTTCAGGTAGGTCACATATGTTGAAGCTTTGCTTTACGATTTTCACCTATCACTATCGATGAGTTCATTGTTTTAGCAGTCATCTGGTTACAGAGCTTACATTTTTCAATGTTCATAACGCTGAACTGTATTTGCCATAATCCCCAAGCTTGGCAGGCGTCTTGGAGATCGCAGTGTAAGATGACAGTTCTTTAGAAGGTGCTGCTGCCAGTATTTTTCCCTTAGTCGCCTCTTACCCGCACCACCCACGGGATGATATGGGGAAGTGCAATTCTAAGGGTAGATTTATATTAGACCGGGCCGTGCCCGTGGCGTGCCGTGTACGTGGCCCGGACGGGGCATTTTGTATGAAGCAGTTTATATTAGGTCCTTACATATGAAATTGGCGTTTTTCGTACTGGCCACTTTAATCACGAATTTCTCCTCTTTGGTAAGGAATTCCAAATTCAAATTTGTACAGCTATAGACTCATGTATTTGTGCTTCGATGATCGTCATTCATTTGTTTTTTTTCTTCTGTTTTTTTCTGTTTGCGTCACTCATTTTACAAAATGGAAAACCTTAAATATCGCATTATTTACGAGTACGAGTTCCACCGTGGCACTAGTGCTGCGGAAACAACTCGAAGGGTGAATGATGTGTATGGCGGTCGTGTTGCAAAAGAAAACACAGTTCGTTTTTGGTTCCAACGTTTTCGTTCTGGAAATTTCGACCTGCAGAACAAGCCCCGTGGACGGCCTGAGACTCAAGTTGATAATGAAGAGTTGAAGGCTATTGTGGAAGCGGATCCATCGCAAACCACGTCCGAGTTAGCTGCAGGCTGCAATGTTAGTGATAAAACTGTTTTAATTCACTTGAAGCAAATTGGGAAGATTAAAAAGCTTGAAAGGTGGGTACCTCACGAATTGACTGAAACAAACCGGCAAACGCACGTCGACTGCTGCGTTACATTACTAAACCGGCACAATAATGAAGGTATTTTAAACCGAATCATTACCTGTGATGAAAAATGGGTTCTTTACGATAATCGGAAGCGCTCAGCGCAATGGTTAGATCCTGGCCAGCCAGCCAAATCCTGCCCCAAGCGAAAATTAACCCCAAAAAAGTTACTTGTAAGAGTTTGGTGGACTAGTGCCGGTATTGTTCATTACAGTTTTTTCAAATCTGGCCAGACTATTACGGCTGATGTCTATTGTCAGGAATTGCAAACCATGATGGAAAAGCTAGCGGCTAAACAACCTAGGCTGGTCAATCGCTCCACGCCACTGCTGCTTCACGACAACGCTAGACCACACACTGCGCTACAGACGGCTACTAAATTAGAAGAGCTTCAATTGGAAAGTCTAAGACATCCTCCGTACTCCCCGGACCTTGCTCCAACAGATTACCATTTTTTTCGAAATTTGGATAACTTCTTGCAAGGGAAAAAATTCAACTCCGATGGGGCAGTCCAAATCGCCTTCAAAGATTTTATTGATTCCCGTCCGACTGGTTTTTTTAGTAAAGGGATCAATGAACTACCTATGAGATGGCAAAAGTGCATAGAAAATAATGGTTCATACTTTGATTAATTAAATATATTATATTAAAAAATATTCGACTTTTTGTTCCTCCCATACAAAACGCCAATTTCATATGTAAGGACCTAATATTAGACAGTGCCTGATCCGTGTCCTGTCCGGGCCCGCCTACTAACGTACGCTCCGGCCCGCCCCGTCCTCGCCCCGGCCCGGACACGGCCCGGTCTAATATAAATCATCCCTAACCCGGCACCCCACGGGGAAGTCTAAAGGACTTCATTCCAGCCGAATGTATCAAGATATGAGTCCAAAACTTCACTGCATTATTACCATTATCTACCCATTTGATGACTTCAATTCCTTGACACTGTGTTAATATTTTATCAACCTTGAATTGCTAACTAATAACAAGTTTTGCGCCAGTTTTTACTATATAATATTTAGCTCTTAGTTATGAAAAAAAAAAGCGCTAGAGACCCTAAAATTGCACTAGATCTAGCGATAATCCGCTGAAACGGCATTAGCTACCCACTACGTGCGGCGTTAACATAGTAAGGAGCCCTGTGGTGCAGCCAATGTGTACCAATAGCAAGACTGGAAAGACTTTAAAAAATAAGAAAGGACTGGGCCTTTAGACTTATTTATTGCTTAATACACATTAAAAAAATCTTAGGGATTTTTATCCAAATTTATAACGATACTATGTATATTTTTAAAGACGATACTATGTATAGACACTGCAGAGTTTGCAGAGGTAAAATTTAAGTAGCATGTGAAGAACATTGAAATTAAAAAGTCTAATATACAGTTTGTGATTGTTTAGATGTCAAAATTGTATGAAAATTTCTTCCCTGGCGCTTAGCCGTCTAGTACACCGTCTAGAGGCACCAGCTATATTTAGTCGTGCCATCCATTTAATAATTCAACGTCTCCAATAATAAACTTTACGTTTGGTATTAGGATGACGGGACCTTAGGATGAAATGCGAACAATGCAAATACATCCATACACGATTAAGACTTTTATTCCAAATTCTAACATTTGTTTGCGATACTAGTCCTGAAGTTTATATAATTGGATAATTAAATTCCCATGTGCCTAATAAAAAATTGGTAGAAATATCTACGCGTCGTAATCGTCTTTTAGGTTCAGTCACCGATTCTTGACGAATCATTGTCACCTTTAGTCTAAGGACGAAAGTTTAGATTTGCCCCTAGTTATAATCTGCTAGAGTCTAGCAGTTCTATAAAAATTAACGCCTAAATGTCTTTTACTATTATTAGATTTTGCCTTTGGTTGCTAAATTTACCTGTAATTTGAGAAGTTGTCAGCTGTGGAAACACAGTGAGCTTCTTTTAAGTTGATACAATTTAGTTAAAGATATTGATTTAATTTATAGAGCATTGGTTTTGAATGTTGGGATAGAAGGGCTTGGATGCAAGACTCTTGTGACGACGTAGTTTTCTAGTGTGGCTTTACTTTTTTATGGTCAAAGGCTAACCTTGGTAGGTAGCATAAAAAAAATATTAGGTTTATTTCTTCCGTACACAGTACACACAAATAACTATTAAAAATCCCGCACCATCTATAGATGCGTAATACATAAAGACAATGCTAGGCCAAAAATACATAACGATTGGATTGTACAAATACTGAATACTCTAAAGTTTGGTTATCTCAGAGACAGTGGGATCAGCCCCTCTGAGAACTAGGACGGAAAGATCCTTAAGAAACGTGTGCCTGTTGCAGATCGTGCTCGTATCCTCGCGGTTTCTGTGGGAATCTGACTTTGGGTCACCTTTTAAAAACATCCGCTTTTCGTCTCGCCATAGCCCACGCTTGGGTGGAAAATGACGCGTTGCGCCGCCTATCACTGCCATTGTGGTCAACTGGGTCACCATGGCCTCTCTTGCTTTCGAAGTGCTGGTTGAATTTTCCGCCATGCTAGCCTTACCGATATCATCCGCAGGGCTTTCACCAGTGCCAATGCCTATTCCTATGCCTATTCTCGAACTGAATGTTCTAATGAAGGTAAAAGACCTGATGGTATGAATCTGGTTCCGTTAAAGTGGAAGTTAGGACAACCATTAGAGTGGAACGATGCGTGCATTAATCTTTCTGAGGAAAACCTGATGGCTGGGCTGCGGCTGTAGTGGTTCCACTTGTTACATACTAATATTGTAATCCAACAGGAAAATACTGCTAGTATGCTAGGCACTCCGTCAACTGGTAGTGAGCTGGAGCATTTGGACTGCTTGTGAGTTTGCAAAGCGTTTAAGTTGCCCAAATGCTTTCGTTATAGTAGCTGAAGTTTTGTGTATAGTTAGTAGTATTTTGTTAATTAATGCTGCTAATACCGCCGGTTAGCAAAATAACATACTTTTAAATTTGTATTTATTATATTGTATTTCTAACACAATGTAGAAATACATTTTAAAAGAATTATCTTGAGTTTCTCTTCTATTATATATACAAACCATTTCTGCTGAACTTGGCAGTAGAACATTTT
Source organism: Plagodis pulveraria (assembly GCA_963890685.1). NCBI lineage: Eukaryota > Metazoa > Arthropoda > Insecta > Lepidoptera > Geometridae > Plagodis > Plagodis pulveraria. Next base: position 9,598,739 of record OY982963.1, read on the forward strand.
AATAATAAACTATAATTGTGTAATTTATCAAAACTAGACGTCAAACTCAATAAATAATCTGGATATTGAGAATTGTATGTGACGGTTATTATTAATTTATATTGGGCCATGTATTGTCCATGTACATATTTTTTTCTTCCAATAATTGTATTGGAAGAAAAAAATATGTACATGTAAATATGTACAGTCGCCTGCAATAAGAAGTATAAACTTCGTAATTTTCAGAATAGTGTGATGTCGCCTAGTTATTAATAATCGATGTTAACATTAACATGAGTAAAAATATTCAAGTTATTCTTTGATTTTAAGATACTTCTGATTATATAGAGAAACACAGAACTCTTTGCCACTATTTTGAAAATTACAATGTGTATACTTCTTATTGCAGGCGACTGTACATATTAATTGTAATATGATTTAATAAGGAACTGATTAGACTAGTTTCCCTTTATCTTCTGTTGATCAGATTACATTTATTGCCTGATATTTTATTTAATTTTAACTTTTGCTATTTTTGATGCTTGCTTTTGACTTTATCCAGTACTTAGTTGGTGCCAACAAAACTTCAAATTGATATTCTTTTAGGAACAGTTAACACTTAACCACTCACTAATCTTAAAACAAAAAACGCATATTAAATTTGTTTTTCCAATATTCATTAAATAGCATATAATAAATTGTAATTTATTATTGTTTTATAAGGCTATGATGGGACTGGCATAAATAAAATACTATGCAATTATCCTAAAACAATATTGGTGCACTTGGTGTAAAAAAGTTACATACTCATATTTTATAATAACTTTACTCATTCTGTACGGTGGTAGGACATTTTACGAATTCTCGCCTGGCAAGCTACTACCCTCAAGCAGAATATATCTGTCACCAAGCTCACCTGTTATTGGGCCGGGAAGGTTAGCCTGAAAAACAGCTTTGACAATATCATCAATTGCCATCAGGTGAGATAGTGGTCAAAGGTTAGCCTAACAGATATAAAAAAAATAACAAAGAAAAAAAATACTTATTCAAAAAACTAGGCTAAGTACGAGTCGGGCCTCTCTCTTTAAATTTCCACATTGCAACAGCCACACAACCAAACACATTTTTTTTTTATTTCAGAAGTAACTACAATTTTTAATTTACTTTTCAGTATTTTGTTGGTTGAATAGAGGATATGATTAAATTAAAATGAGTAAAAAAAAAATTTAATAATATTTTTTTTTTCCAGTCTTGAAAATTTCAATTTAACTTTTTATTGATAGTAAGACTCGGGCTATAAAGGGCTACCAATATTTTGTCAAACATCTGCTATGTTGACTTTTTCAATTTAGTGTCTCACAGAAAAACCTGTATATTTGGATAGAGTGCACAAAATATTATGATATAGTGTACTAAAGCGTCACATTACTGAGATAGCTATTATTGACAAATTGGAACTAAAACAATGCTAAAAATTAAACAACTACATGTTTCTATGCACTTATTTAGTTTTACTTGAATATTGCAGTATAAATACATGATCCTTGCATTAGAATCATCAGCATTTTGGAAGAATAGTATGAGATTTTAGCATACGCTGTAGGCGGCAGAGGCACAGCTCAGGTGCATCCAACCCTGCTGACGTCAGTCACCAGCATGCATATTCCTACTCATTCAATAAATAGCTTAATGAAGCTGTAAGCCCTATATGACCATACACCATAACACCAAATATGACGCTTGTGTATATGTATTATCGTTTATTATAAATGAAGCAAAATGAAAACTTATTTTAATAAATAACATTTTGTGAATGGCTACCCCCTTTTTACTTTTAACTTTTTCTTATTAATATTACTTATAAGGCAATCTGCTATGCTAATACATATTATGTGAAAATTTCAACTGGCTACCTCTCACAGTTCCAAAGCTACATGCCCTTTGGTCCACTGATGAACGGACAGACAGGCAGCCTAGGCTTAGGTATAGGTTCCTGTTGTCTAGTGTGGAACCCTAAAAAGGGCTTCTTAGTAAAAGTAAGGTTTTCAACAAAATGTTTCTACACATTCAGCGAGTTAATTTAAATGAATATTATTTTTTTACATTCTTCTGCAACTATTTCAGCAATGTTGACACTTTATAGTAGAGCTATATATCTAAAATGTACTGTTGTTATTTGTGTCCACTATGTATGTAAACAGGTTTTATTGTGCGTCTCCAATACAAAAAAAATTACTAGACCTGACTACTATCCCTCCAGCAGAGTCACCTAGATAAATTATGTTAGTCCACATCAACAAAAAAAATTAAACTTAACATCAGATCTTTGACTAAAGTGCTATATTTGTTTGTTAATTGATTTTCAAAAATTATTATCCTATGATTTTTATGCCAGTAAGTAACATGTAGTCAAATTTAAACTCAACATTAAAAGATTCTGTTAAATGACACCAGAATATATGAAACATTCATCTAATTCATCTTGTATCAATTACTTTATTTTATATTTGACCATGTTCTTTCTTATTTGTATAATCTCCAATGCGAGAGTGACATAGAGAGGAGGATAATTATTTACTATTCTCTAATGTTTTTTGACATCTTCATTTAATTCAAACTTCATACACATTCACATCACATCAACAGCTGAAACTGTTGGAAGACATCTACCATTGAACAAATGCCTCCCCATCCATTGGGGGGTTTTGTTATAAAGCATGACAGACTGTCTTAGGGACTGCAGTGTAAGATGGCAGTTCTTCAGAACGTGCTGAAGCCCATTTTTTAGTATTTTTCACTTTGTTGCCTCCGTCATATCGAGATACGGGGAAATGCAATTCTAGCCAGGCTCCCTACTGGTCATACTCAATGGATGACATATACATATTCAAGAGGTCCAAATTGTGGATGAGCTTGAAACTTGGATATATGTATTGTATGTTGAAAATTAATAAAAGCAAATATCATAGCATGTTACATCTAATCCAGAAAAAAAATCCAGGTTAGCATACAAAAATTGGAAAAAAAAAGGTTATTTCCAGATGATATTATATAAAATATCATTGAAGACCAAACAAGTAGGGGTCTGTGAGTCAAATATATATTTATTAGATGATAATTTTCGATTGATCATTTACAGCCTTACTTATAAACGCTACTTAAATTTTAAACATTATTTAGCCGCTGATTAGCAAAATTTCTTACTCATAAACGCTACATAACTTTATCCAGTTCCTAAGTACTGCTTAAATCAGCTGTCAATTTAAACACCGTCCCACCCATGTTTAAATATTTAAGTAGCAAGATGGCGCCCATATTTCTGATCAGCTGATTTAGTTACAGACCCACCAACTTATCTGTTCAGGTGGCAGAAAAAAGAACTACAACATTCCTTCAAAGTGTGACAGTTCGTAGTTGATTTCCTTGACCAGTAGCACCCTCGAAAACTGCACAGTTAAGTTGGTGGTACTATACAAAGAAAAGTATTATATTTACTTTTTAATTTCAAGATATTTAGCACTAGATACATGCTATTTGGCCATTTAGGTCATTCATAATACTTTTTAGTACAATGTTGTCAGTTTAAAATACGTTCGACCTCATTATCCATTGCTTAGCTAAACAGGTGCTATGTAGCGTTTATAAGTAAGAAATATTTAAGCATTACTTAAACACTGTTTAGTTATCCATTACTTAGCAACTACATAGCGATGTTTTTATAAGTAAGGGGGTTAATGTTAATGAAATTCTGGTGGGTTAAAAAATATTTTAGCTACATTGCTCCCGGGGTTATAAGTAAGCAAGAGAATACAAAAATTTATTGTAATTATCAAAGTATAAAAAATAGATTTACTAAGTTATTAGGTAACCTTCATTTCTTTATCCTTTTTCTTATCCTACTACATATAGTTATGTTGGAAGAATGTATGAGACCTATTTTAAACTGGTATATATAAGTATGTTGCCCTTGGTAAATCCAGTTTGATGACCCCATGATCCAAGGTGTTAGGGTTATCATAGTTTATCCAACACAAGACAGTATTGTAGTAATATCATACCAGAAAGTAGTAAGTAATTTATATTCCTTTTATTTAAAATTTTGAAAATGTCTAGAATGTATGTGGCTCTTTGGTAAATCCAGTTTGCCACCCCTGATCCAAGGTGTTGCGATTCTCATAGTTTATCGAATACAAAACAGTATTGTTGCATTATTATACCGGAAAATAGTGAATAATTTAATTTCTTTTCACTCTAATTTTGGGTTTTGTATAAAAAACCTTCCTGTATTTTCATTAATTTGGTAATGATTATTGGAACTCTATAAGTACTTAAATTGCTAAAGTTCAGAATTGTCTGCTATTTATTTCACAATTATATCATGGAAACAGACTGCTACCGGAGCAGGTCAATGAAATAATGTTATAGTAATAAAGTATAATTACTTACATTTATTCTTTCCGTTCTCGTCCATGAGCATGTTGAAGTGGTGGTGCCTGTTCCACGCAGCCATTTTGCCTTCGTGAGGAGCCCCGAGAAGCACCAGGGCCGCCCCTGCGGGCCCAACTCCGTCTAGGGGCTCCAGTGTCCTCAGTGCACTACAACTTTGTCACACACTCATAACCAGAAAAACATTTCTGTATACACACACACGAGCTCAAAGTAGGGAAAGCGAAGGCGGCGGTGTCATCGGCGCGGGCGCGCGCACATGCCAGGCACTTCCGGTAAACGCACTTCTGCACACGCGGGTAAACAAGCACGACCAAACAACTAGCGGTGATTCACCTCTTGCCGTCACCCGAACGCTCCGCACTGCACTGTAGCGCCCGCCAACCCGCAACCGACTGACACCCAAACACTCGCCCCGTGTCACGTGTGCGCTGTGTGCGCCGACCGTTGCACCGACACCAGCACCACACAACACACTATTCCGCACAAATTATTTCACACCTGATCAGAAACTCTCAGATAATTTACCGACCGATTTATTTTTCAACTAGACTTACACGAGCGACCGAGACGCGCGACGCTGTCGCCCTGCCTCGGAGCGATCCTGACTGCGCCTAATCGAACTTGCGAACAAAATAATAACAAATGTGCATGAGAAGCTTGCTATATTGTGTGCACGTGGGTTGCGTCACAGGCCGAACCGACGAAATATTGTGTTATACAGTTAACGACGAAAGCGTTTCCAAAAATGCGACGAAATTCTTCGAGATCTTCGAATAGAAACAGTCGCGCGCGGACTAGGTAACGAAGAATTCATATAATGATAACGGGAACTACACAGTACCACACACCAGTATCAAAAGAGAACGGCTGAATAAGAGTCTTATCTGCATTATTGAAACACCAATATTTAACACTATTTGTAAACAAAACACAGCCTGAAATGCATTCAGAAATTATCAAATCCGAACACTTATCACGAACGCGTCATTCAAGCGCGACAAATAGGACAAAACATGGCAGCAACATCGAACGAAAAGTACACGAATTTGGTCTATGGTTTTTTTTTTTAAATGCCTGGGTTTGTGAAAAGCGTTCCATTTCACATGCGAAGATAAAAAAGGAAAGCGTCACTTTAGTTTCTTAAATATGCTGCATGAATTATTTGAGATGAAAATTATACACAACCTCCAAATACTTCAAAACGTTATTTGGAATTATTTGCTTTTCTATTTATTCATCATAAGAATAATATTTTCAGAAAAAAATAACTGCATATAAAGACGACGGATACTGGAACGCAAATGCAGATACAAACCATAGACAAAAAGTACTCAAAGTTGCCCGTGTTAAAAGCGATTTACCACAGTAGAATTTATTTTGGTTATTGTTGGAAAATTATATGGTGACGATTAAAACATTCACTTTTTTTGTTGATTCGAAACATCTTCAACCCTCAAATTCAAATTAATTTTATTTTTCAAATTCAAATATATTTATTGCATGAACACGGGTAGTAAACAAGTTCTTAATTATACAAAGTTCTCCTCAAGACGCGTTTTTTCGAAACATCGTCCAAAAACTCGTACACAAATTATAGTTTCAAGTCGTCGTACGTGCAAGAGAAGGGTTTATACACAGTACTTGGTTTCAGAAACACGCACTGTACATTAAATTGGTTCACTATTATTTTTTGCTCAGTGATTGGTTCAAATTCCAGTGAGGGTAAATGTTTAGATACAAGCCACGGAAAACATGTTTATTTCGACCATGACAACAGTTGCTTGTTTTTGAGTAATATTTCGGGAAAAACATATAATTTGCACAAAACATTGGCAGGGAACGCTCCTTCGCGAAGATGATTTGATTCATAAGGAACGGATACAAAAAATAATTACGCACGGTAATTACGTTCTGCCACAATAATTCAAAAAACCACTTGCAAACCTACATGGCATTCGATACAGTGAAGAAGCAAAAGCGTTTGCGCTATCTGTGCAAATCTATTCACCTAAGGCGAATGAATTTATAAAAAATTTGGATTCATAATGGAACACTAAGAAGACGACTGTCCTCGTTTAACTGCAATGTTGGTTTCTTGTCTGAAGGCCTCGAGTATTTAAAAAGAGATGTAAAGTTGCCAGAAAAAGTGTTTGAAAAATTAAGCTTTAAATTTTGGATGGCATGTTATTGAAACAAGATAGATACAAATAGGTACTTTTGTCAAACATATTAGCAATAATATATACAAAATATAATGTATTATGCTTCTATCTACGAACAATTTATTTATTCGTAGACTTTTATATATAAATTATATAATATAATATAATACAAACATTATAATAGATTATCAGATAGCCATAAACTATTTTTAAGCAAAATGGCTATAACAGGTAATTACAGTGTCATATTTGATAGGTAAAACTTTTTTATCTGGTCCTTAAATACATTTAAAGTTTGTTAAAAAAATTGTGCACGTCTGATGGAAACGGGGAGGTAATTCCATAGGCGGGCAGCTTTGACAGAAAGAACTGGTATGAGGTGGAATTTCTAGTGTAAGATTTTCTAATGACCTTAAAGAGTATGCAGAACATCGAAGGAAGTTGAAACGTTCCTTGAGATAGCACAGGGACTTAGGATTGAACCTTATAGTGTAAAGAAGTAAGAGAATGTCAGTATTCCGGCGAAGACGTATTGGAAGCCACTTGAGCTCGGAACGAAATTGAGATATATGATCGTATTTAAGCAAGCCAAATATGAATCCTATGAAAACATTTTGTAGCCGCTGAAGTTCATTCAGCTGTTCCTCCGTGAGATCTAGATAGCTGGCGTCAGCCTAGTCTAGAATGGGAAGTAAGAGAGATTGAACTAAAGCAATTTTAGTGGTAGTAGGAAGGAAGTTACGTAGCCTTTTTAGAGATTCCGTCGATGCAAAAAGTATACGACTGGTTATTTGTAACTGCAGGTCCCAAGTCATAGAGTTGTCAATAGTCACACCCAGATTTTTTTACAAAAACGCTAAAAGGAATAAATAACGTTTCCATCAAAAATCACCTGAGGAAGAGATGCCCAGTCCACTTTTGACAATAACCTGGAGCTGCCTATAACAATACTTTGAGTATTGCTGGGATTCAATTTCAATCCGAAGGATTTACTCCATTTTGTTGGAATGGAAGAAGACCCAATAAAATATCTATTAACCTTTCTAAATTTTCACAAGACAATCATGAAATATTTTCAGTTTTAATCTCAACGTTAACAATTACAAAACAATAAACTTTGTCATTATTAACTTATATTGTTTTTAAATATATACTTTAATTTGCTTAAAGGGAAGCCTGTAATAACTATTTCACCTGGTGGTGTTCATGTGGTTGAATATGACTTAAATCAAAGAGAAGGAAACTGAGCTTGTAAAAATTAAAACTATTATTGCGTGCATTATATCTACTATTAGTATTCATATCCGCTATTGCAGAGTAGGCATAACCTATTATTATTGCTATATCAGTCCATTTTTATATCAGATTATTAATTATTAATTGAATTTTTATAGTTAAAGTCGTCACCAACGACCCTCATGTGCAATAATTGGCGTCACAATAAGTAGATTGCCATTAGGAATCTTTTTTTCTAATGCATGGTGATGACATATACAGGATACATTTCGGATAGTGTGCGATGTATGGCATAATTTAATTCCTGCATCTCCTTTCCACTACCGTACTACAAGACGTATGAAAACATGGCATCCGTATGTGGTTGTCATTCCTCCTGTCCGCACAAAGCGATTTGCGTCCTCCTTTATAATACGGACAGCGTAGGAATGGCACACCATCCCATCGTCTTTGTTCCCCGAGAGCTACAATCTGGATGTCTTCAAATATAGAGTGAGTAACTATCTTCTAGGCAAGGATGCTCCACCGTTGACCGCGTCATCACTTACCATCAGGTAAGACTGCGGTGAAATACCTGTCTATTCCGAATAAAAAAAATGCCACTAAATTATTAAATTTGAAGTATCTGTTTTTTATTTTTCATTCACCTCTAATCTTTTTTAGCAATTGGGAATGAATTTTCAATCTGTTTCATAAGGTTTTAATCATTTTAAATATGCTATTTCTTCTGAATATGTACGCAAAAATATTATGCTTCCGTTCGCAGTTTTATGTACCTGAGACCTGTGTGAAATATCCTGTTTTTGATGTAACAGATACAAACTAATGTTTAAACATATTATTTACACCAAAGATAATGTTTTGCTGGTATGATAGTTGCCAATGTGTCTTAAAGGATGTAGTCCACTTTGTGTGTCCGTGGCTTACCGGATAATAGTAAAATTTTTGGAGGTGTAACATTCATAAACTGTTGAATTCGACATGTCTACGTATTTGTCCTGTTTTTAGAAGAAACCTTTATTGTGACCCTATTTAGAAAAAGAGGTCAGACCACTGACTGAGATCGTGGTAAGTAGATATTTGGTTCAAATGGATGTGGAAGTATTTTCTCCACCTTTATCTACAGCTTCGTTGTTTATTAAATTCACAAATCAATTATTTTCTTGTTGTTAATGTTATTTTCTTATTCCCTTATTGGTGGTATGATCGCTCATCTGGCACCTGGCAGCACTATTTTATTATCTCTGCTGTGTGGTTAGGGATATTCCGATACTACTAATGTATCGATACCCACTCAGTTAAACTGGAATGGTACACAACTGGAACATAAATGTATTGGATACCTTCTCATATCAATTAATTTATTGTTATTTTTACTAAATGACGTGTTTATCAAAAACACAAAAACATACAAACCAAAATCAATGTTTATTATTAAATTATTAAGAGATACATTTTCTAACATACGATGTATGCTCTCGTTTATGTACATTACATTTTTTCTTTGATTAAATACATGCCAGTCATATTTCAGAGTTCATCCATGTGCTTTTTTGATTTTTATATGGGTGCCCTGATATTTTTAAAACATCTAAGTTTTTTGATTTTCCGATGAGGAGTACAGATATTTTATGGGTTCCGGTAGCGTTAGTGCAATCTAATATCGTTACACGCTCTTTGCTAGTTATATATCCAGGAGCTGGATTTTCTCACCTGGAAGTTAAAGATATAGAAGGTACAGAGGAGTTTTATCCGGTTTCATCAGCATTGGAAAAAAATCCAAGTAAGTAATAGATATATTTATTCAATTACTTCTTAAAATCATTTTTAAGAATATGCTGCATTTAAATTAGCTGATGTTTTTTCACCTTGTATTTCCTATTCACGAATTCCATGACGAAATTTAAATCCGTCCAAACATTGCAATTTTAATTGTACAACTTGCCGCAAACTAATCACCGCCTCCAAATTTTTTATTTAACACTTATGCTCTTTACGTAGCAAGGGGCTAGATATCGGTGTCCCATTTAATTTTTTTTTAAACCAACAATTAAAAGCGTCTTCTAAAAGTTTATGTTTACGGTATCTTGATCATATTCCGATATTAACTCCTGTCTTCACTATCTAATTTGCAGGTGTACAACAAAATTGAATCGGTATTCTTCTTAATATCACTTATAGTGGATGACACCATACTTATCAGCTAACTTACAATCGCTTTCTCCGTTTTTTATTGAGTCAATTATATTTATTTTGTATTTCTGCGATAACACCACACTAAGAAAGAAACTACTAAGGTCACCAAGCATTATAGCGAGTTCCTCAAGCGACTCTGCTATTATGATTATGTCATTGGCAAGACGAAGGTGAGTGATTTATGCACCATAGATATTGATACCGAATTCTTTCTAGGTCTCTTGAGACTTCCCTGCGTTTATTCGGAGTAACTCAAATCATACTTCTCTTGCAGCAGCTCGCATATTGAATATTTTGTACGACAAATTCTCGTAACATAAACAGTTCCACGCTATTCAAGTGCTGTAAAACTTCCTTCAATGCGTTCGTGAACAGTTTCGGAGAAATAAGGTCTGTCAATGGATGGATGATGCTAACGAATATCAAAAGCTGGTATTATTAATTATTTCTGGCAGCCCTGAACGAGAACCTAGACGCTTATGATAAATTAAAATAAAAGAGTTTATAATCAGTGATATAGAAATAAACAATACAAAAAGTTTATACAAAGTTTATCTATACTCTATCTATAGGCTTCACCATAGTATAGCATGAAGATGGGCTTTATTATATTTATAGAGAAAAGTATTATACCGGATTCTATTGTTTTCCTCGAGCTGATGACCAAGAACCACGAATTGATGTCGAATTATCCTCCTTGGCATTACGTCCTCGGGATTGAAGTTCCTCGAAAATTACTGCAGTTCGTTTTCAAGAAGCCTCGAAAAGATCAAAGTCTAATGCCAGTGGAGTAATATATGGAGTAACATTGATATTATAAAAATTTACTTGATATCGAAATAGAAGTATCGAGTATACTAAAACTAGTATCGGAATATATTCTTTTTTTTTTTTAGTTTAGTCCATACCCGGACATATAGATTTCATAGATTCATGAGTCCATAGTCTATACCACACTACCTAGGCCGTATTCCATTTGAGTTATTTTCGATAATTTTGACCACATATGCGTCTATGGATCCACATTTAATATGAACCATAGACACAACTGTGATCAAAATTATCCAAAATAACGAATTAAGCGTCAAATAGTATACGCCCCTACTAACACTGACTCTCTTCCCCCACCACAGACTTGTGTTGTGTTCAGTGTTGGATTTCGTAGTATAATTATACTATTTGTACCATAATTTCATTGTGTGTAGCATAGACATAGGATTTTTTCGCTACGCTCAAAAGACCTACGAAGCGTGAGTGGAAGGTCCTTAGCTGCTACAAAAGAGATAGTGAAACAAGAAGACGGTATGTTTTTTTTTTTTTTTTTTTTTATGCCTGATAGGTTAGCCTTTGACTACTATCTCACCTGATGGTAAGTGATGATGTGGTCGAAGATGTTGTTCAGGCTAACCTAGAAGTACTGGCTCTCAAGGACAGCTGCCGGAACACACCGTTAGGTGCTTGGCGACAGACTTTCTACTTGAGGGTGGTAGCTAGCCAGGCGGGCATTCGCAAAATGCCCTACCACCATGCTATAACGACTGCCATCCTAAGACGACAACCGGGACCGACGGCTTAACGTGCCCTCCGAAGCACGGAAACGCTCAGTAGTAATGTCACTAGCGGTCACCCATCCAACTCCTGACCGCGCGCGACGTTGCTTAACTTTGCTGATCGGTTGAGAACAGCTAAGTAAACTTCGCTACGAGCGCTTCGAATGTCATTTCTTTACGCAAGTAAGAGGCCATAGCGTTCCGGCCACTTCCAAGTCGGAGCGAATTTTGTGTATTTGCTCAAATATCTCACGATTATAATATAAAATATGTATTTTGCAAGCATGTTGTCTTGTTCAGTGAGTGAATGTGAGGTTACAAGACGCAGGAACCCGAATATATACATGTTTCACAGGTAATTTATGTTTATATGTACTGCTTTTTGATAATCATTATTTCGTCATTTTGTTTTAAAATGAGCTATAAGAACTATGGAAATATTAGATAACAGGTTCTCAAACTTATAATCAAATTACATTGCCAAATGAAGAATTGGTTGGTATTTTACGAAAAACTATACATCATTTGTTTACGAAAGAGCTTTTTTTTTTTTTTTTTTTTATGCTTGATAGGTTAACCTTTGACCACTATCTCACCTGATGGTAAGTGATGATGTGGTCGAAGATGTTGTTCAAGCTAACCCAGAAGTACTGGCTCTCAAGGATAGCTGCCGGAACACACCGTTAGGTTATTGGCGACAGATTTTCTACTTGAGGGTGGTAGCTAGCCAGGCGGGCATTCGCAAAATGCTCTACCACCATGCTATAACGACTGCCATCCTTAGACGACAACCGGGACCGACGGCTTAACGTGCCCTCCGAAGCACGGAAACGCTCAGTAGTAATGTCACTAGCGGTCACCCATCCAACTCATGACCACGCGTGACGTTGCTTAACTTTGCTGATCGGTTGAGAACAGCTAAGTAAACTTCGCTACGAGCGCTTCAAAAGTCCTAACGTCACAGGTATCGACAAAGTCGATACTTTGTGTCTGACGTGTAGGTTCGACGTGACCGCTCAGGTACATATTCGAACCTCAAAAATAACCGGTAGTTAGTTTAAAAATAATATAATTACATAATAATTAGCGAGAAGTTTACAGATCAGTTTATAGCTTATTGAGTATTTACGAATAAGGGAGTAAATATTATTATAAGATATATTATTCAAAATTTATTATGATGTTTTTTGTGAAAAATTCCCCTAACACTCAATAAATAATTTGAAATATCTCTGACCTTTGTCATAAAATATTAGTATGCACGCGTATAATAATGTTTGTGTTCTTACAGGTTTCCAACAATTTTTTATTATGTGATAAAAGGGTTCGGATTATTGATGGACTCTAAATAAAAACTACAGTTTCTATCAAAATAATGTATGAATCAAAATGCTTTATACAAAGAAAACATCGATGTATACTAATGAAAGACTCAATACCAACTTTTAATGTCCCTGAATGCATGAAGCTGTGGAAATGGTAGTCAATAGCTTTAGGAAATGATGACACAAGTAACAGTTTCATTTGTAGTAAAATACATGGTACAATATATTTTTTTTCATTTAGAGACTGTATGATATTTAGATTCAATCTAACAACCCTTCCCTTAGCGTCTGGCTATCCTGACACATAACAAATTTTATTTTTCCTTTCAGATCAAATTGAAAATAAGGCGGCCTTGTTCTTACGTAAATAGAGATCTATCACCACCGTTAGCCATTACCTGGTCCTTCAAATCAAGTACTGTCTCCAAGGAAAAAAACTTATTAACTAATGTTCTAAGTTGTGACAAAAATTACAGAAAAAATTAGCTCATAAGAAGTTTAACAGCTAAAACAAAAATAATTATAAAACGGCTTATAGACTTAAAAGCAGACTTTAAAGAATTATATGTCTAGTAGGCCAGTTAGTAAAGATAATCGAAATTATGTACACATCGCCATTTCTACAGCCCAAAAAGCTATGTTTACATGAGGGACAAATTCGACATTTGCTGACCACATGTGAATACTTTACGCAAATGGTATTCAGATAAATGTAATTTAATAATACTGATTGCAGGATCTGTATATTTGCAGCTTAATGATTTTGTTAATGGTAATCATAATACTGAGTAAGGGTAAATTTTATTTCATCTTGTTACGATGAAGTTATAGTAGTTTGACTTTTAAAAGTGGTGTACCATTTTCGACCTAGAATAAATGCATTTGACTTCAACTTTGAATGAGTTTTATTTTTAACAGATCAAAAATAGGAGTAGGTTCTCAAGAAGGTTGTATTAATGTAATGATATTTGGTGTAATACATCGTATTTTGTTTGAAAGGATATACATTAAGATTCACCCCATTAAAATTTCATCGTAATCAGTTAAGTAGTTTGGTTTTTAAATCATAATAACTGGAAAAATAAGTTGTCGAAGTTAATGAAATTTCATATTTTGCATTTCTGTGATTTCAGTGTTGTTTACGGTTATTACAATAGCCTCAATGAACTATATAGGGCATAATTTTAAGCGAATGTGTCCTAAGATTCAACCAGTAAAACTGTCGATTGTATTACGCCCGCGTCTTGACAACACTATGTCACTCACACATTTACATTTCATTTTTTGTAACATTGTTCATCCATCACTGTTGGTCTTGTTCATCCTAAGCCTATGGTGTGTAGTATGAAGTATCGTAATGTCACTATACTACGCGAAAATACCATAATTTTATCTTCAGGTTGACCGACTATTAATATTGGTAAAACCTATTAATTTCAAATATTTACCCTACAATATCGGGATTTTCTGTATGTACGGCAACATTTACTAAGATCTTGGGTTGATATTTCTGAAAACTATCCCAAATGTGACAAAATTTGCTATTGATTTCCTGATTTTACCTCACGCAAACGCTGATTGTGAAAGAGTGTTCAGCAAATTCAATTTAGCAAAAATACACTTTTTTGCGATGTAGTAAAGGAAAGCAAATGCAGTTCAAGGCAAAACTACATGTCCTATGGAAAAAAGTATTTGACAAAGTTGTAGGTAATATAATCTACAACTTTTGTTTTACACTTTTTTCACTTAACTGCAAAATTAATGACAACAATTCAATTAACAAAGTTTATGGTTTTTTATTTTTATCTTATACGAAAAAAACTTTCATTTTACTGAATTTGATGAACCCTTACCTGTACTTTTTTTTATACAAAATATTTATTTTTAACATTAATTTGACTTAATCGAAAATGCACCCTAATTATCAATCGGAAATTCTCCGTCAAAATAACAGCTATGATTTTTTTTTAAAGTAGGTGGGATTTTTGTTTGTATAAACGATTTAAAAAGATCACGATCTGAGGACGGGAAATGGACGGGGATGGCCCCTTCCATTTCCCATCCTCTGATCGCCTGTACATTATTTTTTCCTTTCACTTTTGTTATATTCTCTTACATTTTCAACGAGTTTCATCGTACCAATATTTTTTTTCAATTTTCACGATTTTTAGAGGCTTTTCCACTGGTCTTTAAAAACTTGCCATAATTCAAAACATAAATGCCAAAAAAAGAAACGTTATACGTTATGATAAAAAACTTGAAACGTCAAACGTAGTATAATTTTGGACAAATAGTAAAATTTTATTTTCCATGTAGTATATTTTTTTGAGGGTCTGATCTGAATCAACCCTGGTTGTGTTAACTAATTTATGTGTTTATCTTTGGTTTCTTTCTTTCTTTGTTGAATGTGGAGATTTACCTTTGGACATACAAAATATTACTGGAAGAGTTGGAAATTGGAATAAAGACATTCGACAAGCACGTTATCTGAGTATTTAGTTAATATAGGTAGCACAAAGTTTGAAAGGTTCGTACGCTTTACTGTATGCGCTTGCATTAGCCACCATTCACTAACGTGTCATGGCTAAGTGGTGGTAATATACGTCATGTGCTTAGCCAAACGCAGTTTATAGATGTTTTAATTAATGTTTTACAGTAAAAGTTGAAGAATACCGAACAAAATGCCGAAACGTGGTGGTGGTGGTGGCGGTGGTTTCAGAGTGAGAAATTGGAAAGCTGACAGCGACCATTTTGGTAAGATTAGTCACTACACGGAAACTATAAAAAAAATATTTTTTATATTGACATACCTGTTTGTTGTATTGTATAGGCACAAGACATGATTATAATAACTCAACGTGACATATTAAACTAGCATGAATGGATATTGGCAAAATTGTGATGTTTGGTCGCAGAATTCAATATATATAAATAATACATAGAAAATAAAATGGCCAACTTGATGAGGTCCACGGTCTAGTGACGTAAATTTTCATTGAGATGGTGCAATTGATTTCAATCTGATTGCATGCCATTCTCTGTCCTTCGCAGTCTTGTCAGATCTCTCAGTCAGAGTGTGGCTTTTGCAGATGCGGTCCCTTTTAGCATGCTATTGGTAGCCTGTGGCTGAATTCAGACTGCACCCCTTGGTCTTTAGCATATATGGTTGAAATTTTGGACTGATTGATTTTTTTCTTTATTGCTGATAGGTTAGCCTTTGACCACTCTCTTACCTGATGGTAAGTAATGATAACGTTGAAGATGTGGTTTAGGCCAGGTGCCAGAACACACAGTTTAGTGCTTGGTAATAGATTCCTACTTTATGGTGATAGCTAGCTGGGGCAATGGCTTACATGCCCTCTGAAGTCCAGAACTGGTCAGTTGTAAATGCCACTAGTGCTCACTTATCCAATTACTAAACCACAGAATGTCTAGGGAAGAACTGTTAACTAAATAACTATACTGCTGAAGTTTATTTCTGTAATGAGACTTTGATCAAGCATTATAATTCAGGTTTATAGTTTAACTCCTATACAACGTGTCTAAAAGAATGGCAGGTAATATCAAAAGCAAATTTTGAGAAATGATGATGAAGTGGGTTTACTAAATTTTTTGTCATTGTTAGAAATATTAATTTGTATACAAAAAATGTCCCGGAGGGTGCCGGGCTAGAATATCACCCCCTCATCTCTACCCATGGGATTCATTAGAGGCAATTAAGGGTAACAGACCAGAAGGTGTGCAGCAGCGCTTTCTGAGAAATTGATATATCACACTGCGATCCCCGAGATGCCTGCCTGCCCACCTGCATGGGGATTATGGCAAACCCCACCAAAATTAGGGAAGCTGTATTCAGCAGTGGACAATCCGGCTGATGCAGTACAGTATATAAAAATAAAAATAAACAGTGAATAAAAATGTTCTTAACAATTCATAGAAATTGTAAAAATTATCTTAAATTAATTAGTACTCTTGATTTTCATAAATTCTAAAGTATATATGGGGTTTACTATGGGGACCCAAGTTTTAGGGCAAAATAGATGTATTCATCCTCCATCTCTGTTAAAATTCTAATATTGGTTCATGTCTATCAGCTCACATATCACTTACAGAAGAACTTTATTCATGCTAATAGGAAGCTTTATCAAATCAAATTTAGTGATTTGAGTCTGAGAGATGACCATGTTCTGCGCAAGGGCCACTTTATGTTATTAATATCTACTTTCTTAATGTTTCTGATTTGCTCAGTCTAGTAACCAATGTTGCATTGTGTCCCTCCCATGTAAGTCTTGCTACAGTTGTATTGAACTCCATATATGCATGTTGCAGAAGGTTTCCTTAGGTGAACATAGTATCTGTCTTAGTTGATCAGGTGTATGGAAGAATTGTTGTTATATTATTGTATTTGCAATCTGCCATATGATCACATATTATGTGAAAATTTCTACTGGCGGCTTCTTATGGTTCCACCATTTTTTTTACTGGCTATGTTATGGTTAGACATACAGATGTAATAACAGGCATAGTAATATGATACTCTTTTGACAGAAAATATTAAGATGTACCAATTGGCTTTAAATAAATAGCATGTATGTATATATATCTGAGGTTTTGCTGACAACTATGCAATAAATGATGCACAATCTTAACACACCTACAGGCATATAGAAATGTTTAAAAAGTTTGGGTAGTCCATTACTATCTGCTACTATTAAGCTCAATAGGATAAAGATATTTGATTGATTACATTATGGTGTGATAAGTTTGAATATCACAGTCCAGTTGTAATTAATGTTTATTAGGTTCATGGTTTAGCATTTTCTTTATTACAGAACATGATGATCGTACCCATTCCAACAGTACAAGGCGTGTTAGTTTTAAACCCGGAACAAACAAAGGAAAGAACAAATTCAAATGGAATGATGCTAAACTTATGCTGGATGATGACATTGATATGGGAGCACAAGCTGGTCAAGGACCGAGAAAATCATTCCGAGGACGAGGAGGCCGTATGAACTCACCTGCACCTAGACAACACATGGTGAAAAAGAAGTTTGTTGCAGGCTTACTACCATGGTACCAAGTTATCATTCCATATGGAGCAAAACATGAGAAAGATTTAATACTGAGAACACTCCTCAGCTTTATTTCACCAGACATATTTATTCCACATTACTACAAAATCAATGGTAATGCTGCAGTTTTCTATGTTGATGATGTTAAGATTGCAGAGAAGTTGTTCAATGCAGACAGGAAGATTACTATGTCTGATGGTTTTAAATTGGTGGTGATTGTAAGAAATTCAGTACCAAATGTACAGATTGATGCTGAAATGAAGGAAAAAATGAAGCTGACAATGGCAAAACGATATAATGCAGCGACTAAGGCTTTAGACTTGACAAAATTCCATGCTGACCCAGGTGAATAGCTCACATTTTCTTTCATTCTAATATTAAAATTTTCATCACTAACAACTTTGTGAGTCAGTTTTACTACTCGTTAGTATTATTATTGCCAATCAATTTACTTGCAATTAATAACAGCCAGTTAACCAAAACCTATAGACAATGTTTTAGTATACATATAAGGTGGCATTGTAAATTGCATTATTGTATTGAAGCTGGCACATACTCCGGCCACCATTTTAATATTTTTTCTAAGTTTCTGTGCACAATCAAAGTAGTGATGTGGATACAGGGCACTTATAAAACAAAAATTTCATAATATGGTCACTTTTCCGAAATATTTAGAGGTGAAGATTGCCATATGAGAACAATGGCAACAAGTATAAATTAATATATAAAAGTAAAAAAACTGACTACATTTTATTTATTTTTGTTAAACCTTGTATTGTTCCATTGAATTGAATTAAAACAGTTATATATATTTATGGTATTGTGTTTAAGCCATTCATTTTGATATCCCATTACATTTTTTTTTATCGCAATATTGATGGCATCAAATCAGCAAGTTTTTTTTATGTACCTAGTGTCACTTGCGCTATCAAGACGAATCTAACGATATCTCTTACATTAACATCGGTTAAGCTGTTTAGTACTTTTGGTGGAATAAAGATACTCACAAACATACATACATTTTTGAAGATGTGGTGGCCCAGTGCCCTTTGCTATGGACTACCACGCAGCCGTTCCATGGTTTGAATCCCGCTGAGGGATTGAGCTTCACCTCATGGTGGAAGGGCATTTTGCGAATGCCCGCCTGAATAGCGACCACCTTCAAGTAGAAAATCTGTTGCCAAGCACCTAACGGTGTGTTCCGGCAGCTGTCCTCGAGAGCCAGAATGTTGCCAATCGTTTAATGATTAAAATGCAGTGATTTTGTGTACATTTAAATAAAAGTAGGTTAGCCTATGTTGATTTTACTATTTATGTCAAGGTAATACTAATATCTGCATGAAAAACCATTTTATTTAATATTTAAGTTACCAAATTGCTCAAATGCACATGATATTTGAGCCATAGTGATTGGCTGGTCACCCAAATCAACAAGTTTGGTCACTGTCTCGCCTCTCCTGGCAGTGCCCTCGCATCCCCTATGAAACAAATAAAAATTGAAAGAGGTAGTATTTGTCCCAATAAAAGTGGTCTCAAGGTAAGTACCCTGATATTTAGAACCAATTGTGTTTTTTTCCCCCCCATGGGGTGCCGGTTTAGAATTGCACCTCCCCATACCATCCCGTGGGTGTCGTAAGAGGCGACTAAGGGAAAAATACTGGAAGGTGGGCAGCAGCGTCTTTTAAAGAATTACCATCTTACACTGCGATACCCAAGACGCCTGCCTAGAGTGGGGATTATGGCAAATACCCCCTGAATAGAGGGAAGCTGTGTTCAACAGTGGACGATCCGGCTGATACAGTTACAGTGTTTTTTTACTATAATTAATATTGGTGCCAGCCTGTGGAGTGGCCTATGACTTCTGAGGAACTGCTATTTTATACTTGTTGTTTACACATGTTTTATTTTCAACTATACAAATAAGAAAAGAAATCTTTGTGGTAAACTAAAATGGGAAGCAGAAATTTTCTTATCTATAGTTCAGTTTAAATATATAATTGAGTAACCATCATCACCATCGATTTTAGCAATGGCATAGGCAGTAACCCCTGGTTATGATATTGCTATACTTTTATCTTGATTGAGATATGTACACTTTATTTGAATAAACATTTTGTTTCATTGACAGATCTTGCAGATATATTCTGTGCACTGTTTCGGCCTGTCATAATGAATGCAGCCATTGACATCATAGCTGAGAACATTCCCGACCTGGAGGCGCTGAATCTCAATGATAATAAGCTGCACAGCATTGAACATCTGAAGGTGCTCTCTGCGAAGTTCAAAAGCTTGAAGATTTTGTACATGGGTGATAATCGGGTAAGAAATAATTCTATTATTAATTTATGTTATGGCTAGGCAGGGTCGGAGCTTATGTACTGGATATGAACATAGACTGAGGGAGCCGCCTATGCGACGGCTCCCTCAAACGCAGTCCAGGGTTGCTACTCCAGGCACTTCCGACCTCCTTCCCCTACTTCACAATGGATGAGTTGGGCTGAACTGACTTGTTTAATGAATCCATAGGATGTTGAGTGATGCAATGCCAGTTCATTTAAAGAATTATGTAAATGTTATATTAATACACTTCTCATCAAAAAAAATCTAAACTCCTTGCAAGTTTATGTTTTGTTAGGATTATCAGAAAAATTTTTATATTGAGGAATATATGTTAAATGTCGTTTAATACTGGGTTCATTTTACCGTGTGTGGAGTATGAAGGGAAAGATAAACACGCGTAAATGAAAAAAAAGCTAAGTAATGTGTATTTAATAACTTGTATTCCCTCCCCAAGATCTTATACTGGTTCCATACGGTTCTTCATTGGGATGAGAGTCAAACCCATGTGTAATGGCATTCCTCTTGGATTGCATTTTGTAGCTGGATAAGTGTTTCTGGAGGATATTTTCGAAGCACGAATTCGTCTCTTTAATTCATACTGTGAGCCCTAGTATTGTCGAGCATGAATATGAAGCCGTTGTCTATGAAATGTGCATAGGGCATCACATTTTCACAATTACAAATTTCCATGTAAAATTAAGTTCAATGATGAATCAAAAAGTCAAAGAAATCAAAAGAGTCAGCTCCTATTCTATGTTTTGGCCTATATAACATGACATTCTGATATGGTTGCAGATTCCATTCCTGGGCTCTATGGACCACTTGAAATCTCTGCCTCTGGTCGAGTTGTATCTGAAAGGGAACCCGCTCGTGAACAGGTTTAATGATCACGAAATCTATGTCAGGTAATGTGTTTAATTTAGTACAGTGGGACATTGCGAGCTGACAACAATGAAACTTAAGGCCTGACTGTATTCGGTCATTTGTTTGATGGGCAGTTTATTCAACTTACATGAGCGCTGAACTACCCTTGTTACAAAAACTACTACGAGGAACTGTCTCGTAGATAGTCTTCTGACACATAGCTATGTGTAATTGTTCCCAGAGTTGTGAATGCTGCCCAAAAAATGTGTAATGTTTTTGGGGTTTAGTATGTATATGTGTGAGTTTCTATATTCCACCATGACTTTTAAATGCCTGAATAGATTTGAATGTATGGGGTATTATTAGAATCCTTACATTATCCATAGTGACACTGGTTAATTCTTGGCAGGCAGTTGTGTGCTTTATTACATTAATTTTTACCCAGACAATGACTATAATAAAATTAATATACCTGTTCAAGCAGTGTCGATAGCCATTGCTACAATACAGTAATGTAAAATGTCTCATTCAATATTTCAACACCATTGTATGTTTATTTTTCTATGTGCTTATTATTTCAGGAACTACCAATACTCTTGCTTCTGTATTATATTAAATAAATCTTTATACTCTGTCCCTCAAAACATTGTGCGTAGAAGGCAGCATTTATGTAAAACAAGTGCATTGAGTGTATGTTACACATATGTTGGTTGTCAACGCTATGTTGGTAGTCACCAGCAGTGTGTACGCTCCGCAGAGCATTAGTCATACTCCACGAAGGTCAAGAAAACATGTGACAAGTTTCTGATTTTATCTGAAGGCTGTTTTCCCTACCACAAACTGACAACACCTACACAATGTTGGCGCTAATGCCAAGCTTATGGTGGTAGTGGTAATGCCAACATCATATGTTTTCGTGGACTTCGTGTTATGCTGGCACCTTCGCTTGTTTGTTGTAATATTTGCCATATTGGTCATATTGGTTTCCTAAACGGATTTCGTTTTTAAGTATGCCAAGTGTTGTGTCGGTAATATATTATAATAAGAGCCACTGCAAAATAAACCAGTGCAATCATTTGAATTGTAAAGGGTCAGCTTAATATACGTAACAATAAAATAAAATTACATTGCATCATTGTGGATTAACTTTACAACAAAATGGAAGAGGTCCATTTATTAATGAATAGTTATTGTTCTCATTATCTTTGATGTTGAAGGGTTATACCATACTAATTGTATTTAATTGGAATTTTTTGTGGACATAAGCCTCAGATATTAAAAATAATAACCTAGTCTACTTAATAAATAAATACACATACATAATCAATTGTTAAGATATCCGTGTAGAAATGTGCGAAGGCTTGTTCTAGAAAATTCTTGTTTGATAATAGTACCTACCTGGTTATGTGAAACAGGAACAAATCTTAGCTATTAAAGTTTCTTCCACATCGGTTCCCCTAGTTCGAGTTCTTAATTAACTATGAAAGTTTAAAGATTTCTCCTTATATTTTTTTAACAGCGACGTTACTGGAAATTTAAATAATCATTAACTTCTGTGGTAATGTAAAATATGAAGACTCTGAACTAGGGGTACTGTTGTGTCTTTTTAAAGTGTGGGTGGTGGAACCACAGACTAGTGTATACAACAACTTATCTATGCTTGGAACGCTTGTGTAAACATTGAACTAAGGATTATGTCCATTTAAAAGATCCTGATCGCTCACAACTCAAAATGATTTCACTGCAAGATATTCCTTTGTTGAAATTAGGATCACTCAACACTGATTGTAAATGTCAGTGTGATTTGATCCTAACAAAAACTGTTAATTTGTTTGTATTATTGAAACTAACATTTGATTGTGAGTTTCAGCGCTGTTTGTTTTGACATCTGTTGCTATGTTGTTTCTTATCTCCAGCGAAACGCGGAAGAAGTTCCCCAAGTTGGTCAGATTGGTGAGTTCTAAAGAAATAAAGAAAATTACCTATTATATCTGTAAAGCTTTGTGTACTATTTCAACAACTACCTTAAAAATAGTTGCCAGAGTTTCAACATATTGTTTGCTTCTGTTGCCAGACTGAGTGACTATTGTGCATGATTACGATATATGCGACAGAGACGATTATTCTTTCCAATATATTTTTTCTTAAATGAGACCACAATAATAACAATAATTGTAAATAATCCTTACAAAATAGTTACTCTCTCATACCACAAAATGGAATTATATTTTTAATGCTTTTCTTTTCTTAAACGTATATTATTTTTAAAATCTTTATAATGATAAAAACATTAAAATAATATACCAAATTATTCCAACATATAATCAATGATTGTTAACTAATTATCATCAATTATCAATTATCCTATAACCTTCATAGGATAAATGTACATATTTTTAATTTTTTTATTATGATGAAATTAATCAATAAAATTAAATAGGATATTAAATATACATATATCCTATGAAGGAAATAGGACCTTCGTATGATAATATTAGTAAAAAATCATTGATTATATGTTGGAATAACTAGGCAAGTCTTTATACATACAGCCCACCTAAGCTCAGCGGTTGGATTTGCTCATAGTAAGATGACATAGAAATAACTATGGGTTTGTATAAACCCATTGTTATTTCTGAATTAGCTATTTCTTAGAAAACGACTCATGAGTGTGGTTACAGTGTATATAAAGAGTATTCCACTGGTTAGTTCCCTGCCAAATGAGAATTTATGTTTTACGAAATTTTAAATGGGTTTTACGACAACTATGAACCCTAATAAAAAACTAAAGACCACTTCTCTAAAATAAATACCGACAGGATGGCGTGGACCTACCTCCGGCGATTGGCTTCGACGTGGCTGAAGATGCAGTACTTCCACTACGCATACAATCCTTCCTCGTAGACCCGGCCGGCCAGGGCTTGGTCAGGGACTTCCTCACGCAATACTTCGCCATTTACGACTCTGAGTCGAGACAACCGTTGCTTGAGGCGTATCATGAACACGCTTCTTTGTCCATGGCGGCGAATTATTCGGCGGTGCCGTACGATCCACGGAATAGTAACGCGAGCAAGTAAGTGAATCCTACAGAATTTGATGATGTCAACGGTTTTTAGTTATTGCTTTGCTTAGGTTATGCGTTTATCTAGGACTTCAGATGCAGACCATATCACAATTGAGTTAGAAACAGTAGACTTGCGGGCCATGATTATTACTGAATGCCATATTTAAAGCTTTTTTTTTATGCTTGATAGGTTATCCTTTGACCACTATCTCACCTGATGGTAAGTGATGATGTGGAAGAAGTTGTTGTTCAGGCTAACCTAGAATTACTGGCTCTCAAGGACAGCTGCCGGAACACACCGTTAGGTGCTTGGCGACAGATTTTCCATTTCTGGGTGGTCCAGGCGGGCATTAGCAAAATACCCTACCACCATGCCATCCTAAGACGACAACCGGGACCGACGGCTTAACTTGCCCTCCAAAGCACGGAAGCGCTCAATAGTATTGTCACTAGCGGTCACCCATCCAACTCATGACCACGGCGGACGTTGCTTAACTTTGCTGATTGGTTAAGAACAGCTAAGCAAACTTCGCTAAGAGCGCTTCATTAGGATTTGTTGAATATATGATTATTACTGAATTCCCCATTTAAAGCTTCATTAGGATTTGTTGATATCTGTATGTAGTTGCAAATGTATGATTATTTGGTGAATAAATTATTATTATACGATAGTTTTTAGATTTATAAATTAAATCAGTTCAACGTCCAAATGATTCGAAATGAGGGCTTTCGAAACATTTGGACAAAGCAAGAAAGCTTTGTTAATTTACTTACTATTTGCTACACTGGGAATACTTTTTAGTCCTTTATGTTTTTATTTGTCCGGTAATCTATTGCTAAGTCGTCAAGACCAAGCAAACGCGCTCGTACTAACTTTTTTCTAAACGTCACGCAGCCAATCCGGAAGAAATTTCGACGCGTTTCATTTCTACACGACGCATCCTCAGGAGGTCTTGACACCCACCCTCATCGGTGTGTTCCCGCTGTCCCCATTGACTTATCCCCATTGATGGGGACAACGAGACGATAGCTTTTTTTCTTCCCGTTGTCCCCATTGGCCTGGCCCATTGATGGGGACAGCGAGACGACATTATTTGTCTTCCCGTTGTCCCCATTGTCTGTCCCCGTTAATGTGGACAGCAAGAAGTCGGTAAATTTATTCACGTTGTCCCCATTGATTGACTGATCACTTTTAATACCAATGAATTATAAGTCATATAAAATATGTATTATGTATTCTACATCTATGGTCCACGGTTAAGAACGGATCTCACCTCCTTGTTATTACTATGTTACCCTCCTTTATCAAATATACTTTAGGTCAACCATACATAGCGCAATAATTTATGAAAAAAATCAAACAATCATTAATAATCATTTTTGTATTCATTCAGAAAATGTAGCTTTTTTATTAAACACTTACATGATTTGTCTAGTGTTTACAAACAATAGACAAACTAGGTTAATGCTTAAAAAATATGTTTTATTACTTTAATGTATTATTTAATATGGTTTTAGTAATCAAAGTTAAATCATTTATTCAATTTCGGCGTCTACTATGCCCTTATTAAGGTGTTGACCTTCATAAGAGCGTAATTTCTATATTATAATTACTAAGTAAATTTTAATATAGAAATATTCTACATTGTACGGCTAAGTTGAGCAAAAAAAAATGTATGGAGCCACTGCGAGAAGTACGGTAAAGAAATTTGGCCATTAGTTAAAAATACTTTGAATTTTTAATGGAAAACAAAATTAAAGATTATCTTTTATCGCAATAAAAAAAAAATTACATTAACAACTTTTAGATTTAATAAAATATGAAAACTATACATAATATAACCTAATCAAAAATATAAAAATTATTTCTGCTTACACTACTAACTTTTTTATAAAATAATAGAATCAAAAATATACAGAAAGAGTTCATACTGGTTTTTTTTTTATTACAGTAATAACAGTAGAACTATTATATTTCGGGAGTAGTAAATAATACTAAGATGAATTGTTACTGATCCAGTACATTATTTTTCCTTAAGTGATATGCTGATATCGTTGCTCCATTTTTGTGGACCGATTTTTTCGTGTACTGAAATCCTGCACGTATACGGTCTCCTTATAAACGTATAAATCTTAAGTGAAAAAATAAGTGAATATAAATAATATATTTGTAACAACATATTTACATATATATACAATACCAACATGCGATACGCTCTTATATATAAATACTATATCAATATGTCATCGCAAATAGGTTAAAAGACAAAGTTCTAGGAAGAACCTTATAATTACTTGAACATTTTTTATACTATTTATTACACAATATTTAACTTTTACATATTTATTCGCGTATTTTATCTAAATTCACCCTTTTTAAGTTACATTAGAATTTAAAGATTTAAAATGAACTAACCAGTTTCCAACGAGTTCCTTTTATTGAGAGTTAAACAAAATTATAAAATTTTAAAATTATTCACACCATAGGCAATGACGAGTAGAAAAAGTTTTCTAGAATGGGGTTGAAACTTGGAATGAACCAATGAGAGCTAGCTAAGCAAATTAGAACAATGCAATCAGCAATATTGTTTTATATCCGCGGAATCGCCAAGGCACCACGTTGAAGGTCATGCATTATTAAATGTGTGACCGCGCAACAAAACTATTTATATACGTCTAATAATAGAGTAAAATATTTTTTTTAAAACAGTTAATTAAACTATAAATTAAAAATAGTTGTAAAATATTACAAAATTACAATCCCCATTGACGGTAAGACAGGCGATGGGGACAGTGGGAATGATTTTTAACATTTTGGTCTATTCCCGGTGTCCCCATTGATGGGGATTTGGGCGATGGGGACATCGGGAATGTTTTTCATTTTTTTTAATTCAATTCCCGCTGTCCCCGTTGATGGGGATATGGTCAATGGGGACATCGGGAATACACCGACTCATCGTGCGTACGATCAAGATAAATGTTAAAAAATATTTGTTATAATTAAATATGGATTACCTTTTTTTTTATGCTGTATAGGTTAGCCTTTGACCACGGAACTTTTACCGCAAAGTAATACCTGAATCTATTCATTATTGTTATTTGTATTGTTAAAAGTGGATTCCCACAATCCGTGATTTCAGGGATTCCCACCACAGACAATTACTTCTGAAACTTGTGCACTTTTAACGAAACTTTCAGTACATAGTACAATTTAGTATGGACATCTAAACATAGAGATTATTTTCTCTAAGCAGAAATTATTATAAGCTGTGACGGTGGTTTGCTAAATCACGCACTGTGGGAGTCAGGCTTAAAAAACTTTATATTACAGATTTAACCACTACTTACTTTATATTGCAGATTGAACCACTACTTCCCGAACAGTAGGAATATCCTGAGAATAACAGAAAGGGACCACAGAAGGAGACAGCTGCGCAATGGCAGGCTCCAAGTAGTATCGTTCCTTTCGGATCTGCCCAAGACCACCCATGATTTGATGGGCTTTGCAGTTGACCTGCTAGTTTTCACTGTAAGTAATGCTTTATGTTTGGCCCTCACTTAACCAGTTAGCACCGCATTTACATAGCCTCAACGCAAGTTGTTCAGTATTCTTTGTATGGAACTCCACGCTATAAAGTACTAGGAGTAGGCAAAGAAATAAACCGCAAATTATGTTATAATAAAATAAAAATACTTACATGAGTTGATATGATATATATATTATAGATAGATTAGATAGATGATATTAGAATTAAGGAATTTCATATTATTTGAAGTATGTTTTACTGGAGGAGACTAAACTTGGTATGTTTTGCAAATAATTTTTGATTTCATTTAAAACATGTACATAAAAGTTTTAGAATCAGAAAGCCATTTGATTTTGACAGGTTTCAGAGATTTTTTAAAAACAAATAAAATAATACGCAATAATTTCCCTCCTAAGGGAAATATTTTTAAGAACTGTGGGTCAAAATGATTGTTTTCACCTCTAGTAAGTGTGTCAAACGGCTGTCATGTACATAGATTTGCGGCTTTTATCTATATTGGGCTCGTACGCAGACAGCTAATACAGCACACATTATTTAACGCTGCGAGTATACGTGAGAATGAGGCGAGGAAACGTTGTTACGGTGCCGATATGATACGTTTTCGTTGTCCTTTTTCATATTTAACTGTAAAGTCCTCATCACGAGAATCTAGATTGTATACAAACAAAATAAATGGATTTTGAGCTGTGAAGAATGTTCATGGATGATTGGTAAGAATTGATTTGACGTATAAAATAAATTGTGGCGTTTCGAGAGTTGAGTTTGTATATTGAGCAGCAACAGCTGTCATCGTGTTTCTGTTCCTTCGCGCTGCATTAAGTCCAATGCACGAATCTTTAATTAAATTTCGAAACAATTGAATGATGAATTTTCGGGACAGGAGGCTATTGCTACTCCATACAGCAATGCTCAAGGCCCCAATTCTTTTAGCTATTGACCAAATACCACACTACTGGGATACTTCTGCGATCTAACTGCTGTTAATGTCAAATTCGGTAGTCTGCTAATTCTAGCTCCTAATCGCAGTTGTATACATAGCAATCGCGTCGCTATCGTATGGCTTGGAAATGTTGCCACTGAAATAATATGAAAACTTCTATCGATTAAGCACCAGTCAAAACATCAATACAGTGGTTTTCTAACAAACAATACATTAAATAAATATATTTAAATCATTTAGCTATTTTTCTATCTAAAATCTATGCTATTTATGCCACTGTAGCAACGCAATCACAACAAAATAGCTTACAGAATACCAAATATGTCAAAACTATTGATAGCAAGCCATTGACTTGCGATCGAACCTAAATAGCGGGCAGACTACGGATACTGTCAAAAACTACAATTTTCATGCAATTAAGTTGCGTTAACGCCGTTCAATAGCTAAGAGAATTGGGGCCCAGAATTCAAACAGTATAATAATAATTATATTTATATTATATATTTTAAGGATATAAATTATTATTTCAGTAAAAGCGCTTAAATAATATTAAAATATATCTAGTGACATTTCCGCCTACTTTCTAACTCTTCAAGCGAAGATCGAGAAACAATTAACGATCGTGCGCTTGAATATTCAAAACCAAGACCTCCTGATGATGCTTCGTGTAGAATCGAAACGCGTTGAATTTCTTCCGGTTTCGTTACGTTTATGACGTTACATCGATCGACTTAACAGGAAAATCAGACGGAATTTCACTAGATATAT
This sequence comes from Plagodis pulveraria, assembly GCA_963890685.1. NCBI lineage: Eukaryota > Metazoa > Arthropoda > Insecta > Lepidoptera > Geometridae > Plagodis > Plagodis pulveraria. Next base: position 9,628,235 of record OY982963.1, read on the forward strand.
TTTAAATGTTTTCCTAAAATATTAATGTATTCTTAAAATATTTGTTAATATTATATATGTATTTCCGTAAAGTTATGCCTGGATCCGATAATAACAAACAGTATGTTTCGGATTGAAGGAACGAGACTTAATACATAATAACATAACCATAATCTACATTTCTTCTCTAGGAGCTAAATGGTGATATCAGTTTATTTATTTTCAACTCTGCATGTCAACATAGAGAGCTGGTCATTTATAACCAGTTGCTCATCAACTACATGCTAGACCAAATGGAATATTATTTTCTCAGCATTATAATATTTAGTGCTGGGAAGTGTACCGTTCTTACATTTATTTGTAACTACATAACCTCATTTCGTTTCTTCGTTGATTGGAGGGCATAAGCGTCACCCACTTCCAAACTGCGAGGTTCAGTACGAATCCCGAGCTGTTAAGTATAAGTATCTGTAAACGTGAGAATCTGTGCCAGATGGCCTAAGGATAGGTGATGGCCCCTATCCTTTGGCCATCTGCCGGGCACAGATCCTTTGGCCCTCTACTCTATACCGTGAAGCCAAGTGTTTTTTATGTAGGTATAGAAATGATATATACCTATATAAATGAGTCACACTTGTTTCTGAAGAATAGACAATAGATTTTCACCCGTTGCGATACCGGAATACTTAACTGTTTCTTTTCAAACTAATGAGCAAGTATTTATGTATGGTATAGAACCCTAAAGTTATAAAAAATGGATACTAATCTGGCTTGTGTTGGTAATAATTGGTCATTCAGGATATTATATTCACTGAGGATTTCCTCTTACAGTATATAATAGTCAAGTTCCTTTTGTGTAAGGTTGTTTTTGTGTTTGGCAATCATATTTGATTTTTCAACTACTTTATACATGCAAGACTGTTTCAAAATACCTGTCTCGATATTTAACAATTCACCATACATGGGGTGGGAAATATACCCTCTAACAGACTTAACCTACCTCTCCGGGAAACAACTATCATATATAGAAGATTTATACATACATACCATAAAATCACGCCTCTTTCCCGTGGGGATAGGCAGAGACCACGGATTTCCACTTGCTACGATCCTTAAAAATCTCTTTCGCTTCATCTACACTCATCAATCCTTTCATACATAAGCGTCGATTTAGGGTACTCCTGACCTGGCCTTTTTTAGAACGTCTTCAATCTGATATTGGAACGATGGCCTATTAAGATTATATTTAAAAAAAACAGTGTTTTTGTAGTGTAATTTCTTTTTCAGCCCTCAATGATAGTACTGACGATGAACGGTGTTTTCAAAGAGACGACTACGCCGGGCTCCCCGACCCGTTCGTTTCACCGCACGTTCGTGATCGTACCGAACAGTGGCGGCGGGTTCAGCGTTATCAATGATATGCTCTTCATCACCAACACGACTAAGATCCAGGTCAGTGTTTTATATATATAAAGGATTGTATGTATCAATGATAGTGCCAAATGTAGTGACAATCATGACAGAGGTCGCTAAGGAGGGTCACATGTACATAAACAGTCATGTCCACCGCACGTACGTGATCGTACCTAACAGTGACCAATCTTACAAACATAATAACAAATACTTTTAAAATATTTTAATAAAACACTTAAAAAATATAAAAATATATCTAGTGACAATTCCGCTTATAAGCGGAATTGTCACTAGATATATGTTGTTTGCGGAATTGTCTGTTCCCGCTGTCCAGCGGGAAGCAACTTTGTTTTATACAAAATTAGAAGTCCGACTTTGAACGTCATAGTGACAGATGTCAAAGTGACAATATATGTATTATATATATTTCTTGCATTTTTTACTTCTGTCAAAAAATTACAAAAAGTGACAGACATGGAGAAGTAAATAGTTTGAATCACAACAGAACTACTCAACAGAACAAATGATAATTGTATTCCCATTTGTTTTGTGGACAGAACTAATGGGAAAAAAATACCAGTAGTTCTGTCCAAGAACTATTCAACAGAAGAGGTGTGAGTAAACGCTTCGGAGGATAAGTAAGATCGTCAGTCGGCTGTTGTCTTAGGACGGCAGTCGATTATGTCGATGCCTTACCGGAAAACTACAGCATTTTGCAGATTTTATGTGAATACCTGCCTGGCTAGGTACCACCTTAAAAGAAAATTCTGTCGCCAAGCACCTAACCATGTGTTCCGGCAGCTGTCCTTGAGAGCCAATTTTTATTCTAAGTTCAACCAGTTAGGACGTGTTGGAAGATCAGTAGATCTTACACCACGTCTGTCTGTCACAGAAGATCTGTAGATCTTCCACCACGTCGTAACTGACCATCAGATGAGTTTGAAGTCAGTGGCTAATATATCGGTTGTAAAAAAAATTACTCATATTGTACAGGAAGAGCAAGCATTCACTTCGGGTGTATCAGAAACGGCAGCGCCCGCTCCCGCGCCCGCGCCCGCATCTGCTCCGAGTGGAAACCCTGACGAAGCTAAGAAGATGATGCTGACTATGCTCGGCCAGCAGACGGGCATGAATGAACATTGGAGTATCAAGTAAGTATCTCTTGTGTCTTTTTTTATATCATTGTGACGGAACAAGCTCGAGGCCCACCTAATTTTAAGCGGCCAAACCTCTGCCTATAACAGATATATTTTATCACAAGTCACGAACTTCACTGCGCCCGTCAATTTGAGACACGTCATTTGTCAAGTCTCCTGTAACTTCACTGGCTCTTAAGGACTGCTGCCGGAACATTCTGTTAGGTGCTTGGCGATAGATTTTCTACTCGAGAGTGGTAGCTAGCCAGGCGGGCAATCGCAAAATGCCCTCCCACGTGGCTATAACGACTACCATGCTAAGAGAAAAACCGGGGCCTATGGCTTAACGTGCCCTCCGAAGCACGAAAGTGCTCAGTATGAATGTCACTAGCGCGGTCACCCATCCAGTCAATCAGAGTCACCCTCGTCCGTGGGAAAGTACCCTTAATCTCGATACCCCACACGCGGTTTCCGGATGGTGCCAATCAGGTGACAAAGCAAGTGGTAGGCTTCTTAAGCAAAAGGCTGTCTTGCGCAAGCAAGCGCAGTGTCAGGTATTCTACCTCGAAAGAAATTACCAGGTGAGTGAGACACAAAAACTCATGTCTTCGAGTGTCAAGTGCAGTGCAGTGTCATACACAATGGTTACACTGTATATGTAATATGGAAGACAGGATGCTTGCCATTAGGCACTTATTACCTTTAAAAAAAATAAGATATTTATCATCGACAGCCAATAATGTCCACTGTTGAACAAATGCCTCCCGCATTAGGGTAGGCTATAATCCCCATGGGTATTGCAGTGTAAGAGGTCATTTCTTCAGAAAGTAGAAAGCGCTGCTACACATATGTAGTATTCCCTTCCTCTCCTCTTATGACTCGCAGAGGAGGATATGTGGGGGGAGGAAGGGTGTGGGTGGGAGTACAATTCTAGCTCGGCAACCCATTGCTTCCAAGAAATTAATCAAGAACTTTTACGTGTTCTGGCAGGGCCGTAGCTTAATATGAGGCCAGCCACCTGCTTGTTTCAAGACAGTTATGTAAAAAACATCAAGACGCTCTTACACCAACTTTCGCTTCAGTCAATACTAAAAAATTATATCATGACAATGCTATACTGATACATTGTTATTTTCTTCTCAGTTGTCTGCAAGAAACTGGATGGGATCTCCAACGGGCCCTCTTCATTTTTAACCAGCTACAGTCAGAAGGAAAAATACCCCCAGACGCATTCATCAAATGAAAGAATCACTATGGCTGTGCCTATGTACATACTATACTTAAGAAGATATATATTTTTGCAAAACACTGTGTGCGTGCGATATCAATGTTAGTGAGAAATTATCAATATTTTTCAAGTGATTGTGGTGTTGACTGACATTGTGCTCAATAGAATATCGATTATGTGAATCAAGAGAAAATTTGTATGGAAATTAAAACGAGTCTCCGTTGTGATGCCGTCAGACAAGCAAAGAAAAAGGAATGAAAATTGATATCCCTTATGAATTAAATAATAATAAAACAAACAATAATTAGTCAAGAAAATAAACGCCGGTTTTTATTTGAAGAGCTGAAAAGGAATCAGTCAATTTATGAAGAAAATCAGGGATTGAATTTAGAGAACTCAGTAAATTTGATCCTTACAAACTGAGCAAAACAATAAAATGAATGAAAGTTGAATGATACCAGACTTGTAATGAAACTGTTTCAATGAAGAAGGAATATGAAAAAGAAAACAAGATTTTTTTCCTAAAAAGTCTTAAATACTGTTGAGTCCAGATTGGAAGAAAGAAGACCTTTCATTACCAGTACCTTAGAAATTGTAGATTAGTGAAAACTGAAAAAAGAATATAATTGAATCTAAAAGAATAAAAAAAAAATGCATAATTTTATGTAAAGAATACGAAACAATAATACTCAATCAAACTGCATTGTATAAATGTTAAACATAATCATAACCTTTCCGTGTGAAATAGAATCAATTAATGTATAATTTTATCTACAATTCAGTATGTCAATAATGCAAAAAACTTACCTTAGTCTTATTTGTATGTTAGTATTGTTGATAAAATTGTACATTACATAATTTTAGAACTCACAGTAAAAATGTATAATTATCTATAACAGAGATTTGAAGTTAGATTCGAAAATATGTTTTTGGTTTCTTGTAGTTTCATATTTGCTTGTTAACAGAAAACAAAACCAATTTAATATTGTTACATAATTTAGTTTACATGGTGTATTCTGTATTGTTTTTGTATAAATTGGATGAATTCGAAGTGTATTCATGTAGGTAATTAATGTAATACGATTTTTTCTTGTCACACAGATTCATATAAGATTTTTTAGGTTAGGTTATAGTACGAATGTTACTAATTAAAAAAAAAAATAAGAGTTAAAAATCTGTACATAAAAATAATTGATGAATTAATTATTAAAATGTTTGTAGAATTGGGGGTAAAACGAGCCACAGTGCAGTGAAATAAGGCAAATGTTCTACATACCACGGATGGCAAGGGACAGAAACGCTTCGGCGTGCTTTTGATGAGACCATTGTGTGATGCGCGCGGGTTATTAACCACGGTCAGCGCTACTGCGGCGGAACCCTTTCAGTATCTGTTATGGGCTAGTCGCAGGGTTTGGTTTGTTTTTGACGATGATGCCTGGTGGTGCTAGGCTGAGCCTGATTCCCACTGTGAGCTTGAGGGAGGGCATAGGGCTGTCGGTAAAGTAACTGTATTTGTTAAGGTTTAAGGAATAAATCTTTTTTTTTACTTACCTATGCTTTTTATTTGCTTCAATGACCCTATTTTTTATATATCGTTTATTGATTGATAGTCAAGCGTTTGATTTTTTTCTCACCTGGGGCCCGATTCTCTTAGCTATTGAACGGCGATAACGCAACTTAATTGCATGAAAATTGTAGTTTTTGACAGTATCCGTAGTCTGCTCGCTATTTAGGTACAATCGCAAGTCAGTGGCTTGCTATCAATAGTTTTTGACATATATGGTATGCTGTAAGCTATTTTGTTGTGATTGCGTTGCTACAGTGGTGTAGATAGCATAGCATAGATTTTAGATAGAAAAATAGCTAAATGATTTAAAAATATTTATTTAATGTATTGTTTGCTAAAAAAACACTGTATTTATGTTTTCACTGATGCTTGATTGATGAACGTTTTCATTATTATATCAGTGTCAACATTTGCAAGCCATAGCACAGCCATACGATAGCGACGCGATTGCTATTCAACTGCGATTAGGGGCTAGAATTAGCAGACTACCGAATTTGACATTAACAGCAGTTCGATCGCAGAAGCATCGCAGTAGTGTGGCGTTTGGTCAATAGCTAAGAGAATTGGGGCCCTAATCGTAAGGATGTGGTCGAAGATGTTGTTCAGACCAGCCTAGAATTACTGGCTGTCAAGGACAGCTGCTGGAACACGGTTAGCTGCTTGGCGACAGATTTTCTACTTGAGGGTGGTAGATAGCCTGGCGGGCATTCGCAAAATGCCCTACCACCATGCTGTTACGAATGCTGTGGTAAGACAACAACCGGGACCGACGGCTTAACGTGCCCTCCGAAGCACGGCCAATCGATCAGTAGTAATGTCACTAGCGGCCTAAACTTGGCTACGAGCGCTACAAAAGTATTATTATATTATTCTCATTGAAAGTGCTGATTTATAGTAAGATTCTATGCCAGTTTAGTTGTCGCATATATTAGAATGATTTTCTAGATAAGTGCAAACAGGTAAAAGTGTAGCAGAGTCCATAGGCTTGTGGTTGATAAGGGCTACCATCTATCAAATCCTTTACATGGGGGACGGGCATGGGGAAATAATTCTATCTGCCAACTAATTGTGCTGCGCAGCTGTGACCTAAAAATCCCAGTCTAGCAATTTGACGTCCTCGAGACGTCTTTTTGGTATGGTTTCCTAGTCACTAGCTCTTTGGTCGCTTTCGTAAATAGGTCTCTTTCTGTCTCTTTGTGCTTCTAGACTGTTCCTTGAACGCGTCTTATGGTTTATTGCGTCACTTTCTAATTTCTCACTAGTCCGACGCCCAATGTACAGCCAGTAAACGTTTTAACCACAACTAACATTAACCATTTATTCTCGGTCATTCTAGACGTAACAGACGTCGATGCAACGTTAGGGCCTTTCAAAAAGACGCCGTATGTAAGTCACAGATGTTTTTTTGCTACCTAGAATAATATTAAAATTAAGTGATTACATTTGAAGACTGTCGGTAGTGGATGACTGTGATTACTGGCTTTTTCATAGTTTTCAGTGTTGGAAGTCGGTTAAAAATAGTTAGTGATATTTATTGTAAAATTATATTTGCATTAGGATAAGTCTCGTGACGACGCCTGATAAGAGCCTTATCAGATTTTATTGTACTTGTAAGTACGCAAACATGCTGACTTTATATCTTCATAAACACAGATGATTTTAACCGAATACCAACAAGATAGGTAAGTTCCTTTTTTAGCTACATTTTCATAAAGGTAAGTTGATCATTCAGTAGTCTTTTGAGTAACACGTCTTGTTATTACTAGGGGCAATACAAGAGATGCAAAACTGATCATCTTGTTACTGATTTCAGAACGCTCTATTGTAATTAAAAAAACATCCAAAGCCGACTGAATTAATCATAAGACAAAAATGCGAACCACGCCCATTCTCGTATTGATGATTAGTCAAACCACTGTTTTTATGGTTCCGTACTGAAAGGGCAAACGGGGTTATATAATGAGACTGCTGTCTATCTATCTGTTCGAGTATGTCACGGGCACAGAGTAGATACCCACTCTGTGGTCACGGGTCTCTAGCTCGTAAAATACTTGATTTATTTTTTACTCCTTATTTTGTACTTTGAACGTTCCAAAGATGGAAAAATTAGATTAGAAATTAAATTAAACTATTGTTCGGGTGAGCTCCAATACATAAGCAATAAGCATATAAAATATTTTTGCTCCCTAGCAGGTGCCACAAGGAGACCAAAATGCTGGCACCTATTTGGCCCTACAAATAAGCATTGCAATTCTGCCAGCATGCTGGGCACGGTGCCAAAAGGAAGTGAGCTGGATTTGGGCTGCATGTGAGTCTGCAATGACTTGTATCCTTGCAAACCCTTTTCACGGAATAACTTTCTATATAAGTATAGGTATATAACAAATACTATATAGGTGATGTGTTGAAAACGCAAAGAAAATCTTCCGTTGCCTCGCGCGTGCGACGAACTATTGTTTGTTTTAGATATCAGGTAACAACATAATACATGTAGATGAAATACTGACACTGTGTATTGTGGAATTTCACGCTTTTAATGCGGCATTTATTAAATAAATATTAGCTGTTTGCGTTTCGTGGGCTTAGATACGCACATTAGAAATATATACTTAAGTACCTAATACATATTATAGACAGATAAACATATAATACTTTATTGCAAGATAATAAATATAAGATATATACGTACCGAATAAAATAAAAAAATAAAACCGAATACCGTAATTCATACATATACGTGCCGAATACCTTAGATATGACAGTAATAAGGGAGATGGGTCTGTCATTTTTTCCGTAAGCTTTTTACCTTGTTTCTTGTGTATCAGTTTCGTTAATAATTATGGAATCTTTTTGTATATCCGGGGATTTTTCTGACGTGTACATAAGTTGATTATAATGAAGATATAAACATACCACATTAGCTACCTCTATTACCACCGTACCAGCTATCCTTCCTTTTCCGAGCTAGATTCCGATTCCGGTATAGTATAACATGGATGGACAGACAAACAACAGAATGACATTAATAGGGATCCATTTTACTCTTTAGGAACCTAAACACTATAGAGTGCATGATGTAACAAACTTTATCATCACTCAATGTAAATCCCCGTTTCCCGGAGATATAACATTTCTTAAAACAATAATGCAGTAGGTACCTACAAAAAGTAAACAATATATATATATATAACGTCACGTTTGATAACATACGTTAGGCATACCTAGGGCACACGGAAAGTTTTGCACTCGGCCATAAGTCTTCAATGTATAAATTTGAAATATTGGTTTGAAAATTGATTAATTTGTTTTTTTAATTTACTCACTATTTGATTTGGTAGAATATCGTTTCTCATTCTATGTTTATGATTATAATAAAAACTAGAAATAGGTAGAATAGAAAAAAGAGAGGTAGAAAGCTTTCATTTGATACATACTTAGGTATACATATGAAACAATTTCTGGAAGAACACCTTTAAACAGTTTAAATTGCGTATTCTTAAACTAGCATTTTTTTTTAATAGGAACTGTAACCTCTACCTATAGCCGATGTTTATGGTCAGAAGTGACGATCTACACTGCGCTCATCATCCTGAGACAAAGTTCTTAAGTCTCATTTGCCTGCAATGTAATGGCTCTCAAGTGTGCATTGAATTTAACGTGGATATGTCAAAAATAAAAAAGAACCCTTTTTTTCATGAATATAAAGTGTTTTCAAGGTTTGGCTATGAACTATTGGATCAACTCTCGTAGAATAAAAAAACAAAACAATTTGGAAGACAGGGGGAATGGGAACCACTTAAGGAATAAGTCCAATTACTTTTGTCTTAATCAATATTTTAATATAATATTTGGTATTTTGAACACTATCATTAATTAGCCTTAAGTTCTCATCATCAAAAATCCAATCAAAACATAAAATAATCGTCATTTAAAAAAAAATAGCTTTGGCTCCCATTGCCCGAGGTTTGGGGTAATAGAAACCAGTGGATGGGGTAATAAGAACTATTGGGGCAATGGTAACCAGAGCACAAAAACATGTATTAAACAATAAAAACAACTACTATAAAACATAAAAATTGAGACTTATAAATCTAATGTCATTCCAGTCCATAAAATGTAATTAAAATAAATTTAGGAATATGCGAAATCACTGTGAAACCTAGCTTTAGAAAAAGAATAAACAATCATTTCAAAAATCACAAACAAAACCTCATGCTAAATCAGAATCGAAACATTGAGCGACTGGGCACATCCAGTCACTACGGGCCCCACATCTGTACCGAAGCTCGTGAAATTTTTCAGATTCTCAAGAAATAATAAATATAATCGGGTCCTCTTTTACCTAGTCACTGCTGTTATCATCAACCACCATCATCGGTAATTTTTAAATTACAAAGAGGTTGTGAAAACACTGTTGAATATTTACAAAGAATTAAGACTTTATCACAATCTTTAATGATCACTCTATCTTTACACTATACAAGATAAAACTTAAAAGATCATGGCACTAGTACTTAAATTTTGACACGGACTATACATAAAAATTACAACAAATCTGCGAAAAGTTGATGTGCGCCTGATCTGTGGCGATGCGGTGGGCAGCGCAATCCGCGCATACGTCTACCGCGCCTCAACTCAAAGCGCGTTCTAAGGTGTATATTTATGCCAAACTCAGACTGGTTCCCATTACCCATTGGCCCCCGTTCCCCCCTGCTCCCCTATACGTTTTGAAATCTTCATTATTGTTTTGTTTGTATGATCCGCACCTATACGAGTATATTGAAGCAATGATGGCCGAGCGGTAATAGCTATGGACTGCCGTATGGTGGAAGGGCATTTTGCGATTGCCCGCCTGGCTAGCTACCACCCTAAAGTAGAAAATCTGTCACCAAGAACCTAACGGTGTGTTCTGGCAGCAGACCTTGAGAGCCAGTGAAATTATAGGCACATGAGACTTAACAACTATGTCTCAAAGTGATGGGAACAGTGCAATTCGTCGCTTGTGATGTAATGCATCTGTTATAGGCAGAGGTTAGTCCGCTCAACATCAGATGGGCCTCGAGCTTGTCCCGTCACAAGAACATAACAATTATCCTGCTCCTAATGCTAATGTATCAATCGGGTACGTTGCACATAGAATCGAAATGAGGTTAATTAACACTTATTTTATTTATCGCGTTATTATTAACTCAGAGATAAGCGTAAGCGTAGACCGTGAAGGCTCGACCTCAAACAATGGAGATAGTTCATAATGGGCGATTTTATGCAAAGTTTTACAAGTCAGTAAGTGGACTAGAGAGTGCAATATGTGGTTTCATAATTATTAGTTTGGTGCAATTTCATAGAAGATAATGTTTGAAAAAATATGGTATTTAAGTGACTGGTCCGTTACTATACTATCACCGCGTGGGGTTTGATTGGAAGGCGCGCGACCTTTTGGGAAAATTCGCGTTTTTTTTGCAGATAAGCATATGCATAAGCATATTTTTGGATTTGCGAATGCTGAGATATCCTGAATAGGTAGACTTCATGCGTGTTCCGTCAAAATAAATAAAAACATGCCTTACTTATTAAAATTAATTTTAAATTCATGGTTTTATGACCCAATAAAACATATATTTATGTCCCATGGCCTGTTTAACGACTAGGTATCTTTATTTTTAAATATAAGTTTCTTATAAGAAATTTATGTCTACCCTTATACACTTAGTTGTCATATCACTAATTCATTAAGGGCTAAGTAGGTATACAACGGCTGCATCTCAAGAACCGTGATATCTAGACAGATGAAATTTCCACAGATGATGTATTTCTGTTGCCGCTATATCTATAACGACGAATACAAAAATAATCGGCCAAGTGCGAGTCGGACTCGGGCACGTAAAAACTAAAAAAAAGGTTATAATAGCCTCTAATGTTGTATAGATAGGTAATGGTACGGAACCCATATAGGGGTTGGTTTCCGGGTTCAAGTTAATGATTTGGAATAGAAAATTCAGTTACGGGAGCAATATTTTAGTATGTAAAGCCTTCTTCAAGTGTTCATTTCTAAACAAAAAAAATAAAAAATCACACTTATAATACATATACTATGAGTCTCAGACTCCTAAAGTGGGCTGGTGGCATGTTGAATAAGTACCAGTTCCTCCTTGCTTTAGTGCCTCTGGTACACAGTGTCGTTTTGTCTCGACTGGTGGTAAGTGATCACCGTCGCCCACGAACATCCGCAATCTCGATGTCTCCAGGATGCGTTGCCGGCCTTTGAGGAGGGAATATGCTCTCTTCTTGAAGGCTCCTAAGTCAAATCTGTTCGGAAATACTTCACCAGGCAGCTGGTTCCAGAGTGTGGCAGTGCGAGGTAGGAAATGCCGTGAAAAACACAAGGTTGTGGACTTCCAGACGTGGCCATGAAATTGATGAAACCATGCTTTGTCGGGCCGTCCGATGGCGAAATTGAGCCGCAGGTAGTAAATCGAACAGTACCTCGGAACACTCCCCGTGTTAGATACGGTAAAAGATGCAGAGTGATCCAACATCTCTATACAGTGCCCAAGGGTCGAGCCGACCGGAGAGAACTTGATCGTCGACGATTCCAGTCCTTCTGCGTTGGATGCGGTCAAATGGAAGAAACTGGTAATGATACAATTTGGTAACAATTCAAAATTGAACCAATACAATAATATATAAAGGTTATAAGAAAAATATTTTTTTACATTATTTTACATTTGAAATTAACAACTTTTTATATATTTATAATTGATTTACGGTGTAGAATCGAGTGTATAAGTTTAAGTGATTGTTTATGAGGGATGTGAGTAGTATATATGTGTCGTGGGTGTGTTTCTGTATTTTGAGAATACTCGCATGCTTTGTGTATTTTGTAATGTGTAAATTTGTGTAAATACGCATACTACCATAAATTATATTATCCCTAATTCAAACAACTGTTACCAATACTTTTCCTGTGCAATAATATAAATCGTTTAAGCCAATTTATTTAGGACCACACTTTTAGTTTGAAAGTCAACTTATGTCATAATGTTTCAAGACCTGTTCACTTACGAAGCTATTGAATTAAATTATGTGATAATGTACGGTTAGGCGCTTGTACACGACCTCTTAGTGTGGCTGTAAATGGTAATTATATATACAGTAAAACAATAAAGTGTTAAATGTGACCGCTTGAATAACCAGTAGCAGTTGCTACTACACTCAAAAAATATGGAGGGGCGCGCCTTCGTAAGTACAAAAGTCTGTACTTAGCTTAGAGAGTTATGTGTCTATCACCGACATTAGAGTACCACCAACTTAACTGTTTAGTTTTCGAGGGCGCTACTGGTCAAGGAAATCAACTACAAACTGTCACAATTTGAGGGAAAGTTTTAGTTCATTTTTCTGCCACCTGAACAGATAAGTTGGTGGGACTGTACATCAATATTGGAGAGAGGTAATCAATAAAACGAGCTGATAACCGCTATAGCACTATATGTAATTTTCTTGTATCTCCTCTATCATCTATCATATCCTTATTCAAAGCTTTCATAATCTCATACAATTCTTCACCGACCTCCTTCAGGCTTTTCCTATAGATACTAGCATAGTCCGACTTCAAACGCAAGTGCCTACGGGAAAGGTCTATGACTGTGTTTGTGGATGTAATAATTGTCTTCGAGCGAAAAAATCTAAGGTCTGCGAAAATAACAAATATTCTTAAAATATTTTATGAAAACATCAAATTAATATTTTAATAAAACACTTAAAAAATACAAAAATATATCTAGTGACAATTCCGCCTAATTTTCCTGTTAAGCCGACGTGACGTCACAAACGCCACGCAGCCAAACCGGAAGAATTTTCGACGCGTTTCGCTTCTACACGAAGCATCCTCAGGAGGTCTTGACTCTACGAGCGCACGATCGAAAATGAATAGTTATATAGATTTCCGCAAAGTAACGCCTGAATCTATTGATTATCTAAGGTCTGCGCTAATTAGGATTAAAAGGTTTCTGTGTGTGACATTCAATGAGGTTTATCTTTACCGGATCTTTATAGGACACCTTGTCCTACGTCATATTATAAACTCGCCAAATATTTACATACCTATAGGTCACTACGAGTAAATATTTTATCTCTTTTGCAAACAAAAAATACGCTGCATTATCATCATCATCATCAGCCAGCAGACGTACACTGATCAATAAAGACCTTCCCAAAAAAAATACGCTTACCTTCTAACAAATAACAATAATCTGATACTTAGTTAAAATTCAGCTGAGTAAAAGTGCTTTCCATTCTGATAAGCAAGTTTTTTACCATCTAAAAACAAAGTGCCATTCTGAACTCAAACCGGCTTGTATGTCACGGCTGACGACCCAGACATCGACCGAGCTTCATAACCACGGAACATCGTAGAGAAAATTAGAAGAGAGTAATCGTATTCTGTCAAATTTACCAGTTACGACGTTTCTACACCAAGTTTTTACTAAAACTCATGTTCTATATGAGTACCTGGTGTTAAGCTCCACGTCTTACCAGAACCGTTGTAGAAAACCATCAGCACCTTCAAGCCTGTACCTACCACAGCTTGTACGCCCACCCAAAAGCGGAGAAAATTAAACATTTACGTTTCTCTACATGTTTTTGGATCTCATGTAACAAGAGGAAAGCTAATATTCGTTATTATGAAGAAAGTAAACTTTTTATTTTTAATTTTCTTTTCGTTAAGACAAATACCTAAATTCTTAGCTAAGCAAGCACCTAGAATGACAAAGTAATATATTAGGCTGGGCAATTGGTCCGGTAACTAAAGCGAAACAACTTTAATATTTTTAAAACCTCGAAACCTAGCGCTGTCGGTCTATAATTGCAATCCACTGGCGATTCTTTCATATTCCAACAACAGTCTGAACTGTCTGAAGTATGGTATCAGTTCATTTATATATATATATATATAAGAAATAAAAAAAATTAAAATTGGAGAAATTGATATAGTTATATATATATCAATTTCTCCAATTTTTTATTTTTTTTATTTCTTAATAAAAAAAAATATTTCTTATAGGTAAGCCTTTGACCAAATTCTCACCTGATGGTAAGTGATGATGTGGTCGAAGGTGTTAACAGGTAACCTAGAATTACTGGCTCTCAATGACAGCTGCTGGAACACACCGTTAGGTACTTGGCGTCAGATTTTCTACTTGAGGGTGGTAGCTAGTCAGGCGGGCATTCGCAAAATGCCCTTCCACCATGCGGTGAAGCTTATGAAGCGCTCGTAGCGAAGTTTACTTGGCTGGTCTCAACCGATCAGCAAAGTTAAGCAACGTCGCGCGCGGTCATGAGTTGGTTGGGTGACCGCTAGTGACATTACTACTGAGCGTTTCCGTGCTTCGGAGGGCACGTTAAGCCGTCGGTCCCGGTTGTCGTCTTAGGATGGCAGTCGTTATAGCATGGTGGTAGGGCATTTTGCGAATGCCCGCCTGGCTAGCTACCACCCTCAAGTAGAAAATCTGTCGCCAAGCACCTAACGGTGTGTTCCGGCAGCTGTCCTTGAGAGCCAGTACTTCTAGGTTAGCCTGAACAACATCTTCGACCACATCGTCACTTACCATCAGGTGAGATAGTGGTCAAAGGCTAATCTATCAGGCATAAAAAAAAAAAAAAAAAAAAGCCCAAGTCCGCGGCGGGATTCAAACCATGGACCTGCTCGTGGCAGTCCAAAGCCAATGCCACTGAACCATCACTGCTTCAGATAATGACTGATCCACATACCAGTTACAGTCAAATATTTCTATATACCTCAATTACATGGAAGTCTTTGGTAACAGTGTCAAGTAAATAATACGGGATAACTCACGTGAATAAGTCAGATAGCTCCGATTATAGTTTCAACCACATCCGGTGGTCTTTTTCAAGGAGAGCTCGGGACGCCCGCGTTGACGTCTCGCAGAGTGCTCAGCGAGAAGACAACGCGGGGTAGTTTTTATTACAAAAGTGACAAGTCACAGTAGATCTGTACTTTGTAAAGTTTTAATATTACAGATCTGCAGTGCCCTAAAAGTCAAATAACAGTCAACCAGTAAATCCACTTGGTACCATGACGCATTTTAAGCCCAAGCGATAATGGCACTATACCCAGTTTAAAAACAGATTTGCTTATATGCTTTGCTCGCATGCTGATTTTATGTCAGTCCCTGATCAAAGTCAGACGAAAATGCTGGTAGATAAACTAAATATGAGACAAAACAATAGCGTTTTCTCATACATTTCATGACACTTGGCCATTCCAATCTAACCAGTGGTGTTCCGTGCTAGTAACGAATTACTTACTGACTTCTTGAGTGTATTTTACTAAGAATTTAAGTGACGTTCTTAGGTTCCTAATTTTAGAAGCAGGTACTAGAGAGCAAGGCTGGATTCGACCTAATAATTTCCGGGTTGTATTAAAAGAATAGCGCTTTTTATACAAACGTAGTATCGTCATATTTTAAATACCAAGTGTCCAAACTAGCTGAAATTTTTCATGCATAGGTGTTTTTAAAATCACATACCTATCTATGTACCAGTATTCAAAATTATTTGGAAAAGTCCTTTTGTATGTGAACTCTTATTTTTATATTTGGATATATATAATGAAATAAATAACTGGCAAACCAGAAAAATGCAAAATTTCACGGAGTTGTAATAATTGGTATTCAAAATATTACGAAACTACGTTTATGGGTCGTTATCACGGGTGGTGCAGATTTTCAACTTTTATGATATTTTTATTTATAGTGGTTTTATGATCTTTTTATTGCATTTATAGAATTAGATGCGTATTCGGAATAGTAATTTGTGAAAGGCACCTTAATAAGTCAAAAACCTTTTTAATAACACGATGGAAAGTAATGAACCAATGGATGGTAATGAAAATCGCCTGGAGAGTAATGAACGTCACTTGGAGTGAAATGATATTTGCTTGGAATGCAATGAAAACGTGTGGAAGGCGATGAAATATAATTATATCTAATACATAAATATCAGAACTTTAACTTGAACGTGTTTAAAAATTAAATATAAGTACAAATCATATATCTTATGTTATTATTTTTAACATCAACATTACATTTTTTAAATATGAGCACAGGATCAATTATATTTCAGCTTAAAGTAATTTTGACAACCCAATAAAATTAAATATACACTATAAATATTAAACGTCTCAAGGCAAACGTATTATAAGACTCAAAATGTTTTAAAAAGTTTCAAAATTTAAAACAAAAATAACGACAAATGTGTTTTAACGGAACTCTTTATAAATAATCAAAGAATATAAAACGTTGAACTTAAAATGCTTATTTTAACTTAAACTAGAGAAACAGTAAAACAACATGATTGTTGAACATTTCAACAAGCCAGTTGGTAAGTTTTTAATCATCACAATAAAATATTAATTACAAACACTTAAGATTATTAATTCAAAAACATTTCTAGAACGAAAGAAATTATATTCTAAAACAAATTATAAAACTAGAATAATCATTAAAAATACTAAGTTGAGTTAAATAAAAAGGTAGAAATTTGCCTCAAAACTCTATATTCACGACTATTTACGCTGTATCTACTATTTTCCCTTCACAATAAATTAAATAGGATCTCATTTTATTAGAACTTTATTTTACCAGCACCCAATCATTTAAATTGTACTGTTAATCGAGTGCGTCTACAGCGTTCATATTCATATTTTTAGTATCGGTGTTTTCGTAAACATCCACCACCAATATCGACTGATACTCTTGTTTTTCTTCAAGTTCTTGGCCAGCTCTATCCATGCCATTTCTCTGTACTTCTGTCGACCTATGAAACTGTAAGTTTTGTTGAGTATCAGTTTTTCGTGAATGATGTGTAGCTTGTGATGACTTTTGTTTATTTAACAAAAGTCATCACAAGCTACTGTAACTCTATTTTTCAGCAACCCATTGAAAGTAATCTATAGCTTTGGTTTTGTCAAATTCCATGAATGTTCTAAGTTTCTTTTTTACAAACATCACACTTTCTTGCCAGGCAATTGCCATAATATTGGTCACAACAAAGACTAGTCAACACATGCATTGATGATCTCTCTGCTATGATCTAAGCTTTTTGAAGTGTTTTAATCAGAAGATCAACATTGGCATGTAATATGCATTAACATGTATCTTGCTCTTCTTTTGGAAAAACAACCCAGTAAGTTCGATATCTGCAAAATGTAGTATAGCTTATGGTACCGTGTTATGTGCAGTACTTCTTGTGCATATTTTTCAAAGTATCGTTGAGGTATCGCTTCTGTTTCTTTACTGCTTCTTTTTTCACAAACTTATTATTTCCTGCTGCCATGCGACTGTTTAAATAATCCTCAAAAAATCTTCTATTAGTCGATTTTCTCTCTCTATTTGAGTCTTGTGAACTTCTGCTAACTTTCGCCTAACATTAAATGGGACCATGGATATAGTTATACTTTGTGAATTTTACCTTGTTTGGTATTATGTCTTTAAGAAACCCCTTTTCCAACTTATTAATTCTTTTATATTTTACTTTCAGCACCCGACTAAGAGTTTCATCGAACAACAATTTCTTCGATACTTGATCAACTTTACCTTTATTAATGTCTTCTATTCTGCTTTTATAATGCTTTTACGTTTTTGTCTCTATTATCTTCCAATGCTTTTCTCTGAAGTTTTGCCTGCTGCCTCATATTTCTTTCCCGTAATATCTCTTTTTCTCTCTTCAACTTATTAATTTCGTTTTGTAATCCATTTGTATGTTTCCTAGTCTTGTATCGATATCGGCGGAGGGATGTTGGAGTCATTTCACTATTGTTACTAATTTGCAAATTGCTTTGTGTAGTTTGCTTAGTTTGTACTGTAAATGGTAGGGGATTTGGCTCTAAGACAATTTGATTAGGGTTTCGAGGCATTCATTCTCAATCTCGTTCTCGCATTCGGGGGGTGAATTAACAATTAAAATACTTGTGAGTTCTTTCTGCTTCTGTTTTTCCTTTATGTAAGTTTGCGTTTTTTTTTGTCCTTTATATCTTTTACTTAGATACCTATTCCTTTTTTTTTCTTGTTGGATTTTGTAATGCTCAGGGTTGTTCTTGATTTCTGCATATTTTTGAAGTTTTTTAATCTGTCTTTGACTAAGTTTTTTTCATTTAGCCACAAAAGCCTGTGAAAATAAATGTATTATGTATTTAATTTCTTTCTTTGTTAGAGAGCGCTAGATTAAAACGTTACTTAAATATCAAAATTTTAAAAATATCACGATCATACTATTCAAAAAGAAATAAACTATGTACGGTTTATAATAAATTGGAATCCAAGATAATTTATTAGACACTTACATGCTACAAAAATTGTCTTTATATTTCATTTCATTCCTCTCCAAACGTTATCATTATCATCCGGTATATTTTTGTGTAAAATGGAAGGTAATGAATTGGAGAAAAATGAGTTTTTAACATCTAATCATAAATTTTTTAACTTACGTGTGTACCAAAAATGTAAAAAATATTATTTAGAACATTAGAATTATAGTGATCAAAATTACGTATTTTTAATATATTAAAAAAAATAACGCACCTTAAAAATCAGTGGATGGCAATGACAGTGAATCTATGACAAACTCCTTCCGGCGACACGAGATTGTTAATTATTTTTAACATGGCCACACACGTCTCTCCGCTTCGAGCTGTAGCGACGACTGGTTTGTTGCTGAACTCGTCAGAAAATACCTAGCCACTGTCCAGGGCAGGACTTGAGATAAATGTTGATATTCGAAAACTCGGATAGGAATGAACTTTTTTGTTTGACAAAAATAAAACTTTGATTATCATAAAGTTATAGTTGCTTTCTAAACATAACAACTACAACAGAATATTATATGACTATTAATTCATCCAAAAAGAAGCATTCGATTCGCGTTTTATAAAAATATTTCAAGTTAAAAATTATTAAATTTGCTAATGGATTGTTTGGACACGGAGTGGAATGATATTTTAACACCTTTTTGTTCAGCTACTTTTTATAAATAACTGTATAGCTTTTTCGCGCCGGGTGTCATTAAAGCTTGATTTAGCTGTAACAGTCCCACATACATAGTTTTTAAATAAAAGTTAAAGACATATGAGTTATGGGCTCGGACAGGTAATACGTACGAAACGTGATAACGACCCTTATATGGAAAGGGCTATCCCATAACGGTCGGTCGTTGCAGCCGCAACTGAGTTCGTCTGGACGAAAAGAGTGTTTTTACAATCACTTAAACTTTCGTAATGATGTCCTGAATTATTAAATAAGTACATATACTAATTTAGGAATACAATTCACGCACCATTGGTATACTTATTCCTAAGACTACACTGCACTCACGGATGTGAAAACTGAAAACAAGGATGTAATATTATTGCAGTGTCTTACGTTGTATAGATAATGGTACGGAACCCTTCGTGCGCGAGTCCGACTCGAATTTGGTCGACTTTTTTTATTTACCTATTATTCAAGTAGTTGTAAAAAAAGCCCTTCCGTACCGATTTGCAGAAATGACCGTACATAGGACCTATATTTTTTCTTAATCCAAAAAAAATATCTGAGTTACACCAACAGCCAACGAACGTAGAGGTATATTTGGATACTTTATCACATCATATCACATCGTCAAGCGTTGAACAAAAGCCTCTATTAGGGGCGGTTTCTCATAATCCCCTCGAGGTGTCTTGGAGATAGTTAGTTTTGCAGAAGGGGCAGTGTAAGATGTTAGTTTTGCAGAAGGAAATGCTGCCAACCTTTTAGATGTTATTATATATATATTTTTTCTATTTAATTTTCGTAGTCAATTTTGCCTATCTTACCAGCAGAGAAGATATATGTTCAAACACCTTCAAAGAAAGTACCTTCAAACTTCTAAGTGTCCAAAATCAAGGAATCCGCGAATCGAATTTATATCAGGTAAAACAATAGAAGATTTTTTATATCAAGCTTTGTATAAAGCACTTATAAATAACTACTGACCTGGAATTACTAGTTGGGTTAAAAATAAATTTCTCGCTTTACTTACCGTTGTATACTTACTTTTGCTCGCTTTCTAATGTCCGAGAAGCTTAGTAGCTATGCGTTACAAATAGTGATAGCCATTTTGTTTTGGTATTGAAACAATCCCTACATAATATACTTTTTATCACATTGACCGGAACAAAGTCAACCAAAAATCAGCAGTCCACCGTTGAATAAAGGTGTCCCTCATTGGGGAGGATTTGCCACTATCCTCACGCTTGGCAGGCGTCTTGGGGATCGCAGTTCTTCAGAAGACGTTGCTGACCACCACCTGGTACCATTTATTGTATATTTATTTTAATGCTGATAAGCTAGCTTTTGATCACGACCTCGCATGTTGACAGGTTTGATGTGGTTGGGAATTTTAATTAGAATGGAATCAGTGGATGAAACAGTGATGGCTCAATGGCATTGGTTATGGACGGCCACGCAAGCAGGTCCATGGATTGAGTCTCGCCGCGGACTTGAGTACTCACCGCATGTTGGAAGGGCATATTGCGAATGCCCGCCTGGCTAGCGACCACTCTCAAGAGAAAATCTGCCGCCAAGCACCTAAAGGTATGTTCCGGCAGCTGTCCTTGAGAGCCAGTGAAAT
Organism: Plagodis pulveraria; assembly: GCA_963890685.1. Classification (NCBI taxonomy): domain Eukaryota; kingdom Metazoa; phylum Arthropoda; class Insecta; order Lepidoptera; family Geometridae; genus Plagodis; species Plagodis pulveraria. The sequence continues at coordinate 9,649,221 of OY982963.1, forward strand.
TGCAGGCACATGTGACTTAACAACTATGCCTCAAGGTGACGGGCGCAGTGCAATTCGTTACTTGTGATGAAATGCATCTGTTATAGGCAGAGATTAGTCCGCTTAACATCAGGCCTCGAGCCTGTTCCGTCACAATAACATAAGACAGTTGCTGGAACACATGTTAAGTGCTTTGCGATTAATTTCACTTGAGTAGTATAACAAAATATGTACTAGTCCTTGAGGGTGGTACCTAAAAAATATTCAATGCTGTTCATATTTTCAACTGAGCAGCTGTAAGTTCGCTTGGTGGAGCATTTTGCGCCTTGCATCTTACATGTATGAAAAGAAATCGGTGGTAATTCTTATAACTCTTTGTGAAGCAGTGATGGCTCAGTGGCATTGGCTATGGACTGCCGCGCAGCAGGCCCATGGTTTGAATCCCGCCGCGGGCTTGAGCTTCACCGCATTTTGCGAATGCCCGCCTGGCTAGCGACCCCCCTCAAGTAGAAAATCTATCGCCAAGCACTTAACAGTGTGTTTCGGCAGCAGTCCTTGAGAGCCAGTAAAATTACAGGCACATGAGACCTAACAACTCAGTGTGACGGGCTCAGTCCAATTTGTCGTTGACGAAATGCATCTGTTAAAGGTAGAGGTTAGTCCACTTAACATCAGGTGGGCCTCGGGCTGTTCCGTCATAGTAACATTAAAAAAAACCGTCTCTTCCCGCCGAGGCGGTAAAACGATAGGAGCGAAGAAATAAATTTGAGCTCACTGCAATGGCTCACTTGGAAGAGCATATCCCGGCTATAGGGATGGACGGTCGCGGGTTCGAATGCCACTTGTAGTTTAAATTTTTTAAATTTTGTACGTTGTAGAGAATTGGAACAAATTTGTATCTGAAGTGAAGACCCTGTTGCCAAATGTTTCAAAGTGGGGCTGTCTGAGCCAAGAAGACACAACTTTGGGTATGTTTCACTACGCAAGCGGTGGAGTTCCGCATACCTAGTTTTAGCACAATATATGAAGCATTATAGACGCATTTTAGCTGGTTTGTAGCAAAATATTTCATTATTGAATCTAAAAACATAAAATATCTGGTAAACGTATCATAGCAGCACTCGCAATTTTTTTGCAAGAGGTATAACGCAGGCCATATCGCTTCAACGGATAACCAATGGTGCAGAAAGGTACTCGTGTGCCTATCGGACCATACTGGAGGATGTAGTGTAGGTAGGCCCCCACTAAGTGGAGCGACGATATCGTGATAGTTTGTGAGTCTGAAAGAGAAAATTAATTTTATGAAATCAAATATAATATCAGATCCGTGGTTTTAAAGTTATTGACAGACAATTGCTACTGCAGCAAGTTTTTGAAGCGCTCGTAGCGAAGAAGCGAAGGAAGCTTGTCCGTTCCCATTAAGCCGATCAGCTAAGTTAAGCAACGTCGGCTGAGGTCACGACTTAGATGGGTGACCACTAGTGACTTAACTACTGAGCGTTTCCTCGCTTCGGAGGGCATGTTAAGCCGTCGGTTCCGGTTGTTATCTTATAGGATGGCTTCGTTATAGCATGGTGGCAGGGCATTTAGTAGGGCATGAATGCCTAGCTGAAGTATAGAAAATCTGTCGACACACAGAAAAAAAGGAATACTTGAGCCAACGCAGTGTGTTTTTATTCAAGAATATTTGTGATTCATATATATTGAAAACAATATATTCTTGAAAACAGAACACAATATTCTCAGGAATATATTCTTGTATCAAAGTACATATTGCATTCTTCTTTGGAGATATCGTTAAAGTGTTTAAATACGAATATGGTTAGTTTTGAATCCAAGAATCTTACCATATATATTCGTAAGTGAAGCACCTTAATTACATTCAACAAGAATATTTAAAAATATTTCAAGAAAGAATATAGAAATTTTATTTAGAGAATAAAATGTTAACAGAAGAATTCCTATTTTATTGTTAGAAGAATATTTTCGTTATCTTGAAATAATAATTTGAATGCTTTATGTGAAGAAATATTTCTTGGGTCAAAACAATATTCCTAAGAATATTCGAGTGTAATATCAAGACTCGATTATTTTTCAGTTCAGAATATATTCTTGTTGTAATACAGAATTGTCTTGAATTTATTAAGACAATGTATATTCTTGGCTAAAGAAGTCTTTTTTTTTCTGTGCATGCACCTATAAAGGTGTGTTCCGGCCGCTGTCCTTGAGAGCCAGTAATTCTAGGTCAGCCTGAACAAAATCTTCGACCATATCAACACTTACCATCAGGTGAGATAGAGGTCAAAGGCTAACCTATCAAAAAATAACAAACGAACATATAATGCGCATGTACACTTGTCAAAGATACCTCGATAAAAAAATATCAACACAACTTTCCTACAAATTCTGGGTTATCAAGCCAGAATTGATGCCACAACAATTACTGCGCACCAGATCGACAATTCCACCATAATCACAGATAAATACTAGTTATACTGCATGCATGACCATACTGTTCCACTTTACAGACAATAATCCATCAGTCTATCACAACAACCGCTCGACCCCAGCGGCCGAGACTAATCGTGCAAGTTTACTTTCCGATGTACTTTTCTGTGTCGATCGTCCAAATCTCCAGTTTCAGAGATCAGTAGCAAATCTCTAAGTGAAGCACGAAGTGGATTTTATTGGGCTGTTGCGATAAATAAATTTGTTTTAGGTTCTGCTCCAATGCCTTTCTGGATCCAGAAGCGCTTTAACAGCCATCGGAATAAACTTGATAAGTAAGTACTGGCTTCCAAGTACATACTTTATCTATCCAAATATTATTTCACGAGAATCTGGCTGGTAATTTAAATAGGTAACTAAGATCCTAAAGGTTTTGGTAAACTGTCTGTGATCACTTGTTTTCATTCGTGATGCCAGTCTTCAGTGACTACGTGATATCTGTTCAGCAATGATTCTAATACCCCTCATAGAAACCAAATGAAATTTTCCCTCGTTCAAAATCTATTTAAACCAGAATTCTTCGAAATTTAATCTAGAAGTAGGTAAACAACACCTTTGTGATGTCAGTAACCGTTCCATCACCGTCATTGCCGCCAGTGGTGTGTACCAGACTTACTTTTACTTACCTCTTTTATTATCTTGATTCACTTATCTAAGGTACCCGCAACGCGAATGTGTGTTCTAGTCAGTTAGTAGAGAGCGTACAAGACGGTCGTTACGGGATACCTAGTTGCTTTCCAGACTGTTTTTTGTGTTTTGTGAGTGCAGTGTAACGGTATTGCAGGCGGTGACTACCGGGCAGAACGCACGAGGTGAGTGAAAAAACCCTTTTTATATCCCATTGTTTTGTGAGATATGGACCGTGCCGTTCTTGGTGCAAAGGCTGGTCTCATTACCACGCACTTATTTCTGTGACTGTTGAGTTCAATTTGGGACAGTTTAAAGATTTAACTCTGGTGGTGTTTCGCCGGTCAAAGTTTATTTACCTCGAGTTAAATGTCAGTTGGTTTGCGCAGTTTGTGGTTTGTAAATAGAACATTGAAATTGATATACTTGCCATATAGATGTTATTTTATGTCTTAAATTTCTATATGAAGGTAGATTGTAAGTAAGATATATATACCTACATATATACGCCCATTATTATATTATCTTTTGCGCCTCTGGTGTCAACGGCAAATATTTCAAAGGCGAGTATTGCAATAGGGCAGACAGAGGTCATATAGCCGAAGTCAAAACTTACAGGAAGTATTATGTTGGTTGTTTTTGTGGTACTACTTAGTCATACTTAATAGAATACATGTTAGAGAAAACTTAATCAGTAAAAAACTAGTAGAATTTTCTCTGGTCTCCTTTACTTTGCTTCAAATCCAACGTTGAGATCTTTCATTTTAAATATATTTAGTCTGATAAGCTGTACTATTTTATAATAGTTTCCAAACAAACATTTTTAATTATTCATGACATACGAATTTCCGAATGCAAATATCTTTCATGAAAAGTGGAAAGTTTTAACAGTGGTAACTTCTATAAAACTGCGGCATTGTATAGCTTGCCCAGTCAATATTGACGTGTGACCTATTCAGCCGCATAGTGGATATGACTTGCGGTTCTAGGTTTAATAATATAAGGACTATTCTATGTCCTCCTGTTTAATATCTTAAAAGGCGGACATTCGTCTTATGATCAGTATATAATTTCCGTCAATGTGCGTAGGATGTTGCACAATTTGCCTAGGGTTTTTTTACCATCTACCTACCCTCTGGTTACCAGATAGGTAATGGGTATATTAACCCATCGGCATCGGCGATAATGAAAACAATAGAGTTTTATTCTACATAGGACGTAGTGGTCCTGACGATCCCAATGAGTTAATACCAACGCGAGGATTTGGCATCTGAGGGCAAGCTTTGAACAATTATATAGGTAGTACTTTTGTTGCTTATTAGCCAAAATATTTCTTTCATATAGTGTTTCTTCTTTTCTCCATTTGTGTTCTTAGAGAAGGCATATCGTACCGACCCCACATGAACGACTAAGGGTAGGAAGATGATATGTAGGCGATATAGGAACAGAGAGGCACAATTTCACGTTGAACTTCTTCAGATTTTTATACTTTTGTTAGACAAAAAGAAACAGAAAACTTTTAATTGTCGTCAAACTTCCGTCAAAACCATAATAATAAAAAATATACGAATGTGTTTGTGTGCATGTGTGCTTGTTGCCCCTATCGCCTAACGGGCTGATTTTAATGAAATTTGGTACCTACATAAATTTCTTGGGTCCGATTCCTTAGGTTACATTAGGACATTACGACTTTTTATTCTGATTAATGAGTTATTACATAGTTCCCAAAGATGTGCATATTGTGCGATATAAACAAATTCTAAGCGGGAGAAATCCACTGGCATTAAGTTTTAGTTTTAGTTTCATAATTTTATTTTATTTTTATAAATTTGGTACAAAAACATTTAGCAAATTAAAGAAACTTATATGTAGACTTGGATTTAAAACTAACATGTTAAATTTGTTAAACTAAATATTGTACACATCTTTGCAGATAATTAAAGTAGGTAATTTAAAGGTATAGATCGTCAGAATGTAGAATGTTTAGAAGTAATAACAAGAACATCACAATTTATTAAAAATGCGACAGTGTGTAAGTGTGTGTTTGTTACTTAATCACAATAAAGCGGCTGAACAGATTTGGATGAAACTTGAAATAATGATTATTTCATGACAGTTACAAAACCCCAGATTAAAAAACGGATACATTTTGATCATTTTCTACACAGATGAAACCGCAGGATGCATCTAGTAGTTTTATAATGGGCGGTATTATCATAGAAAGTGATAACGCCTAATCTTTACAGCTAGTGCTGTTGTAAAATACTGATGAGGATGAAGTTGATGACGGCAGATAGCTAATACCAGTTTATGAATTATTTCTGACACCAACCACCTCTGTTTACATTGACGTCTTCCTTATAAGTATAGACAAGTATTTCAACCACTAAGCAGTAATGTTCACGTTACTGTGTTTTTTGAAGGTTTTAAGTGCTGGTGAAATTATAGGTACATGAGAGTTAACAACGTTATGTCTCAGGGTGATGGGCGCAGTGTAGTTCGCCACTTGTGACGAACTGCATCTGTTATAGGCAGAGGTTTCCGCTTCGCTTCCAAGTGATGCTCGTGATTATTCCACCGTAGTTTAGAAACAGGAAAACAATTCGCAAGTAGCAAAGGTTAATAAAAAAAAACAATTTAACGACTTTATAATAGAAAATATTCTAAAACAAAATATGCACTATAAGTTAATAAACTAAACCATCGTATACAGTTTTTTGTTAATTTTACATCGACAAGTTTACTATATATTTATAGAAAATTGAGAACATTATCAATGTAGCCGTACCCGATTATATATATATGTATATTATTAGGGATAACTCAAATACTACTCGTCAGATCTAACTGAAATTTAAATGGGACCATATGACAAGCACCAGCTTTCGTATATAAAAAAAACAGGCGAAATGAGAACGATTGTTTACGATTGTTTTATTTTAAAAATTTCAACAAGATATTATTATATATATATATTATAAAATTTTCATAACGATTTGTTAGATATACAGGGTTATTGGTAAAATGCTAACAACCTCTAAGGGTTGACTTCTGTCAACCCTAAGGTTGTTAAGACTAACTTCTGCTAGTTTGAGATATATTTTTTTCTTTTTTTTTTGTTTGTTATGTGTATTTAACAGAATCACAAGAACACCCTCCTTTTACTAAAAATAACTACTCGTCTCTACTTACAATGAAAGCCAGATATAAGTTGTGGATACTTGGTGTTGTCGACAGGTTCGACAATGTTTTTGATGAAGTTCGACATGTATGCAGGAAAGTACTGGCATTATGCTAATATCGCTGACCATTATTTCTCGGTTAAACTACCGTACTTTCTAGGCCTTGACCATTATCTTACCTGTTGGTAAGTGATGATGTGGTCGAGAATGGTAAACGGACTAGGCTTAAAATTACTGGTTCTCAAGGACTGCTTCAAGAACACACTGTTAGTTGCTTGGCGACAGATTTTCTGCTTGAGGGTGGTAGATGGTCAAATACCCTTCTACCATGGCGGTGGGGCTCGAACCATGGACCCGCGGTATGGCAGTCCATATTTATTACCGCTCTTGTCTCTGTTTCAGTAGTTGTTACAGTAGCATATATTAATGAGACATGAAAATAGGAAAGGAGTATTGGCAGATACAATTGTTTCAGTTTTATGAGTAGAAATGAAAAAATTATGACTTAGGGCCTGTTTCAGAATGTTCGAGTAAGTTACGGTTATACTACCCAGAACATAAAATAACTTAATGATGAAAATGACAGTTAACATGCAGCTTTAACCGATGGATAGGCTAAATCGATGACTGTGAAATGCAAAGATAGCGTTTTATTTATTAAATATGTTCTGGGTAGTATAACCGGAACTTACACGAACATTCTGAAACAGGCCCTGAAAGTAATGAAATTTATTTTTGATGGTTTATAACGATTTTCAAAATTCAGTAAAAATAAAACATGGTAGTCCCGTAAAATATATATAAATAAGTATATATATGCGTCGACTTGACACCTACCTTCTTTTTTAAAGTTTATTAAAAATAGTCAATGCGTCCAAGCTTCCAGGCTATGCCAATAAATTTTAATTTGGAAAAATCCATTACGAAACTAGGTCAATAATGTTATCGTTGATCGAAAGCTTACATACATACAGTAGCTGATAACACTAATGAAATATGAAAACTGATATCTCTCAACAAGTTATGCTGTCTGATGTAATGATAAAACTTATTTTAGTCACCTTTTTTTGCGTATTCACATAGTAGCTTTGACATTATTGAATGAAATTCAGACTGTATGAAGGAAAAAAATACCCAAAAAAATATTTAGGTACCAGTAAATGGACGGTTCCATTTACTGGTAGACTACCGTGATGGTTCAAAAGTACCTATTATCACGATATTGTGCGACGTTCTGACTTTGACAAGTTATTTCACACATTTGAGTGTTGAAGTCGGTTCCATTTTTTGGTGAAAAATTGTTGTTCACCCTTTTTAGTGACCTTTGCTAGTTATGGGATAGATTGTCAGCAAATGCCCTACCACCATGCTATAACGACTGCCATCCTCAGACAACAACCGTGACCAAACTCCGAAGCACTTAGTAGTAGTGTCACTAGCGGTCACCCATCCAACTCATGACCGCGGCAGACGTTGCTTAACTTTGTTGATCGATTAAGAACAGCTAAGCAAACTTCGCTAAGAGCGCTTCAAAAAATTTTCAGTCACATTCTTTGCGTATTTACGTAATGGATTCAAAATGAATGACTGAAACTCAGTCTGTGTTATGGAAAAAAAAACACACACAAACACCAAGTCACCACTTCCCCTCTCAGACGTAGTTAAACTTTGGTTTGTGATAAACTAGAACGTTTTCATTACTTACACGTTTAATAAATATTCCTGATTAGCTACAACGCTCAAACTTTCCAATATAAAGTCTACACGGAGCCAATCGAATCGATTGCAGCCTTAAAACTCATAATCCATCATGTGATTAACGCAATAGACCCGCCATTTTGCCAAAAAAAAAACAAATTTTCTAATAACACTTTGATGAAAGAATTGACATCTGTCATCGTGGTCGTGGTGGACATTTGCCAGATATCATTTTTCATTCATAATTGCCAAACTTTTCTCTTAGTAATACAATAAAAATTTGGATCATCTTCATCTAAATTCTTTGTTTTAGAAAACAAAGTTCTTGTTGAAAAATCCTTTATTAATGTTTATTTATGTTCCAAAATTTATTTTCTGCGAGAGACGAGACGTATTTATTTGTGATAAGCTAGAACGTTTTACTTCCATGGAAACTTTCTAGCCAATCAGTAATCAACATTATGTTAAAGAGACGACTAAAACATGACAAAAAAGGCTCATTATTTTCACAACAAAAAATTGTCGATATAACAAAACCGTTAATTACAGTTTACACATTTCAAATATCAATTTAAATATAATTGACGATGTAATCTAGATAAATGGCACGTAAGGAAGCGTTCGAGTATATTAAAAGTTAGTTGAAGTCATATTCTATACACCAAGTTGCGTGACTTGGTACGGAAGACTTCGAAACTGCCTTCCGATTTTAAATTTAAATTGTATTGAAATTTGGATGACGTTGAACGGAACAATGTCGCTTCCTCGTGTTGTATGTAGGGTTGCCAGACGTCGGAGAAATCCGGGATAGCCCCGGAATGGGGTGTCTTGTCCCGTGTCCAGTAATTTCGCTCTACTGTTCCGGAATTACCGGAATTAACGAGTTTTAAGTTTTATTGCAAACATAAAAACTACACATAGGTACCTACTACAGTGGCTCAATTTTGTTTTAAGTTTTATTTTATGTAATATCGATTTATTACCTAACGTAGGTAACGTATCTTCGTCTCAAATACTTTTTCCACTAAATCTCACTAATATATATATAGTTAATTTGTCAGTTCAACTGTAGATTTAATTAGATTTGAACTTGAGATCTAAGTACTAACTCCCTTTCTAACCCCAGATATGACCAGGAATTGATATACCTCGATCTGGCAACCCTGGTTGTATGTCTAATGTATGGAAAAGTGAGCGTTGTAGGTGCAGCCTAGTAGAGAAAATGTAGTTAGCAGTCGGAAAATGTCAACCGGAAATAAATAATTCGCACGCATAGGAAATTGTGGAATGGTTTTAATATTGATCATTGTTCTTGTGTTTCACTGACTCGTTGGTGAGTGTGCGAAAGAGACGATTTGTAATTTAGAAGGTCCTAGGTTCGATCCCCAAAAATTGCAGTAATTATCCTAATATAGTATTTAATTCCGGCCCCCGTGGGGTGCCGGGTTAGAATTGCACCTCCCCATATCATCTTGTGGGTATCGTAATAGGCGACTAAGAGAAAAATACAGGAAGGTGGGCAGCAGCGCCTTCTAAAGAACTGCCATCAGCCGGATTGTCCACTGCTGAACACAGCCTCCCCCATTTGGTGGAGGGGGTTTGCCATAATCCCCACGCTTGGCAGGCGGGTTGGCAGGTAGATCGCAGTGTAAGATTAAGTTCTTCAGAAGGCACTGCGGCCCACCTTCCAGTATTTTACCTTAAGTCGCCTCTGACGACACCCACAGGCAACAATTATATTCTAGCCCGGCACCCCACGGGGCAGGTGCTTGTTGACAGATTTTCTACTTAAAGGTCATGGTAGCTAGCCTGGCGAGTCCTACAACTTTGCGGTGAAGTTCAAGGCCTTGGCCAGCTTGCAATCATAGATACACGTGCCAGACTATAACCACACTGCCTCCATTGCTTAATATCAAATGAAAAAAAAAACGATACAAAAAAAACATCTCAAAATGTTTGTTAGGACTAGCAGCAGTCAACCCTAAGAGGTTGTTAGCCATTTACCAATAACCCTGTATAGGTATCGGTAGTACATAACTTTAGAATAGAACATATTATAATACTACCTCCTTAGCTCGATATATCTACTTGCCAATATGTTTTTTGACTCAACTTCAACGTCTTCAACTACGTATTCAATTTACTAATGTTTAAGAATATCATAAAGTTACTAAAAGTCCGTATTCCTAGAGGAGGTCCCTAGTTATTTATTATGATATATTGTTTAGCCACATGTAGCAGTGATAGCACACTTTGTAGCAGTGATAGCTCAGTGGCATTGGCTATGGACTGCCGTGCAGTAGGTCCATGGTTCGAATCCCGCCCAGAGCTTGAGCTTCATCGCATGGTGGAAGGGCACTTTGTGAATGCCCGCCTGGCTAGCGACCACCCTCAAGTAGAAAATCTGTCGCCAAGCACCTAACAGTGTGTTCCGGCAGCAGTCCTTGAGAGCCAGAAAAATTACAGGCTAATGAGACCTAACAACTGGACGTCTCAGTGTGACGGGCACAGTGCAATTCGTCGCTGACGAAATGCGTCTGTTATAGGCAGAGGTTAGTCCACTTAACATCAGGTGGGCCTCGGGCTTGTTCCGTCACAATAACATAAAAAAAAAAACATTCTTTACTAAGTACTTATAGGTGTATGTTATCCCAAGCCTTTGTTTTAGAGAAAGTGCGTGTAATTAGCTAAATTACCTTATCGACTTCGTGAGTACACCATTTCCTCCACAACTCCATTAAGTGTATATACATAATATTATGTAGATAATTAAATTTCGCTGTTAAAAAACATACCTGTAATCAAGTCATTATTGTTCCTAGGGGTAGGTCTTCGAGCAGAAGCTCAATAGGGTAGGCTAATGTCTAAACACATTCGTTTCTCCTGACATGCTTTAGGTCCATGTAATGGGGGACAAGCCTGTATACGCTTGATCTACTGCACAGTTCCAGTTTTTTAAATGTTATTAAGTGATAAGACGCCCAAGTCATATTGTGACAAGCATGAGGTTTGAGATATTTTATTTCTCATAAGAAAATATTTCACTTACATGAGAATAATGTTAACATAAGCATAACTAATAATTATCGATGTCGTACAAAGCAAAGATATTTTTTTAATGTAGGGTAGTTACAAATAGATAAAATCAGTCATCTATATTGTTTGGTTCGATACGAGCGAGGTTTAGCCACAACATGGCTACTAACAAGTTACAGACGAAGATCAAGCGTACCTGGAAGTGGCTCAAGCGCACCCACATTAAAATTGTAAGTTTTTTTTGTTTTTTTTCTGTGTTGTTTTATGGAATAGCATATATATTATAATGTATTCATTTTTTATCTCTAGTTTTAGATGAGCAAATGAGTAGTGTAGTTTGTTTTAATGTATACAATAATAAGTTAGGTACATTTTTAATGTACCTATACTATTACATTAAAAATGTATAATAGTAAGTTGAAATATGTTTTTATTTTTAAGTTAATATCGATGAGGCCGTAGGCCGATTTTCATATTATAGGAATTTTATATAGTAATATTATAGAAGTTTTTGCAATAACTTAATACCTGTGTTAATGAATTGTGCATTTTATATATTAATATCGACAAAGCCATAAGCAGTTTTATTATAGAAATTTTAGAAATAGTTCTGGTGTTAAAAAAAAATTATGAATTTTATGTATTAATATCGACGAGGTCATAGGCATATATATATATATATATATTTTTTATAATAGAATAGGAATTAATAAATATATTGATTAAAAACTGTATCTATAATAATGTATTTTTATTTTTCATTATGTAAAATTTTAATAGTTTTTTAAAAGTAGGTAGAGATTTGGACTGTTTTATATCTCTCGGTAATTTATTGTACAATTTAGCCCCTTCGTAGACAATACTTTTCAAAGCATACTTTGTACGCGGTTTGTAAAGAGCGATATCATTTACACGTCTTAATGTCATTGTATGGGTTTTTTGTGTTTTAGAGAAGGCCGTATTTGTATGTATATCCTTGTGTAGAATCTTACGTATAAGTATGCAATTATAGTATATGTATAATTGACAGATATTCAATAGTTTTGTTTCTTTGTAAAGCTTTTCTGAAGGTGTTAGATAATCATAGTGGAATAAAACTTTTATCAATTTATTTTGTGCAGTTTGTATTAATCCCAAATTGGTTTTTGCAGCCGTACCCCATACTTCAATTAAGTAATGAAGGTGTAGTTTTACCAATGAATTATAGATTGTATATTTTACTTGATGAGGGAAACAGTGCACACAACTCTTTAGAGCTCCTGTAAGTGCTGTTACTTTTGATTTTATCTTATTTATATGGGGAAGCCATGTCATTTTGCTGTCTAAAATAAGTCCTAGATATTTTTCTTGTTCAACTTTATTAATAATTTGATCATTTATCTTAAGCGGCATATGATCGCCAATTTTTTTATTTTTAGCAGCAAATATTGTGTAGTTTGTTTTTGTTGCATTTATGGTAAGAATATTTTGCTGAAACCATTCATTTATAAGGTTCAGATCGTTTTGTGCTTCAGATATAATAGATTCAATAGAGTGATAGAAGCATAAGACGCTCAATAAGAGTCACAAGTATCCACTAAGTTGCAGTTGCAGTGTCATCGTCCTCGTTCTACTTGACTGCACTGTGCTCATCACTCCGCTCTTCACCCAGTAATTTTCCTTATTACAGTAGAGTTTGCATACTAGTTCTTTGAAGCCTAATATCTGAAATGGCTTTTGTACCCACCAAGATGGACTCTTGCTGAAGACCTGATGGGTAGTAGACTCCGGACAGCTACTGCTAGTTTATTTCCAAGAAAAAATCACTAACTTCCCGACCCCACGATCGAACCTAGGAGTTACAGGTTACAAAGCGATGATAGAACCTTGCAAAATACCTAAAAAAACTGCTATAATTCCTGCTATTCTAAACATCTTTTTATTTAATGATATTACAAATGGTAAAAGACCTGACGGCATGACTCTGGTTCCATGGAAGTTAGGAAGGCCCTTAGTGTGGGACGCTACATGCGTAGACACTTTAGCGCCGTCACATCTTTCTGAAACCAACGTGAGGGCTGGCGCCGCGGCTACTTCGGCAGAGCGACTCAAACGGCGCAAGTATGCTAACCTCGGTATGGGTTACATATTTGAGCCATTTGGTGTAGATACGTTGGGTCCGTGGGGACCGGGAGCTCATAGTATTTTCCAAAATCTATCAGAGCGCTTGGTCGATGCGACGCATGATCTAAATGCTGGCACCTATTTGGCTCAAAGAATAAGCATTGCAATTCAACGGGGCAATGCTGCCAGCATGCTGGGCACGCTGCCAACTGATAGTGGGCTAGAGCATTTGGACTGCCTATGAGTCCAAATGCTTTTATTGTAGTGTTGTATATAGTTTGTAGTATATAGTATATAGCAATAGCTGTAGTGTTGTATATAGTTTGTAGTATTTGGTTATTAAAGGCATACCGCCATAAAAAAAAAAAAATTATATTACAGATACTTAAATAAAATTAATATTAATGTAGTAATCTGATTTTAACATTTGTACACCAGTTGACTGGTTGACTGTAGATAACTAAATTTATTTTATCTTAAAAACTATTCGTACCTACTTTCAACAAATACATTTTTAAATTGAAGTGAACTGCATCTTAGCAATAAAAATATGTGTGTTACTTATGGTGCCTACCTAAAAATCTGTCTGGTGTGCCTTTTGCCTAAAAGATCGGCAAGCGAGTTAAACCTCTTTGTGTGGTTTCAGTGGCCAAGTGGTTAAGGTGCCCGGTACTTATAACTGGCAGACGTGAGTTCGATTCCTGAAGAGGAGAAAATATTTTTGCACTCAATAACATTGTAATTAAGATATTTACACAAAGCTTTGGTGTCGGGTTTATATAGGTGGTCACCTATATGACGCCAACCACTAGTTCTAGTTCAGTCCCTTGTATATACCAGGAATTCAACTAGAACTATGAATTGCAATACCTGTACGATCGTATATACCAAGGCTTCAACTAGAACTAACACATGCAATTCCATCGTTTATGCCATGCGCTCAACTAGTAGTACAAAAAATGCGATTCTTATACAGACCCGTAAAGTCCCATATAATTATAAAATTAAAAAATATTCTGATTTACTACTCTTCTACTCCATTCGGTTGATATTTTCCCAGCATTCTCTATTATGTCGTTATCACATCACTTTAACCGTTACAGTATGTATACCCATTTTTAACAATATCTGTTTGAAAGAATTTGATCAATGCACTTTCCTTGTTAGGATTTGTTGAGACAAAACCTAACAAGGAAAGTGCATTACCTACGTCACCTCAGCTTACTCAGTCTGAACACGTCATTCTGGGCTTTTCCTGACTTTTATCCTCCTGACCGCTGGCTGGAAACAAAAAGCGTTCAATAACCTCTATCTCTTGAAGCTTCTCGCGGTTCCAGCGTCTGTTTACGGTTTTTGCCTTCTGCCATCTTATCTGAGCAAAATTAAAACATAGGTAGCATCACGACTCAGGCAATGGCTGTGGTATGTTGCTAAACACCCCCATTTTTCCAGAGTTATATTTTGTCTCAGGGCGGGAAACTATTGTCATGTACTGGGCACAGCTCCAGACTCCGGTCTACTACTGAAAATCCCAATAAATGTCCGAACCGGGCTTCGAATCTATGACTCGAGATTCCAAACGACGCTACTCAGTTGACGAGGCCATAAAAAAAACCGCAATAACTATAATCCCAAAATAGGTTATTCATTAAAATCCGGTGCATATCGCTCTGATCTCAAAACCCAGTAGTATTTCCTTGAAAAGCATATTTTTCATAGACTACGTCTTCTATCTTCATTATAATTATTCTGGCTGATTTTGGTTATGTTGAAAACATAATTCCAGGACCTCGGAGGTGGGTGGCGACAAACTAACGCACAACGCACACACGCGTACGATCACATTTATATCAGTAATAGTATGTTAAGATATCTAAAAACGAGTACCTATCTCTTCATTGAAAATAGCTGCTTATGAATTTTATTGATCTATTTTTTGGGGAACTTGATTTATTGTATTTTTCTTGCTGATTGAGTAGCCATTTAACCTGAATCAAATCAGACATAATACACGTAAACATGATAGAGAGAATATTTTATAAAAACAGTTTATTCTACAAAAAAAAAAAATACGGAACTACGAGCAACTCACGTATTTTTTCATGGAGCATTTGGGGCGCTTGCGGTAACCGTGCAAAGTGAGACCGTGAATAACATATAAATACAGTTTTTTATTCATGTATTAACGTAAATGTCCCAAACATTCCTTGAAAAAGATCACTGGATGTGATCGAAACTATACAGCCGGATGATTCCTCGTTAGTTTTTGTCTCAAAAATCGTTACTAAATTATTCAATTTGCTTCATACACTAGCGAAGTCTGTACAAGTAACTAACCAGCTTTCGTTTCGATACCTAAAATATGCATTTTATCGTCGACTAAGAGAAAATCGAATACCCAGTCTGCCCTCATCTTTTAGTCTTGCACTCGGCATATAATGAAGGAAAGTTAATATAATGAAGGAAAGTGCATGAATAGGCGATGTCACGTGTTTGATGAGTTTCGTATGCGACAGGTCTTCTAATGGTAGGTATAGTAAACTTTTCCCGTTTGCATCATGGTATTCATAGTCATTCACTACATAGGAATGGAATGGAACACCCTCCCAGCGTCTTTGTTCCCCGAGAGGTACAATCTGGATGTTTTCAAATATAGAGTGAATAAGTATCTTCTAGGCAAGCATGCTCCACTGTCGACCGCGTCGTCACTTATCATCAGGTGAGACTGCGGTCAAATGTTTATTAGGAATAAAAAAATATATAAAAAACAACCATGTGAAAGTAATTAAGGTAATTTTATTGCATTCATTCAGTGATGGCTCAGTGGCCTAGGCTATGGACTGGCCGCGCAGCAGGCCCATGGTTCGAATCCCGCCACGGGCTTGAGCTTCACCGCATGGTGGAAGGGCATTCAGATTGGCATTCAGAAGGGAATTCATAACAGATGCATTTCGTCACAAGTCACGAATTGCAATGCGTCACCTTGAGACATAGTTGTTAAGCCTCATGAGCCTGTAATTTACTGGCAGTCAAGGACAGCTGCCTGAACACACATTTAGGTGCTTGGCGACAGATTTTCTATTTGGTAGCTAGCCTGACTATGCAAAGTGTGTCCGTCTTGTCGTATTTTACCCCGATTATTTTAAAGGTGCAATCGAAAATGTTATGAGTTCGTTTGTATCTATCTTTATATGTATATATATTGCAAAAAATTACAGATCCGGTGACTATAATAATGCGCCTTTTTTTATAATAGCCCCGTAGGGTGCCGTGGTAGCAGGTCACCCCTCCATCGCTTCTCATGGGTGTCGGGAGAGGCGGCTAAGGGTAAAATACCGGAAGGTACCAGCAACGCCTTCTGAGGAACTGCCTCACGCTGCAATTCCCAAGGGCTCCCCAGCTGAGGGTAGGGATTATAGCAAACCTCCTCATTAATGACGCTGTGTTAAGCAGTAAAACAGTGTATATAAATGTATCTAAATGAATCTGGTTAGGCGCGTTTTTTTTTGTTCGCGTTTTCGGCGACAAATTAAATATTAAATCTGTCAATCACAATGTGCAGTGGAATTCAAAAAATGATATTTTAAAAATGCGATAACATCGTTCGTATCTAGGAAAAGGTGACAACAATAATCGAAATCTCGTTGCAAAAAACTTACATCTCCCGTGTTTTGACTTTATCAACCGGCGCCCTCCACCGACACCAGCCTATTGTATAATTGCTTGGACATCTATCATTCACCTATTATTGGAGAGAAATGTCACCTTCCGTACTAGCAGAGCATAAGAAAGGCAACATCAGATACTAGACGTCTGTCATAATAATAACTTCAACTTCTTTTTTGGGTGGCTTCTGTGGTGTTGCCACAATTTCGCCAATGACAAGTCGCACGGATACAGTGGAAACAAACGAAAGAGACTGATCGGTATTAATAAAAAGTTATCGGTTACTTGATTTTTCAGGATAACTTGTAATATAAAATAGGACCACATATGACATACGATCAAACGTATATAATACAATATCTATTACATGTAAAAGACCGGAATGACGTGCCAAGATCAAATTAGCTGCGGTGACGTGAACAAGAATACTTGCAAGTAACGGAGGAAAGTGTCTGAATAGCTGATGACACGCTGTTGATGAATTTCTGATGCAATCGTTTTGTAATTGCTTGAACGCACGTTACATATGTATGCATAATATCCTTCAGTTTCGTTCGTGTGAGACTATTTCTTGAGGTTTTATGTGAATAGAGGGACAGAACGTTTTCTACGTAGAATGCCTATCCAGCAAGAGCTCATATTGGTGGGTGCCACCGCAGTATAGATATTCTATCCCAAGGAGTAGCGGGACGAGCGCAGTGCATGCAGAAAGCTGGTACTGCAACTGTAATGGGCAGACCCGCGATTGGTCTCTTTCTTTACTACATATCGATATCTTTGGGTTCATTTGTCGTATAAATCAATACACAACTTTTCAGGTCAGCAAAAAAGGCTCAGGCTATTTATTTTTAGAAAAAAAATCATAACTTTTTCATTATAGAAATTAAGTACATAAAATTAACCAAGAACAAATCTTCTTTGAATTTGAGAATGTATAAGGGTAAATCATCAAAACATGTCTATCTCCTTTAATTTAGAAGTTAGCTTGGATTTACGTCTTGCAAAAAACAATTTATGGTTTATACACCCCGCGAAAATTGGGTCAAAATTAACAGTGTACATCTTATATCCATTTTGTAAAAGTTAAGATCACATTCACTGACTTAAAAACCCGTAGCTATAGATTATTTTCATATAAGAGCCTTTATAAATAGAATTTTGACTATTGAAATTAATTCCGTTACTGTCAAAATGTGTAAAAACTCATCAATGATGAAAAGTGATCGATAGATATGATTACATGAAATTACCTAAAATAAAATCAACTTTCTTTTATTATGTAAAATAGGTATTGTTCCTATTAGAATTATAGCTCAACAAATCAGTCATAATAACACTGGATCAGCCGTATTTTCCACTGCTGAACACAGCCTCCTCATTTAGGGGGGTTTGCCATAGTCACCACGCTTGGCAGGCGTCTTGGGGATCGCAGAGTAAGATATCAGTTCCTCAGAAAGCGGTGCTGCCCACCTTAAAGTAATTTACCTTGTCGCCTATTACGACATTCACAGGCAGCAATTGGGGGATGATATTCTAGCCCGGCATCTCACGGGGCATGAGAATGACAAGTAGCAATTATCAATATTTTCTTATTTATCCATTTTTCCTCATTTATCAATATTTTCTGATATATCAATATTGTCTTATAATATTCACTTTTGCTTACACTTTTTTCATTAATTATCATCTCGTTTTCCCTTTCTTTCACGTTTTTATCTTTTACGAAATTTTATCAGTTGGCCTATATTATGACCTAACAAATTAAGTAACCAAAAACGGTTATGTGGTTATTTATTGTAGAAGTGGGAGCAAGTGGTATACCAGCGAAATCCCTATATAACCTACTTAAAGACCTTGGCCTACCAAGAACAACCGTAGCTTCCATCCTAGAACGTGTATCTAGCGGCATTAGTAGGATCTTTCCAAATTTGGTTAGGTAGGGGAGGAGGCTCGAGCGGTGAAGGGAGCATTGATATATCATAAAGGGGCTCCTTAACCCTACTCCTTGATTGCAATTCCCAGGCCCCACTGGCCTCTTCCTCTGCAACGCTATGGACCCTGCACCCGCACGGTGAATCCATGGAATGCTAAGTAATTCGTCTCATTCTTTCATCAAATATTGAATGTAAATCTCACTTGGTTTCTTTTTCTTCAATGTAACAATTCTGATATTTCGCATTTTTAAGTTTTTAGATCAACAAAACTGTTGGTAAGCATTTCAGGAGTTATCTTATCCCAATTAAGAAAACTCGAATACTCCATTGCATTAACATTATAAGGTTTAGGACTTTTTTCTCGCTGCCTCAATGTACGAGTATACAGAGAGTGTTTCATGTTCGATAATTGCATGAGTAGTGTCCACGGGCATATATAAGTGTTGCAATAAGTAATTTATCTGAATTACCTCTAGATGCTTAAACTTCATTAAGAAGTTATTGGGAACAGATAGGATAGTTTTATTTTAATTTTAAAAGTCCCAATAAATAAAATTATTTTTTCATACATATACATACATTTAATTTCCACAGACTTTAAATAGAAATACAGACACCTGGAGATCTCATTAACTCCACCATTTGCATCGTACTCCTGCCACAAATTGTAAAATACTTGTTGTGTGACGTTTTTGAATACAGTAAAATTAAATTTTGTATACTTTCTCGAGTAATACAATACTAAACTATCGCCATAAGGAGTATTTATAACTTTTTGTAAATATAAAGGAAATATTATGTACATATTAGATGAAGAATGTATTTATCGGGCATCTCTGAATCACTGACTTCAGCGCCGTAAGTTTTTTAGTTGTGTGTCTTATGTGTAGGCCGAAAAGTACTTTTTGCAATGAATATGGTTTATACACCAATATTCTATTTGAATATTTGGATTTACGACGTCAGTTTTAAATTATATTGAGGTAATACATTTTATACGATATAGCGTAAAACTCTCTTCCGCCTTACGCCTTGGGTTGATATAAATTTTGGTGGTTAGATCTTAACAAAACTTAACAAAATAAATTTTCGGCTCTTTATTGTTTTTGTGACATGATGAAATGATGAAATCTCCCAAATTTCTTGAGTCGTATAAACTTATTTTGCGAATACGGGCACTTCGAATGTACAGATATACGCCAATTGAACCCAAAGGTACCGATATATAAAAAGCGGTGATGTGTGAAATTGGTCTCGTTCTACTAGGGTATTGCATCACAAAAGCTCTGGAAAGAAATATATACCTATGTTGGCTTCCATCACAGCTGAAAAGTTAGGTCTAAAATGATACAAAGATAATTCCTTATTGTTACACCAATGAAATACAAATTTAATTCTTACAAAAAACTTGACTAAAGTATCACAATGGGCGGCCTTATCACTAATAGCGATCTCTTCCAAGCAACCATTGTATGGAGAGGAAATACAGGAAGTATATCGGAGGTGTACGTAAGTGATATAAACAATTATCGAATTCAAGATAATTAGTCTACGTTATAATCTAAAACACATAATTAAAAATCAACTAATACTTACAATATATTCATTATAATACTAATAAATATTAATATTACATTTATACCTGATAATATATTGTATATATTAAAGGTTTTGATTTTAAGGAAATTCCAGGTAACATTGTAGAAGGATACATATTTCCCTTCTTTTAAATCTACATAACAGACATCATAATATAGATAAATATGAATTATACAAAATAAAGACTCAGATAATGCCAACACCTAATCTACACTAATATTATAAGGAGGAAAGATTTGTATTTTTGTATGCAAAGAATAAACTGAAAATACTACTGGATCGATTTGGATAAAATTTTGTACCTATGCAAATAATTTGAGTACCGGGGCAGGACATAGGATAGTGTTTATCTAACTGTGTAAAAAGAGGTTAATGGTTTTGCATGAAATACACGCGAGCGGAGCCGCGGCCGGAAAGCCAATATTTCATAAAATCATATTATATACTCGATAAATTTTATATAAAAAAATCTAATTGTAGCATGTCAGACCTTCTATATAAACTCAACCATTTACAAGATAATTGATGTTGTAAGTAAATTAATACCAATAACATAAATTTACCTATGTTGATTCCATATTAGTTACTTTGTAACTTTTCCTCATATATAAACTTAAATATTGCATTTTTATGTGAAAAACTTATGTATCGAGTAGATGTAACAAACGGCACCAACCAGGCATTCAGAGCGGCTGCTTCTTATTGTTACAAAATACCGTTTAGTTCGCGTAATGAAGGGAATCTAGCTGGCTCTGCAGCTCAGGAGGTGGGCCGCTGGTCATCTTTCCGTACGTTCCGGACACAAAAATTGATCCTTTAAAGGATCAGTCTTGAGCCTGTATGTCAGTCTGTCACAGCTTATATTCTTTCAATTTGATTACTAAACGCAAAAAATAAATTATTCTAGAAATAATTTGGTTGATAAACTAATTTAGACTTCAGGAGGATATTTTTGAGATTAAAAAAATAAATAAAGTATATCTAATCCATCATGCATTGATATATACAAAATGAAAGAAACCTATTAATTATTTTTAATTTAAGGACAGGATGATAGTCCTACTATTCACAATTTCCGCTCTATATCTATTGACCTATATTATCTCGATGTCTATATGTGAGTCTTTCTATTTAAGCAATTCATAATATAGGTATACAGTCCAAGGTCAGGCAAGCAGGGCTCAATATGAGAGTTGCAGATATATTTTTGTAACTTTAGAATACTGTACTGTAACTGTGTGGTGCCGGGTTAGAATTGCACCTCCCCATATCATCCCGTGGGTGTGGTAAGAGGCGACTAAGGGAAAAATACTGGAAGGTGGGCAGCAGCACCTTGTAAAGAACTGCCATCTTACACTGCGATCCCCAAGCCGCCTGCCAAGCGTGGCGATTATGGCAAATACCCCCTTAATAGGGGAGGCTGTGTTCAGCAGTGGATGAGTCGGCTGTTACAGTACTGTAACTGTACTGAGCTGTATCACCCGGATCGTCCACTGCTACACATGGCAAATTTCCCTCATTTAAAAGTTTG
This sequence comes from Plagodis pulveraria, assembly GCA_963890685.1. NCBI lineage: Eukaryota > Metazoa > Arthropoda > Insecta > Lepidoptera > Geometridae > Plagodis > Plagodis pulveraria. The sequence continues at coordinate 9,671,084 of OY982963.1, forward strand.
CTACAATTCCCATGCTTGGCAGACATGTAGGGGATCGCAGTGTAAGAAGGCAGTTCTTCAAAAGGCGTTGCTGCCCACCTTCAGGTATTTTTTCCTTTGTCAGCTCTTACAACTCTCACAGGGGGATAAGGGGATATGGGGAGGTACTATTCTGATCTCGAGTACCCAATTATTATTATTAATCTGGTACCCCACGGGATCGATAACTTTAGAAGGCACAGCTTAAAATATATTAAAACTAAGTATAAAAACCATACAAACTTAACTAAAACAGTTACAATCAACACAGATAAAATCATGCTGTTATCCATTGGTGACAACCCTCTCAAAGTCGAACAAATTCGCATTTAATCAAACTTTATTATGGACCTTAAAAATAGTCTGTGCCCATGGTTCCCTTATCTCCATTTTGCTGTGCATTGACGTCATGTTATATGCATGGCGCAATACGCCTATCAGCACCATTTGGCTCCGCTCGGCGCTCGCTGATATCAAACTCGGCTTTCCGCCTTTGACAACCAGAACCATTTTAATATTAATTGTACAAAGGAAATTGTAGCATATATAAATGAAATATCATACCGACGACTATCGGATAACTTCATCAATTCTAAGTTTAACTTCGTATTTGCCATATTCCCCTTTAGGTATATCCTCATTATTGCACGGATGTCGAGCCTGCAGCATGTCAGCAAGTTGTATTGGTCCTGGTCACGAGTGCGACTGAAGAGGCGGGTATCAAAGTCTTGAAGGCCAGGTATTTTCTCCAACTACCCGCATTTGATTTAGAAATGTATCGTCTCGACACACAACAATGACAACATCCACAGGTCTTAAGGTAGGTAAAATGCGTTTGGTGCATTTGCAGCTAACTTAAAACCATCCTCTGTATTGAAATTATGATATTTCCTTATTACAATAGCTTCTCGTACTAGTCTAGAGTGGTAGTGAGGTTCCGTTGAGAGGACTTTCGGGTCGTGGAGCTCAATCCAGTGGTCAGGTCTTGACTTTAGCCAATGTTCAGCTTTAGCAGATTTTACCACCTGGCGATTTTTCACAGCTGCGATATGTTCTTTGACCCGTTCACTTATGGTTCACTTGGTTTGTCCAATATATGAACTACTGCAGCTGCAATCTACCCTGTATACACCAGGTGTCTGAAGAGGAATAATATCCTTGGGTGACCTGACTTGCGCTGCCAACTTTGATAACGGACGATATACATCCTTATCTTCATCTTCATGGAGAAGGATTTTAATACTGTTTCAACTTTGTCAATGGCAAGAAATGGCAAAAAAGCCGGTAGTCTCTCCACTTCCATTTTCGTCCCCTTCTGTCTGCGTCGAGGACCCCCATGTATATTAGGCCTCTTGCTCTTGTTGGATAGTGGTTGTCTTCGCTGATTTCATGCTCAGAATAGCTTGAAACACGGTTATACAAAGTAAGGAAAGAGCATTGATTGCGCACTGACGACCACACGTTGATTAACCTACGTCATATAGGTGAGTCTGTGACCCAAGTCTTTGCCCCTATTTCTTTTATATCCGCGTAATTACATGGACGTCATGCATGCCTTATGGCGAAATATGCCACCGACAGTACTAGTTTAGTGTTTTGGTTCCGCTGATTTCACGCTCGGCTTTCCGTGATTTGCATGAATTGGTCAGGACCTCATGAGGTTTGGTCACGAATGTTTCGGACTTTTGAGAACAGGGAAACGATTAAAGTAGATACGGTCTGTGCGCGATTGGTTAATGAAAATCACGACATCATTGGTTTGATAGTATCGAGATTATGTAAATTGCCTGCAACAGTTGATTTGAATACACTCGAGACGAAATTAAGCGAGATTTTTGAAACGGTTGTGCGACTTAGATCATATAAATCTAAAACCATTTAAGCTCGATCTTTTGACGTCATAACTTGAACATTTTGAAATCACTACTCGTTGAAATTTTCTATAATATAATTGATAAAGTAACTACTAACCGAAATCCGACTCGTCGTAAAGGATCCAAATAAGGAGTAGATTTTTTTTTATGTCTGGTAGGTTAGCCCTTGACCACTATCTCACCTGATGGCAAGTGATGATGTGGTCGAAGATGTTGTTCAGGCTGCTGGAACACACCTTTAGGTGCTTGGCGGCAGATTTTCTACTTGAGGGTGGTAGCTAGCCAGGCGGGCATTCGCAAAATGCCCTACCACCATGCTATAACGAATGCCATGGGACCACGGGACTCGCGCACGAATGGTTTCGTACCATTATCTCATTACATAAAATGTCTTCTTCTTAAACTGGTATTTGTTATCAATTCATATGCAGCATCAGTGAGTACCTACCCACGTGGGGTGGCGGGTTAGAATTGCACCTCCCCATATCATCCCGTGGATGTCGTAAAAGACGACTAAGGGAAAATACTGGAAGGTGGGCAGCAGCACCTTCTAAGGAACTGTCATTTTACTCTTCGATCCCCCGTGGGGTGGCGGGTTAGAATTGCACCTCCCCATATCATCCCGTGGATGTCGTAAAAGACGACTAAGGGATATTTTCCCTTAGTCGTCTTTTACGACATACTGGAAGGTGGGCAGCAGCACCTTCTAAGGAACTGCCATTTTACACTGCGATCCCCAAGATGCCTGCCAAGCGTGGGGATTATGGCAAATAGGGGGCTAAATTTAGGAGGCTAATACGGGAGGTTGAGTTCAGCAGTGGACGATCCAGCTGATATAGTACAGAAGTCAGTAAGAATTCAAATTCTTCAAAATTCAAAAAAATTTTAAGTGCTCGTAGCGAAGTTTACTTAGCTATTCTCAACCGATCAGCAAAGTTAAGGAACGTCGCGCGCGGTCAGGAGTTGGATGTGTGACTCGAACTTGGCCGATATTTTATTATGTATATATCTATGGGATTACTTCCGAGCGCCGCAGCAGCTGTAAATGCAGTTGCGGTCGCACAGGGCAGGCGCGTGGCACTATTGCAGTTGGCAGCGTTGTTCGGAATAGTAAATTTAGATTCCATTACATACGAAAAGAGGTGTACCTATATAATTTTTTCATCACGGCTGGTTGTGTTGTGATGCGGAACATTAACAGAGCGAGGCCCGACTCGCAGATGGTCGGTTTTTTAAAGTGCTTAGCTTGTTAAACAATATAAATACACAGTATAATTTTATATCAAATCCATTAGATATATTTTGTTCCATATTTTTGTTTTAACTACCAATCCAAATGAAGACATATCCAAAACACCTTATTATCAAATGTACTACATATCAATATTTTTTATAATTTCACCTTGGTTAAACTAACGAGCTTTAGTGCCTATTGCGCCAACGTAAATTCGAGAGTTAAAGTTTATTCTGTGGTTAAAGTCAGGTTAACTTGGTTTTTGTATGGCAATTTACACTTGATTCGAGTTTAACTCGCGTTTCCTCGTTGGTGTAAGTCAGTGGTTCCGAACCTGGGGGTAATTACCCCTGCGGGGGTAAAATAGAAATTCAATGGGGGTAACAGAGGTGGTACCTAAAATAGATCAATAGACAAAATAGAATATGATTAAAATAAAATGATACCGCTGGCAGGGAAAAAAAATATTATTCACAAAGTGGTATTGTCAGTGTGAATTTTTTATGAATAAAGATGTTTTACTTACTTGTATTTTTTAGTTATATAATTTTGAATTAGGGCCAATATCAGTTTCTTTAATAAGCAGTAGGGGTAACAATTCCGAAAAGGTTAGGAACCAATGGTGTAAGTGGACCTTATTGTTATCCGTCGGAACAGTGGCGTGCAAAGAGTAAATTAGATTACATTATCAACTTGTTAGTTAGGTATTTGTTTTAATATATAATTAATTAAAACATATAACGCAATATTTATGATCATAGGTAAATATATCGATGAAACATGCTTATCTGTTATATTTTCTGTTAGGTACTTCTTCGTCACTGTTAGGTTAGCGATAACCATATGTATTTTATTTCAATCCTACTGCCAACTTCCTAATACCACAGTAGTACAATAGATTGTAAAACAGTGCTAATGCTCTAAGGTTAAGGCTGTTTTTGCGCAAGACATTGCTGTTGACGTCTCCTTCAGTATACTCAGCTGTCAGCTATGTTGCGTAGTAGTTACAAATCACAATATATTACTGGAGTAATTAATTTTTCCCTTGTGGTTCCAGCCCAGAATTGCATTCCCTTATATCTGCCTGCGGGTTTCGCAAGAGGCGATGAAGGGAAAAATATCTGAAGTTGGGTAGCAGAGCCTTCAGAAAACTGTCATCTTGCACTGCATTCCCCAAGACGCCTTGCAAGCGTGGGGATTATCAAAGAGGTTTTTGTTCAACGGTGGGTGTATAGCTGTAATTATATTAATATACTGACTAGCACTCAAGGTGCTTACAAGTAATAGACAACCGGTGTTCGAGCAATAATTAATAGAGCATTCTTAACAAATGAAATGCTTCGAAGGCTGTCTAGCAGCGCAGTCTCTTTATAGTTGTTGATGATGATGATATATATATTTTCAACGATAATAAAGTTCTATGCTCCCACAACCCTTGGATAACTCTGAAATAAAAAGGCACTTCTAGCTATAAATATTCGAAACTAACAATATTTTGATATTTTGTAACTCACATCTTTCTAGTATCAATGCGTCATGTTGCACAGATAATTTACTACGAATAACTGGCTAACCGACCAATAACGATGCCATGTGTCAAATGATTTATTATTATTATTTATTATCAGGCAGCAGTTGTAACAACTGATAGTTGCCTGTATCCTGCTACTCTCTACTAGTTAACAATTAATTAATAATAATAATTAATTAATAGTTTAACAATTCGACCCTATAATATGAACTCTATCTCTGATTGGAACCAAATAAAGTGTATCGATACATGTCACGTCAAACGTTCTTTCAGTGACTATCAACATATATTTGTGGCAAAAGTTGTCCTAACGTGAGTCATTATAATTTTAGACGGTATCTATGAGAAATTAATTGTTACAAAGTTACATGTACAAGATTGAACGCTAGCTGTTTGCATATATCACGATATCCTATTCGCACATCTCTTATTCCTTTTCCCTGGTTCGTGATTCATTAGGAGTTCATTACCCGCCAGGTAGTGCAGTAAATTTATTCTAGCGGTAGCGTATAAGGAGTTGGTCTCGTTTGATCTTGTTCAGGGCGATGTATGTACAGGTGAACCTCCGGTGTGTTAGTTAGTGGGAGTTTTGGACGAATATTACTTCTTATAACTCGTCAAATTGGGATCGGCAGGACGGGAAAAAGGAGGTTCTTTTGTTATGCGAGGCTGCAAAGTTGTTATTTGGCGCGTGCAGGTCCTTGTATTGAAACATGAAGAGCAAAGGAGTCTAGGTTGACGTACGTAAATGTCTGTGAAGCTATATCTACACTAATATTATAAAGAGGACAGTTTGAGACCCGGGGCAGTACATAGGATAGAAACTAATCGCAAATCCAACTGCGCAGGTTTTGCGCGAGAACCGACGTACGCGCGGGAGGAGCCGCGGCTGGAAAGCTATATAGTAGTTAATATAAAGTTTTTTTTTTTTAATTCTTAAATTTTTATGTAGGTTCGAATTTCAAAAACATTTTTCACGCTGGCGCGTAAAAGGCACTTTTCCACGCAATAATAAACAACACCTTTCCGTACTTGCTAGGCTAAAATTATTTGTAGCATAGCCACTAGGTACTGACTTACATTGCGGGTGACAAAAGCATTGAATTTTCCCACAATTTAGGTACGAATAGTTTAAAATTTATCGAGGTTGTAGACCTTACATCTCATGATTCCTGAAGTGCTACCGCATCATGCGGTGCGCGTCATTCGATCGTCATGTGGTTCGCTTGACCAGCAAAAACATTTTGCAGGAAAAAAATAACCAAGTCACCTGCTTCGACGTTGTAGGTACTGTATAGTAGCTTTCCAAATTCCCACGGTACGTGATTCCAAGGATTCTCTCTTACCTCAGACCAGGTATATACTCGTACTGTATCAGCCGGATTGTCCACTGCTGAACACAGCCTCCATCATTAAGGTTGAACTGGCCGGTCACTTCTCCATACAAACGTCGTAGGGTGATCACTCTCTTATTTGAGGATTTAGGTCCAAAATAAAGCATAATAGCTCGTCATTATCTAGGCTTGTATGAAAACGGGCCGGCCAGTTCACCCTTAAGGCCCCCACTTAATGATGGAGGTCGTTGCCATAATCTTCACGCTTGGCAGGCGTCCTAGGGATCGTATCATATAGGGTTATTGAAAAAATGCTAACAACATCTCGTGAACTGCCTCCGTTCAACACAAAAAATAACTTTACTTTTAAGATTTGACTCAAAATCTAAAACATTTTTCAGAAAACAACATAGTTTTTTCTAGTGCTGTCGGACTCTTCTAATTTCCTTGTCTCGTAGTAAACAATAATGCCAAAGTATTTTTCGATTTACTTTAATTTACATTTGTCTTTTATTTTTAATATTGTTAGGTTTGCAATAACGCCTGCTATGCGGATTACATTACAAAATCACAAATGTACGATAGGAAAAATTTAATTTTTAATCCCGCACATGACTTAAATTTTTTTTTGATTTTGTAAGATTTATCTTTTCTAAATTGTAGTCAACGTAAAATATTGTCAGTAAAAATGTTTAATAGTTATATTCTTAAGTATCGTAAGTGTATATAAAGCATGTAGTGTTCATCTCGAGAAGGACGTGCATTTAATATCATGAGCATATTTTCTTCTTAGTTTGTTTAGTTAGTGTACTGTCCAGTTTGATGAACCAATAAAAAAAAAGAAATGAAAAATACTGGTCGTCTTCATCTTCCTACACTTATCCCAACCTTTTCCGAAATATACAAATTACAATATTATTGTACCGAATTCACTTATTCGTTACAATAAAATTCTGTCCATCAATGGACTGGGAACCGAGACCACAACCAGAGATTCTACTGGCACATTTTTTCCTATCACACCGCCATTTTTCTCGCACATTTTTGGTACAAATCCAAAATATCAGACAGACAGATCTTTGTATTGTATTGTAATTTTCTTTGAAGCAATGGTGGCCGAGCGTTTATAGCTATGAACTGCGGTGCCGTACGTCGGTGGTTCGATCCCCACAGCCAGCTTGAGCTCCACCGCATAGTGGGAGGGTATTTTGCGAATGCTCGCCTGGCTAGCTACCACCCTCAAGTAGAAAATCTGTCGCCAAGGACCTAACAGAGTGTTCCGGTAGCAGTCCTTGCGAGCTTGAGTAAAATTACAGGCACACGTGACTCAATAACTGTATATCTCAGTGTGACGGGATCAGTGAAGTTCGTCACAAGTGTCATATAGGCAGAAGTTACCGCTTAACATCAGGTGGGCCTCGTGCTTGATACGTCACAATAACATGATAAAACCATGGTCGCTACGACATTTTGTTGGTCCGAAATGCGAAAAAAAAAAAACTTACTTCACTGATTGTCCTATTTTAAAATGTTCATTGTATTAAGTATATTGTACGTATTATATTTGTTAAGGATATAATTGGCCAGCACTTTGGCGCAAGTTAGATGTAAAAATTACCTATCGTCATAGAGAAACAATATCATTTATCTATGCTATCGTTGAGCAGTTCTAGAAAACATTTCTGGCGAAACGTAAGTGCCGACACCTGATGTCTTATATTAGCAAGACATTTATTATTACACAATGCTGAAGTACGTAAGTCGAATGTACACACTGATAAGAGTCGCAAATACATACCTATTCGTTACGCATTTTAATTGCGCTGGAGAAATTAAGCCTTACTTCTGAAGAAATACAGTTTAGTTTTAAGTGAATCTTATGATGGCTTGTGGAATATTTAGCTAGAAATTGTTTTTTGACATAAGTAGGAATATTACGCTTGAGCTTAGGTATGAAATTTATAGCAAAACATGATAACAAAGATATTGAAACTTTCATTATATATTTTTGCTCTTCATTTAGTACTAACTGCTAACTCATTCGTACCTCTAATGAGTTAGTACAAGTACAAGTTTATAAATATATTTAATTAGTACAAGTTTTTCTAATCACGCAGGCCTCCATATTTTATGAGTTTAGTTGCAACCATAAAGTAACTTTGTATATGTTGCAACCACTATTCCTACCCCAAGCGATCATATTGTTTTTTATATTTATTTTTCAGGGGCTCCAATAGTTGGAAACTGAAATTTCGTAATACAATACAATACAAAACACATTCACACCATTTATTTCACACTATTCACGGTAATAAATAAAAATATACAAACGATACAAAAATACATTAACATCTGATAAACTTTAAAGTACACAGGCGTACTTATCGCTAAAAGCGATCTCTTCCAGTCAACCTTTGTATGTTGATCGATGACGAAATCAAAGCAATTAGCGAACACAATAAATTAATTATATTAATCTTCATACATCTCGTTTGTACTTTTTTTTATGATTTCAAAACAAGCAAGAGGTTCTCAATTCGACTGTTTTTTGTGTGTTAAGAACCTCATAATTTATACTGGGTGTATCAATTTTTATATTGGCTGGTACTTGTCACGTGGTCACATTTAAGTCAATTTAAGTTTTTTTTTAATGTTATTTTGACGGAACCCCCGAGCCCACTGATGCTAAGTGGACTAACCTCTGCCTATAACAGATGCATTTCATCACAAGTCACGAATTGCACTGCGCCCGTCGCCTTTAAGACATAGCTGTTAAGTCTCATGTCCCTGTCATTTCACTGGCTCTCAAGAACTACTGCCGGAACACACCGTTAGGTGCTGGATGACAGATTTTCTACTTGAGGGTGGTAGCTAGCCAGGCGGGCAATTGCAAAATCCCCTTCCGCCATGCGGTGAAGCTCAAGCCGGCGATGGGGATCGAACCAGGGCACTGCGGCGCAGCAGTCCATAGCTATTAACGCTCGGCCATCATTGCTTCAAAAAAATCAAATAATATTATCATTATCACTTGTCGGTCTAAAATGTATTTTTTTTGTTTTAATGGTCTATATACGTTAACCTTTGAACACTGTCTCACCTGATGTTAAGTGATGATGTGGTCGAAGATGTTGTTCAGGCTAACCTAGAATTACTGGCTCTCAAGGACAGCTGCCGGAACACACCGTTAGGTGTTTGGCGATAGATTTTCTAATTGAGGGTGGTAGTAGCTAGCCAGGCGGGCATGCGCAAAATGCCCTACCATCATGCTATAACTAGGGTCATCATCAGACAACAACCGGGACCGACGGCTTAACTAACATCAAGCACGGAAGCGCGCAGTAGTATTGTCACTAGCGGTCACCCACCCAACTCATGACCGCGGCGGACGTGCTGATCGGTTAAGAACAGCTAAGCAAACTTCGCTACGAGCGCTTCAAAATACCATTGTTTGGAACAGCATCGTAGTTTTCCCTTTTCAAGTTTGGTGATGTTCTGATGAAGTTATTCAGAAAAAAAACATTAATCTAATTAGATTATTAAGTAATCAAAACGGCTTAAGAGTGATATAAGTACCTAAGAACATTATTAAAATTATCATAACGTATCTACGTGATGAAGTGGTCGAGGATGGCCTTAACCTAGTATTGGAACTGGCTTTCAACGACAGCTACATCAACATAGGGTTGGGTGCTTGGCGACATATATCCTAAATGAGGGTGGTACCTTATTAGAGACTAATGATATTTAAATAATTATATAAAAACATATTACATTGTATACTGACTTGCCTAGAATAACATTCTTAGTTATTATGGTCAATAAATGATTCTGATTATGATTCTGATTCCTTACCAGGCGGGCATTCTCGAAACGCTACATCCATGCAAATCTGATAAAATATTTTTTTAAGGCGATGATGTAATTCTGCCTAACTTTGTTTAGAAAAAGTCAATTTACTTATTACTTTCAAGGTGACAGGAAACATTATTTCTAAATACTTACCTTCACGGTTTATAAATAAAACAAATGCTACGAGTATTTACGTAAGCATCTAATGCCCATTACGTTTCTTAAGTGCTCGTGTTCTCTAAATAAATACCATACATTATAAATACTATTACATTTGTTAATCTATGTAGATTAGAAATACATGTTTTTTATATTTTTTTATGAAAACTAAAATTAATATTTTAGAGAAACACTTCAAAAGTATTTGGGGTTAACGTAAGTCTTTAAAATTACAAATTCACGAGAGGAAAAATTTAAGTCTTGTCGGGATTAGAATCCGCGTCCATCCACCCCTTTAGCCGGGGTATGCAGAAGTTGAACTGTAAGTAGATGTCACGATGGAAATTCTTGTTTTAATTTAACATATTTATTTACTCAAAATAATTACCATTATTATCTATACATTGCTGCCCATCTAATACGAAGGTCACGCCACCTTTGCGATAGAACTCTAATGATGTAGATTCGACACACTTTGTGAAAGCATTTTGTATTGCCTGCTGGAAAGAAAAGTTTTTATCACGTAGAAAACTGTCCAAATCACGAAAAAAATGGTAGTCCGTTGGAGCAAGGTCTGGCGAATACGGAGGGTGATGAACGGTTTCTAATTGCAGTTCCTGTAGATTTAAAACGGTTTCTCGTGCTGTATGAGGTCTCGCGTAATCGTGGAGCAATAATGATGAAGATCGATTCATAAGTCGGTGCTGTTTCACTGCTGTTTCATTGTTCGGAGTTCAACACAGTAGACATCTGCCGTTATTGCTTGACCAAATCGGAGAAAGCTATAGTGAATAATACCATGCTTTGACCACCAAACAGTTACCATTACTTACCTTTGTATTGGTAAGCTTTGCTTTAGGACACTGTTGCGGCGTTTGACCTGGGGTCAGCCATTGCATTTTTTTACGGTTATCGTAAAGAATCCACTTTTCATCACATGTCACAATTCGATGAAATATTCCTTAATTTCTGTCGATTCAACAAGGCAACACAAGTTTCAACAGGCGTTTCTTTCTGCAGATCAGTCAAATCACGAGGCACCCTTCTTTCGTATTTGGGTCAATATTGTTAAATTACTATACAATATTGTTAAAGTACTTCAAATGAGTAAAAATTGTTGGTAAGGTGACGTTAAGCTATGCCGTTAATTCCTGGGTATATAGTTTGGCTCGGATCGGCTTCCACTATATCTATCAATTCATTGTTATTCACCTGTGTGGGCGGTTTTCTACGTGGTTCGTGGCGTTCTTCAAATTGTATAGTTTCTCATCGCGAAAGCGTTTAAACCAAAATCGCACGGTGTGTTCATTAGGAGTCCCGTCTCCAAACTTAACATTGATATTGCGAGCAGTTTCTGCCGCGTTAGTTCCGCGTTATCGGAAGTCGTATTCAAAAATCACTCGAATCTTCGAAGTATCCATATCTTTCATGTCTAAGCTGAATAAAAAAAAAAACAACTGAAAGTCGATAATCGAATGTTGCACGTTTTTTAATAGAAGATCTACATAGGTACCATGTGAAAAAAAATCACTTAAAAATCTCAAACCATGAAGGTTCTATGTCAATTCGAAGTACCTATTACAATAAAACGGTAATTTCATACTTTAACCCCTATTATAAAAATATCTCTAGTGACTATTTCGTCTCATTTCCTGCTAAGCCAACGTGATACGTGGGCTACCTGGCGCCTATGTGGCGCCTATGAGGCGCCACGTAGCCCAACCGGAACGATTTTTGGGGCGTTTAGATTCTACACGAAGCATCAACAGGAGGACTGTACTTTTCGAGACCACGATCGAGACAGACTATCATAACTATGGTAAATCTATGTAACTGCAAAAAATACTGACAATTTAAAAAGGGTTAATGACTTTGTATATTTCTTTTAAAGCCGATTAGTAAGCATTTCACAGCAATAACACTTTTGATAGCGACTAACGCTGGATGACGCGGTCGATACTGGAATATTCGTTTTAGCTAGGTTGCCCATGTACGAATGTGAGTTTCTAACTGATTGTCTTGCCTAACAAATCATACATCGCCTGATAAGACCGAAAGCATCGGAACACCCATCTGATCCCAAAAATCTATTAGCCGCACCCATCGGATCCTTCCTGTTATTCATTGATATAGTTTTGCGGCGAAAGACAGTGACTGTAATGAATTTCTTGTGGTCCAAGATGTTTATCCTACAGGCAAAATATAACGATGATTACATGGAAGATCTTGTATAGGCAAAACACACAAAAACTGTTTCTCAAAACTATGAATTTATACTGTTATAAAGCTGCTTTACAAAATTACAACGAAATATTTTTTTAAGATGTTAAACAATATAAGAACGAAAGTATAAACTTAAGCTATGACACGATAGCTGAATTAACATAGCATGTCCTGGCCCAAAGGATGATCGCATGTTGGAAACCCGTTCGTGATTCAAAATATTTCTCCTTTCGTTGTAATTTTGTTAATGCAAAAATTAGGCCCAGGGCGATAACGGTTTGTATTTGACAGGGTCTGCACGTTTGTCGACTTCTTGGGCATAAGTTGCCGCAGATGTCTAATTGGACTTGAAGCGGGTATAAGGAGTGAGGTTGCTATTGATAGCACTAGATTTATACGGTTGGCACAATGACAACTCAAACAAGGCTGGCTAACATGACAGAGACAATGCACTTTCATTTGAGCCGCGTGACAGCTAACATCGAAAGCGAGGACCGTGAACTAATCAGTCAACATCAGTGCCATCGTGTAAACATTTTGTGAAATAATGTTTGTCAGATGGCACTCGTCATATACGTGCGGGAGTTTGTCTAATTTCGTTGATTCTACTATAGTCGTGATACCATGCCTCGTGTTTTCAACCATGATCGTGGTGACAGTAATATCAAGAGCAGCAGACTTTGAAGATGACGTCGTGATACGTTATGTCGGATGCGTCATAGTGGCAATGAGTTATGAACTGAACAGTGAGATCGTAAAGAGAGGGTTCTGCAAAGCGAGGATTGAAAAGGCTTTACAGCAGCAGCATGGGTCTGTGATGGGTCTTCCTAAACTTTGTAGATAATGGAATACCAGCGAAATACTATTAATTTTTTATTAAACCCCATAAATATTAATAATTGTTTTATCATTCCGAGATACAGATTCACCGCATCAGAACCGACGCTAACCGCGAACAAATGCAGGCGCAGAGGTAGGCAAGACGCAGCGGCGCTCCCAAGCCTGCCCTGAGGGCGACAGTTTGAACTTCATAATATAATATTATGCACGTCCGTTCAAGCCTACATCGGGCTACGCAAATAAAACAAATAAGTAATGAGTTCTTCTCATCACAAATTTTGCGCTATTTCAAAATAATGTTTGTAACCGTGATATAATTTAACAGCTAATAATAAATGATTTTGACGGAACCCTGGTGAGTATTCTACGCAACCACTAGGTTGCGCGGAACCCACTTTGGGACTCCCTACTATAGGGGGCATGAAGGCCCCAGGCACCCCTTAACAATTGCTATCGAATTTGAGTTTTCTCATTTGCACGATACTCAAATGTACGCCCTCATTATGACGGCTTTGGCCTTTAAAATGATGACAAAATGCTCTTTGTGCCCCTTTATCTATATAAGACTCCCACTGGAGTAACATTTTATAACTTAAATAATATTCTCTTTGCCGCACATGTACAAATGAAATAATACTACATTCTTTGTGCGACAAAGAATGCACTGCCGTTACAACATCCGCTCAATAATAAGAGAATGAAACATATCGTTTTGTCCATCCACCGCCAAGGGCCATCATTATTATCAATCAGCTGGAAGAGGTTTACTGCTGAGGTATATAGCTCTTATTTACTACGCAATAATGAACCAGGCCATTGAACAGTTATTCGTTTTGCGATTTATACAACGTACTTAGTCCACCTTGTAAAGTAACTATCTATTTTGTTAGGAGTGGAGATGCTGTGTTGTACCGTTGAGAGTGGTCCCTACTGAATATTACTCTGTGACTATTGGAAAGACACTAATCGGGACTTTATTTTTGCCTCGAGCTCGCCGGCGAGCTCGGTGTTTGATAGTGTATGGCAGGGGTGGCCAAACTTTTAAACCATGCGGTCTACATTATAATTTAAAATAACTCCACGGGCAACCAGCAATGGATAATAAATGGCAAAACTGTTTGTTTAAATTCTATACAATATTAGGTAACGAAGTTAATTATAAAGTTTTCATAGTAATAAAATATGTACATACTTCATTTATAATTTTTATAATTCATTTTTGAACATATTGAACAACAATATCCTAGGCAAGATTTTTGGCGCTGCGCAGTTTCCACAAGTTTATAATGCTGCACAGTGTATGAACTGCAATGCGCAAGCAGGAAGTTAAATGCTCGTCTGACTGATGTGTCGTTTAAATATTCATTCTCAAAGATCTAAAATCCGAGGATCTAAAAAAGTACCGTCAAAGATAAATAGTGTAAGTATTGAGAAGCGCGGCATTTTATATTTTGATGTATCAGTTCCATGTTTGTATTTTCAAATGCTCTTGCTTTCAATAAGAATACTCACCTTATCTTTTGAATTTCTTCCTTTACCGAAACTGATTCAGCAGCGATGAATTCAACCATTTTAATAGATATCAATATTCATGCCTTCGCATACAGGAAAACACCATAAATAAAGAAAAAATAAGTGTAATTTGTTCTTGGTTGTTATTGAGTTGACATTTGCGATTAATTTGTTCCTGTTTTTTGCAATGTTTCGATATGCCGCTTCACAAGGGCTACCGAAAATGCCTCCGCGGTCGACCAGTCCGAGACCGACCCGTGGTACAACTGCGATGTCCAACTGGTTGTACTACGGAGAAAAAAGTTACCCATGGTTCAACTCTTTTTTTATATATTTATTATTATGATCCATGGTACAACTGTCCAACTGGTTGGACTAAGGGGATAAAGTAGTGATGATGAATAATGATCACCAAAAGTAGTATATGAAATTAAATTTATGTGGCGCATCGCCGGCCGCTGCCGCGGCACGCTCGCTTCGCTCGCTCGGCTCGCGCGATGTTGTAGTCACAAGTAACCTAACGCTCCTCCTCGCTTCGCTCGTCGTCGCACCTAAATATGACTTTGCCCTAGACTATAGATAAATAAATAACTAGTCCATAGATAAATTCATTTCCCCTTAGTCCAACCAGTTGGACAGTTGTACCATGGATCATAATAATAAATATATAAAAAAAGAGTTGAACCATGGGTAACTTTTTTCTCCGTAGTACAACCAGTTGGACATCGCAGTTGTACCACGGGTCGGTCTCCGACCAGTCGACCGCGGTCGACGTCTTGGCCACCCCTGGTGTATGGAGATGCTTGTGGAGATGTTGCCTTATACCCAAACAACTGTCAGACTGACTGACAACTCCAGTAACATGTGACCAATACTAAAGTTTCCTTAGCACGTTGATCATCATTCAATTATACTAAGCACATTTAATTAACGATGAAAGCGCAACTGTATTGTAATTTCAGAAAGAAATTGTAATAACACAAAGGAGATAAAATTTAATTACTTATAAAGATAACCATCAGAAACAGCTCATCGTACTTTCTAGAACATTTGCGATTTATCATGCAGAGTTTATATCTGGAAACGTTAACGTCTCGTTACGGTTTCTAATCTTGTTAACGCGCTCTTAATTGATTTATGTATTTTCACCTTCGGATGTTATATGTCTGTCTGGCAAAAATTAACACCTAATAGAGTGCTTTAAATTTAGTCTTAAATTAAAATTTTTAATTATATAAGTTTTTTTTAAATATTGTTGTTTGCAATAATGCCTGCTCGACGGATTACATTACAAAGTTACAAATTTACGAGAGAAAAAAATTATAGTCATGTGTGGGATTCGAACCCGAGTAACTCCAATTTTTCCTCTCGTTCTTTATTAAACCTACGATGGTTTGGGTTGATTGTTGGGAGATATTTATGTTTATATTTAAGAATCTGTTTTTAGTAGGTATGTTAATATTTCTAATAATTGAAATGAAAGCAATGATAGCCAAACGTTAAAACTAGTAGTAGTAGTTAACGTTATAGCTATGGACTGCGGTGCGACAGGATCATGGTTCAATCCCCACCGCTGGCTTTAGCTTCCATGCGTGGTAGAAGGGCATTTTGCAAATGCTCGCCTGGTTAGCCACCCTCCTCAATTAGAAAATCTGTCGCCATTCACCTAAAAGTATGTTCCGGCAGCAGTACTTCTGATCTAGTAAAATTACAGGCACTTGAGACGCAACAACAGTATTGCTATGACGTGATGTCTCAGGGTGACGAGTGCAGTTCGTTAATTGGGACTAAATGCATCCGTTATAGGCAGAGGTTATAGCTTAATATTCGATGGGACTCAAGCTTCTTCCGTCGCAATAACATAATATTTTTTTCTTGTTGGAATGCATATTGTATCTCATATTACAATCTAGTCAATAATACATACTAATAAGTAATTTTACTTAAACTGCTAGAGGAATAATATTCTTTATTTGTACCACTAATTTCACTACTAGCTGACACTCAACTACACAAGCTTAAAAGGTTTTGTCCTTTGTAGCCTTCTCACTTCTGTGTTGTTAAGGGAGCTGGATAGCCTCAACGTTCATATGATATGAACGTTGAGGCATGATGGTAAAGTTCGTATGCGTTCGTGAGCTTCTTCATGCTTTTTTACAGATAGATGAGAGATTTGAGAACGAAATTTGTACTGTAATTTTGTTATTTTAACCGTCATAGTGCGATGCTGTGACGGTCAACCTGACTACTAGGTATTCATCTGACCGAAAGAAGTGATTTTGACAAACACATATCTCGTAAGTCGTAATGATGTCGCTACACTTCTATACTAATTTCTAAACAGTCTTAAAATCCCTGCTATCACGAAGCATCACAATGGGCGTGTCACATATAAGAAGTGTTGGTTTTATTGCTGATAGGCTAGCGTTTGACAAAAATCTTAGTAACGATATGGACGAATTTAGTAAAAAAAAACGATTAACTTAGAATAATAAAAATAGAATGTCAAGTGTTATACAAAAATACCAGTTTTTTTTAAATAAAATTTTATTTATGGAAGTAACAGCAGCATTACATTATTATATTTGTAATTTTGTAAAGCAGCATTACATTATTTGGCCTGACACCCCACGGGCTAGTTCTAGTCCTAATTAAAAATATTAGAAGTATTTTTTCTTAACATAACTTGTTTTAATATATATCATATTATCAAATGCTAAATTGTATGTAGCCAAAAATATAGATGTAACGATTAAAATTCGGCACAGTATTTTAGTTGCTCCTTTTCCATTCGATTTGAACATAATATACCTACTCTCACATACACATAATAAATGCCATATATTTTACCCAGTGACCTAGTAAACTACATAATCCTGATAATATCGTTTGTCATGTAAATACCATCAAGATTAGCATGACGCTCCCAAACAGGTGAAGGCTACAAACAATGTCTGCGTGAGGTCGTGGAAAATTCTGGAATATTGTATGGTATTTTTAAGTAATACATACTCTGTATTTATATTGAAACGTATAATCGTTATTTATTTTTCGTGAAATGAGTATAATAGGTAACTAAAATGATGTCCATTGTACATCGATGTAATTAAAATACGAGAGATGCGGGACAAAATCTTTCACTTGGACCAAAACAATTAGGCCCACGAACACAATTGACGCTAGTCGCAATGGAACAGGCGTTTGCGTACCACGTCACGTAAAATCACCATATATCTGGTTAAAAAAATAGCAACAATCATGTGTAGGTATTTAAAACGAGCACTAATAGTTCAAAAACTAAAAACAAGTTTCACAGCATCACTTTTCACTCGTAAATACTAACAAATCGAATTATTTCTTTAATTTTCTTCCGATTTACATCGCTTTTTGAATGCCATTTACAGACAGAGATAGAAATACACGATTATCGGTTCATCGAGGATATCCGAATCGTTTTTGTTTGTGTAGCAGTGACGTATATTGCTATCTTGTTCACGTTTGGCCGCTTATGTCCCTCTGTCTCATTTATAGCAAATTTACGACGATAACTAGGTGGAGTGAGTGTTTTTGCGTGTAGTTGTTTCTGGTGTAACTATATTTACATGACACTAGAGTGCCCCGCCTCTCCCGTATTTTAATTACATCGATGCCATTGTATGAACAGATGGTTTTGTTTATTGTCCCATGTACTAGGTACACCCTTTACCTACGTAAATAAGTCCTCACGTTAGGGATGGCCTTATGTCAGTTTTTCTTACGCCCTGTTTGTGGCCCTGTGCCATACTAATTTGGCATCGCGTTTGTGAATCAAGAATTTTGTACAAAATCGGGTTTACTCGCTCCCGGCGGCGTGTCAGTATAACTTGTACTAGGCTCATGGGTTTCATACATATCAAATGCTCATCATCAGGGCGAGTGCGCAGCTATGTCTGCGAGCACTGCAATGAATATGGTATAAGAAGAGACGAATTTACTTAGCATACCACGGATTCACGGTGCGGGTGCCGGGTCCATAGCGTTATGCAGAGGAAGAGGCCCAAGTCAAGGTGCCTGGGACTTACAACCCAGTGAGTAAGGTTAAGGGGCCCCTTTATGATATCATTTATGCTCCCTTTCACCACTCGAGCCTCCTTCCCTGCCCAACCAAATTTGGTAAGATACTACTAATGCAGCCTTGGATACACGTTCTAGGATGGAAGTTACGGTTGTTGCAAAGGTCTTTTAGTAGGTTATATAGGGATTTCGCTGGTATACCACTTGCTCTGACTTCTACAGCATTACATAAATTAACCACATCACCAAAACACCACGGGAGTAAGGCTTGGATTTCGATTTTGTAGATGACCCTTATTTTACAAAAGCAACGTGTCGTGTTGAAATATGTGGGAAACTCACGAAAATATGAATAAAAAAATAAGTAAATAATCATTCTGTATTATTTGGGGTCCGATGTAACAAAACATGTTATACCTACTTAACAAGTCGGGAATGGTGTTTTCGTTATCATTCAAAGTCTACGAGTAAAGTGCTTTTTATCCGCTAGCGTTGAAAATATATTTATCATAACATTTGAAGTTGAAACTTATCGCGAAAGTCTCTGTACTTATTGCTATTAGTCAAAACGTATAAAATACGTTACAGACCAAGGACATAATTTGCAAAGAACTAACATCATTAGTGCCAGACAAACTACTAGCTTAAAGACAACAATGTTTTTAGAATTCAAGATTCTGTTACCAGATAGGAGTCTTACATGCAGTTCACTCTTTCACAATTTGCAATTATTACAAAATGTTAATTACTGCATTAGTTGTGCAAATGATTTAGATATAGACGCAAGAGCAGCCGAGCGAAAACTTGTTTGAAACTGGATGAAGTCAACTCGGAAACCGCGTGCGAGCTTAGAACAGTCTGGAACAAATCTACAATCCACCACAAAGAATTTATCTATATTACTATAATATAAATTCCATCAAAGAACCACAGGGTATCTACACCACCATCTATAATGGTAGGAATCTTAAAATGTTTGTAGTAATTAAACAACTTTAAACGGTTTAAATCGCGTATATATATATATCATTATTTTTGTCCCGTCGTTTCAAACACTTTGCAGTTTTCCTGGTCACGGGGTAACAATACATAACTTAATTTTTTTGTAGTATCAGCCGAATCGTCCATTGCTGAACACAGCCTCCCCTATTAAGGGTATTTGCCATAATCCCCACGCTTGGCAGGCGGCTTGGGAATCGCAGTGTATGATTATAGTTCTTTAGAAGGCGCTGCTGCCCACCTTCCAGTATTTTTCCCTTAGTCGCCTTTTACGACACCCACGGGATGATATGGGGAGGTGCAATTCTAACCCGGCACCCTACGGGGGAGCACAATTTTTTTGTAGATGCAAGCATATTTCTGTGGCAACGCCATCGTTGTCGCTATCCACCGTGTCAGGCTGCGGTCAAATTGCTAATCTGTTATAAAAATAACGTTGTGTATCTGCATCTGCTTGAGAGCCCATTATTCTAAAATACAGGCTTTTTAGTCTTTGATAGTCCCCACCTGCTATTACCCAACCACTGTCCATATAATGTTATCTAAATCTGTTATCCAAATATAGCCAACATAAACAAGATTCAGTTTGTCATACACTTGTCTAAATTAAGCTATTTTAGTGGCGTCAGGTTGCCCTTCCAGCAAGGCTGGCTATGACGTCACGGATTGAGGACGCGTCGCACGGTTATGCGTGATGGATAGATGTGTGGAGTCAATAGAGGTACTCAGGCAAGGTTATCGGCCCTGCTGATGGTACATACTGGTATGAATCGGATTAGATACTTTCCTATACTTGTTTATGTTGTAACGCATAAAAATAATTAATAGATCCAGCTCTTGACACGAGAAATTATGAAATATTTTGTGGAAGACAGTACTATGCTGATATTGCTGTTTCAAATATTGAGCTTGGATTTTCAAGGTTCAGTCAGATTTTATACAACTTATTTCATATTCGTAGTTTTCAGTTAGCGATGTGAGTCCCGTTTATTGTTTAAAAAATAAATCGTTTCTTTCGGTGATACATCCTGTGAACAGGATTGTATCACTCGTTCACAGCGTTTACAATGGTTATCTTCGGCATTAGTTGCCATTATAAGGACATCCAGGAATAGGCTGTACTACTGGTTTTTTTTAGTGTAACTGGAAAACTGCTGGACTTGGAGGTATACTCCATCCAACAAAAAACAAGAATCATCAAATTCGGATGATCCAGTAAAGAGTAAAAAGTCATGAAAAGTATAGAATTACTTTATCTACTGATATGAAATTGGAAAAAATATTATACGCATCGACATAAGAACTAGCAAAAAACAGAAATGAAGCCATTTTTTGGAAATCAATTACAAAGGTGCTTGGTAAAGTTACACCCTAAAAAAGTTGTATTTAAATTTGTTGACGTTTGATCTTTTAAGGTTCTGAATCTTAAATTTGGGTATATTATGTATCGTATCGTCAATTAACCAACTGATATTGAAATTGCTAACTTATATCGTGGTTTTGAAGCTGAGATCAAAACCAAAAAACGTACAGTAGCAATAGAACTATATCTACCGCCAAGCAGTAATGTTCACATTGCTGTGTTCCGGTGAAATTACAGGCAAATAGATATCGCAGGGTTGATGGACGCCACTTGTGTTTGATTGTTGCATTACTATAGCATAAAACATAGCTTTTTTTACGATAGCAAATATAATATTTTATTTCTATGTTGCAATACCTTTGAGTAGCGAGGCGCAAATCGCACTTGGCCGTTTTTCTCTCTTGAGGGTGCGATATTGATACTTTGCTTACCTACCAGGTATTATGCGAATGTTAGGTCTCCATGACGAGATTAGAGACTAACTAGAGGATCAACGAGTCAGATAAATAAGACGAAAACTAAACTCCAAAACGGGAAGTGGAGTTAATCTCATCCATGATACGACAAAATGTGGCATACAACGTCAGCCTGCACTTCAAGACATCGTAGAAATACGCTTCTGCAGTAAACTTATAACCACGGTTGATGTTATATTTTGATATTATTATATACGTTATTCTTCAGCTTTATTAGAGACTTAATCATTGAGCATCAAAGGTACCTTTACCTCTTTTTTTTAAGAGGATGCTATTGCAGTCTTCCTATTCGGTTTTCTATAAATGCGATTAAACGTCTCAGAATAATCCATTTTCTACGACTCACTTCCCGACATGCTTAAGATCAGGTGCGTGTCAATTTCAAATAATTGCCGTATTTACGGCAGTCGATGAGAACTTACAATCAATGTCGACGTTTAGGGTTGTCTCTTACACAAAATTAAAAACCTTTTGTGACAATTCTTGCACAATTTATTCATGTATGAAAGGTTAGCCAATTCGTTATTAAATGTCGACTTTTAGGGTTGTCTCTTCCAAAAAATTAACTGCCATTTTGACAATTCTTTCACATTTTATTCAAGTTTGAAAAGTTAGCAATTAGGTAAGAGTTAGCTTTTATAAGTTTCCATAATGTGGATGTAAATTTAATTTTGTTTTCCTGATAATAAACGTTATAATATATTAATTAGATCAGCAGCACGATGCCAGCGATTATAAAAATCAAACAGCAAGATAACTTGTTGAATTGGGTACTATGATGGTTCAAAAATACCTATTATCACAATGTTGAGCGCTTGGTACCAACTTCGACAAGTTATTTAACAAATTAAAGTGTTGAAGTCGGTTAAATTATTAGGTTTAAATTTTTTGATCACACTATATGTGACCCTAGCTACTTATGTGATCGATTGTCATTCACTGTCAATGACTATATCATCAAGAGAGGAAAATACTTTTAAGTTATTGGAGTGTAACTCAAAAACGGTTGTCCGCTTTTTATGAAATTTAAATGGTAAGCATCAGCTTTCAAATAAAAAAGAACCATCATAATCGGTTCACCCAGTAAAAATACTGACTTAAAAAAATACAGACGAATTGAGTACCTCCTACTTATTTTGAAGTTGGTAAAGAAGTTCATATCAGCTCCTGCTACTGCGTAGCGATTATAAAAATGGCCCGGCCGTAAAATGTACCAATAAGTAGCTATTTTTCTATGCGGCTCGTTACACATATTCTTTAAAATTATAACCACTTACTAATTGCTGGTCCAAAGACTCACATAGGTCAGACAGATGAAAGGACGGACGGACCGACGTAAGGGCAGAAGGACAACGAGGCTTAGTAACAAGTTTCCATTAACCAACCCAAAAAAGAGCTGCTTTTTAGTTCTTTTTTGAGTAGACGCATTACAGCGTCAAACTAGTATTCTCTTTGTTTTGGCCCCTGCCAATAGCTTAGAACAGCCTGTTTGTGACCGAGCAGAATATCAGTAAAGCTTGCCAACCCTACCTGCAATTCATCGTTAGTGATTACACTGATTACATAGAACCACAATATATACCATAGAGCTAGTGCATTTTTTTCGTGGAAACAGAAACACGGCAGTTCTTGATCTAGGCAATTAAACATTGCTACTGATATTTAGCGTTGCGTAGATGTCAGTCGGCAAACAAGCTTACCGGTCTTCTAATAACTAAGAACTGTTGTTAGCGAAGTTTGTATTTTTGTTTTTACTGTTGTCCTCATCCTTACAAATATTATAAACGCGAAAATTTTAAGTATGGATTTGGAACTGGAAGTAATGTATGTTTGTTACTCTTTCACGCAAAAACTACAGAATGGATTTTAATGAACTGCAATAATATAGTTTAAACATCAGAATAACACATAGGCTATAATTTATAAAGGTATTGTGTGAATTGACCAAAATATAATGATAAGTGTCAAGTAAGTAGGAAAAAAATCTGCCATATGCAACCTGTTCTGGCGGGCGTTGCAAAAACCTTTAGTATCACACGTACATAATGTATAACGGAAATGATAATCTTAAATTGTCCTACATAAATCCCGCGACAGCATATAATTATCTATCTTTTATGTGTTAACCATTATAGCCAAAATAGTAAACCATAAAAACTATAAAAAATGGGTAACTTTTTCTTTATGCATATTTGGTAGTAACAAATTGATCATCAACAAATTATTAATATTATAAAGGCGAACGTTTGTGAATGTGTTTGTATGTCTGTTACTTCTCCACGCTCAACGGCTGAAACAATTTTGAGGAAATTTAGTATGGAGGTAGATGAGGCGCTGGATTATACATAGAAAACGTTTTATCAGCATCATCCATCACCACGCGGGTGTAACCGCGGGGCGCAGCTAGTAACAATACAAGGATATGCCTTTTACACCTAGCACACACATTAAATCGAATGCGACTCTTTTTTATGTTATTGTGACTGAACCAGCGCGAGGCCCACCTAATGTCGAGTGGACTAACATCTGCCTATACAGGTGCATTTCGTCACAAGTGAAAAATTGCACTGCGGCCGTCAAACTGAGACCATCAGTTGTCTCTCATGTGCCTGTAATTTCATTGGGTCTCAAGGACTGCTGCAGGCCGGCAAAACACTAGCATCACCCAGGACGTTGCATAATCGTCTATAGTCTGCTTGTTTGCCGTCTTTTATAAAAAAATAATTACCGGGTCGCAAGAATAGCTGCGGGAAAACACTGTTAGATTCTTGGCAACAGATTTTCTACCCGGTGGTATCTAGTCAGGCAAGCATTCATAAAATACCCTACCACCATGCGTGGAGGCTCCAGCCCGCGGGTTTAACTCGAAGTTTCAAACCATGCCGCATACGTGGCAGACCATAGCTATTACCACTTGGCCACCACTGAATCAAATACTCCTTTATTCAACCTTATTAGTGCTGTACACATACATAGGCGTCTACGACGCTCTTATGAAGGTCAATTACGAATTTTAGTATTGAAATATTCTAAATTGTACTGCCACGTTCAGTAAATAAATTGTGTAGAGCTACTGCGAGAAGAACGGGCAAGAAAGGCCATTCTTTCAAACGTCTTTAAACAATGTGTTACATACTTACTATATAATAAAGTTATTACAATATTTGTTTAAATTACGTAGGTGACAGGCGATAGCGACGCAGAGGCGGAATCGTCCAGGATTTTTTGTCGTTTAAGTAATCACAAACTGTGTAGTAGGATTTCTTAATCAATATGTTTTTCACGTGCAACTTGAATTTCACTTCTGTGAGCGTTGTAATATGTTAGGGAACTTTATTATAAAACCGTACACAATTACCTAAGAAAGAAAAGTAGGTAAACTAAGCGCTTACAATTAATAAGGTATTGTAAACTAAGTGTTTACAATAAGTTTACATAGCTAAACGAGTCCACATCCTCTCGTACGCATTTCACCGATGACTAACGCGTGGTATTTTCCTGTATTCGGCCACTTGTGCGGATTTGCGTCATTTTCATTCATACGATTGATGTATTGTTCAATATTTTAAGAATCTTTAGAATTTGGCGTATGTACAAATAATTTGAGGTAAGTAATTGCGTGGGTGGTATTTTATATGTTGATGGTTTACGACATTCGTTAGTTAAACACGTCATGATGATGCGCGAGAGGTGCGATGTGACAATATGCGGAAACAATAGATTTTATAAAAATACATTTAGGTTTCTTGTATGAAAATGTTGAACACACAAAAGTTATTTTTCGGAAAATACATTATATTGAGAAATAGAGAAAGGAAAAATAAAGGATAATACAGGAAAAACAACCTTTACATTCACATTTTCGAGCACAATATTTTTATCTCCTATGGCAACCGAACCACTGCTGAACACAGCATTCCTCCATAAGGGGGGGGGGGGTCCCCACGCTTGGCAGGCGTCTTGGGGATCGCAGTTCCTCAGAAGGCGCTGCTGCCCACATTCCGGTATTTTACCTTCAGTCGCCTTTTACGACACCCATAGGTAGAAACCCATAGGTCCTGGTTGTCTGGAAGAAATCGCTATAAGCGATAAGGCCGCCATTTTGCACTAGTGTATTTCTGTTTAAGTTTTTTTTATTGTAATGTTAATTTTAAGTTCTTGTGCAAATAAAGTGTTTTCTATCTATATATCTAGAAATGTGAAAGGTAAGAAGTGAAGCAATGATGGCCGACCGGTAATAGCTATGGACTGCCGTGTCCTTGGTTCGATCCCCACCGCTGGCTTGAGCTTCACTGCATGATGGTAGGGCATTTTGCGATTGCCCGCCTGGCTAGCTACCACCCTCAGGTAGAAAATCTGTCGCCAAGCACCTAACGGTGTGTTCCGGCAGCTGTCCTTGAGAGCCAGTAAAATTACAGGCACAAGAGACTTAGCAACTATGTCTCAAAGTGACGGGTGCAGTGCAATTCGTGACTTGTGATGAAATGCATCTGTTCCGTCACAATAACATAAAAAAAAAATTTTGGAAAACATACAGCATGGTAGTCTATTACGACTTGTGAACACCACCCAAAATTTAGTAGATCTTCACTCATTTCCTTTGGACCACGCTGTCCTTCAAATAGGCAGGGTGGTGCCACCTATCTCCCTCACTACTGCATCGAAGCAACCAGAGCTTAGAATAAAAAGAACCAGCGCAACGTTCAGTTATCAGCCTATTGAAATACCAAATCATCCAGATAACTATAGTAGTTAGGTACGCAGGGAGCTCAGAATCCTGACGGCATTACCACGTATTGCTTTGCATTTTATTACATCAATCCCATCGGAATTTATCGTTATATTATTTATTATTTGTTTCAGATCGAGCTGTCATGTACAATTGTTGAATTGTTCCAGTAGTATAAAGAGAGCATAACAAAAACAGGTGAGGGATCAATGGAAATAAATATCATAAATAATAAAGGTTGTTATTATATAATTTTTTTATTGCTGATAGTTAAGCCTTTGACCACAATCTCACCTGATGGTAAGTGACGATGTGGTTGAAGATGTTGTTCAGGCTAACCTAGAATTATGCTGTCTTAGGTTTTCGCGATTGTTGCACATAGTAATTAAACAACTTTAAACGGTTTATATCGCGTATATCTATCATTATATTTATTTGTCCCGAGCGACGTTTCAAACACTTTGCAGTGATCGTGGTCACCGGGTGACTGTTTGTTTAAAACGTCGGCATAATGATAAATATACGCAATTTAAACCGTTTAAAATTGTTTAAGTACTAACCTAGAATTACTCTCAAGGACAGCTGCCGGAACACACCGTTAGGTGCTTTGCGACAGATTTTCTATTTGAGAGTGGTCGCTAGCCCAAGCATCGACCTGCTGCGCGGCAGTCCATAGCTAATGCCACTGCGCTATCAGTGCTTCAAGAATTAATTAATGAATTTATCAAAGATACGTTAATTAGTATGTTGTGAGATTCATTTATCATCTTGGCACTGTGTATGAAGAATCTGATGAGAGCGGAGGATGTAAGACAGGTTTGTTAGGGTCGTTCGTCATAGCAAAGAGAAAATCGTCGTTCTATTTCCTTCTGGAATAGTCTATAGTATCTGCCTGTTCTTTTTTTTTGTGATCAAGACAGAACTGACGAGAGATAATAGTGGCGTGATGCTTTTATAGATAGATAGAAATGTTGACTTTTCACTGACTTCCAGAATAGGCGGAGATTTTTAATTAGCATGGTAACGAAGCGTATCGTTTTGGTGTGTGACTGATATCTCCGAAGTTGTGAAGCAATTTGGATGACTCTTTATAATTAAAAAAATCAATATAATGTATCAAGAAATATCTTATGACAATTCCGCCTAATCTTTCTGCTATACCGACGATTCATATGAAGACAAGAATTCCAAAAATATTCAATGTTGTAAAAACTAAATGAAGACCGAAACAATATACTAAAACTGATTTAGGTGGTTATTTTTGGTTTTAAGAAAATATTTAGATGTTTCAAAACATAAACAAAACAGTTAAAAATATTATTCCTAAAGCGGTAAGAAGTCGATTTAAATGCGTGTAAAAATATTGACCGCTTATTCTGGTATTTGTTGACCGATTCGTAACATATATTCTTGTTGGTTGATAGAAGTAGATCTTGAACTTGTTCCTTATAAAATTCATTATTATGAATAAATGATAAGACCAGACCTTGGACTGGATCCCTACTCATTTCGTGAGTTTTGGTTGAGTCCTATTATATGAAGTACCTGACATAAATAAAAAATAGTATTATAATGATATAATTTTTTCGCTTCTTCTCACCCTATTGACAAATTATATCAATAGTCTATGCTGCAAATTGATATGGAAAGCCACAAATAAAATCTTAAAAAAATATATAAAACACATCGTTATCTAAACGTACTATCTAATGAATGAGATGAATAAGTATAGCACGGCCTCCAAACAAAATATTGTTTTATGATTTTTCATGTAGGGGAAATTTATTTATAATTCCGGTAACTTGATATCATAGCTTGATGTATGTGAATTTCAGAAATATGCCGCGCCTAGAGCAGCCTCCCCCTGAAGACTTCCGCCGTGTGCTGCGTGAGAAAGCCCTCAACCACAGCCTCTTTTATCTGAAGCTGGGTTCGGGAGTTACCAACACTAACACAGCCAGGTACAATATTAACTAGGTTACTTAAGACTAACCGCATTTTTGACATTGATGTATATCTATGTAAAGGAACTGCATCTAAGTATTGTTGTATCATCAAGGAACTTGGTAACTATGTGTAGTTCTGATGACAATACAATTGTATAGCCTGGCTAGCTACCATCCTCAAGTAAGAAATCTGTCACCAAGCAACTATAACAGTGTGTTCCGGCAACAGTCCTTGACAGCCAGAAAAATTACAGGCACGTGAGACTTAACTGTATTTCTCAGTGTGACTGGCACAGTGAAATTCGTTAGGACGGAATGCATCTTTTTTATGTTATTGTGACGGAACAAGCACGATGCCCACCTGATGTTAAGTGGTAACTTTTGCCTATAACAGATCTATTTCGTCACAATTCACGAACTTCACTGCACCCGCCACACTGAGACATAGTTGTTGAGTCTCGGGTGCCTGTAATTTTACTGGCTCTCAAGGACTACTGCCGGATGCCTACTGCTTGGCGACAGATTTTCTACTTGAGGATGGTAGGTAGCCAGGCGAGAATTCGCAAAATGCCCTCCCACCATGCGGTGAAGCTCAAGCCGGCGGTGGGGATCAAACCATAGACCTGCGGCACCGCAGTCCATAGCTATAACCAGTCGACCATAATTTCTTCTAAAATCTGTTATAGGCAGAGGTTAGTCCACTTAACATCAGGTGGGCTTCTCAATCCCATAAATATATATATATATATATATATAGTTCCATCATGCTATAGTCTGATGATGGAGCTCGAAAGTGGGTAAATAATAAAGGTATTAAATGCTACTAACCCATCCATTAAGAGTCAGCTTTTCAGGTTTGGATTAACATCTTCTACAACCAATCACTACAATTTTATATGATGACGTGATCCGGAGCGTTTATTCTTTTACTGTTAAAGCTGCGCTTATTGTTATTAGGTCCCTACTATTTACTAACATGTTGCTCACCACCACCCCTACTTTTGTTAGGTATCCTGTCCATTGTCCACCCAAAAGTAGTCAGAGATTAATTTTATATTTAAAATGAGTTAGTTAGTATATTGTATTTTTTTAACATTTGGTAGGTTTATCAACAGCCATAAAGTTCCCCGTTGAACAAATACCTCCCCCCTTAGAGGAGGCTTAGCGAAGTCCCAACGTTTGACACGCATCTTAGGGAGGGTATAAGATGACAGTGTTTCAGGAGGCGCTGTTGCTCACCTACTGCTATATTTCCCTTGGTGGCCTCTTACGCATCCCCCAAGAAGATATTGGGGGCGCTATTCTAGCCCGGCACCCCACGAGTTAGGTTAGCCACCAACTCATTTACCAACAATCTCACATGTTGGTAAATGATAATGTCGTTGATAATAAACATCTTTTTAATAACATAGAATGAGAACTGGCTCTCAACAAAAGCTGCCAGAACACACCGTTGGATGCTTGGCAACAGATTTTCTTCCCGAGAGTGTTCTCTAGGCAGGTGAGCATTCGTAAAATGCTCTAACATTATGCATCTATAAAGCAATGACGTGGTTGTAATCCCTTCCAGCTTTGAATTTCATCGAATGACAGGACTTATTCTGAATTTTAATCTGGATCGTTTGTTCCAGCAGCTGTCCTTGACGGCTCGTTCCTATTCTAGGCCTGTTCTGCTAATCATCTCAAGCATCATCATCAGCTCAACAGGGGCGATAGTGGTCAGAAAGCTTCTAAATGTTAACCTAGTGCCTCACACCCATTTTGTACAACGTACTTTACTGGCCACTCTAAACACGCCTAATCAAGACAAAACACCATCTTGCCCGACCTTGGTACAATGTTCTGAAGTTGGAATTAATAGGACAACTTGCTAAAAAGTTGTTAAAGCTATCATTCACCTGGATGTTTTTGGTCTTTTGGTGGCACAAAAAGCTTACAAGCGATATAACTAAGTTTAGTTCAAAGTGACAAATCGTGTCATCAAAGTCTGACACGATTTGTTACTTTAAAAAAACTTACTAACCTTCTTCTATATACTTTGGAGGATTAAAATTAGGACTTTGGCAAGGAACATTTATTGTAAGGGATATAACTTCATGTCATTTATATGTGTGCCGACCTGGTTGGTAAATGGAGTGGTGAATAAGTTGTCTATTGTCTGATGCTAAAGATATTATCAGAGTCTATCTTGCTAGAATTTTGTATACACAGTTTCAGATAACTACTTATTCAATCCAATGGACAACCTCATCAGACTATAACAGAGGTTTACTTTCCATTCAAAACAATAGTAAATTATCGTAGTTCTTTTCAATAGCCAATGCAGTGTAGATGAGCCCTGCCCATAAATCTGGCACCTCATTGAGACTGAGCATATCAAAACACCATAACAAATCGTTACCACGTTCAAAACAAATCGGGCAATAGTACTTCATACGTAACGAACATATGCGTGCGTATTGTATGATTCTACCAATTCTATACCCTTTAGCTACAGAATATTGTAGGAGTTACTTGGTGATTACATGTGTGTGATTGTACAGGGAGCCTGCGGCGTGGCGCGCCAGCCACGGTGAGCATGCGCGCGCGCCGCACTCGGGGCGCGTCGGCCGCCACGCGCAGCCGCGAGTCTCTGAACTCTTGCGTCGCTTCGAGCCCGCCCCGATGCAGTACTTGCGCCCGCCGCGAGCTACTTCCCCATTGGAAGACATCTCGTCTTCGGATGACGACGACCGCGCGGCCGTCCGTCGCCGCAGTCGCGATTTGTCAGATGATTCTGCAGTGGAGGTGGACACCAGACGCCGGCACACCATACACCATCCGCGCGACGTTACTCCGCCACCAGACGCGATGTCTCCCAGGCGGGAGAGAACACTGATCGAAGCCCACGTGGTTGAACTAGGCCGCCGAGGCAGCGAAGGCTGCGAGACTAGAGGCAGAACGGTTCGTACGCCGAGCGTTGTCGTCAGCGATTACTCCGATGGAATTGCAGTCGGTGCTACTGAGGAGGAGGTCAACTGGCTGCGGTCGAGATCTTTGTCCGCCGATTCCGCCTGTTCCTCCTGTTCCACACTGTCCAGCCGAGATGATGAGGAATACGAGTCCCCGACGATGCCCAAAAAGGTGAGTCCTGTTTTTTCACTTCTTAGCACTTTCATTAACTTGCCACTTCAACTTGTTTTATATTGTCAAATATATATTTATCACACTTTTTTCACTTGACTAATTACGAGTAATTTCTAAATATGATTTCAAGCACTATCGCGTGCTAAGCTAAAATCATATTTTACAAAGTATTGAAGCACATAAACAAAAATTGTGCTCCAATCATTTGTATAATATAATTACGAGTAACTTTTTTTTTTTATGCCTGATAGATTGCCTTGGACCAATATAATATCTCACCTGATGGTAAGTGATGATGTGGTCGAACTATATTGTTTCATTCAATAACACCGCAACGCCATTTCAAATTAATTACCTAGTTGAAATTTGTAATCTACTAATAACTTATTAAGACGGGTAATGCTTGCCTTTGTCGGTATAAGAAAAAAAAGGTTCTCTATCAAAATGTATTTCACTTAAATGATAAAATGACATTAATTATATTTTTATCTTTAAAGGCATTCTGTGTCATTATTATCCAATAAATATACCGATTTTGTTTATGAACGCATTTTCTGATGATAAAATTGGACTCTACGAAATATTATTTACGCTTTCGTAGATTCGGAAAAGCCTTACCTGTATGGGATGAACTGTTTTCAGAACTGTCCTCTCTTTATAAGAATTCATCACGTAAGAATAGGGATCTTACATTGCATCGCTTAGCATAGGAAAATTTGCTAGACTTGAATGTGTTGCGTGATTTATAAAAAAATAGCGAATGTGGATTAAAATGAGTGTTATTTCTACAGCGAAGATCTAGTAATACTTGCCACTTACTTGCTTCGTCGTAGCATAAGTTATGGTAAGATAGTAACGATTATGCCTGGAGCTTTTGACAGTCATAGAAAGAGAATAGAGTAGAGAAAAGATTAAACAAGTGAAATGGTTTGATTTTCCATTTTACGAGGAATGAAAAGCATAAGAGAAATGATAGGAATAAATGCTGAATATCAAGTGACTTCAAATATTTATGACTAGTATATAGAATAGGTACGACTCACACTGCATAGAGTGGTCGTAAAAGTTAAGTTTTAGAGAAGAAGTATTCAAGTCGAATTAATGCAGCTTCGATCCTAGCTGTATGTTGCTGAAGTTTGGGTACGTGACTTTGAAAGAGAAAGTGAGGAATAGCGTGATAAGAAAAACATGTGGACAACTTGAAGCAGTGATGGCTCAGTGGCATTGGCTATGGACTGCCGCGCAGCAGGTCCATGGTTCGAATCCCGCCCAGAGCTTAAGCTTCACCGCATGGTGGAAGGGCATTTTGCGAATGCCCGCCTGGCTAGCGACCACCCTCAAGTAGAAAGTCTGTTGCCAAGCACCGAAAGGTGTGTTCCGGCAGTAGTCCTTGAGAGCCTGAAATTTCAGGCACAATGAGACTTAACAACTATGTCTCAATGTGACGGGCGCAGTGCAATTCGTGAGTTGTCATGAATTGCAACTGTTATAGGCAGATGTGAGTCCACGTAACATCAGGTGGGCCTCGAGCTTGTTCCGTCACTATAACATAAAAAAAAAAAAAAGTGGATTGATTGAGGATATACTGAAGGGATAGAGAAAAGAAGTTTTCTTTTGTATTATTTTTTTATTGCTGAGAGGTAAGCCTTTGTCCACAATCTCACCTGATGATGTGGTCGAATGTATTAAGGAGAATATCTCGGCAAACATTATTCTTTTCAGTTTGGAAACGTTCTGATAAAAGGCTATTTTATGAGGGGGTGTATTAAGAATGTTGAATGTGATGAGAGTGATGGACCTCAGCGAGACATTATCACTTAAGTGGAAACAGACTTTATATAACTTTATATAATAAAGTATGTATGTAATAAATATTTAATAATTTTCAATTAATTTGATTCGAATTATCAAGATAACATTGTGAAACGTTTACATAATTATATTCTTACCTAAGTAAACTTTGTTAATAAACATAGTACTTACCTAAATACCTACTGCGGCAGATGGTGGTTATTGATTTCTTACAATGAAGATAATTTCATAAATAATCTTTTCTTGAAGGCAAATGACGTCAATATTAACCCAGAGATTATACCGGTTACGTATTCGCTCACGGTTAAAATAATACATAAAGGTTTTGTTTTTAAATAATTTGTAAGGTGTTAATTGGGGTAGTGAATAAAAATATTAATAAAATAACTTCATTACTACGCTAAGAAAATATTCATCATATATTACTAGATCATCGAAAGAGGAAAAATAAGACCGTAGCATTGACTTATATATACTAGACGCAACATCTCAAACGAGGATAGTCGACCAGTGCAGGTATACCGGCCGGCATACTCACCCCCACACGCAGCATATATAGGTCATCGAGATATTACGTCAATGATATAGGTCAATGTACCGTAGGTACTTTTTATTCTGTGTAAATAGAAACGGAAAAAATATATAGTAACCACAATAACATCTAAATATTTGAAAAGCTGTATAATATACAGGGTTATTGGATGCAATTTGGATGCTAACAACCTCTTAGGGTTGACTTCTGCTAGTCTAAGAAACATTTCGAGATATTTTTATTTTGTTTAATTTTTTTTTTTAAATTATATTTTAAACTTTCTTTTGTGTTTTTTTATATGTTTTTGACTGAATCAGCACGAGGGCCATCTGATGTCAAAAGTCTCTTGTGCCTGTAATGTATTATTTCATATTTTTATTACTATGCTCGATGTATATATTCAAAACTCTATTCAAAGGGACCACGGCGCGGTCCAGTGTTGCCGCGGCGGATGTTCTAGGCTAGGAGTAGGCATACAAGTTTTTTTTTTAAAACCATATGAAAATCATCTCAAAATGTTTCATAGGACTAGCAGAAGTCAACCCTAAAAGTTTGTTATCATTTTACCAGTAACCCTGCATATGTTGAACGAAATCCTTTCACATAAAATATGTACTGTAAATATGTTAATTTATTTCAAAACTATTACGTCGCTGTCCCTGAGAGCCAGTAATTCTAGATAAGCCTGAACAACATCTTCGACCACATCATCGCTTACTATCAGGTGAGATAGTGGTCAAAGGCTAAACTTTAAGCATAAAAAAGTATTAATATTGTTGCAGTAGTTTGTCCTAATTACACACCTGGAAAATAAATTAAGGAAATAAATTAAAATAGCAGAAAAGGGTTCTTCTGTGAGTTATCTGTGGCTTTGCAATCCGTACGAAAGTACTTAATATGTAGTCACTCTAAGTACATTATTGCACACAGTGAGACGAATTACTTAGCATACCATGGATTCACCGAGCGAGTGCCGGGCCCATAGCGTTGCAGAGGAAGAGGCTCAAGTCAAGGTGCCTGGGACTTGCAACCCAGTGAGTAAGGTTAAGGGGCCTCCCTTTCACCGCTCGAGCCTCCACCCCTGCCCAACCAAATTTAATCCGTGTTAAAGTTAAAGTTATTCCGTGTGCTACTCCGAATTTGATATACTTGGTTGTATATCAAATATATATACTATATACTTGGTTTATTTTGGTTATTCCTTGGTTTTGGCTTCAATACCACCGTTCCGGAGCTGATCCTACAGTTCAAAGGATTAGATTGAAATTTAACATGAAGGTTAGATAGTGTCTTCGTAGCGCTTTCAATACTAACGTAGTTTTTTTATACCGAACTGCACTTTTTATACTCACCTGAAGTTAAGTGATGATGCGATCGATGATGGAGCGCGCTTACCCAGAAGATACCTATTCGCTCGCGTTTTGAAGACCATATTGTACATAACTGGAAACACAGACAGGGTGTTCCATTCCCTGGCGGTTCGGAAGCAAATCACTTATCGTAATATTTTAAATATCAAGTGCTCTAACTCTTTGACATTTTGCATGCAGGTTTTTGAGCCTTATATCTATGCTTATAATTTGGCGGTTTCCCGAAATCGTATGTATTTTCAAAACTATTTAGTTTTTTTTGTATAGTGATTTTTATTTTCAGCGTTAGAGATAAAATCCAAACTAGCAACATCGATAATAGGTTTATAGACATGCGTGCAAAATTTCACCGGGGTTGAAGACACTAATCTACATATATTACTTTATTCTAATAGTATATTTTATTTTATGACAATATATTATGATATGACACTTTTTATACCAGCTCCTCTACATTTCCAAGTTATGAAAAGCGTCGGCAAAATTATCAATAACTAACCTATAAAACTTCTGCCAATAATGATTTTTAGAAAATGTGAAGTTAGAAAACGAGTTTGAATTTGCTGTCGTCATAATACCTACCAGTATACTATTAATCATCATGATACAGTTACGAATTATACAGTAGGTATATAAGATATGATCTACGTCAATAGACACAATCAGAAATTATATGACGTAAGACTTGTAGAAGAAATTGAAAAATTATTTAATATATTTGATATAAAAACTAAGTCTAGTTTTGGTAAAGCCATGTTGCAGCCAACGTTTTATAAACTAACCTACTAAACTGCGCCGTTCAACATCTTTATAGTGGTTCCAGTAAAAGAAGTATGAATATAAGAAATATAGATGACATCGCACTAGACCAATCATTTTATGAATGGCATCCGCTTCAGCCATGCTTTAGCCATTCATAGAATGTCTATTCAGAAGAGTAAAATCTATACTTCTTATAGTATACCAAATACTATGATATACAAACTGAATTATCTTTTGGGCCGGGTTGTTCAATCTGATGTTATTTATCTATAACATCAGATGGATAAAATGTTAACTAACTTTTAAAATTCGTCCTCTGAATATTGGTTGTATTACCTTTTGCGTCCTAAGAATTTATAGAAACGAATTTTCCAAATAATCAAATCTCAATAACCACGTCGCTTTAGCTACCTCTCGCAGAGGCTCTATACAATTACATTTTTGCTGAACGTGGCAGGACAATGTCGAATATTTCAATACAAAAATTTGTAATTGACCTCCATAAGAGTATCATATAAGCCTAAATTGAATAATTGATTTTAACTTTCACTTTGACTTTACCGTTCAGAATTTTAATATATAATTTTCAAGCTTAACGCATTATTAAAAGCATAGTTATTTAGAAATACATCGTGTCAACTGAATGCAATGAGACTCATTATGAATTCATCGAATGCACAATGTTTAATTCTCCAGGATCAATGCAACAGATGTACTCGTGCTATTTGCATTGTAAATTTAAATATAACTGGACTACAGACTATGTACCTATTTGTATTCAAATGATTTGACGCACGCATCCTTAATGCACTTAAATATATTTATTACGAATTTATTGAACCGCCATATTCCTGTTAAATTTTACCCCAACGTCGGAAATTAAACTCTTGAAACAATGATTCTTATAGTTATGAAGTTCTCTTCTTGTGAAGCTCTGATCCTCACCTTTAAACCAGTGGCAATAGCTTTGGACTGTTGTGGAGGGTTTACATGGTGTGAATCCCGCAGCGGCTTCACTTCGTGTTGGTAGATGATATTTCGATTGCTCATCTGGCCATTTACCAACAGCAAGTAGAACATCTGGTGCCAATAACCACTTGTCTTGTTGATGTCCTTGAGATTCAGTACTTTCTAGGTGAAGTCTATTACCGTCCTCGATCACATCATTACCTAGGTCCTATATGGAATGTGCCGGTGGTCACAGACTAACCCTTTACGTAAAAGATCTGTTGGTGAGTACTTAAGTGGTCGAGAATATAAGAAGGCTAGGCCTGGAACAACAGCTGTTACCAAAGTATAACTGCTGGAGTTCATCATTTGGTAACGCATCTAAGTTTATAACGTCTCATTATCTTCTTTAATGGTTAACCATAATTTGTAATAAGCCGTATTGCCATGTTTTAAAGCTCAATACTATGTTCAAATTTAAACCGATGTTTGCCTAGTTGTCAAGCCTTCATTTCTGATATAATAAACGTTGTCAATGTTGTGTTTCAAATGGTTAAGTGGACTAACCTCCACATGAATTTCATCAGAAGTGACGAATTGCACTGCGCCCGTCACCTTGAGACATAGTTATTAAGTCCCATTTGCCCGTAGTTTCACTGGCTCTCAAGGACAAGGATTGCTGCCGTAACACACCGTTAGGTGCTTGGCGACAGATTTTCTACTTGAGGGTGGTAGCTAGCCAGGCGGGCAATCGCAAAATGCTCTTCCACCATGCGGTGAAGCTCAAGCCGGCGGTGGGGATCGAACCATTAAAACTGCAGCACGGCAGACCATAGCTATTAGCGACATCATTGCTTCTAAAATCTCTACTTCTCTGTTATTTTAGAATAACATTGAAAGGTCAATACATAAATTAATTGAAAGCCGTATCATAATGCATCATGTCTGATGGTTTTAACCAAACAGACCAGTATGACTAACCCGCCCGCATGACATTTCCCATTCACTTATCTTGTCACCAACAGGATACATTCTATAAAAGTTCCACTGTCTGCGATACGGTGATAATAACCATACAACACCATATCAAGTCGCTTGTTGTGACTGGAGTACCTCAGTTCATTCTCCTGGCTAATTTCAACAAGTTAGCTCTGCTTCATTAATTTCATTATTGTTCTTTTGATGTAAGTAAATGTTCCTATACATAACTAATGTTTAGTTTTGCAAACTGTATAAACTATTCATAAGTATTTAACGGGACTTAATCGCGATAAAAACATGAATAAATTTATTTACCTCGACGTTTCGACCAAGTTGCATTGGTCGTGGTCACGAGCGGACTGAAGAGGCGGGTGTCAACGTCTCGGTTTGTGAACGTGTGAGTGTCACGTTCAGTCTGCTCGTGACCACGATCAATGCAACTTGGTCGAAAGGTCGAGGTAAATAAATTTATACATGTTTTTATCGCGACTAAGTCCCGTTAAAAACTAATATATATGTTCAAGTCGCGAAAGTCTTAAAGTTTGCATAAACTATCGTCTTAAAGCTACCTTATATTATAAATATAACTTTGTTTTTCTGCAACTGTTATTTATATCGGTTCAATCGCACTCAGAATCTCAAGATACAGGCCCTCGCCTAGTTTGAGATTCACTGGTTAAATACTAACGCTAACTTTAACAGTTTAAAGTTAGCAACAGTTTTGAAGCGCTCGTAGCGAAGTTTACTTTGCTGTTCTCAACCGATCAGCAAAGTTAAGCAACGTCGTGCGCGGTCATGAGTTGGATGGGTGACCGCTAGTGACATTACTACTGAGCCCTTAAGCCGTCGGTCTAGGTTGTTGTCTTAGGATGGCAGTCGTTATAGCATGGTGGTAGGGCATTTTGCGAATGCCCGCCTGGCTAGCTACCACCTTCAAGTAGAAAATCTGTCGCCAAGCACCTAACGGTGTATTCCGGCAGCTGTCCTTGAGAGTCAGTAATTCTAGGTTAGCCTGAATAACAACTTCGACAATATCATCACTTACAATCAGGTGAGATAGTGGACAAAGGCTAACCCTATCAGGCATAAAAAAAGTACAATTCTAGAGTACTTTCATTAGCTATAGGATTAACTTTTTTGGAAATATATATTTATTATTATTATTAACAAACTCACAAAGATTTATTCTGACCTGTAGTCTTCATATTTTGTAAGAGGCCATGGAACAGTGTCAAGATGCACCTGTATGATCCACTTGTGAGTCAGATACACTTACCGAGGGTTCCGGTATTCTCGTACATACTCGTATAGTACATATATACATATCACAATATTTAGTTGCATGTGTTTACCAAAAACACTAGGACATTTTTAAACTGGCTCACAAACCGTCAACACCAGCAAATGCTTTCGTGTAGAATCGCAATGGGTCGAAATCGCTTTTGGCGTTTCTGTCGTGACCTCATGTCGATTTGGCTGAAGCTGGAAATTTTAGCGGTGTTTGTGCACTAAATATATTTTTCATATCGTATTTACACAAATATTTTCTAATCAATTAATAAATCGAGGCGTTATTTTGCTGACACTACGAGTATAACAGATTATCTGCAAATACACTTTTGAAGAATACTTATACTACGTGCTTCGGAGGGCACGTTAAGCCGTCGGTCCCGGTTGTTGTCTTAGGAAGGCAGTCGTTATAGCATGGTAGTAGGGCATTATGCTAATGCCCGCCTGGCTAGCTACCACCCTCAAGTAGAAAATCTGTCGCCAAGCACCTAACGGTGTGTTCCGGCAGCTGTCCTTGAGAGCCAGTACTTCTAGGTTAGCCTGAACAACATCTTCGACCACATCATTACTTATCTACAGGTGAGATAGTGGTCAAACGCTAACCTATCAGGCATAAAAAAAAATAAAAAAAAATACTTTCATTTTTGTATTTAGTATTACTATTTGTTACTATTACGATATTCGCAATAATAAACCCAGTTTTTGTGAAAGTTTCAACCAGGAGCGTTTTTATAAAATGCTTTTATTAACAAAATACTACGAACTATATACAACACTAGACAACCTACAAGTCATTGCAGACTCACAGGCAGTCCAAATACTTCAGCGTACTACCAGTTGGCAGCGTGCCCAGCATGATGGCAGCATTACTGGTTGCTTTATTTATTATCCTTTTTTAAAAGTCGTCATTTGTAAATAATTCGCAATCACCAATAAATTATACATAGGTACGTACTCGTTGCTTTAGGTTAGTTTTCATGAACTCTCGCGACTTTGTTTCATCATATGTCAGCGGTTTACCTTCCGCGGCTTTTCGATATCAATGACGTCAGACTTTTTAAAACTGTTATTTGAAACTTGTTTTAGTTACAAGCATATGAGTATTTACCATAATATATTAGGTAATATTTGATAGTCTTGAAGAATGATAGCCGAGCAGTTATAGCTATGGACTGCGGTGCCGCAGGTCCACGGTTCGATCCCCACCGCCGCGCCGGCTTGAACTTCACCGCATGGTAAAAATGCATAATTTACACTTTTGTCTGTAATAATTTTAAATCTGCATGTTTATGGTAGGTATATAGTTAGTCGAATTAGGCGTTACCTTGCAGAAATCCATATGTAATAATAATAAATAACTTTAAAATATCTTCAGAAAATATTCAATATTTAAGAAAAACGTTTACAGTTTAAAAAATATATCCAGTGACAATGTCGCCTAATTTTCCTGCTAAGCCGACGTCACGTCATAAACGCTAATTAGCTCAACCGAAGGAATTTTCGACGCGTTTCAATTCTATACGGAGCATCATTATGTCTTGACTCTTCGAATACTCGATCGAAAAATCTCATCAGGAAAATTAGACAGTATTGTCACTAGATATATTTTTATAATATTTAATGTTATTCTGGAATATTGATAAAGCTAACGCGACCCTATCTTGCCCCACGTCAGCGGCAGACTGATCACGGGGGGTTCAAGAGTCCCACACATACCCCTTCTCTAGGATTCTAATGGTGGAAGAATTTTTCAAATCAGTTCAGTAGTTTTTAAGTTTATACGTTACTTTCTCTATAATTAAATATATAATTTTAGTATAGATATAGAATATATATATATATATATGTATATATCATGAGTATGATTTTTTTAATTTACCGAGTTGCACTTGAACGTCATGAGAATCTGACTGACCCTAGCAGCAGGGACAAAGCCCGCTTTAGGTACTTCGTACAAACGGATGCCGACATCCGTCATTAGCCCGTGTTATTGTCAGTGCCAACTGGAGCGTGAACAGATTAGTTACACTTTATGGAATTGTCGACAATTGTATGATTGTGGCTGACATGTTGACGTAGGCTGCGAAAGTAGCTCTAGATGTCCTAAAATAAGTTCTACCGTCACAAACTTCATTATCTCAGTGTTTGTTAAATTATCTTCTGCCGCCAGGTATCTACTTCATTGTTTAAATGTAAATATTAGTCGAATTATGTTTGCATAGTGTTCACAATAATATCTAAGCATTTATATACATATATATAAATGTTTACTATGTTTCGAAATTAATTATCATCTTTCTATCGTTGTCCCTCTAATGTGAGATCGGAACAATATTATGTCTTCTACAATATGTTACCAAGGTAATGAATAGATTCAGGCGTTACTTTGCGGAAATCCGTATTTATTAATAACAAATATTTCAAAATATTTTAAGAAAAATAAATTAATAGTTTAGTAAAACACATTACGTCTCATTTTCCTGCTAAAAGCCGACGTGATGTCAGAAACGCCACACAGCCAAACCGGAAGAATTTTCGTCGCGTTTTGCTTCCACACGAAGCGTTATCGAAGGAGGTCTCGACTCTGCGAGCGACTCTAGATCGCATGTCAATACGTAAGTTCAGAATAGAAATTCATAAATACTTGCCCGCTGCAAGAGAGAGAGAAAATATTAATATAGTCAGCGGCTTGTTTAATACTATATGCGGAGTGTACACCCAAAACAAATGTTATGATAGGAATCGTTATCATTCAGAAGGCCCTGAAAGTTAATTATTATTTTACGTTGATAAGGTTTATTTGCAAGATAACGGCTGCAAATTTCTAGTGATGGTCGTGAATTACATTTAAGATAAGTAGGCATACAAACCAAAACAAGAAAGACTCGGTGTTCTATCGTAGCGTAATCAAAAATTGGATATAATTATTTTTTTTACCCAAAAAGTGAACCAACTTCAACCCTCAAATGTGTGAAATAATTTGTTTAAGTCGGTACCTTGATGGTTCAACAATACTCATTATCACAATATTGTGCACCGACTTCGACAAGTTATTTCACACATTAGAGTGATGGAGTCGGTTCCATTTTAAAAAACTAAAATGTGTGAAAAAATATTTTATTTTTTCACACTTTCACAGGGTAACTATACCCTTGCTACTTATGGGATCGATTGTCATTCACTGTCAATGATTATATCAAGATTATCAATGAAAAGAACTGAAAAGTAAAATACTTTTCAGTTATTGGAGTGTAAATCAAAAACGGCTTCTCCGATTGCAAGCATCAGCTTTCAAATAAAAATAATCATCATAATCGGTTCACCCAGTCAAAAGTTCTGAGGTACAAACAGAAGAATTGAGTACCTCCTTTGAAGTCGGTTAAAAGTAAAGTTTGGCCGGTTACTAAAGCAAAATTATGCTTAGAGTTGTAGAACAGAATCTTTGACTTTATCTTAGGTAGTAGGTTAGTAAAATACACCTTATATCTAGGAAACTGTCGGGCAGATGATATTTCTGTCTGAGTGATTTGTAAACTTGTGATCAGGGCATTGCCCGCTAACTTATCTGAATAATTAATCAGATGCTTAACTTCAATATAACAAAAAATGCATTCATTGTATTTAAAAAATGTAAGAACGTATTTCTTGCTTCATTTAACTATTCAAATACTAAGGTTATCTACCTGTAAATGAATTCAAAAGTAGTAGAAGGTGCTGATACGTATCAATATTTAAATTAAATAACATTATTAAATTGCATTAAAGATTATCTGACCTGCAGGTGAATTCAAATGTAATCGATTTTGTTGACAGGACACAAAAATATACTGAAGAATTGAGTTACAACCAATTTCCACGCGAACAAAGTTACGGAACACAGTTACATGAAATATTAAGAATTAAATTAGGTTTTACATTAGGTTTGAACATTTTCCACTG
This sequence comes from Plagodis pulveraria, assembly GCA_963890685.1. Taxonomy (NCBI): domain Eukaryota; kingdom Metazoa; phylum Arthropoda; class Insecta; order Lepidoptera; family Geometridae; genus Plagodis; species Plagodis pulveraria. The sequence goes on from OY982963.1 coordinate 9,713,984, forward strand.
CTGAACAGAGCCCCCATTAAGGGGGGTGCTGCCATAATCCCCACGCTTGGCAGGCGGCTTGGAGATCGCAGTGTGAGATATCAGTTCCTCATAAAATGCTTTTGCCCACCTTCTGGTGTGTTAACTTTAGTCGCCTCTTACGAAACCCACGGGTAGAGATGGGGGGTTGACATTCTAGCCCGGTACCCCACGGGCAAATTATATTATAAACAAATTATAGTCAGTTTGTTTTATTTACCAATGCTCTTCTGAGCTGTACAGAAAGTCAATACAAAAAAAGGAGATCCACAACGTAAAAAATCACGATACGATATTAAAATCAAACCATTTTGACAGGGTTAATTTTGTTCTCATATAACTCAAATTAATATTCATAAATCCTATAATCATGTGGATACAAAAAATACGGTATTGTATCGTGACTTAGATCGTTTTAACGTGGGCGTGCCTCAAGGTTGGGTTCTGGGCCCATTGTTCTTTAATGCCGAACGAAACTGTTGCCAGTTTACGTCATAACATCCTCCTATTGTGTATAAAAACACTGTAACAATATTGATAATCTTGATTTATGTACATTTCATTTCATAATAAAGATATCTGTAATGTTGTGTACGGCACTTATTCTACAGATCGGTTCAGCACAAAAAACACAACAAAAAGTTTGATTTCTTTCTGATTATTTAAACACAGCATCTCCAACAAATAAAATACAGCATATATATGCTATAGAAGAAAATATTCAATCGATCACACATCAAGAGCTATCACGTCCACCGCTGAACTAAAGCCATGAGGCTACATTGACCTTTGTATTGACTATGTATTAGCTCAATGTGAGGCTATTGGTTTTTGCCATAATTCCCATGCTTCTGTATGTCTTAGGGGTCGCAGTATAAGAAGGAAGTTCTATAACAGGAGGCGTTGCTGTACCTTCAGCTATTTTCTCTTCGTCGCCTTTTACGAATCCCAGAGAAGTTATAGTGGTTCAATCCTAGTCCGACAACTCATGAAAATATAAATCTAACGCGGGTTTCAATAAATTCAAACCTATTTTGGTCCTCAAGCGAGTTAATTAGCCATACAAGCTATTTTCAGCTTTCATTCATTGCGTTCCTATTGTGAGTTCGTTTAGAAAGAAGAAGCTACTGGCAGATGTACTTACCTACGAACAGTTGAACTCATGTAGTATACCAACCACACAGCAATAACTTTCTGTACAGACCTCAAGTACAATAGTGGGTAACGTTTTATAAACCATTAGCCCCATAATGGAACAAAAGGGTAGTGATACGAAACACTGAAGAAGTCCTTTGACCACGGAGAAATCTGCCAATTAACTATGGCAATACTACAACAAGCACATTGATTATTTCAAATATTTGTAGAGCCATTTGGGTTGAAATGACAACCGATGACGTCAATGCCGTCCGTGAGATCGTTACTTGTTTTATGTCATACAATACGAGGTACGACGCGAGGATGTATTGATATGGAATGAGACACCGGTATCATATTAACTGGTGTTTTATCTGTGACATTAACAGTATGTCGCTCTTATGTATGCGTACCTGGATACCTAATTTAATTTGGGATTGCAGTCTGCGCTGTACAGAGAGCAGCAAATATACATACAAAAATTTTATCACGAAACTGTTGATCCACTTGATAATGTTTATTCGTGAGAAACATGTTTGGTTAGATTCCATCACTTAGCTAGACCATAGGTTCAGACGCCAGGGAGCCAAGTCTGCTAATTACATGTTCATATTCAGCATAGATTCATTCAAGATTTATATAAGACAGAATCGGTAGTCTGCTGATCCCTTATGAATATATGAATCTATGATAAATCTAGGCTGGTTTGACGATATTGCCAACAAAAAATAAAAGGAGAAGAGTAAGGTAATTCAGAAAACAATTTCGGTATTATTTATTATTATTTTATTACTTCGTTTCGTTTTCATATGAAACCGAGATTGAATCAATATTGACTCAATTTGTGAACGAATGTTGTGTTGAATGACGACATGAAGTTAGTAGACTACCAAAACTGTCAAAATTGACTAGGCCGAGTCCATTATAGATTCATTGATTAGCAGACTTGACGTCCAGTTGTATGCTTACCTGGATGTCTAATTTAATTTCGGATTGCAGTCTGCGCTGTACAGAGAGCAGCAAATATACATACAAAAATTATATCATGAAACTGTTGATCGACTTGGCTATGTTTATTCTGTATATTCTGATTGGACTCCATGACTTAGCTAGACCATAGGTTTAGACGTCAGTAAGAAATTAATATCTAATTCAGGAAGATGGTACAGTACGTAGCCTTGTAACTTCCCTTTATTGACTGTCTGCTGTTCTCCATTTCAGTAAGACACAGTAAGTAGTCAGTCCGCATGGTACGAGGCCAAAGGTAAAAACGAAGTGAGTATTATACTGACACATGATGACGTGACGTGGCGACTTTAAACCTCTGGTAGAGCAGACCTAATATGATGATTATATTTTTGAAGATTTATACATATATTTCAGTTTAAATAACTCACTCTAAACAGTCTATTAGTAGATTTTTTGTTTAATATGCATGTGAATCTTTACTCGGCCTAAGAATATATTATGGACTATTTCGTATCTTCCTTATGGATGTCGTGAAAGGAGACTGAAGAAAAGATTACGCTGATACTAAAGAAATAACCAGCACGAGTAATCATAAAGTGGATTGACTTTTGGGGGAGGCGCCCTGCCGTTAAACTGGAGCTAAAACTGTTTACAATAATTGTTGACGTATGTGTGTATGGCAAAAATATAGTTTTGTTCTTGTCTTTTGTGTTCTTAGACGTGATATATTGTAGGTACCTCGTGTGAGTGGGGTAAGGTGCCGAAATAGCCGCACCAACCTAATAAAATAATGAAGTACCTACTATCTCTATACTCTTTTTGAAGCGTTCGTAGCAAAGTTTGCTTAGCTGTTCTTAACCGATCAGCAAAGTTGTTCGGTCCCGTTTGCAATCAAGTTGAAAATCTGTCACCAAGCACCTAATGGTGTGTTCCGGCAGCTGTCTTTGAGAGCTAATAATTCTAGGTTAGCCTGAACAACATCTTCGACCACATCATCACTTACCATCAGGTGAGATAGTGGTCAAAGACTAACTTATAAAGCAAAAAAAAACTTTGTTAAAACATCCTTCGAGTCTAACGCTAACAGACGACCTTCAGAAACTATTTTTGATAGTAGGATAATAGCCGTGTGACAATTAAGATCTGAATTAAGGTCAGTCAAATACTTACTTGTTACTGTTTATCCTGGATCAAGCCCCGTTTCGCGCGAGCTCAATGACTTCACCATAGATTTAACCCTGACACACTAAATGCTCGTTAATGGTGACTACACTTTGTTTGCGAAGTGACCTATAACAGCCATTTTTAGGGTTCCGTTCCGTACCTCACCTTATAGGCTCACTTACTTGTCCATCTGTCAGACTGCCTTTTTCCTCAGGAACGCGTAAAGTTGAAATTAATATAATACTTGAGCCTATGGTTTCTTTAAGCTGTGAAAAAATCAAAGTTGTAAATCAACGTGATTAAGAGATATGACAGAATAAAAGCTTGTAGGGTACTTGCCGTTGACTTATAATAATTATATTTGGAAAGAAGCAATGTCTTAAAACACATGTAAAGGAAATAATCTAAAACCGTGAATATGTTGTTCAATAGCACATATATAAAGAGCGAATTTACTATTACCAAGTTATTTTTCTTTTTGCTCTCGTATAAACGGTAATACCCTCACACAAGAATGGTAGATTTTGAAGCGTTCGTAGCGAAGTTGTTCTTAACCGATCAGTAAAGTTAAGCAACGTCCGCCGCGGTCATGAGTTTGATGGGTGATCGCTAGTGCCATTACTACTGACCACTTCCGTGCTTCGGAGGGCACTAAGCCGTCAGGCCCAGTTGTCGTTTTTGGCAGCCGTTAAAACATGGTGGTAGGGCATTTTGCGAATGCCCGCCTGGCTTGCTACCACCCTCAAGTAGAAAATCTGTCGCCAAGCACCTAACGGTATGTTCCGGCAGCTGTCCTTAATAGCCAGTAATTCTAGGTTAGCCTGAATAACATCTTCGACCACATCATCACGTACCATTAGGTGAGATAGTAATCAAAGGCTAACCTATCAGTTATAAAAAAAAACTTGGTATGAATATAGTCCAATATCTAACAAGTTGTAAAAGCTGGCCAAAAGCGGGTTGGACTCCCCGTGAAGATCTCGAATTGTATTGAAAAATAGATTTTCCGGCATATTCTGTGTGGGTACGGAACCCTCTCCGTGTGGGAGATCAAAACCCACTTGGTCGGTTTTTTTTTGGGTTGGGTGACACTGACCATGTCTCTTCATTGTTACTTTATTACAATTGTAAGGTTGCAGAAGCGCAAGAACAACAATTAAAGTTACAGTAAGAAAATCTGTCGCCAAGCACCTAACGGTGTGTTCCGGCAGTTGTCCTTGAGAGCCAGTAATTCTAGGTTAGCCTGAACAACATCTTCGACGACATCATCACTTACCATCAGGTGAGATAGTGGTCAAAGGCTAACATATCTGGCATAAAAAAAAAAAAAAAAAAAAAAAAAAAAGAAATTTTAATTACGATCCTCGAACATTTTATAGAAATTCACAATTTTTTTGTGTAGACTGCTTCGTTGGTGCAGTGGAGTAAAGAGTCGCTTGAAATTCCGGGGTACATGGTTCAATCCCCGGGTCAGACAGTTGTGGATCGGTTGATTGATAGAACATTCTTTATTGCATATATAAATAACTGTGCTTATTCTAGGTTAGACTAAACAACATTTTCGACCTCATCATCACTTGCCATCAGGTCAGATAGTGATAAAAGCCTAGGTCAAAGTAGCAACTTATAACAAATATGAATAATTTTGAATATTTTAAAATTTGTAAGGAGATTTTTGAGTCTGGCGCATTTAGTCGATAAATAATAATATTTCATGAATAAAGTATAAGTACGTATTATTCATCGAATATTTTTTATAGTTTCTTTTTTGTTGTTGATATCGTAACTTTTAACTTTAATCTCATTAGATGATAAGTAACGCTGTGGTCAAAGATGGTGAACAGGCTTAGCCTAGAACGGGTTCTCATGGAAATCGGCAAAAACACACTAACTAAGTACTTGGCGACAGAATTACTACATGGTACTTACTAAAGCAGGCATTCGCAAAATTCCCTAGTACCATGCGTGTTGCGGTGACGCCCAAGCCAGGATAATGAGGATATAATGCAAAATTATTTTCACTACATAAAGTTAGTTTTTAAAATTACAAATTTACGAGAGAAAAAATATAGTCATGTGCGGGATGCGAACCCGCGTCCATCCACCCCTTTAGCCAGGGTATGCTCTAACCAATTGAGCTTGATTGCTAAAGTAACTAAAACAGTGTTGTATCGTAGACAATGCCATAGCATGTGCATAAAAGTGTACAGTGCCCTACCTGAACACTTCAGAAAATTAGACCTAAGGTCTTACAAACGAGAACTGTTAAAGTGGCTTCACACATATTTTATTCGATAAATGATTTAATTAAATGACATAATACAAATTTAGGTAAATGATATTGATGATGAAAATGAAGTGAAATAATTGAAATGTAAAATTCTAATATCATTATTGTTTATGTTGTTTTAAATTAAATTAATGTTGCAAACATTGCCACATTTTGCCAAAATGTACCAGGCGCACTTTGTTAAATTATTGTTCCATTTTATGCGATACCTACATTTAATAAACGATATTCTATTCTGTTCTATTCTTCTTTACTCTCGTAAATTTGTTATTCATTTTATCACTCTTAATAAAACTAAGATACCTGTCTGACATTTAGCTAAACTTTATTCGTGTTTGAAATTCTTGCGTACTCTAGAATAACAGTAAATATATCAATAATTCCATTCCGGAATACCTACAGGCAACCATACCGTATATTTTTAAATATAAATCTGTCTTGTTTGCCTACATGGTATTTTGCTGCGTACATTTTGCCCTACTTTTACAGGAATTCAAGGGATATCCTCGTTTTTATCCTTAAACGTCACTGCCATGACATAGTTTGCGGTTTGATTACCGTTTGCAGTTTTGTTTATGATGTCAGCTATACTACAATGTTCTGAACATGGTCTTATGAAACACAAAATACCTGGAACAATGTGAAATCATCCAGGAATAGATGGAGATTACTAAATTCGGGCTAATGTAAACAAGGCACTTGTTTTTAAATAGAATACAAAATTTCAATCGGAGATAGAATAACTTGTAATGTATACCTAGTTACTTTTTATGGCAAGCAATATCGCGTCCTGTGACACGGAATATTACACAAAGTGATATTATGTAATTAAAAGTAAACAAATTATAAATTGACAAGGACTAATTAGATGCAAAATAGCACGGACCAGATAAAAAAGCAAACAAACAAGCTATTGAAACATGCAAAAACATCAGGCGATAATAATTCAGTCGCAGGCAAATCAGCTAATCGTCGTTAGTTAGCAAAACAATGGCTTGTTATGGTTATGCATCGTTTTCCGTTCGTAGTAAACTGATAGTTTTAATTTTTTTAAATATCCTCGTACCCACCCACCATTGACGTCAATGGACCGGTTGTGCGACACGTGTGTATGTGTGGGAGAACGTGTTTGTGTGAGTGCAGTGGGTTTAACATTGTAGGGTTGGCACTCCAACAGAGTTGTGCAAATTTCAAACCAAAATCCGTTACAAAATTACAAATATCCGCAGAGTGGGCGTTATTGCAAACATAACAATATTAAAAATCCATTTTCTCAGCCAACCTTTTCGCGAGGTACTATGATTTTAATACAGAAGTTACTTATTACCTATGTGATTCATAAAGCGTAAAAAAAATATGATTACAATAATATTAACAGAATTAACTAAAACATTTTACATGATATGTTGGATTCAAAATCAAGTTGTCACATATGTAATATTTCATTGATTTTTTATTGTATTAATAAAATAATACTTGTTTAATGTTGCTAAATAAATATTTTAATGTAACCATTTAACTTAAAAAAAGAACTACCGTTGATATATTATTCTCATCGGCTATAATATCTTTTATAATTCAACGTTTTCATTTATTTAAATTTCTAAGAGATATGAATTTGGTCGACGTATTACATGATCGAAAGTAGCAATCAGGTCGATCATGTAAGTGTTCATCAATATGGCATGGTAGGTGTTGTATATTTGAAAGTGCTGATTCTATAGCATAGTAAAAATTAGACAAAGCAATAGCATCACATATTACTATGCTAACGTGGAGTTCCATTATATCGATCTCACTTGGGATCTCCGTTATGAATCGGGATACTAGCTTTAGCGCTGGATACAGTTAAAAAACCAGCCCTTTCACGATTTCTATACTAAAACTGACATCCAACTGTTAATCCGTTTCTGCGCGAAAGATGGACAAACTAACGCATTTTTGGTTGTTAGTTTTTTCTTCTTTCTTTTATTTATAATATTAGGTGAATTGATCCCTTCTTTTGCTGCTGTTTACCTAAGTACCTTATATCCAAGATTTTCTCAAATTTAGACATATTTAGGATCATAGACGGCAAATTTACGGCGGTGATTTGCGTTATTCATTTATACAATAATTAGTTTTGCCAACCCTGCCATTATTGAGTAAAGTGTCAAATCGCTTATACCTCTCCATATAGGTTTAATCTCTTTATATGTGTGCGTTGTATACCGTACTGTACATGCGATAATATTAAACATCTCTTATTTTATTATCCACTGGTTAAATACTAACTAGTGTGTTATCTGTGCCACTGGTATTAACAGCCTAGGTTAGGCTTGAGTTGCATTTACGTGTAACCTACTTTGAAATGTACTTAAAACACTTTTAGACTTTAGATTGTATGTATTTTGTGAACATCACTTGAGCGGCCTGTTTAAATCAAGAATACTGAGGAAACGAGAAGGATTCTGAACATCTGGAAGAGCTACATTCTTTGCTCATTTTAATATTGTAACATCGATACGTTTGCTCATATAAAAATGGTTATCGCACATATGAGCATTAGTCGCCAACGTTATGTGATCCCGTCTTTAGTTTTTTTAACCAGGTCGCTCAGTTCTCTCCCTTTTCCATATTTTTTCTTATATCGTGAAATTAAAAGTAAAATTGCTTGTTCCAGATGATAAACGCTGACTGAGCTTCCTGAGCCTGGGCGACCTGGGTGATCTAGGCCAATTTAGTGATCTAGGCCGATTGGGTGACCTAGCTCAACTGGATGGTCTAGGTCAACCGAGCAAAATGGGCAACGGCACGTTGGCGGCTATGCTCAGTCATGTCTCTTCTTGCTACTGAGGATCTATTCACCATCAAGAATTTCGACCAAGAGTCTAAAGCGCAATAAGCCACACGTGTAATTAAAGTTTATTGTATCTAGATTCATAGTAACTTTTTTCTAAAGATATTAAAACGAGATTAATTCCTTAAATTTTATTTATTACTGAATGAACTGGATCAAGTTTGTGTAAACAGCAATATCTACTTAGTTATATTAATAAGAGTCAGAAATTATTATAATTAAGGTCATCTGATTAATATGCGTTTATTTTCTGGAGGTAATATGTATTGTTAGAAGATTTGTGAAATTGACAATTTCTAAATCACAAACTCAACATCATGAATCTTTATTAGTAAAAATATGTTATTTCTCTTGACTTAATTTGTTTGTGATCTAAAGTTGCCTTAGATGTTCCCGATTATTACACATAGTAATTAAACTACTTAAAACGGTTTAAATCGCGTATATTTATCATTATTTATATCCCGACTTTTAAAAACCGTTTTAGTTGTTTAATTACTATGTTTGTAATCTGTTTGACTTTTTCGTAGTAATTTATTTAAGAAAACCATTAGAAGTTATGTTAAAAACTAGTTATTAAGTTACAGTTTATAATATTCCTTTAGTAAACTTGCCTATGAGATGTTTTCTCACAGAAGCCGGTAGCGTGTTTTATTGTTTAGCAGATGTAATAAAATATATTATCTTTTCGAACTGAATTTAAATCTATGGCGTAAAGGTAGAATTTTTCGACGTCCCTTTTATTTATAAGTCAAAGTTAAGGAGATGCTTTTATGATAGCATACTGACTTTTACATAAAATTAAACTTTAATAAGTAAATGCATTTAATTTACACAAAATTTTTGACAGTTTCCTTGCATTGACAAACTACTACTTACCGCTTACTTTACAATAGTATTCAATGAATCTGTTTAGCAATTAATCGACCAGGCATGTTGGATACAACTCGAATGCTCCTGCATCCGAGTGACGAACCAGATTTAAATTTGCAATGTATATATTATAGATATTGACATACATAGCGTAAATTTTGCCACCTAACTTGGTTCAATCATGTTTAGATTAAAGTTATGTCGGTATTTTCATATACATTACACAACAAACAGTAAATGCTTATTTGTAATACTCATGAGTTTGTGGTGACCTAGGACAGCCACGAAAGGCCTTTTTATTTTAAAATCCTTTTATTTTAAATATTTACACTGAAATTATGATGTCAATAATCCTTTTCACATTTCTGGAGCTTTATTTTCAAGACCAAGAAGCTACTAGATTTGGAACGAATCTTTTATAATTTTTGTATTAATGTTTGAATGTTATCTTAACGTAATTCCAAATTGATTGCTATTTTCAAATGATTAATTAAAACTAGGTTTACAGTTTTTAAATTCATTATCAATTAATGTGTGAGAATTATATTTTTTAAATTAAATTGATTCACAATATTTAAATAATCTACTGGAACCTCATTATTATTTATATTCCTTTTTAGACTGTTTCGGTGATATCTATAGAACTTTATATGATTCTTTTAAAATTTTTACCATTAAAAGGTTAGTGATTGTTTTATATTTTCTCATTTAAAACTGTACATATTTTTTGTTTGGCATAATATATATATTTTTTATTACCTATATTCTCATTTAAACGATTCATTTACCAAAAAAGTATTACATTGTAGACTTGTTCATATGTTTTTATTTAAAATACTAACGATATAAAAATAATAATTGGTATTTAATAATTTATTACTTATTATATTATTGATTTATTTTAGTTTATATTAAAACAATCAAGAATAACAAAGAATAATAACATATCATGATTAGTTTAGAAATGTTGATAAGTATTATTATTTTATTCTAAGGGCTAAATGTAAAATTTGTAATATACACACGACTAGAAAAACACCATAATATATATATTTCATCTTATATATTTATTTTTTAGTTCCTTTATGAAAATTTCACCAATAGTATTAATAATTATCTTGTCTTATAGTCCGGTCAATTTAGACATTCGAAGTTACATAAAGTCCCAACAAGCTGCATTTCTGTGAAATTGTTCAAAACATAATTATAAACAATGTCTAGAAGTTCCCCATCATTCCCGTGTATGGATTTTTTTTTATTCAAGGTCAAAGGTCAAAAAAATGAGTTTATCGCGATTTTCAGCAAAACGGTAAGTTTTATCATAAAAGCACTACAGACAAAAATTGTAGATCATAAAATTATCTATAAAAGTGTTTCAATACTTTTTTTCTTACGAGTCACCGTTTTTGAGATATAACGATTCAAAAAGTTATAAAAGTTGTTATCGTCATAATATGCACACGTTTCCACGCCACCTATGAGGTAGTGTACTTAGCGCGTTATTTTAACGTGGTTTCCCCAGTAGGCCTACTCCACGGGTCAGTTGTGATCCTGTTTAATGTAAAACTATTGCAAAATAACGGAAATTTTCAAAGATTGGAAAATATAAAAGCGATGTAAATAAAAAAAAAATTTTGAAGTTCATTCGTCTTATTCGTAAATTTCAAATTCTTGTTCTTCTTCTTGGTCTTCTTCTTGTTCTTCTTCTCCTACTTTTTCTTCATCTTCATTTTGGATGCAAGTAAATTGCGTCAATAGCGATGTATCGAATGATACTTCGTCGGAGTCAAACGAATTCTCCATTGTTTGTGATTCAATATTAGAGCACGACTGGCCTTGACAATTTGTGCATGCCAAAGAACAAAACAGTCCGACTTTTTTGCAATCACATTTAGCACTGCATCCCTTTTTGCAGTTGCAAAAAATAGTGTTCAGCAGTTTTTCCGGCGCAGGTGGAAGTAAAGTTTGAACTGGCTCTAATATATTGTTGACCATCTTCGAACCCCAGTCTGTAGGGTCTAGCTGATAACCAAGCCACCTTGAACTTGGTAATATACTCGAAATAGATGTTGGTGAGCAGCAACTGAGGTTGGAGGAACTCATGCATATTATGACGATAACAACTTTTATAACTTTTTGAATCGTTATATCTCAGAAACGGTGGCTCGTAAGAAAAAAGTATTGATACATTTTTTATAGATAATTTTATGATCTACAATTTTTATTTGAGGTACTTTTATGATAAAACTTACCGTTTTGCTGAAAATCGCGAAAAACTCATTTTTTTTACCTTTGACCTTGAATAAAAAAAATTCCATACACAGGAATGATGGGGAATTTCTAGACATTGTTTATAATTATGTTTTGACCAATTTCACAGAAATTCAGCTTGTTGGGACTTTATGTAACTTCACTCTAATTTTTTGGTCTAAATTGACCGGACTATTATATTAATTTCTATATTATTTATCAATGTAAAACAAATTTGTCTTGGATAATAATAATACGATCAATTTATCCATAAAAAAATAAAAAACTTTTACGTTAGAATTAAAAAGACACTTATACACATTGTACACGGATTGTAGAAACAAGAAACACCCAACTATATTGTATGAATTGGATATTATATTGTTAAAATAGATTAACTATTAGTTTGACTTCTAAATAATAACTCACTCGTAATGTTCATATCCCATTAACAGTTTTGAAATTTACCTGTGTGTGATATAAGGAAGGTAAGAAATTTAAATTTACTTACCCACTTTTATAAAAGATGTACGATCTCCGAATAATTAATCAGAGATCGTACAACTTTATTAAAAGGGGGTAAATTTAAATTTCTCAGCTTCTTTCAATACAACTACGAATAAATTATTCGGAGATCGTACAACTTTTATAAAAGTGGGTAAATTTAAATTTCTCAGCTTTCTTCTATACAACTGCGAATAAATTATTCGGAGATCGTACAACTTTTATAAAAGTGGGTAAATTTAAATTTCTCAGCTTTCTTCTATACAACTGCGAATAAATTATTCGGAGATCGTACAACTTTTATAAAAGTGGGTAAATTTAAATTTCTCAGCTTTCTTCTATACAACTGCGAATAAATTATTCGGAGATCGTACAACTTTTATAAAAGTGGGTAAATTTAAATTTCTCAGCTTCTATGCCACACACACATAGACACAGTCCCAAACTGTTAATGGGATATTTAAATCATGATTGAGTTCAGATAGTCCGAAGTTCTGATAATAATTGTATAATAACGTAACCGGAAGGTAGGCACCATAACAAAACTACGTTGTGCTTGGACTTGTTGCGATATAAATGTCTTCATGATGAATGGTTTCATTGAATTCGCACGAAAGCTTTTACTTGAGCGCGATAAAAAGCTCGGCGTAAAAAACGCCTGCATGTTAACACTGTTAACACTGACTATTACTTCACCTTTATTCGTATGGTATCATAGAGCATCTCGGACTTCCTTTTCTGTGTAAGAAGGTCCGAATTGAAATAAATATCGCGCGTTAAAAAAGTAAAAAGCGCTCGTACGTACGTGGCTTCATTGTGACAAAGTGTTTTTGTAACTCATTTTATTGAATATCTTACATAATATTATTCGGTAGGTTTATAATTATTTATTGCTTACGATATAAAAAATTACTAAACCTATGTTCAAAATAATGCGTTTCTAATTGTTATTATATATATTTATTATTAATGACAAAATTATGATTAGTGTTTTGTTATTGAAATATCTTTATGAATCTTATCTTAGTTTTGATTAATTAATTTTGAATAAACTATTCGTTGTTAATTGTATTTCATTGATTTATAAAACCTGTAAATTATAATGATTATATGACGTAAACGATATTAATGACCGCTTGCATGATAATTATTTCTATCAATCTACAAAACGAAGCGAAAAAGATCATGGTGAGAAATTGATCATGTCTGAGTTTTTACCTATGTTTGGTGGATAAAAAAATATACGAATTGAATTCTATATTTTTTAAAACTTACGTTCATATAATAACATTTTCAAGGTATGTATTTATTGAAGCGGTTGGATAACTGTTGAAAAATAAATCAATGTGGTTAATGGATATATAAATAAAAAATGTTTAGTCTTAAAAAGGGAGCAAAAAATGTTTTATGTGCCGAAAAACAATATAGGCACTGTTATTTGTAAACTAATGTATTTCGTTCTTTATTAGCCGACGCTAAAATATGTAAATCACAGCGAATTATCAGTTTAGCTAACAAAACCACTAGCACATCTAACCGTTAAATAATTGTTCAACGAATATGGTAGTAAGGCACTAAATTAATAAATGAATTGAACAATAACTAAGTGCCTAGTATGAGATAAAGTGAATCATTTAATATGATTTAGTTTTTCTCATAGCCATGAAATGAAATGAAATGAAATTTATTTCGTTTTAACAAACGTCATTTAACTTAAATATATCAGAGTAAAATAATACAGCAGTAAATTTTTACATTAAGGTTGAACTGGCCGGTCGCTTCTCCATACAAACGCCGTAGGGTGATCACTCCCTTATGTGAGATTTTAGATCCAGAATTAAGCATAATACCGATTGATCTCGTCATTATCTAGGCTTGTATGATGCCGAAATTTTAAAAAGATAATTAAGTTGAAAGTTATGAGTCTTGAAAATGTTATATGAAAATGTTTCGAAGCTCATAACTCTCAAGTTAATTATCTTATTAAAATTTCGGCATCATACAAGCCTAGGTAATGACGAGATCAATCGGTATTATGCTTTGTTTTGGACCTAAATCCGCAAATAAGGCAGTGATCACCCTACGGCGTTTGTATGGAGAACAGCCCGGCCAGTTCACCCTTAACATTGGAAACACATGCGACGTAATTTTGTCTCTTGCTGAAACATTGACATTATATAGGTATAATGTTTTTTTTAATGTTATTGTAACGGAACAAGCTCGAGGCCCACCTGATGTTAAGTGGACTAACCTCTGCCTATAACAGATTCATTTCATCACAAGTCATGAATTGCACTACGCCCGTCACTATGAGACGTTGCGTTGGTAAGTCTCATGTGCCTGTAATTTCACTGGCTCTCAAGGACAGCTGCCGGAACACACCGTTAGGTGCTTGGCGACAGATTTTCTACTTGAGGGTGGTAAAATGTTCTGACATTATAGGTAAATAGATAATGCGACCTAATCGAGATAAATCTAGAATAATATTTACGTCGAAGTCATAATTATGTGTTCAAGTGGCGAAGGTCTTAAAGTTACTATTGTAATAAGCTATCATCAAAACCAACAATCTTTTTCATGGATTGTTGCCATGCACTCATATAGAGCGAGGACTCTTAGAAAATTTAACACATTTGCACATAATTGCATACAACTTGAAAAGTACTAAATAAAACCACATTTTGTATTGAAACATTATAACACCTGTGGATTTTCATATAAACTTTACAGCCGTGGCTGCACCAGTTCAGTGGCCGCGTGTTTTGTTACTAATGCTATCAGATGTAAAAAAACCGGTGACCCGGATGAGAGATGTAATAGGTGACACGGATAACGGGAAAGTATATGAGAATGGGGTAAAGAGTCTTCTGTATGTTTAACCCCATTTTTAACAAGCATCCGCCCGATTTTGTCAAGATTTAAGGCAGAATATGCTGCTGGGTTACCTGTTTTAAAGCCGTGCGGTGGCCTGTCTTTCTAATAGTAATGACGGGGTACCGGGATCTCCAATGCCTTTTCCTTGCGTCTTAGCCCTGCTTAGGGGCAGTTTTTGATATAGGTACCTGCAATCTCTGCAGTCTACAGTTCAGTTTACTTTAGTGGTCCCTTTTTAATGGACTTCTAATAACCGAAGATAACCAATTTAGATGATTATTTATTCTTTCGTTAGGGTATACCGATGGATATTAGGGTTGGTAAAAGGTCCCCCATAAAAGGATTTGAAAATTCAAACCCTAGAGGTACAAAGAAGGATAAGGTTTATTAAGACAAAAAAAACGAGAATATATTATATATATATTAGTTATTGTTTAATCACGTAACATATAATGTCATGTGTTTGTTTTAAAATTTTCATCGGTAGTGTGGGGGTCAAAACATAAGTAGGTTAGGTACCCCAGTTCGAATTCGACTTAGACTATGGTGTGTGTCGCTTTGGCAATATGTATATTCAACAATAGGAATGAGTTCTAACGTGAGGAAATTATAAGTAAACAATTATAATATAATGTGGAATACTGAAGTGAATTTATTTTCATCTATACTAATATTATAAAGAGGAAAGATTTATTATGTAACGTATTGTACGTATTTTGTATGTAACGAATAAACTTAAAAACTACTGGACCGATTTGAAAAATCATTTCGCCATTAGAATCCTACACTGTTCTTGATGAACATAGGCTACAGAATATTTTCGAAAACTTTGGGATCCGTATGAAAACTAGAATAATGTAACCCAATGTGTGAAAAATAACAATAACTACTTTATATGTGTTTCAATTTATAGTTTTTGTTAATACCCGTGCAAAGCCGTGCGTTATAATTTGTTAGGTACGTAATTGTTATAACGTTGTATATTATTTCTAATATATATTTATTGGCATGATTAAAACCAAATATATTTCCCGGCGATGAAGACTCAGCCTTCCTCATAACTCTGAACAAAAAACTTCTGCTCACTGTCACATCTTTTTACGTTTTTGTATTGTGACAATCGTGTATACTTATTTTGTAGATATAATATGTTTTATCCGTGGACGTTTCATGTGAATGGGTCTTGTCTATATGTTATGTATACCGACATAATATCTATATATTTGTCGTCACGTTGCTCAATCCCTGCGGAACAATCTATTAAACGGGAATCAATCTAGTAAAGCTCTACACTGAAATAAATAAAGTTCAAATTCGCCCGACACCAGGACTTTATTGAATTTCCTTTGTTTGAAAGCCCTTTTCATGACATAATCCACGTATGACGCGCGAACTGACCTCGATCTGCGCGGAAATACTGTTATCTCTTTCACTCAGCGTCAATCGGGAACAATTTTAAACAAAATATTCTACTATCCCTTTCTTTGACCTTTCTTACTACGGTAGCAAGATCTTTTATGATGGTCTTCATACCAAAGTAATTGTTGATAATTGAGGAAACGTCGAAAAAACATCGAAGACATGTCGAATACGCTTGTAGGTGGCGCTGGCTTAATTGTTATTCGTGTTTCGTGTTATTCATTACATTGTTAACAGATCGTAAAAGCTGAAGACAAAGATTTTTTCTGATGCGTAGCGGTATGCCGAGAAACAGAAGACTTTCTTCCTCCTTACATTACATTTTATCTACGTTGGTTACATTACATGTTGTGGTCTACGAAGTCGCGATTATCATAGTACAGATGAGAACTCGGTTGGAACTTGGAGTTCGTTCTAAAAGAGAGGTTTTGTAAAGGCTGCAACATTAAGACTACCAGATGACCCAATATCTATATTTTGGCTCATCTGGTAGTCTTAATGTTTAACCCGACATTTTTGTTCATAATATTACGGTGTTGCGATTTGGGAATAAATACTTATAAAAATATCCACGTCGAGGAAATCACGGGCGTAAACTAGCTAACCATTACAGAAATTATAATCAATAAGAAAATTACAAATTTACGAAAGAAATTATAGTCATGTGCGGGACGCGAACCCGCGTCCATCGACCCCATTAGCCGGGGTATGCTCTAAACAATTCAGCTAACATGACACAATGACTCATAACTCTAATTTTTCCTTCCGTTCTTCAACCATCGTATTAGGATGGCGCGACACCTATAGTTCAAATTGCGTTTTTCTCTCGTTAATTTGTTATTTTGTCATGTAATTCGCCAAGCAGGCGTTATTGCATACATAAACATATTAAAAATCCATAAGAAATATAAGTATATAATTGAACTAACGCCTAACGCCAGCCTAATTATCAAATAACTTCGTTAACCAAGAGCTTGTTATTATTAAACGCATCAAATTGGTTATTTCAACTAAGTTACTAGCAGTAGAAACCATTTGTGAACGAGTTTGTCCGGGAAAGTTCTGCCACCATACCTATTTCGACCACCAAGCAGTTGGCATAGCTATGTTCCGGTTTGGAGGGTAGAGTGTCACTGAAATGACAGGACTTAACAACCTTATAAACCGACGAAGGAGGCACCTATCGCACGGGTCTTTATGAACCTAGTTTAGTCATTGCCAGTGAATCAGAATGACAATAAATCCCATAAGTAGCAAGGGTCACTAAAAAGGGTGAAAAAATGTTTTACCAAAAATTAGAACCGACTTCAACACTCAATTGTATGAAATAACTTGTTGAGACCTAAATTGCCAATACTGAGAAAAAAAATTAATTTACCTATCTCAGGGTGATAGGCGCAGCGCAGTTCATTACTGACGACACTGAAACCTTATATTATCACAATATATATATATATATATATATATATATATATTTTTAATGCCTAATAGATTAGCCTTTGACCACTATCTCACCTGATGGTAAGTGAGCATCGCAGTAGTGTGGCGTTTGGTCAATAGCTAAGAGAATTGGGGCCCTGATCGTAAGGATGTGGTCGAAGATGTTGTTCAGGCTAACCTAGAAGTACTGGCTCTCAAGGACAGCTGCCGGAACACACCGTTAGGTGCTTGGCGGCAGATTTTCTACTTGAGGGTGGTAGCTAGCCAGGCGGGCATTTGCAAAATGCCCTACCATATATAACGACTGCCATGCTAAGACAACAACCGGGACCGACGGCTTAACGTGCCCTCCGAAGCACGGAAACGCTCAGTAGTAATGTCACTAGCGGTCACCCATCCAACTCATGACCGCGCTCGACGTTGCTTAACTTTGCTAATCGGTTGAGAACAGCTAAGTAAACTTCGCTACGAGCGCTCCGTGCGAATATTGTGCACATGGTACCGATTTCAACAAGTTATTTCATACAATTGAGTGTTGAAGTCGGTTCTAAATTTTGGTAAAACATTTTTTCACCCTTTTTAGTGACCCTTGCTACTTATGGGATTTATTGTCATTCTGATTCACTGGCAATGACTATACCATCAAGATAGGAAAACATTTTTCAGTTATTGGAGTGTAACTCAAAAACGGCTACTCCGATTTTGATGAAATGTGAATGGGACTACACGGCAAGCATCAGCTTTCAAATAAAAAAGAATCATCAAAATCGGTTCACCCAGTCAAAAAAATACCGACGAATTGAGTACCTTCTCCTTTTTGTGAAGCCGGTCAAAAATCTGCGTTTAATAGTAAGAACTCAAAGTGAATGGTCAGGATTCTCCATCAATCTATACTGCATAAGACGAGCGAGAGCGAGGTCATTATAAGCAAAAGGAACTCGTCATCGCGATTCAGGCCTCTTATTCATTTTTTCATGTTATTGTGAAGGAACAAGCGCGAGGCCCACCTGATGTTAAGCGGTATCCTCTGCCTATAACAGATGCATTTCATCACAAGTGACGAACTTGCATTGCGCCCATCACCTTGAGACATACCTGTTAAGTCTCATTTTGCCTGTTATTTCACTGGCTCTCAAGGACTGCAGCCGGAATACACCGTTAGGTGCTTGGCGACAGATTTTTAAAGTTAGTAACTTTAAGGGTGCACTGGCCGGTCGCTTCTCCATACAAACGCCGTAAAGCGATCACTCACTTATTTGAGATTTTAGGTCCAGAATTAAGCATAATATCGTTTGAACTCGTCATTATCTAGGTTTGTATCGTAAATAAATTTTAAAATTATAATTAATTTGACAGTTATAAGCCTCGAAACATTTTCATATTGAGCTTTCAAGGCTCATAACTTTCAACTTAATTATCTTTTTAAAATTTCGTTACAATACAAACCTAGATAATGACGAATTCAGTCGATATAATGCTTAATTCTGGAACTATAATCGCAAATAAGTGAGTGGTCACCCTACGGCGTTTGTATGGAGATTGTATGGAGATGCGACCGGCCAGTTCAACCTTAACAACGGAAATTATAAAAAATGCAATTTAAACATTCCCAGAGTAAACAATCTATTGTCAATAAAATAGACAATAGGAACGACGTGTTTCTCTACTATCCTTACATCACTGTCGTGGTATGTAATTACAGGCTGACGTAACTTTCATAAATACGAACATATTCATGGTGATTACAGCAAAATTTAAATGACAGTAATATAATTTGATATTAATACCGAATTATTATTTGACTTTGTAAAGGATAACGAAAAGTCTAGCGTTCAATCATAAAATACTACCATTTTGATCACTGAGCATTTATTCTTTTCCGTGCATATTTATAACATTTTTTTTGCTGGCGTGATTGAACACGGTAAGCTCTGTCTATAACAGATGCAGTTCGTCACAAGTGGCGAACTGCACTGTGGCCACCACCCTGAGACAAACACCTGTATTTTCTTATTCTTTTTGATAGCAATAATAATCTGATTAAGAAGGTTTACAATTAAATCTTCTAATGTTCTACTTCAGTAGGTAAAAAGCTCTTTGGTTTGTTTTTATATGAAAAAAAAAGTGTAGTAAAGTAAAAAAAAACACGAGTAATCGACTATATTATGACACTAAAATCGTTGCATTTTATCCGAGGTCCGAACCACAGTGGTGCCCCTGAGCTCGCTGTCACCCCTCCCGATAGTAGCGTAGCGTTTTCGGCGCCCGCGGGAGATGGAGGTATAAGGCGCTTTTCGTCTTATACGCCCGTATCGGGAGGAGTGCCTTCGGCACTTCCCCCTCCCGAGCTATAAGAGGGCCATCCAAGCGTGCGGGATTATGACAAGCCCCCCTAAATGGGGGAGGCTATGTTCAACAATGGACAATCCGGCTGAGACAGTACAGTAACAGTAAATGGGTAGCAATTTGTATATTTGTGTAGTTTATACTTTAACCAGGTGGAGGGTGCTTCACCTATTGGCAAATAGCTACTCATTACTTTGACAAGCGGTAACCGCTGTATATAAAACATGCAGTTCATGTTTTTAGGCAGAGGTGACTTACCGCTTAGCACTTACAAGTGGGCCTCGCACTTGATACATCACAATCGCATAAATAATAATTATAAAGGTATCGATTAGAGAGATGTTACAGTCATTACTTGCAGGAAATCAATCCAGCTGACTTTCCTTTCCAATGCCAATGAGTAACTTTGCCGCCTTCTTAAAATTAAATAGCAAAGACGTATATATCGTTGCTGTTGTATTTATTTCAGAGAGTCCGAGATTATATATTACTAGCTGCGCACCGCGGTTAAACAGGCGTGGCGATGGATGATGATGATAAAAGTATCCTTTGTGTTAATCCAGTGACTCATTTACCTCCATACATAATTTCATCAAACTTTGTCCAGCCGTTTGAGCCGGAAGAAGTAACAAACATACAAATAAACAGACTCACAAACACCTTTAAAATATTAATATTAGTTCGATAAGGGTAAATTTGTTACTACCAAATATGCATTAGAAATAATTTATAATATATGCATTAGAAATGATTTATAATGATTATGTTTCACAATTTTGGCGATTGTTACACTTTATGTACGTGTGATACTATTATATAAAGGTTATTGAAACGCACTTATATAAAAAAGTACTCTGTGAACGCACTCCAGAATACGAGTAGGTCTCTTTTGGCAGAATTTTATGATTAAACTCGTATATCATTTGATTTAGTGAGTTAGATCCTGTGAAGCGCTCGTAGCGTAATTTGCTTAGCCGTACTTAATCGACCAGTGCTGTGACCGCTAGTGGCATTACTACTGACTGAGTGCTTCCGTGCTTCGGAAGGCACATTAAGCCGTCGCGTCGGTCCCGGTTGATGCCTTAGATTGATGCCCATTCGATGGCATGCTCGTTGAGGCCCTTATAGGTAGCTCCTATTATTCGTCAATGGACCCGAAATCAAGAAATGATTATTACCCGCTTATAAGTCAAGAACTTTAGTAAAAAGTGGGCAGGCTATACTGTTTATTTTTCAAAAATCTTAGTAATTTAGCATGGTCTTCTATGAATTGATAAGTAACACTAAATGATCTAGCACGACGATTTCAACGAATCATACTTAGATAATATTTTGGTACTTTTTAGAGATATAAAAATACTATATAAAAATACCATTCATAATTCAACACCTTAAGGGTCGACGGATGTTGGGATGGCTGGGTAGCTCGCGGGGGAAGTATGCGGGACGTCGTTGTTATGTTTGATATAATGCCTGCTCTGCGGATTACGGATTTAATTTTTTCTCCCGTAAATTTGTAATTTTGTCATGTAATCCGCAGACCAGACGGCATTGCAAACAAATAACAATAACAAAATTATAAGGTTGCGTCACCATTTACAAGTTTAAAACTAATTGTAAAATTGGTCTTGTTTGTAGTACAACGCAAGTGGTACTATAGATGTCGCTCCATCTCCATACGATAGTTAAAGAACGAGAGGACAAATTAGAGTTATGAGTCATAATGTCATAATGCCTGCAGTTAACGCAACACATTAAGAAATGAATAATATGTCAAGATTTATTATTAGTGGTAAATTAACTAAACTATGAATATAAGTTTTAATATTCATAATTATGTCAGAAATTATGTTTACAGAACTTTTTAGTACAGTTATGGTGTAAAGTAATTTTTGTATACGAAAGATATACATGTTGCATGTTGTAGTTGTAGACTACAATATGCAAGTTGTATAAATAAATTGTAAATAAAAACGACAGGAGTATTACTAAAAGTTATCATGTGTACTTAAAATTAAAATAAATTAAATGATTACAGGCACATGCACAACTGTACGCCTCAGTGTGACGGGCACAGTGCAATTCGTCGTTGACGTAATGCATCTATTATAGGCAGAGGTTAGTCCACTTAACATCAGTTGGGCCTAGGGTTGGTTCCGTCACAATAAAAAAAAATATCACAAGATACTTCCGCTGCTCGGCTGACGATCAGCATCTAATTCTTCGGTGACGCCTTCTTTATCTCTAAAACCTGCTTCATTTCAGTTAAATCCTTCAAATGTAAATATAAATACAAACAGGGATAAGCATTGCCATACAACGTGGCAATGCGGCCAGCATTTTGGGGACACTGCCTAATGGTAGCGGAACATTGGATTAGTTTCTTTTTTTTTAGCTAATTTTAAGTTTTTTAAGTTAAATATTATAAAATATAAACTATGTTAAGAAATTTTCGAAACTTAATTTGCACCAATCATGGAATCCCGCTATTATGTATATTCCGCGGGATAGATATTCAGTTCCGCAAATACCGGGATACCAAAGATATTACGGGATTGCATTATACAACACTTATGAACGCGCATAAAAATATTTGAATAACCACACATTTTAATTACTTACCTATTTCATGTGATATTTGGTTTACGTACCCATTAAGAGCTATTGAAAAAATTGCGCAGCATGTCATAAATTTATTGTGTACCTACCAATACATATTATATTTATGTATACTTACTTATACCTACGCATCTCAATTAAGAATCCTTGTCAGTTCAGTTGAAAGCATTATTATCTGGATTTTAACTTTCCTATAATAAGGTAATGCCTTGTACCTAGTATACTTAGGTAGGTGAAAATAGCAAAATATATCCATTTTTATCTCTTGTCAAAGACCTAAAACGGTTAAAACTCAGACCGACTTATAGTATCTTGTTACCTGTCATAAGTTTTTGTTGCACTTAAGAACAGCTTGTTGCAACATACCCTTATATCTCCCTGCAATTTGTTACCAATCATATAAAACACTTCTTTTATCAAATCTAAATAACAGTTGTTTCACTAATTTCGACAAAGCGCAAGTCTACCTTTCTTGTAATGTAAAACATAACTTTGTCAAAGTAAACAGAAAAAGCGGGAAATGTACGCGAGCTCCCGCCATATTTCATATTTGGAGTCGGCTAGCGATAGAGATTGGCATTCGGTATCGGTATCGGGAGTGGTATCGAATAAATTATCGGTAGATATAGTCGATTTGGTACTCAATATTCGCTGGGAGATATATGAGGTGTCAGCGCGTGATTTATTAGCGGGGATCCATTGATGTTCAATGTAAAGTTGCACCTTTATGCGCTAAGGAAGTAAAGAGAAGGTTTTTGTTTATATAAAATTACAAATTAAAAATAATTTTAAGGCGGCGACACGAATGATGAGATAAATAATTATTATAATTGACAGGCTAGCCTTTGACCATTCTCTGACTTGTTGGTAAATGACGCTAGGGTCGATGATGATAATAATTATTTTGTAAACTTGTTTTCAAGGCCAGTACAGCAACCGGAATACATCGACCAGGGCAAGCCTCAGTCGATGTATTGGCGTCAGATGTTCTTCTAGAGGGTAGCTTGCTAGGATAAAATATACTGGGTATGCAGGAATGATATTCTGATACACCTAAACACTTGAGAATTGTTTTCGGTCATATTGTCCAAACTTGCATTGACCATCTTTAAAAATAAGTTTTCTAATTTGTTGTTACTTGTGGGCAGTATCAACATTCAAAAATTAATCAATTGAGTTAGCTTATATAATTCGATATCTCGTAACTACCACATAGCTTTAAATTTAACTTAACAGTAAACACAATTAAATATACATTTTCAATGGTGAAATATAAATATTATAAATATTAAATTATAAAATTAATGAATCGTCAAAAATTCTCCCACGCAATGCACCCTGTCCAAACGTGCCTATTATGGCTGCAGGGTTACCGCGCTGGATACTAAGAGAAATTTGCTGGGTCAAAAACTACCCAGCGCGAGGGTCCCGTCCTTTCTCTCTTAGACGTTATCCGAGGACTTCAATTGTTTTTTGGCCTGGCACACCATGAGCCCACGGTTTTAACAGCAAAGTGAACAAAGTCGTATGCCAGGACTAAATCAGCATATTTTAAGCATTTTCCCTTTGCGGCAGCCTCTGACCCGGAACTGAAACACTACTGAGATCCACGGAGTTGGCAAGCGACGAAAGTGCACACAAGTGGCATCCTAAAATACTGTAATTATTATTTAATCACTACATTTATTTGGTATTTATTTCGAAAAGTAATATTCAGCAAAATCGGAGCAAAAATAAGTGCATTACCCTTATTCTTGGTTACGATGACACATAATGCTTCATTACATATAAATAAAATCACACACATATCTGCAACGACATAATTTAACCAAAACTCATTAGTTTATCATTAGTTATTACTTATAAGTATGTAAGACAAATACTATTTAATTACCGACTATAACGAGAATACCTACATTAATATGATTTTTTTATATGTTCTTGGACGATTGCCTATTTACGAGTTCATGGTTATATCTATTTTTTTAACGCCGTATGGTCATATCTACATGTTTGGACTAATCCAAACATTTGGTTCCTATCTCTGTTATATTATTTCAAATCTATTAGGTGTTTTACTAAAGGCTAAAGCAGTTTCAAGTTTTTTAATTTAATACAAATCGTTCCAAAGTTACTCATGTACGTGATATAGATGAATACGCGTGTTAAATTCAAGTCCGTTTCCACATTTCATCGAGTATTCGTATAGCGGATTCAAGCACTACAAAAAGTTTATTTATCGATCTGTCACTTGATTTCACTCCACTATAAGTTAGATACCTACCGTAGTAGTTGGTTAACGCCCCAATTTAACGCCTATAATTATCAAACTTCTTCCATATTCCTAGGTCATATAGTTGAATATCGCTTGATGAGCTTGAAGGGTGGTTTTATATTGGGGATGGGAAAGAAATAATTTATTTGGTTAGTTGGCTTTGCTTTACTTACCTACTATGTGTATGTAGGAACTATAGTTTACTGTCTTTCAATTACATACATTCTTTTTGCGTGCTTCGTGTACATCGCTAAGCGAATTTAAGTTGAATAATTATTATTAAAACATTTTTTTTAACACTGAAGAAGGTTTTGGTTTCCAACTCCAAACATAAAATATGCATTATTTTTATAAGGGGTAACTCAAATATTACGCATTAGATATCGCTCAAATTAAAATGGGATTCCTAGACATGCACCATCTTTCGAATATAAAAATAAATATCAAAATCGGTAAATCCCTTACAGAGTTATTTAATAACACACACGAAAAAAAATAAAGTTGACTGAGAACCTCCCCCTTTTTTTGAAGTTGTTTATAAACGATTAATTACCTGTGGAATATGCAACGAGCTATATGTAATGTCTTAATACTGCCTGTTTTACATATCCCAACAATAATAATTAATTATGATGTTTCACTATGATAAATAGGCACGGCTAATAGCTAACACAGACATCACTCTCGCTAGCAGTGCCTTACGAAAGCTTATTAATGATCGTCCCAACTTTTTGAATGTAGCATTATCTATGAGGCTTAAAGCTGATACATCATGCACGTGTCCTGATCATGTTTTTGCTAAAAAAAAACTCGGTCCCACGTCTCAGTTATCTTGGATCATGAATTAATACATTGGCCACAGACGAAGGCAAGTCACAACACTGGCTTTCTGTAGATTCCGCGTACTAAGCCAGTAGTTGAACAACCCGTGGACTGTTTACACGCATTCGAATATCCAATCGATTTATCTGATATACCTAATTCAGATTGGCGGGTTTCACTTCGATTTTTCGGGAACGCTATCGATAGTGACGTGGTCGCGTATCGAGATGATGTGTATGGTTAATCGGAGCAGTGGAAAGTGCGGTGATCTGATTTAGTCGTTGACAGTGCTCGTTCATTAATCGCATCGTCTGTCAATGGATAAACAGTGCCGGTATTTAGTGTTTTCCTTTTTTAATTGTGTTGGTGCTGTAAAAGGTAGTTGGTAAAAAGTGCTGTAAATATTTGTCATGAGAATGCGTGGCGGGTAAATAATATTATTTCTAAACGGAAAAATCATACAGAAAAAATTTTGTTGCGAAATAGAAATCGCTAATCTTTATATATATCAACAAGAAATAATAATATTACAAAGAGCAAAGATTTGTATATTAGTATTTTTGTATGCACGGAATAAAATTAAAAACTACTGGGCCGATTTGGATGAAATTTGGTATGGAAATGGTTTGAGATCCGGGAAAGGACATTCCTAGGATCAATTTTAACCAACTGCGCTAAAAGAGGGTAATGGTTTTGCGTGATAACGCGCGGGCGGGGCCGAGGCCGGAAAGCTAGTAATAGCTAATATTTTCAGTCCTTCGATAACTGCATGTCGGTCGTGGTTATACTATCGACAAAGATCGTCTTAAAAGGACATTGAAAAATATACTGACTGCGAAATGCTACTACACAATAAATTACTTTAAAATGATACATTTCCACATATTATAATAATTTTCTATTTTTATGTCACTGACATAATATCAATATCCTTTTAGCTAATTTAATTATTGTAATTTTCATATAACCATTTCAGTTAATATTATACAATTTAATATATACTATAATTAAAAATATGATATGTTGCACACCTTAATGGTATACCACAGCGCTCACCCAATTTATAAGACCATTTTTGTATATAACATATGATAATAAAATAAAATTATTTGAATTTGAATTTGACAAGCAGTTACCGAGCAACATAAACGAGTATCCATCTAAGCCTAGTATGTAGGTAACTTCAAATATTTTCTGATAATATACACACTGTAAATTGAATATACAAATGTCTGTGCTATCTTCACCACAAAATAACATTTTGTTCACATAAAATATCACCAGCACAAGTCGTGATTGTTCTATTTCTTGGTATACAATTACGACACAAGAACCTAATAAGTGTGCATGAAATCTTCTAGTTACAAATATAATACGTAAGAATATACGTACCTAGGGAAAACAAACTCATTTTATTACGAAATAGAAAAACAAAAGAAGACTGAACATTTAATTTTGGAAGGGCATTTACCTAGCTAGGGCTACCACCCTCAAGTAGAAAATCTGTCGCCAAGCACCTAATGGTGTGGTCCGGCAGCAGTCCTTGAGAGTCAGTGAAATTACTGGCACATGAGACTTAGCAACTGTCTATTTTGTCTCAAGAAGAATGTCTCAAGGTGACGCGGGCGCAGTGGAATTCGTCACTTGTAATGAAATGCATCTTTACTAGGCAGAGGTTAGTCCGCTTAACATCAGGCGGGCCTTGAGCTTGTTGCGGCACTATAACATAAATAAAAAACTACATATATTAAACTAATACGCTAGCCTTACACTCTCACCTGTTGATAAGGATGATAGATTAGATCACAATTATCAGGCTATACCTTAAAGGGTGCGTACCATTTGAAGTTTAATTCGCCAAAAACGCTTAAAACGATCACACTCCCAAAAAGTTGTTCTAGATGGGCCTTAGCATTATTTTCGCCATCAACGCTATGAAGCTACTGGACCAGTTTGAATTACTTACATCTAATGTCAAATGTGACAGATTTTTGTGGCAAATTTTAGTGGCATTCTTAGCGTTCTTATCCTAAATGGAACAGGGGAGAACAGTTACAAACGCTCACAGTGATCACAATCCTAGACGCAGAACGTGATCAAAATTATCGAAAATAACGTTATTAGCATCAAATGGAATATACCCAAAATAACAAGAACATGAATAAACCTGAATACAGTACAGGGACGATTATTCCACCTTAATTATTATAGATTGCTCAAAATACATTGGTCTTCATAGACACAGATTCAATCCCCATCCCAGTCTAAGTAAAATTTTCTATCTTACAAAAATTTGCTTATTAATTACCGATATATAGAAAATTTAAATTTACGAATTGATTTTTCCTACAATACATTTTCCGATTGCCAAATGACATGGCGAACAATGGATGCATAATTTCATTAACATAAAATAAACACATTACCATCAAAACAATTGCGTTTTCCTCAATATGTAGAAGGACAACGAGATGTGTTGTGACCAAATATTAAATTTGTCAAGTTCCTACCCGCAGATTTCAAGTTAGTTTTTATTATCTGATTTTCATGGCGAGACGTCATTGCCATTATAACTTAACTCGGTTATGTTTTTTTCTTCTTTCCTTTATTAGCAATATTCTACAAAATAAATACAAGACTTCATTACAACTACAACGAAAGCATTTATGCAACTTAAAGACCATTGCAGGCTTATTAGGTTTTATGTTTACTTATGTTGCAGCTAAACATTTTATCATTAAGTCTAGAAAATAATACTTATAATAGTGATTTCCATATTATAGTCCGGCCTAGGTAGGTGCGTAATTGCGTAATGGAAGACCACGATGAAATTTAGCCAAATACAATTGCAAACTAGAAAGTTCCTTCTAAAATTGTTTCAAAAATACTTATGTTATTTTACTTATCTTAGTTTATGTCTGTTTTATTTTGTCTAAGATATATTAAACTGATATATTAGGTCATAAGGCCACAGTGTAACAAACATGGGACAAGCTAAGTTGTAAGTGAATATTAAAAACATTATTAAACCAACTCTAAACGAATCATATATATGTATAACTAATATAGGAATTATTTTACTCAAACTATCTGTCTACTACTTAAAAGTTAAAACAGTAATATACAATCAGCAATAATAATAAGTTAAGGTGTGAGGCAGAGATGGCCTAGTGGCAATACATATGGACTGCCACGCAGGGATTCCATGTTTCATCCCGTCCGCGGGCTCGAGCTTCACTTTCACTGTGCATGCTCGTCTGGCTAGCTACCGCCTTCAAGTATAAAATCTACCGTGAGACACCTAACGGATTATTGTGGTAGCTATATGCTTCAGAGCAAGTTTCTGTTAGCCTATTAAGCCTATTAACATCCTTGATCTAATCATCACTTTCCAACAGATGACCTGTTGTGTAATGTAGGTAGGTATTTGTTGTAAATAAATAATTGAACTTTAACTCTAGGATCGGGCAGTAAGCAAAATTTTATTAGATACCTAATCTTACAAGGAAAAACTTCTAAAATGTCAAATCATAAGTTAAAATATAAAATAAAAGAAGGTATAATAATAAGTAAACAGGAAGTAGTGTAGTGAAAGATACAATAATTTTATTGTGTCGATAATCGCCGGCTTCATAGTGTGTCAGATTGAAAGAATGACTTGATTTGATTGAAGTTATCTCTCAATCCATCTTCACGCTCCCCGTGACGGTAATTGCTGGTATTTCTTATCGATATCGATCTATTCTATGCGGATGACGCTCTAATCACCGGGTAGCTTTAATGAAAGGATGTTTTAGATGGATTGATTTGTGAAAATTTTTGTTTGGAGTTTACCGAGATTAAATTTACACATAACTGTATTTAATGCGTTTGGTACACAAGTATACACTTTTTTTGTAGAAATTTAGTTATTATAAAAATATATGAAATTCCTAGCCCACAGCTTACTTTTAATATCATACCAGTTAATTGTATCCCACTTACGAATAATATAGCTTCAAATATGTATCCTTTGTAAATATAATAAGCGCTAAAGGCATGCCAAAAATGCTGTAATACTTACGAGCAAGTATACACATCAGATTCATCGATATTCTATCGATGGAATATTTTCACTCCCTAAACGGTTCCTAATGTGTGAATTAACCGATTAGAACGGATGTAACGGTAGTATCGAAAAATGTAGACACCTAAGTGTGTGTAGTTTTTTATTTGAAGTAAGTAGCAATCCCATCTTATCTATTGGCCACTATTGACAGACATGTGAAAAAGATAGACATTAAAGTTGACAAGTTCGAAGCGGGTACATTAATTACCAACCCATTCATTATCTTGGTTGCCTGGAAGAGATTGCTTTAAGCGATAAGGCCACCAATTGTAACATTATTGTATTTTTTTTTGTAATTTCATCATAGATCTGTACTGCGGTGTTTCAATAAAGAGTTATATCTATCTGTCTATGTTTATATACACAACTGACCACGCCCGAGACTTTGCCTGCGTTTTGAATTGAAATTATGATTTCATGAATGAATTATATTTGAAAGGACCTCAGGAGAGGTACTAAGTTAATGAATATATTCAGGCATTACTTTTCAAAAATCCATATTTAAAATAACAAAAGTTTCAAAAATGTTTTAAGAAAACATTAAATTAATATTTCAATAAAACGCTTAAAAATTATACAAACGCCACGCAGCCAAACCGGAAGAGTTTTGGACGCGTTTCGCTTTTACACGAAGCATCTTCACTTTCACTGAGGGTGGTTCGTGAAGAAACGAAACGTGTCGAAAAATCTTCCGGTTTGGCTGCGTGGCGTTTGTGACGTCACGCGTCGGTTTAACAGGAAAATAAGG
The DNA here is from genome assembly GCA_963890685.1 of Plagodis pulveraria. NCBI lineage: Eukaryota > Metazoa > Arthropoda > Insecta > Lepidoptera > Geometridae > Plagodis > Plagodis pulveraria. Next base: position 9,744,679 of record OY982963.1, read on the forward strand.
CGAATCGTCATAGATATATTTTTAAGTGTTTTATTAATATATTAATTTAATGATTTTTCCAAGTAGTGGCTCTGGGATTTGAAGTTCTCGCGACTGATATATTTGTTGATATGTTTTCAACCCTCATATTTCTGCCGTTTTCAAAAATTCTCATAATCTGTATCGACAAAAAATGCATACCTAATTCTTAATAAATTTCACCTGGTGTGCCGGGCTAGAATATCGCCCCCCCCCATCTCTACCCGTGGGTGGCGGAAGTGCTGCTGTACACCAGCAGGTAGGCAGCAGCACTTTCTGACAAACTGATATCTGACACTGCGATCCCCAAGCCGCCTGCCAAGCCTGGGGATTAATGCAAACCCCTCATATAGGGGGAGGCTGTCTCCAGCAGTGGACTATACGGCTGATACAGTACAGTAATATACTCCCAAAGATTGACTAAAAAAACTGAATGAATTAAAGGTTACCTCATACCCGATTTATTGAAGTATAGTTCATCAACTTTTTTATAGATATTGCTTCAAAACCACCCGAGCGGGACTTCATTGCAAGACATATCGCCCTCTATTGGAATAAGATGTCCATGAAAATTGGCGTGACTCGTCAAAAACACGAAACACCCATAAAATTATTGTATTATTGGTTCATCATGCATGAGTATTTTCTTGCTCTTACATTTTAACAAAGAATGTCATCTATTTTAATGTTTCCAGACAAACAATGGTAGCTGTTATTAATAACAGTTTCAAGGCACATCTACCATTTGCGTCACCAAAACAAACACACAAAGCATTAATATGTTATGGTTATATCGCGTTTAGAACAGAGAACATGCTGGCCAGATGTTATGCTTACTACTGAAAAAGATGACCTACCAAAAGTTTCAAATACATTATTGGGATTCATTCATCTTGCAGAGTATTTTTTGTGAAGTGATTAAATGTTTTTAAGGTATTGTCATATAACAAACCAACTGATGTTAAGCTGTAACCTCTGCCTATAACAGATGCATTACGTTAAAAGTGTCGTATTGCACTGCGCTTGTCACCCTGAGACAAGTAGTTGATTCTCACGTGCTCTTACAGGGCCGTGGACAGTGCCTCCCATTGGGCAAGCAAGCAAGCATTATCTAAAAGTCAATTAGCCATTGATACGGAATGAATGAATAAACATGCCTGTTATTTTACTACCTCTCAAGAACTGCTGCCGGAACACTCTAAGGTTCTTGGCGACAGATTTTCTACTTGAGGGTGGTACAAAGATGTAAATTCCTGGCTTAATATTAAAAAAAATTGAATATCGGCCAGAAGAATAGCTAAAATATAGTAACATTAAAAATAACATACTAAAACATATCATAAAATTAATGTTTTTATTATGAAAACACGAAGAAAAATAATAATAATAAAAAAAAACTATACAATTAATTACTAAGGAAACATTTGAACCTCCTTGAATTTGATTCGAACCCGCGACCATCCGTCCCTCCGGGCCCGGACATGCTCTGCCGAGGGACGGATAGTTGCAGGTTTGATTCCCATTCAAGGTCCAAATATATTCTTTTTTTATAATTTTGTAAGCTGATTCGCTGAGAAAACGTTAATGCAAAAATGCAATGTTAGAAAAATAATATAAAAATGTTTTTTACAGTTTGGTTCAATGAGTAGGGAAATTTAATTAATGCAATTAAGTTCACGAGGTATGATTAAAATGATTAGTAAAAAAAAAACTTACTTACATATTAACACATATAATGTAAATTTATGTCTTTGGTACTCTTTAAATTTTATATCAGCTATTTTGGACAAAGCAAAAACAAAACTACAAATACATAATAATTAACGTAACAAAAGTTATTGAAATTAAACTTAGATATTTTACAAAAAAGTGGTGCAATGGAATAGTGCAATTTGAAAAGAAAATACGCGGGGTAAGCTTTGAAATTTCGTAAAAATACTGTACTTACAATAAAAATAATGAGACCGGTAAACACCAAAACCAAACACTGAAATAACCATATTTGTTGTTGATATGGGTTTCAGAAAGTAACGCCTGAATATTTTAATTTAATGATACAAGAGGTTTCTGGTATTACAAGATTAATTTCTATTCTGATTGGTCTGCAAATAATACCTACCAACACTTACTCTCAATTTCCATCCACGGGAAATTTATATGATGTTAACAGATATTCTACAAATAAGTATAATAGTTTTCTTAAATAAGTTGGCATCGTCAGGACCACTATGTCCTAATTATGAATGAAATGTGCCGAAGAGCAAATAGTGTGCCAACGATCAATAAAACTGTAATTATTTACTATTCCCCAACAAAGCAAATGAAAACGGTTTTAGAAATCTAACACGGAAGTTGCGCCCTGTTTAATATCAACCATTCAAAGGTGATGCCAATGCATCAATGGGCATGTTTACCCATAATTCCCGGCTTATACGGACTGTTAGTAGTCAGGTATGGCGACTAAATATTTAGCAGAATGAGCACTACTAACGTCTACGTAAGTAGGTTGTTGTATTGTGGTTGCTGCACATTTTGAAGCAGTGATAGCAGTGCGGTAACAGGGTCTAGCTACGCCGCATGTCCATGGATCGATCCCCACCGTCTTGAGCTTCACCGCAAGGTGGAACGGCAATTTGCGAATGCTCAAATGGCAAGCTGCCACCCTCAATCAGTCGCCAAGGTCTTAAAAGTGGCACTACAGGCACATGAGAAAAAACATCTGATTTTCTTAGGGTTATGTGCACAGTGCAAAGCAAAAGCATCTTTTAGCCTTAGGCTCGTTCGTTACGCAATAATCCATAACGTAATAACATGAAAAAAACCCAGGCACCTATACTTACTAACGAAGCCAAATAAAATATTATTGTGTTTTAAGAGAAACCATCGTACTGAAATTTTTTTTTTTTATAATAGTTTTAATATAACACTTTAGCCATTATCTCAGCGCAACACGGACTGCAGCCGTCCAGTGTTTCGTTATGAGTATCATAGAATACATTACGAGAATAATATAAACAAATTTGAGCTATAAAACTGTCGCATTTTTTAGCACAGCGTCGAGCACGGGCCTCTGCACGTAAATGGCGTTCAGACGATTGCGCTGTAGCTGTCAAAGTCAAAATTCTTCCGTCCGAACTGTCACTTCTGTCACTATCTCTATGATTGTCACTGTCACTAACGGTATAGGACACGATGAGGTTGACTGCCAGCTACAGCGCACCCGTATCAACCCCAGTTACGCGCTGAGGCCCACGCTCGGCGCTGTGCACAATCGTGACTCCCGACGAAGAACTTCAAATTACTTCGAAACTGGTCGGACAAATATTTGGCAAATATCACGAGTCCTAGACGGTGCCTAAACATTAATAATATAAATTCATTCAGAAATCTACCGCTTGGCCCCGCTTGTTTTGTTGAATGGTTAAGCGTAGGGAGTAGGGATGTTACGGAGCTCAGACTCCCATTCCGATAAGTTTTACACTTCCTCTTAATCTTATCTACATTAACTACCACCTTCAACTCCGATTCCGGTTCTGGTTCCGATAAAACACATTTTACAACTCCGATTCCGACTTCGGTTCCGTTTAAATCACCTCCGTAACATCCCAGGTAGATAAAGAAGAGAATATGCCCGTTAAAAATTCATATTATTTTTTTATGTTTAGCCACCTTATGTTAAGTGGACTAATTACCTTTTTTTTTTTTTATTCAGAGCTGGGTAGCACTTGACCACTATCTCACCTGATGGTAAGTGAAGATGCGATCAATGATGGAGCGCGCTTACCCAGAAACTTACCTCTGCCTATAACAGATACATTTCGTCAACGACGAATTGCACTGTGCCCGTCACACTGAGACGTACAGTTGTTAGGTCTCATGTGCCTGTATTTTCACTGGCTCTCAAGAACTGTTGCTGGAACACACTGTTAGGTGCTTGGCGACAGATTTTCCACTTGAGGGTGGTCGCTAGCCTGACGGGCAATCGCAAAACTCCCTTCCACCATGCAAATAATATAAGTACAACTTCAAATAGTATAAGTTTTAACTATCACAACTATTCAAACATGCAGCCTACATGCATTAACTGAGTTACGGCGCACGGCGCATTATTAATAACTGTTGGACGTAGTACATTATTAATAAATCTGTAGTAATATAAATTATTATTAAAATAACATGCATCGGTGCGTAGATAAATCATATGCACGATTAATGGGCTTAGGCTGACCCGGCTGCAGTGAACTTAGTATGCCTAGTCATAGATTATATAATAGTTATTTTGCAATTGGCCTAACTACAACTTTGTAACGGGTACGTTTGATATTTCAAAATAGAATTTGCAATGTATTGCTTGCTTCATACATAATCTTATAAACATCCCATAAACATCAGGGAAGACTTACGAGAAGAGAAAGACGACCACTTTGGTTGAGTTGCATAAAACATTGTCGCTTTGGAATCTCCACGGGTTCAATCATCGAGTTATTATATCAGACATTTTTTTGAGTATATTGCCGTCTACCAGGCATGACTATGCCTTATTATATCTTATTCCAACTTTTTATTTATTTTAGGTACAGATATTTAAAATGTTCTTGACAGAATAGTGAATATTGGCTATGGAGTTATAAATATTGTGATAACATAATTATAGGAAAATCGTAGATAATTATATACGTATATATAACTATAAAGGAACATTATGCTAAGCCTAACAGCCAGTGTACGTGTAACGCTTTATAAACGTATGTTTTGTAAAAGTTTTACTTTATATTGAAATGGTTTGCTAGATTGACTTGCAATTAAGTATTTTCAAAATTATTCCGGAAAGTTTACTAAGTTTACTATGGGATTTCTTAGATATTAATTTAAATAAATAAAAATTTGAAAACTGTAATCAATTAACATAGATATTCGGTGGTATCCAATATGATAAAACAACGTTTTTCTGACTATCCAATGGAATTAATTTAAAATATGATGAAACTAAGCTTTTATTATATGCTTTTGTTGTGATTAACCAATTATCATTTTTGCTCAAAACGAGAAATAATCCTGTAATCATTTATGTTTCATCTTCGTGTCCTTTATTTTTATGGTATGGTAAATCTAACTTGACTTTGCTAATGTCTTAATTATTAAAGTCAAGTTAGAAATAGCTTATATGTTTGCAATGAAATCGTCAAATGTTTGATTATACGAGTTCAGCTAGTTCATATACTTGCTCTAAAACTTTTCATGCTAAATATGTGCTTTACGATTGAGTTTTAATACTCTACTAAAATTCGTATTTAGTTTTATAAACACATGACAATTCGTAAAAAAACATTAGATTATTAATCGAACAAAAGGGTCGATGTGTAATGTATTATTGAAATGTTTCATTTGAATTGGAAAGCAAAGATGTATTGTGGATTCAAAAGTAATAATTGGATGTTTTTTCATTCACTTTTAGGTACGAGGAAGTGCAGTTCACTTGATTATAAGTTGCCGCTTCATCATTGTTATCTTATCTCCTTAGACGTGTATGACGGGAGTTTCGTTATTAATTTTAATGGTCTAGACTATTTCAATATGTAACTGTTAACTAATAAAAATAACATATGTTTTATCGTTATTATATACTTATGTTGACAGTATCAAATAAGACCATACCTATGTAGTCTTACAAATTGTAAGTATAAATCATATAGTACCTACAAACGGATTAGGCTCCTGACCTAGTAGAGTTACTTACCTACCCTGATAAATTATTGATAATAATATGAATTACTATATCCTAATATTAGACTACTCACAAAAAAGTATATGAATAATGTTGTCTTAGGTTTTCGCGATTATTACACATAGTAATTAAAAAACTTTATACGGTTTAAATCGCGTATATTTATCATTATTTTTGTCCCGACGTTTCAAACACTTTGCAGTGATCGTGGTCACGCACGGGGTGACTGACTTTACAGTGATCGTGATCACGGGGTGTTTGAAACGTCGGGACAAAAATAATGATAAATATACGCGATTTAAACCGTTTAAAGTTGTTTAATTACTAAGTATATGAATAACTCTAGATAAAAGAGTCTTAGGTATAAAAAAATCTTGTTTTGTTTTATCATTATTATTATCATGGCGTATGTTCCCTCGCCAATAACCTAAAATAAGGACTAAACGTGTCGCGTGACGCCAACCTTATGAAAATTATATGTACTAAACTAATTGAATGCAGAGGATGATGGAAAGCCTTGATGGAAAACCTGTCCTGTAGCAAGCATCATCATTATCTTTTAATCCTTTATCCCATACGAGTTGAGGCCAGTAATATATAATATATTTCTTCATAGTACGTACCACTAAATTACAATATAACTAAATTCGAAGGCTTTATCAATGTTATAATGCCTTGTACAGCAATCTATTCGGGGCAACCTTTGAATGGAGAAGAAATACAGTAATATTAAGACGGGTTAAAATTAATAAGAATAGTCAGGTTGAACTAATGAACCTAATACTAAAACAATGGTTTGATATCATGCTCAAAATTATTTTAGGAATGCATTAACTTAATATTTTAGAACAATACTCATTAAATATAAAAATATATCTAGTGATAATTCTGCCTAATTTTCCTGTTAAGCCGACTTGACGTCATAAACACCACGTAGCCAAACCGGAAGAATTATCGACGCGTTTCGCTTCTTTACTTTTTATGATTAATGTTTTACTTGTCACAAAGCGCGTAATAGGTACCTAGACACTGGTATATATAAAACCTTAGGTAGCCGTTCATCTGCGTCACCTATAATGTATATGTTAAGTTGCCTACGTAAATATAGCAAAAAGCAGTGACCAAAAACAATTCACATAAGAATGTCAAGACGACACGTTCGCAGTACTTACGTTTTTAGCAACCAGCCGTCAACTTTACGACAAGTATGGAATTAAAAGGTGTGCCGCCGAAATAACCTTACACATACAGAATTACACATCTGCTGGGACTCGTGTAGAAACTGGTGTTTTATCTATGGCAAAATCGCGACTTGTAGATAGATTTATATCTGCAATGTGCGAAAATGCATGATCAAAACGTGCTGTCATGATTTTTTGGAACTGGATGCTTTTCTGCGAATGGGAACTTCTAAGAATTCTTGATAGTTATATTAGATGTCTCAATATGTTACGAATATCGTTACTAGGGACGAAATTTATAGATACCATAGAAGTATATGTTTTATAGATCGTTAAATTTACGATGAAATTGCTATTATTTATAATTATACTGTACCTACTGTATTGTATCAACCGGATTGTCCACTGCTGAACACAGCCTCTGCCAGAGGGATTTGCCATAATCCCCACACTTGGCAGGCGTCTTAGGGATCGCAGTTTAAGATATCAGTTCTTTAGAATTCGCTGCTGCCCAGTTTCCGGTATTTTACCTTTAGTCGCCTCTTATTAGATCATTAATTAGCAATGGGGTGAGGCATTTGATATGACAAAATATACTAATGTATATTTATAATTAAACATTAGTATATTTATATACTATTATATACAAATATGGGCCTAATAAATATAGAATTCGTGTGACAGACGGTGCTTACAGTGAGTTTTATAAGATAATAGCGTTTTTTAAATATCCCTCAATACTAACAAGCACTATTGCGTATGCTAAGCGAAAATAACATTACCAATTAAATTTACAAAATGTTTCACATCTATTATTTAAAACTGAAATGTTAATATTATTATCACATAAATATTCCCTCCATTTCATTACGCTGCCATGATGACACTATATATAGGTACCCACAATTCCTTTAATAAAAGTTAAGACATTCTGTTAAATCTTAGTAACATAACGTAATCTTTCTAATCCTACTCTTAAAAAAAAGATAAAAGACGTCCACTAAAAAGAACGGAGTACAAAGCAAATACCTCAGACATTTAAGTCTGAGTAATAATTTAGTAGATCAGTTAACATATCAAATCAAATGGAATGAAGAAACAAACCAGCCATTAAAAGCAAACATCAAAGGCAAAGTGAAGGTGCTAAACTGCCAACACGAATTCTTGTTACGCTTACCAGTTACCACCTACAATTATTCGGACTGAGATGGAACAGCGATAAGGCGGGCCGAGCCATTGTGTTGGAAAACATAGATAGACAGGCACACGCAAAAATAGTGTTACCTAACATTAGCTATAGGCACAACTATATATAGTTATAGAAGAGATAGATAGATAGAGTTCTCGTATTGAGAAGCCTTGTAAGTAATTCGAGCCTTGAAATTATAGTACAGCATCGCAACAACCCGAAAGAAAATAGACATTATGAAACCATTGAGCTAATATAGGTCAATGTATGAAACGGCTATTTTAGAATCTGTTGTTTAAAATAGGGCACCAAACACACATTTACGGATTATGATGTGATTAAGTTACATACTAGTGGCTGTGTTTGTGGAATACATGTAACTAAGTGCATAGTAGCTAATTTTCCCGATAATTAATCAGATGTGAGCTACTAAAATCTCTTCACAAGACTATAGTTACACTTTTGAAGCAGTGATGGCTCAGTAGAATTGGTTATGGACTGCCGCGCAGCAGGTCCATAGTTCGGACGCCCGCCTGGCTAGCGAAAATCTGTCGCCAAGCACCTAACGGTGTGTTCCGCCAGCTGTCTTTGAGAGCCAGTAATTTTTTTTTTTTTTTTTTTTTCAAAAAACTTGATTGATAAAAAAGATCGATATAATTATCGAATCTGCTCACAAAATTTTACGAGATTCGGTTGAAAAATGTGTCCTGTAGTACCTCTAGGAGAACAATCGGAAATCGTATCAATGAATATACAGTCATACGAATTTTTGCCAAATTTGAAACGTAGACTCTTTCGTCGTTCATCATAGTTGATCGGTCAATAATAAAATCAAATTTTAACACTACTAGTATTGCATTTGAGAGAGAGTTACAAACACGCCCAAAAATATTCGATTTTACGAAATTACTTTACAGTAGAACATTTCGATTCACTCTTAATACATTGTTAATTTGTTGATATGGAATTATAAATCTTGTTTGCCCTGTCGAGAATGCTAAATTACCCCATCATCAGCGTGAAAACGTAAAGGATTAATAATGTCTTCGTTAAAATTCCCCACTTGAAGCGCAAATTTATGAAAGTTCTCGCCAAGTTTTCGACATTTGGAAAAGGTCGTGTCGAATTAACGAGTGTCGAAATTGCTCTACATGTTTGGAATAAATAATTTTGCACCTTTGACTTTGAAGTATGTAACTGGTAATACATAAATTCCTGGTTCTTAAATGCCATAATATATAAATATATATATATTGATGGGAGACGATTAGATAAAAACCTTATTGTGTTATTAAACTTATCGAACAACATATGACTGCTGCAACTTATTATTATTGTAGGCTTTAGAGTGTCAGCTTGGTGCAGCAGACAGCTCACATTTTTTCATATAAAATTAGGCAACATACTTGTTTAATTTTGATAGCAGTATAGTAGTGCCTTTTTTATTCAGTACCTGCTAAACCTTATGAATAAAGAAATAGCTATTAGATAGAGCTATTGTAATTGAATGTCATTAAACAAATACAGCTTAATTTTATATTTTATATGGAAGTCACGCAAATCTCAATGATTCTTATAAGTCATAATTTCGTCAACCGGAACATCCACTGTAGAACAAGGTCTCCCCCATTGGGAAGATACCCCGGTGCCGGGTTAGAATGTCACCCCTCCCCCTCTATTCTGGGTGTCGTTAGAGGCAACTAAGGTAAAAATACCGGAATGTGGGAAGCAGCGCCTTCGGAAGAACTCGCAACTTCTACTGCGATTTCCAAGACGCTTGCCAACCATTGTGTTTATGGCATATCCTCTCAATGGGTACTAATTATATATTTCGATTTAATAACTGACTTATAAATTCAATCTAAGCTGATAGAACCCCGAAATGCATCTGTTTTTTGTTTTTTGTCTACATTAAGTAATATACGAAAACATTTATAACCTTTGAGTTATTTAAAAAAAATACCCAAAGAATGCCTTTAAAAAATCAGTATATATCAGTATATCAGATAGAATATCAGATAAAATAAACATTAAAAGAATGTAGAGTCTTACGAAATTCAGAGCCGTTTATGTATTGTATTTAATTATCAAGCTTACGGCCAACTTTCTGCTGCAATACTCCACATAGCATTATTAAAAAACAAATAACTAAAGATTAATACCAATTATAAGTTATTTCAGGTATTTCAGTAAATGCCGCTTTATTTACGAAATTATCTACGTTATTATAGAATAGTGATTAGACTTTAACTAAGAAATGATTATTAGAGAAGCAGTTTTTTTATTATTGTTGGATGGCTGGGCCTGGCTGCTTTGGCAACAGATGGTAAGTGATGTTGTTGTTGAAGCTTGTCTAGAAAAAAACTGGCTCTCGAGAACAACTGCTAGAACGCGTTGGGGACAGATTTTCTATTTGAGGGTGGTGATAGCTAGCAAGCCGACCATTCGCAAAATATCTTGCCACCATGCAATAACGCCTGTCATACAAGACAGCTTATTGACACTACTGCAATTTACCGTTTAATAAAAATTAATAAAAATTACAATTATGGTTTTTATGTTGGACAATAAAAATCAGAATTCTGATTAACAACTCGATGGTTCCTTTTTTTCAAAATCTGTCATTCATTCGTTTCTCATTTATTATTAAAAATGATAATTTATTTTATATTACTCATCGGATATAGACGCTAATCGGCAGATGTAAGTTAGTGGCCATTTTAACTAGGGGTTAGTACTACTCAGCCATTGTGAAATTTATATGCACGGTTACTTGTGACTTAAACCGGCAATTAGCCTACTCGAGAGTTTACTTGAAGGTCGTGAAAGAGGCCCTTAGCCTCTTTATTTCTATTTAATTAGTAGTTCTAGAGGGAGCGCGATTTACCAGATTTTGACGGAAGGAAACCCAGGACGGAAACTACTAATGAACGGAACTAATTGAAACTTTGATAGTAGAAGGATGATTATTTACCATAGATTTATTTTTTTACAAATGAGGCGTAATATGCATAAAACCACAGACTAAATTGACGATTGCTTGTAATTTTTAATCTTGCGTATTTGTAACTTTTCTTAGTATTTGTGGTCTATTGTATTCCATGTTTGTTCAAATATTGGTGATCATTTCGATTTCCCATAAGTAATTGCGCATTCCTATAAGTACCATCTTCTGATGACCCCCCAAACTGAACGTACGGATTCTCCGAACAAACAATTAACTTGCAATACAGCACACGTCGTACCACGAACTCATAAATACTGAAGTAAACAGACTTCGCCAAATCGATGATGCGGCTTTTTGTTAAGAGAATGGTTATTTAATTAACAATTTGTTTAATCAATTTGTTGATAACACCATTGTTAATGAACCGGTTAATGTTTAATATTGGAGATCGAAGCGAGATCAGACAAGTTTTCGATTACCATTTATGGTATTTGCCGATATGGATATGTGACTTACAAAAAATACTTCAGAAGGGTTCCAAAATTTTAATGCTTGTGAAGTTTTGGAGTAAAAAATGTTTTGCGGCTTGATATTCCTTCCAGAGGCGAGCCTTTTGCCACCGATTAAGGTCAGTCTGTGATAAGAAATGTTTTTGTCATAGAACTATTTTAATTTTGCCCAGTTTAAACTGTCAAAGACTTCTTTATCTTACCGCCTAGCCTTATAAATTTACTTGTAGTAGGTACTTGTGTTAACAAGTATTTCTGATACCTGCTTATTTCTACTTAATTATGATAACCCCCGCAATACGGTAGTTTTTGTTTACTATAAGTGAAATACTCGTTTTGTTGTCATCGAAAGCCATATTCAAGCAACTCGTCATACGTTAGAGATAGTTCGGAAAATTGTATAGTTTACGCATAAATAGTGCATTTCTGCTTCGAGTCCTTAATATATACATTTTGCAGATCTAAATAATCCAAATGCGAAAAGCAATAGGGCAAAATAATCATGTTATAACTTATAACCTCAAAGACACCTGTGGTTCACCTAGATTATGCAGATTCGAATTTAAGTACATACACATATTAAGATCATGTCGCAGCAAATATACCAGTATAGTCTCACTAAATTAGTCCCAATGAGCAGTTTATATACTGTGAAAAAGTGCAAATATGTATCAAAATCATAGTGAGTCTGGCGCGAATTGTAGATATAATAACCAGAACGTGCGTAAGTCATCAATTTTATAGCATTATTACCGCAATATGTGGTTTAGGACATAAATCTAGTAAACAGTATAGCGTGGGCTTGTACTACTTTGTCAGATAGTAATCTTTTAGACATATTGAATAAAATTAGCGAAGTGCGGGTCGGATCCGTATACTGAGGTTTCCATACAAAGAACATATATTAAATTGTTGTTTCTTTACATACCAATTAATATACAGCCCACGAATGGGGTGCCGGTTTAGTCCTGTGTGAGTCATCAGAGGCGACAAAAGCAAAAGGTACCATAAGTGGACACCAGTGCCTTTCTATAGAACTGCCATCTTAAAATGCGATCCTCTAGACGCCTGCCAAGCGTGGGGATTATGGCAAACTTAGACATGGAAGTATTTCCGGCTGTTAATGTGATGTTGGTGTGATATAACTTACATATATAGACCTATTTTCATTTGGTTCAGCATCCTTATCGTGAGGCGACCTGCACTTGACAGAATGTTATTATTTCTTACGTTATCATAGATTTTGTTGCATGAAACTATTCTTTGTTTTATATATTACCGTAATTACTAGAGCAAAAACAAAAAAAAACCCTGAATTAATTATATATCTTTTATTACCGGTTTATTTATTATCATTTGTCAGGATAACCATCATAATAATAGTACTGCGGTGCCTCGATACTCCGAACCCCAATTAATCCGAACGTCTCTATAATCTGACCTAATCCCTGCACAACCGCCGCCGGCCGTTTCTAAGTCTCGCAATATATCAGGAAGCTGTACTGTGTCATACATTTTAGGTGCTACACGACTATTTCTGTTTTTTTTGTCCACCTCACGCTGTTCAGCAATTTTGTTTTATGTATTGCCTTATATTGTCTGGTTATTGAAAATTTTCGTAAAGAGATTTCTATGTCGCAATATACTACAGCGACTAAACACTATACAGTCAAAGCACTATTATATTATAATTCTTCAAAAAAGTGTGATCAATTGCTAGATATAATAAAAAATATACATAACTTTTATAATATAAAATTTTCAAGACATACAAGTAGTACATATTATATTTTGAACATATTTTAATCAGAAATAATTTTGTTTATTTCGAAAAATGCTTTTCAAAGTATTTACATCCGAACGCTTCGTATTCCGAACAGCATATAGCAGGGCATAAATATTGAATGTTCGGATTATCGAGGCTCTACTGTAATTATGTTAAAAATTGAATCAGCAAACTACTACCTACGTTTAAAAAGATTATAAGCCGTTTAAAGCTGACTGAAATAACAGGGTTGTCGGGTTGTAAGGTCCCATTTTTTTGTATGCGGAACGATAAAAAATATTATTCAAACGTTCTGCTACCAAAATCTATGAAACAAAACGAGAAAAAATGTATTTGTTGAAGCATAGGTACACCGACGTCACATTTTTAAAATATTGCTTAGTTGAATAACAATTAGGTATTATATATTATATTTTAATTATAATTCTTATGCAATTAGGCGGTACACCGGAAGACCTCCCACTAAGTGGACTGACGACATCGAAAGAGTCTCGTTTCCGGGTAGCCGATAAATGCACGTGGCTAAAGCCGTTCATTGTGGCGTTATATAGGGGAGAGGCCTTTTGTTCAACAGTGGACGTCTTCCGGGTGAGGTTGATGCATAATAATTATGTCGGATCTATTTACAGTGGTGGCAATGATGTGCTTTCTTTAAACTATTATACTATCCAAAAAAAGTCTAAAATAGCAACTGCAGGACGTAATACATTACAAAATGCTTTATCTTTTTTTACTTGAGTGTGGTAACAAGCCAGCCAAATATCTGTGCCCACCTTTTTTATGCTATTGTGACGGAATAAGCACGTTGCCCATCTAATGTTAAAATACTCCGAGTGAAGGACTTGTTTTGTTGTCATAGAAAGACATATTGAAGCAACTCGACATACGTTAGAGATAATCGTAAAATTGTATAGTTAACGCAAAAATAGTGCGTAGTAAGCGGTAATCTCTGCCTATAACAGATGCAACTGCGCCCTGATATACAGGGTTATTGGTAAAATGCTAACAACCTCTTAGGGTTGACTTCTGCTAGTCCTTACAAACATATAGAGAAAAGGTACCATAAGTGGACACTAAGTGGGTACCATAAGTATACACATAAACGAACACAAAAAAAATATCTAAAAATGTTTGTTAGGACTAGCAGAAGTCAACCCTAAGAGGTTGTTAGCATTTTACCAATATCCCTGTATACACTGTTAAGTCTCATAAGCCTGTAAAATTAACTGGCTTTCAACGACTGTTGCAGAAACACACTGTTAGATTCTTGGCGACAGATTTTTAAAATATTTAGATTTTCTTGAGCCACGACAGACTTTTCTCATCAGTGCATAGGCATATTCTCAAACCGGGCACGACGTTAGTATATTTTCTGCACTACATATAGGCATTTAAAAATACCAACTCGTATAATAATATTTGTCTCTCGCAAATTTCAATCAAACCACAAATAAATTGTTTTTTAAACTAGATTGATTTAACCACGCCCCTTTAACAAGAATGCAATATTCATTTGAGTTAAGTTATTCTATCGATTTGTCTTGGCCCTTAGAAGAATTTATTACGTTGCCTTTTAAAGTAAATTAAACTTTATTGTCGCCATAACGGAGTATGTTGATATCTCTATTTGATGTTTAACCAATTTGGGATATTTGAATGGGCTTTACCTATTTTATTTGGGATAATTAAAGGACAAAAAATACGTCTTATGTACTTTGTTTCAACTAAGGTTTTTTACTATGTCCAAAAAATAACAGGTTCCACAAAATAACCTCAAACAATACATAAAATATGGACCAAAAAACCAATTGGCGAAAGTGGGTGTTCCTCACACCTCTGCCTACCCCTTCGGGGAATACATGCGTGATTATATGTATGTATGTAATAAATAAAATATTTATATGTGGTATAGCCTATTTCATGGCCTTTCTATCAGTAACCAGATTCTTTATACACATAACCATTACGTCGCCATACGTAAAAACACCATATGGTGCCAGAATGTTTTGTGGCCAAGAACGTGTCGATCTTGAATGGTTAAAGTATTTCCCATACAAAAATAGAAAACAATCCGAACTGATTTCTATCACTGGATTGGAGAAATAACTTGCTTAAATAAGTAGTACCACGCTGATACAAACCCTCCTAGCTCTTACATGGTGGTTCCACAGTTGTTCCATAGTTTTTAGAGTGTAGTCAGCAACGTTGAAAAATGATTATTTTATGACACATGCTACGTACAGGATAGTTTGTGTCATTCGACCACAAAAATGGTCGTAATCAGCAGGCATAAGCATATTTACAAATATGTTTTTAAATTCATCGAGTGGTACTACAAAATCACTTAACCGAAAGATAAGATTAAAATTGCCTTAGAAAATTATATATACTAATGTAAAAAGTTATAAATCACACATAAAAAATACGTCACTTGGAAAACTATCGCAGGTTCTATCCATATAAACTTAATAGAAACCGGCTAGGACCCGCGTTACGCGCTGAAGCCCGTTCGCTAAATCGTGACTCCCAGACGAAGGACCTCAAACTATCCGGTACTGAAACTGGTCGGAATCTTTCCGGTAAAAATAACACGGGTCCTAGCCGGTTCCTCATCAAATATACGCGTCAATTTGAGAATATTCCTTCTTATTTTTTGCTGTTAATTTCCTCTCTTACACAAACACTAATTATTTAAACTATTTTCTACACCTAGTTAAAATGACTCTCCAAATCGATTTCGCTGTTTATTCAAAGCGTAGCAGGTATATTGCTAACAAGAACATTTCTAATGAGTGTTGGCACCAGAGAGCGGTAATACCTAAAACTGAATGCAAAGCTTATAAAAACAATACGTACTCGTATGTCGTTGTATTCCTATATATTTAATATGAACATGTTCATTGTTCCTCGTGTTCTAAGAGAAGATATATTTTACCGACCCCATATGATTAAGATAAGGGTTGGATGATGATGATTTCGATCCTCCGAAAGAAGGTAAACTCAATCCGAAATTAATTAAATTAATGCTTACCTTCATCTGATTACTGATCTTTATCGTTTAATATAGATAACCCATTTGTATCTATTCACAGTTTTGTCAAGAATTTGTTGTTTCTATACTCGTAATGGACATTGATCAATTCTTTACAAGTGCAGTTTTTCCCATGGCCGGACTTTACTTTGGCAATTCAACTGTACCACAATTCACTAAAATGTTTAGAAACGCCAAACGGATAGTCAAGCGTAGTATCGCTGGCCGAGTATATTTCTATAACACACATATACAGCATTTATTGCTAACTAGGCAAAAATAATGTTGAGTTATTAAAAACGTGACAACTTACATAACTGCCACATAGCGAATGATGTTCGATTCGATAATGTATCCTTTGGCCCGCGAGGACGAAACAGCTAAGAAAAACTAATTATAATCAATGAAAGTAAGAAGCAGTTAACACTTATTTGTTCATATTTCCCTTGCATATTTATGAAAAAAAACAAAGTATATTAATAGAAGGGCAATTAGCCAATGCTTCCCTTTGATTTGATTTTGACCAATTTTGTCCAATGAGCTTGGTCAAAATTGGTCAAAGTTGGTCGAAGAAAAGCATCAACGGTGTGTACTGGCAGCTGTCATTGAGACCCGGTAATTCTGCGCTACCCCTGACAACATTTTCGACGAACAACATTTCAGTTGATATGGTGGTCAAATGCAATTGTAATAACGGCAATCATGAAAAAATACAATATCAGCAATACGGAAATTAATAAGTGGTGTCATGCATAGCAATTTAAAACTTTCATCGCACAAAAACTAAACTTTCGGGCCCAAGATACCTGTCGCAAACCATGCATCGTAATTATATATGCCAGTGGATGGCCGTTCTACAGTTTTCTATATTTCATTAGTCAACCATACCATTGCTGGCCAAATGATTTGTTCACTTGACGTATTGTGCTCATAATATATAGTGTTGTTAGTTTTATTGCCTGTGCAAGTCTGCGGCCCCCCGATATGGAGAAACCACTAGAGAAAATAATTATACGCACTTTAATTGGAAAATTACGACGGACATTTACAAATAACTTTGCGAATGTGAAACTGGATCTGTGCGGTTAGTTCTAGTAATTTTCAAATATTTTTATCTTTATTTTGCGAGCTACTGGTTTAGATACCTCGTTTGTGTGAGATTTGGTGATATCGTGTCAAATTTTATCAAAATCGGCTTATAGTAAACGAATACAGCTGTTACATATAGAAAAACAACTCTTATTCACATTTATGAAATTATAGTCACCTACAGAAAAAAAAGGTTAGTCCATTACAAATTTACGAGAGAGGAATAAGGTTAGTTCATATTTATCGCGTACTTTTTTCATCTGTCTAATTATAATAATAAAATAAACAAATCAAAATATAGCATTTTCACCCGAATGCAAAACTTTCAGAAAAAAACAGTACCTACCAAACCAGTATACAATTAAAGCTGAAAATTAAAAAATATTTCGCCTACAAATTTTTCCCATAATTTTCGATGCTTTGCGCTACTACACCAACGAGGCAGTCATCTTAGCTAGTTTTTACATCCACTAAGAAATTTGCTATACCAACCTAATATGGAAAAATCTTTTCATCTCAATAATTCACTACAAATTCCTTTTTATATCATACGATAACTTAATATAGAACCTTTATGCCCATTTCAACAGTTTCAATTGAAGTTATTAAAAGTAAACTGCCTTCCTAACAAGGCAGTATGTCATAGAACCTATTTAGAAGATGAGTATAAAATAAGGTAAGGTGAGTTAAAATAGGTTGAAAATTAGGTGGGTAATAAAAAGCCGATTTATGTAAATTACATTACATTATGTATTTTAAATATTAATTGATTGCAATTTGATGATAAACTTTTCTCGAAGCCAGGCACAGTTCATTAAAAATGGCGTTGACTAGTGAATTGAGGAGTGTTTTTTACGAATTTGAGAAGAATAAATGCAGTGGTATATTTTATGAACCTTGTTAGGTTTCGTAGCCACTCTACTAAATAATGGTATTCGCAAGTTTAAAAAATGTTTACCAAACAATTGAACGACTTCAACACTCAAATATGTGAAATAACTTGTTGAAGGCGGTACCATAATGGTTCAAAAGTACCTAATATCACAATACTGTACACATGGTATACTGTATACATGAACCCTGAAAACATAACACTCCTTTTACAGGCTGTAGTGTTATTATGAACTAGCTGTACCTGCGACTTCGTTCGCGATTGCCGTACCTGCAGACTAATTATTCACAATTGAACACTGTTTATCTCATATTAAGCAACGCTGTGGTCTGCAGTGAAGCACTCTTAGTAAAGCATAGCTCAGAAAGGAGCATTTTACTTTGGGTTTGAAAACTCCCAGGTGTATTTTCCAGAAGACAGTAGTTAAGTAACACAGAGAGACTTTCATCCCCTTGGCCGAGGGAACCGTGCTCTCTTGTATCAATCAAAGTTTCATTGAATTCCATTCTGTAGTTTTTTAGTGATGCGGGGCCGGGATACAGACAGACAGACAGACAAAAATAAAAAAAATACAGTTTTGGCATCAGTGTCAGGTAAAGAGTGATCTCAAATATTTTTTTTCCAATTCTGTACATATTTTATAAAATATGTACAGAATTGGATCTGTTACCGTTTTATTATAAGTATAGATTTTCCGCCCGTTCGTGCTTTTTACTTTTCTGTAAGAACACGCAACTGTCTATAGTTATCACAGGTTAAGTGCTAATCGGTTGTTAAATAAATAAAAAACAAATGCAGCACGATTAATATAAGTGCCTAGTAGCAATGCTACCTTTATCTTAAATCTTAATAGAGTGGCACTGGCAATTAGTTAAATGAATTATTTAGTTCAACCGTGGGTAGCTACATTTACTCTCCTGTCAATTCTGACAGTTTGAAAAGTGAGCTAATATGTAAGTACTACTGTCAGTTCAATATGAAAAATACAATATGTTAGAAGTTTATTATTAGAATCTGTAATAGTTATATTTGTATTGATAGTTGACGTAACTAATACACGATTTTTTTTTATATGCTACACACTACAGACTCGTGGTCCGTACTCTTATTTGATTTTAATTTGTTTTTTGTTACGTTTAATAATTTTAAAACTATGAGTTCATTCTCTAAACTTATCAATATTCTTCCTGATCGGAAGTTAGCCTAGTGTTAGTTAAAATATCTTATAGCTAAAGTGAGTCCATACTTGTATACATATATAAACATAATTTTTTTTTCTCCTTTTATCTAGTTGGTTAGTGTATTACGCACGTTTGATATTAAGGCTATTTACTCGACTGCCAAGGAAGGGTTATGTTTTTGGAGCGTATTGTACTGTAGCAGCCAAACCGTCCACTGCTGAACACAGCCATCTCCGTAAAGGGGTTTAGCCAAAATCCCCACGCTTGGCAGGCGTCTTGGGGATCGCTGTATCAGATAACAGTTCCTCAGAAGGCGCTGCTGCCCACCTTCCGGTATTTTTTTTGAGCGTGCTTTGTGTTTATGTTGGTTTGTTTATAAATTTCTTTATTACCTCGTATCTTCCAAACGGCTGAATGGATTTCGATAAAGTATCGTTATACTTTATCGATAAAGTATCGTTATAAGCCTGTTTCAGAATTTTCGAGTAAGTTCCGGTTATACTACCCAGAACATAAAATAACTGAATGATAAAAATGACAGTTTACATGCAGCGCGTTTCAAGCTTTAACCGATGGATATGCTAAATTTAATAAATATGTTCTGGGTAGTATAACCGGAACTTACTCAAACATTCTGAAACAGGCCCTTAGTCTCCTTAGTAGCTGTTTCGATAATATTTTTTCTGGTTTTGTTGCCTCTAACTACTAGGTCCTCTAACGGTTGTAGTTGATCACGAAATGCGAGGGACTTGAAGATTTTTTTTACGATGTTAACATATTATTATGATACATATTACATTTCTTTTCTACCGGTGGTATACCTTTACATATTAACAAAATACTACGAACTATACGGCACTACAGCTACTACAATAAAAGCATTTAGACAACATATTAGTCATTGCAGACTCAAAAGCAGTCCAAATGCTCCTCTCTCTTATTAAATTAGTTACATATGTTACGGGTAAACGTAGTTTTTAATATGTTTTTCGGTTTTAGGGGTAAATTATAGAATAATGTGTATTGATATTAAATAAATAATTAATAAATATATTTAACAACTAAATGTGTAAAGCATAAAATAATTGATTGAAATGAAACCAACAATTCAATACTAATAATAAGTCTCCACACTAGTATTCCCTGTGTCGTGGCATAGAGAAATGATAAATATTAATTAATTTATCTTCATTTACCACATATTGTTTAATATTATTGATGTTTAATAACTTTGCATCATAATACAGGCAATGACAATTAAAACCCGCGAATACATATAACCGGACATCCATGGAGGGACACTCAGAAGCGCCACCGCTATATGGTTGATATTCCATTTACTCGAACGAAGCGATTAGCTTCTACGTACGTCGTACTAACCGCCAGGGAATGGAACACCCTGCCTGAGTCTGTGTTTCCGGTTAAGTACAATATGTGGTCTTCAAAACGCGAGTGAATAGATATCTTCTGAGTAAGCGCGCTCCATCATCGATCGCATCATCACTTAATAGGTGAGATAGCGGTCAAGTGCTACACAGTACAGTATAAAAAAGTAAACCTAGCTACAAGCGCAATAAAACTGATAACTTTTATTTTTAACTTTACTGTGCGAGCTCAAAAGAGCTTCCTTCCGCGGACGCTCAGATTGTGGAACGAGCTCCCCGCCGTGGTTTTCCCGATGGAGTACAGCATGGGGTTCTCCAAAAAGAGCGTGAAGAGATTTCTTCAGGGTCGGCAACGCGCGAGTGATACCCCTGTTGTTGCAAGCGTCCATGGGCTACGGTAACTGCTTACCATCAGGCGGGCCGTATGCTTGTTGTTTGCCAACTTTGTGACATAAAAAAAGGATTTCCTGCCATAGACATTAGTTTCCATCTTAAAGGAAAGTACTAGATACAAAATATGTAGGTAGTGACTATGGTGGTTTGTAACTTCGACTTATACATTTCTGAGTCAAAAGTCGACTTTGCTAACTTTGGTCAGAGCATAATAAGTTTATCTGTAGTAATAAGTGAACAATAAACTCTTTACTCGTGATAAATGAACTGTTTAATATAATTGCAGGCTTTCAATCGAAGTCTTTAATCCGTTTATGGTTTTTTTATGTCATTCTTAATGGTGTTACGATGTCAATTTAATTTTATGACTGAATTGAACTTTGTGGTGTCGGGCTTAATTTAACTTTCTCTTAATTAACAAGAATCAATAAACTTGATTTACTTTTTTTAGTGTAACCTCCTTGCGTGGTCGTAAATAAAAACTTGCGTGTGCGATTTTAAAGGTTTTGAAATAAAAAGTTAAGCTTTGATGTAGTGTTAAAATGAATCGTAAATATTTTAAGGGCTAAATGATGATTTATTATTTTAGCGTAAGTAAAAATATGATAGGTATATATATTACGTAGGTTGTAGGTTACAATTAATAACATATAGAAATATAAACAAATTATTAATTAAACAACTCTAAACGGTTTAAATCGCGTATATTTATCATTATTTTTGTCTCGACGTTTCGCAGTGTTCACGGTTTAATTCGCGTATATTTATCATTATTTTTGTCCCGAACGTTTCAAACACTTTGCAGTGATCGTGGTCACGGGGTGACTCTAAATGACGATCACTGCAAAGTGTTTGAAACGTCGGGACAAAAATAATGATAAATATACGCGAATTAAACCGTTGTTTAATTACTATGTGTAATAATCGCGAAAACCTAAGACAACATTAACAAATATATTAATAATATTTTAAGATTAAGTATATATTTTATTATATTATATTATTAGGTAATATACACTTAATGATGTTTGATAATTATGCAACAGAATAAATTCGTTACGGGTAAACATAATGTTCAATATTTAAAACACTTTTAGGGTTCGTTAATGTTTAATTACTTTTTCAGATAAAGAGCAGTAACCTTTTAGTTGATAAATTTCCATGATCACGTACCATAGTCAACACACGTAGCCCGAAAGGCTATTTTTTTTCACGCCACAGACGTGCTTGCTCCAGTAGGTAATAAAAAATATTTATGTACTCGAATATATTTACTTGTTTTATAGCTTACTTTAAAAGTATTGAAAGGTAACAAATACATAAAAACATTTTTTTTTAATTATTGAAACGTAACCAAATATCACAAAAATTTGTTTTATTTCAGTTATTCAAACTTCACTTAATGAATTTATTGAAACTTAATTCAACATACAAATATTATGTTTTTAATTAATATTTATAAAAAATCCAGCAGTACTGCGTTAACACATACATGCACATTTTTTAAGTGCATAATTTTCACAGTACTTTTATTTCTTCTGTGCTGAAAGTAGGAATCGAACCCGCATATTTAGGTTATAAGCACCGGACGCCATACGTTGTTAAGAAATTTACCACAATACGGCTTAAGATAAAAAAAAAACTTAAAATTCTCTTTAAACATATCATAGTTAAAATAGACGTGTCACAAAATTAAACAGATTTATAGATATGCAAGCTTTTCATAATATTAAAGCATCCATTCTTCACTACGAGCAATGATGGAGGTATTCGGTGAACATTACATTCATTTATATAAATTATTAATATTATTGTAATCAGAAACATCATTTTTAATAATTACACCTATCATACAAACTATAATTATATCCTTCAGTAGCAACTACCTATTAATAAATACATGGTTATTTATTATTAAATAACAATGTTATAATGACATATAAATTACTAGTTATAAAATTGCTTCGACCGCCCACGTAGATGAATGTTAAGGTTTGTTTAGCAATTTATTTGCAGATGCCACTACGGTAGGTATATGTAATCTAAACTGAAGTCAATTATTTTTAAACTATTAAAATGTGTAAAATAAAAAAAATATAATATTATTATTATTATCAGATTTAACCTCAATTACGCATTGTATGTGTTGTAAAAAAACCGCAATATTTTTTGATATATATTTATGTTTGTTATTACCACGACAACGCAGTCTACCGGCAATGCTTGTAGTAACTATATTTATTATTTCCTGGGGACCAACTCCCATCTCTTAATTCAGTCTTATTTTAACCTTACATTAACAATTTTAATAAAAAATAAATACGCATGATTTGCACAACCCTGTCGTGGCAGATCTATTCTGACACGTTCAGTGCACATTTCTGTGTCGCTACAAAAGTGTTGGCTACAGTTGAGTAGATTTTAAAATGTAATGCTGGCACCTATCTGGCTCAACGATTAAGCATTGCAATTCAACGGGGCAATGCTACCAGAATGCTGGGTACGCTGCCAACTGGAAGTGGCTAGATCATTTGGACTGCCTGTGAATCTGCATTAACCTATAGGTTATCTAAATGCTTTTATTGTAGTGGCTGTACTTCATGGTTGGTAGTATTTTTTTGTAATAGCTAACTGAGACATATTTAGGAATGTGATAAAGCCCCCATATCTTCACGCGGGAGTCGTAAGAGGCGGCGAAGAGATTGAAAAATATCAGAAGGTGGCTAACAGCAACACAGAATAAAAATGACCAGAAGGATCACTCCGCAATGCCACTCCAATAAAAAGCACTCTAACTACGAAGGAATAAGGTACACTTCAGATCGCAAGGCACGGAGTTCCTAATATTGATATTCACCTACAACGCGTCTATCTATCGCCTAGTCACGAATAGCTCTGATCTCTTCTGACGCGGCACGCACCGTGGAATAATCCCGTCCGGACGGATACCCCGATGTACCTGTGGTTTTGTACCTAAGGTGTGGAGTGAGCAACGCCTGACAAGGCCTTCCGAAGAACTGCCATTATAAAATGCATCCCAAGAGTACGGATTATGGCATTACATATTAGGCAGGATTGTTCAAATGAGGACGTTATGGATTTGAATGAATGATAAAAGTCAATTAGGGAGTAAGAAAGTATGAAAAGTATTGCTTTTCAATATACAACTAGCTTAAACAAATGTAGCGTGAATGATTCATGGCAATCTTATTAAACTCTTATTAATAATGTTATCTTAATGCAGTCCCTTAATTAAACGATTTTCTCTGTATGGGCTTAATCTGCATAGCAAGATTTTAATTAAAATTACTTTCTACCGTCGAACTTCGATCTTATTTGGCAAAGGAAAAGGATTTTTACATCCTATTAGGGCCAGCAGCGGTTTAACTGAGCAATGTAACGCGACTTACAAGTTAAAAAAAACTTGTTTAAACTATGTCAAATTTAAAAGTGATTGTTCAGTCATTAAACTTAATTAAGTGTTTACATGAAACCAAATGGGATTTTGATCTCTCAAATTTATGAGTTATGTAAGGAGGAGGAAAACTTTTTTCTTTTAAATTAAGAATGTTGTTTAAGGTTGTATTCCGAAAGACCCTGCCGACTGCAACTGCAAGCTGCAAGTGCCGCGCGCCTGGGCCGCTACTACAATTCAACGAAGTTCCGTTTTTCGTATTCGAGCGACACATAAGACAACGAAAATCTTATTTCCGGTACGAAGTTCGTTCGTTTAATATAGTCTATGGTCAGACCGCATCGATCATCACAAATCTTGCCCGCTATGGAATCTCCCATACGACTCTGCGAACGTTATTGTGCCATAATCAGTTTTAAGTCTTAATGAAGAGAAATTAAAGAACATTTTCCCATAAGAGTCTGAGAATCCTAGTTATGGAGCTCAGCGAGAGGTGTCGCTACTGTTCTAGAAAATACAGGTTATATATTTAAAATTTACGTGAATGTCTTTGTTCTTCATAGGAATTTATATTCTCATTAGTATTTGTGTTCTGTCTGCATATTTAGAACTTCACTTTGACTACTTATAAGGGAACGAATAAATTGTAATTTTATATTTAGAATATGTGCAAACCATACGAATCTGATTTAAAAAATAAGTTATTCGTAAATAAAATCTGAACTACAGTGTGTTCCGGCAGCAGTCCTTAAAAGCCAGTAAAATTACAGACACATGAGACCTAACAACTATATCTCAAGGTGACGGTGCACCCGTCACCTGCAATTCATGACTTTTGATGAAGTACGTCTCAGTGTGACGGGCACTGTCCAATTCGTGTTTTAGAAATGCATCAGTTATCATTAACATCTGCATGTTAGTCCACTTAACATCAGGTGGGCCTCGGGCTTGTGCCGTCATAATAAAATAAAAATAAAATACGGGCTAATAATACATCTAAAAGATAAAAAAGATACAGTTTGTCTCATAATATAACAGTTAATATGCGACACAATCTCTTTGATAATTTAATTTTGAATAACGTACACCCCAGGAGGTAATGAGAATAATTTAGACTAGTGTGCACGTAGTGCTTGCCATACAAACGTAGTTTCGTCATATCTTTAAGACTAAGAGCCTGTTTCAGAATATTTGAGTAAGTTCCCGTTATACTACCCAGAACATAACATAACTGAATGATAAAAATGACAGTTAACATGCAGCGCGTCTCAAGCTTTAACCGATGGGTAGGCTAAATCGATGACTGGGAAACGCAAAGATAATGTTTTATTTATTAAATATGTTCTGGGTAATATAACCGGAACTTAAGTACTCGAACATTCTGCAACAGGCCCTAAGTGTTCAACATCGGTCAAATTTTGCATGAAATTCTTTGAGTTACTGCATTTGGATTATTTTAATATTTAGGCTGTACCATCACATTGTAAATTTTACATAACGCCCGCCGAGTGAATAAGCTTACAACATTACAACGAAAGAAAAAAATATATAACAGTATTTGACCCCATGAACAATTTTTTTTTTTTTTTAAGCCTGATGGTTTAGCCTTTGACCACTATCTCACCTGATGGTAAGTGATGATGTGGTCGAAGATGTCATTCAGGCTAACCTAGAAGTACTGGCTCTCAAGGACAGCTGCCGGAACACACCGTTAGGTGTTTGGCGACAGATTTTCTACTTGAGGGTGGTAGCTAGCCAGGCGGGTATTCGCAAAATGCCCTACCACCATGCTATAACGACTGCCATCCTAAGACAACAACCGGGACCGACGGCTTAACGTGCCCTCCGAAGCACGGAAACGCTCAGTAGTAATGTCACTAGCGGTCACCAATCCAACTCATGACCGCGGGCGACGTTGTTTAACTTTGCTGATCGGTTGAGAACAGCTAAGTAAACTCCGCTACGAGCGCTTCAAAAAAAATACCTCTTATCAAATATAAATTTTTGGTATAAGCAAGAAATCCCCGTGATGTGGCCAGGTACTTATTTATATATAGACTGGACTTTACGCATGATGCTGAGCTTTTACAGAAGACCATAGTGCCTTTGTTATACATCTTTACACCACTGTAAAAGTGGTGTAAAGATAAACAATTATCGTGGTGACCATTTCCAAAAGCATTTTGAATTCTATCACTGCAGTCTTGTCTAAGAAAACACTTAAATTCATAGATAGATATGATAAATCTAAGTTTATAGAAATATTTTCGAGTTAATCCCATTTCAGCTAAAAGCTGAAATGCATAAAAAAAATCACAAGTGAAACTTTTGTCAAAACTTAATCTTATTATAAAAAAATTCAATAATTTTTACTTGATTTAAATTTTTAATTTAACGTTTAGTTTAACGAGAGCTTTAACAGCCCGAGCCAAAGGGGGCTACAAGTTAATGCTTACATGCTTAAGTTATACTCTTGTATTTTAATGTGAGTATCTTGGATGGGTATATAAAATTAAGGACTTTTAATAACGCATAAAGCATATTAAATTTTTTTTTATGCTTAGTAAATAATTAAAAAAATATTTCAATATGCTTTACGCTAGAAGTTAATTAAACAAGTTTGAAAAATTTAAAAAAGTAAAAAAAACCCGATTGTAAATTATTTTTAAAAAGTGGTTAACGCATAGCAATTAAAGCTGCAAAATATATATAATTATGGATTTTTTTAAAAGCCCTTTAATTTGACATACCATTCGATAGGTTCGGAAAAAAAATATCCCATAATAATATGGCGTCTAAAATCCGCCAGTTTGTTTTTTATTTTTTTATGTATCTAATGTCAATTGCGCTATCAAGACTAATCTAACCATATCATATCCATTAAAATCGGTTAAGCCACTAAGAAGTTATAATGGAAGAAACTCACAAACGTACATATATACATGAACCCTGAAAACATAACACGCCTTTTTTAGGCAGTCGTGTAAAAAGTACAATTACACAGTATTTCAGTTACCATAAATTTTGCTATTTATACATTTCAAACCCATTCATTATCACTTTATAATCTTAAGTTTACTTTAACAACACAACTAGAGAAAAACAATCTATATACCATATCTAAGTATGAGAGATATCCCAACAATGACATACTACGTTTTTGAAACGAGATGGGTGGTCGAAGTGTTTGATCGTTAAAATGCCAATAGAATACTTGGAACATACGTGACTGGGATTCAAACAGTGTAAATACTGCATCAGAAATTGCTTAGACTTAAATAAAAACTGATAGAACATCTTTAATACCATCCTTAGAATGTAGGTTCGACCACCATAGTTGATCGTGTTTGAAGTTATCGATAGCATGTTTAATTTGTAAAACTGACATCTGTTGTGGAATACATGTAACTAAGTGTATAGTAGCTAATTTTCCTGAAAATTCTTCAACAAACAAACTTCACAACACTAGACTAGTTTCACTTTTAAAGTAGTATAACAATAAGTTTTGACAAAAATGTTACTTGCGATTTCTTTTTATGCATTTCAGCTTTCAGTTGAAATGGGATTAACTCGAATATATTTTTATATAGGTACTTAGATTTATCATATCTATCTATGAATTTAAGTGTTTTCTTAGACAACACTGCAGTGCTAGTCTTCAAATTGCTTTTGGAAATGGTCACCACGGTAATCGTTTCTTTTTACACCACAATAAAAACAAAGCAATGATGGCTCGGTGGCATTGGCTATGGACTGCCGTGCAGCAGGTCCTTGGTTCGAATCCCACCGCGGGCTTGAGCTTTACCGAAATAGCATTTTGCGAATGCCTGCCTGGCTAGCGAGCACCCTCAAGTAGAAAATCTGTCGTCAAGCATCGAACGGCATTCCGGCAGCTGTCCTTGAGAGCCAGTAATTCTAGGTTAAGTCTAGGTGAGATTGTGGTCAAAGGCTTACTTATAAGCAATAAAAAAAGACTCCTTCTTGGAGCTAGATGGTACTCTCAATCTGGGAGAGTACCATCGTAGTGTCAGTTATTTTGGTTCAAAGCGGTAGTGTGCACTTCCTCCAATACCATTATTGTGCTAGTAGTTCTAGATAAAGTCGTGTTTACCTACCATCCTCGATCACAGAGTCACTCGGCATCAGGTGATGGTAATTAAGGTGTAACTCAAAAAGACAAATTTTGAACATGTTTTTGGTAAGAGTGTACGATTTATAGATAGGAGGAATACAGGTATAAATTAATTAAAATAAAAACCGACTGTAATTTATATATTTTCGTTAAATGTTTTATCGTTCCATTGAAATTAAATATATATATGGAATCATTTTATAAAGCCCTTCGTTTTGATACCCCACTCGATGGGTCTTTCTAACGCTATCATTTTAATAATTAAAGATGGCGTTAGAAAGATCATCGTGTAAAATTTGTATTTCCATAACCGATAACAACAACTTTTTATGAGGTTAATGCCTTTATTAACAAAACACTTCAAGCTATTCATACAACACTACAGCTACGAACACTGAAAGCATTTAGGAAACCAAAAGGCCATTGCAGGACTGCAGATAGTCCAAATGCTCCAGCCTACCAGTTGTCAGCGTGCCCAGCATGCTGGCAGCATTAACCCTTGGATTTCAATGCTTACTAGTTGAGCAATTAAATGCCATGTACCTAGCTAGTTGGCTTATAATTATCTCGCAGATGGTGCTTATATTAGAAGATCCGCCTCGGAGATAAAGCTATCATAAATATAACATAAATATAACTATATAATAAATTTAAACTGTTCTTCACGGCAGGCTCGGTTCAATCCCTTAGTACATACCCCATTAGTGCATACAAACTATAGTGCAAACGCGTACCTGGTGCGAGTGAGTAGAAGTTTCAATGCGGCAGATAAACGTTTAGATATAGACTTATACTGTTCAAGCATCGCATTGGCGAGGCGGCGGCTTGGTAGCGAGTTTTTTGCTTAAAATGTGTTTTTTATATGAATTACGATTATTTTGTTTTTTGTTATAAATTTTCTATTTTGTTATAAATTTTACCTTGTAAGCAAGTTCGAGAGTAGTAAGTTGTTTGCTCTAATTAACTAAGAAGTAAGTGTTCATGGTCAAAATTAATCTATCATATTGTTAAACGCGTTGTCCTATAATTGGCCCCCAGTTTCTAAAAAAAATTTTATTTAAAATTGTAAAATAGGCTGTTGGATGACCACTAAATAAATAAATAAATAAATCTTCATCTGAGGTGAAATGAATCCCTCACTTAACTCAGTATTTTACTCTAAAATCCATCGCTACCTGGGGTTAATAACTAATTCCCTTGGTCCACCCGGGAATAAGCCCTCGGAAGGATACTTATGCACGGGATACACGTATCAGCCGTAACGTTAGACACTGCTTAATCCTCTTCGCTCCCCTTGCTCTCCCCATAATCTACTATTACTTTATTCTCGGTTTAGGTCCTTATGTATGAATTGACGAAGATTAACTACACTGTAGAGTAAAAGATGGTATAAGCCACAGACCTAGGATTTTTTCGCTACGCTCAACAGACCTACGAAGTGTGGGAGTGAAAGGTCCTAAGCTGCTACAAACCGTCGCGAGAGAAAAAGAGATAGTGAAACAAGAAGACGGTATTTCATCTTTTACTCGAGTAAGAGGCCATAGCGTCCCGGCCTCTTCCAAGTCGGCGCGAATTTTGTGTATTTGCTCAAATATCTTACGATTAAAATATAAAATATGTTTTCTGCAAGCATGTGGTGTTGTTCAGTGAGTGAATGTGAGGTTACAAGACATAGTAAACAGAATATATACACGTTTCACAGGTAATTTATGTTTATTTGTACTGCTTTTTGGATAATCATTATTTCGTCATTTTGTTTTAAAATGAGTAAAAAGAATATGGAATATTAGATAATAGGTTTCTCTTCATACTTATCATCAAATTACATTGCTAAATGAAGAATTCGTTGGTATTTTACGAAAAACTATAAAACATTTGTTTACGATAGGGCTTGACAAAGTCCTGACGTCATAAGTATCGACAAAGTCGATAGTTTATGTCTGATCTGTAGGTTCGACGTGACTGCTCGGGTACATATTCGAACCACAAAAAATACCGGTAGTTAGTTTAATCATTAATTAGTTAAAAAATAATATAATTACATAATAATTAGCGAGAAGTTGACAGATTTAGTTGACAGTTTATAGCTTACGAATAAGGGAGTAAATAATTATCACAAGGTATATCATTCAAAATTTATTATGATGTTTTCTGTGAAAAGTTCCCCTAACACTCAATAAATAATTGGAAATATCTCTGACTTCTGTCATAAAATATTAGTATCTTTATACAAATGGCTATTTAACAGAATTTGAAATAACTATATGCACGCGTATAGTAATGTTTGTGTTCTTACAGATTACCAACAAATTTTCAGTATGTGATAAAAGGGTTCGGATTATTGACGCAATCTAAATAAAAACTCTACAGTTTGTAGTAAACTTTGAGTCAAAATGCTTCATACAAAGAAAACATCGATGTATACTAATGAAAGACTCAATACCAACTTTTAATGTCCCTGAATGCATAAAGCTGTGTAAATGGTAGTCAATAGCTTTAGGAAAAGATAATTTGTAGTAAAATACATGGTCAAATATTTTTTTTTCATGTAAAGACTGTAGGGTATGTTGAGTCAATCTAGTAACCCTTCCCTTAGCGTCCCCGGTGCAATTAAATCTACAATACTCGCTTCATTGCAGCGCTGGATAGCTATGACTATCCTGACACAAAATAATTTTTATTTTTCCTTTCAGATCAAATTGAAAATAAGACGGCCATGACCTTACTTAAATAGAGATATATTGCCACCGTTAGCCATTACCTGCCCTTCAAATCAAGTACTGTCTCCAAGGAAAAATACTGTTCTAAATTGTGATAAAAATTACAGAAAAAATTTTGCTCTTAAGAAGTTTAAAAGCTGAAACAAAAATAATGATAAAACGGCTTTTAGACTTAAAAGCAGACTTTAAAGAATTATATGTTTTGTAGGCCAGTTAGTAAAGATCATCAAAATTATGTACACATCGTCATTTCTACAGCCCAATGAGCTATGTTTACACAAGGGACAAATTCGACCTTTGCTTACCACATGTGAATGCTTTACGCAAATGGTATTCAGATAAATGTAATTTAATAATTTACAGCAAATATACATGCAGCTTAATGATCTTGTTAATGGTAATCATAATACTTAGTAATGGTAAGTTTTATTTCATCTTGTTACGATGAAGTTATAGTAGTTTACTTTTAAAAATGCTGTACCATTTTAGACCTACAATAAATGCATTTGACTTTAACTTTGAATGAGTTTTATTTTAAACAGATCAAAAAGGGAGCAGGTTCTCAATAAGGTTGTATTCATGTTATGATATTTGGTTTGATTTTCATTTGAAAACATCGTATTTTGTTTGAAAGGATATACTTTAAGATTCATCCCTTTGAAATTTCATAATAATCAGTTAAGTAGTTTGGTTTTTAAATCATAATAACTTGAAAAATAAGTTGTTCAGGTTAATGAAATTGCATATATTGCATTTCTGTGATTTCAATATTGTTTACGATCATTACAATCGTCTCAATGAACTATATAGGGCATAATTTCAAACGAATGTGTTCTAAGATTCAACAAGTAAAACTGTCGATAGTATTACGCTCGCGTCATTACAACACTATATCACTCACACATTTATATTTCATTTTTTGTTACACTATTCATCCGTCACTGTTGGTCTTGTACATCCTAAGCCTATGGTATAAGCAGATGTTCTATGTCAATGTTTTGTCAGGTATATTCGGTCCTAACGTTTCGCCTTCGCTTCGCTTGCTCTCTTTCGTCGGCTTCGAGAAAGTAACCCGAAGAGACGCCATTCTATTAGCTTTGTAAGAAACAAATTTCCGCCAATTTATCTCTTTCGAAACACGTTCTAATTGGCTAAGCCACCACCACGTGATTTATAGTGATGGGACGTAATGAATGTGCAAATTTAATCGATATCGATATAGTGCATATTTAGAACATCAACGTGGTAATATATCTATAAACATCTTAAGCGTTGAGTGTGAATTCTATTTATGCTTGGCTGTAAGAAGTAGGTAAACTACTGTGTAACAAAACCTAATTTGTAAAGTTACCACATTACAACATCAAATACACTCATAAACTGCTGTACTGGCAGGATTGTCCACTTCCGAACACATCCTCCACCATTTAGGGAGGGTTTGCCATAATTCCTACGCTTGGCAGGCGTCTTGGGGATCGCAATTTAAGATATCAGTTCCTCAGAAAGCGCTGCTGCCCACCTTCCGGTATTTTACCTCTAGTTGCCTCTAACAACACCAATGACACCGATAGCAATAGTGGAGTGAAATTCTAACACGGCACCCCACGGGATACTTATCAATTAATACTTATAAATTAACATGAGTCACTTACCGTGTCTATTCTACTAAGTCTATTTTTAATGAAGTCAGCGCATTTTAGCTAAGCCACATAATGTAAGTTAATATTTTAGTTTTCACATCTATCAATAAGAGAGAATAAAATACAGAAGAAATATGAAGCAGTGATGGCTCAGTGGCATTGGCTATGGACTGCCGTGCCGCATGTCCATGGTTCGAATCCCGTCGCGGGCTTGAGCTTCAAAGCATGGTGGAAGGGCATTTTCCGAATGCCCGCCTGGCTAGCGACCACCCTCAAGTAGAAAATCTGTCGCCAAGCACCTAACGGTGTGTTCCGTCCGGCAGCAGTCCTTGAGAGCCAGTGAAATTACAGGCACATGATACTTAACAACTATGTCTCAAGGTGACGGGCGCAGTGCAATTCGTGACTTGTGACGAAATGCATCTGTTATAGGCAGAGGTTCGTCCGCTTAACATCAGGTCTCGTGCTTGATCCGTCACAATTACATTAAAAAAAGACTAAAACAACGTAAAACATTATAAATCATTGTAACTTATAATTTTACCAAACTCATTCTAGCTTACCAAATATTGTTTTATAAGCTTTAAGTTATATATATAGGTTATAAATAAAGTAATTAGGTACTATGTTTCGCATCTCTTAAATTAAGTAAAATATTAAATGACTCCCTGAATAATCTAATCAAATATCAAACTACGACATTATTGAAAAAAATTACATCGCTGAGTATTAAGAAATTCGGTATTTGAAAATAATAAAATTGGTTTATTATATAAGGCTTTCTTCGAAGTGTAACAGGTTAAGGTATAAAATATGTATTTGGGTGTGTTTAGATATACATAAAACTAATTCAAACTAGTAAAAAAAGATCTTTTATACAATACATATAAAAATTGAATAATAAATATAATAATGGCTATAAGTGTATAGGTGTAGTAGATATTTTACTAACTATGTAAGACAAAACTATATAGGTAGAAATTAATAAGCTGTACGATGTCTGTTTAAATTCCACTGAATCTTTTAGAAGCAGTGATGATCCAGATGAATATGAATTTCCGTGTAGAAATTCCATGGTTGGAATCAAAAATTGACCATAAGAAGGGTAACATAATATCGACAATTATCTATATAAAATCGATATATACCATCATAAGCACTGTAATCACAACACTACGAGGAAGGATATTTTAAATTTAGAATGTGCCCGGTATAACACACTAGTTGCCAGATAGACCGAACCGTGAATTCCACTCTCGAGGTTAGTTTCTCGATGTTCGTCGGGAACACATTTCATACCTAAGTACAGTGATTTTGTCGCATTCAAAATGCTCGGACCGATTTAAGTCACGAATGAATTCTGTTTCAATACGTATCTGAAATACTTGCATTGTGTCCAACGCTAGCAACATTCATCGAATTCATATTGCCTAATGTAATGACACACGTAACTATTTGTCAAAGTACTACATTCTTATTGACATTAAGGGACATGCACAATATTGGTTTCAATTTGGTAATTAAAACAGCATTTATACACTTAATACCTACATCAGAATATAGATACGCATGCGCAAACATAGACGAAGACGAAGACACAGATAAAGATGAAACGGACTTTCGTATTCGAATTTCGAATAGACGATATAAATGAATTAATGAAGTATTAGTAGCTCATATTAATTATAATTATAATTAATAATATCGTAAGTATTATTTTGGTAGGTCGTATGTTTTTAGGTACAAAGCAACATGTATATCGACGTTATCCGTGTGGACGGAATTATTCTACGGTGCATGCCGCGTTAGAAGAGATCAAAGCTATGCGATAGAAATACATAAGCCTTGTAGGTGAATATAAATATTAGGAACTTAGTGTTTTAAAAAGTGCACTTTTCTTCTTAAAACACGAAGGTACCAAATAAGACTTTCGAAATAATCAGAATTCAAGAACAGTTAGATAAGTAGTTGTTCGGTTAGCCTTTTCTACGTACATAAATATAAGAGTTTCCTATAGAGGTTTTTTTAAACGGCCGTATGTATGCCTTTACTAACAAAATACTACGAACTCTAACACTACAGCTACTACAATGAAAGCATTTAGACAACCTAAAAGTCATTACAGACTTACAGGCAGTCCAAATGCTACAGCCTACTATCAGTTGGTACCGTGCCATTGGTGGGAGCATTGGCCTGCTGATTTGCATAGCTTATTCGTTGAGCTAAAAAGTGAGCTTTTTTGAGTTCCTAGAGTATATCAACGCAGTAACTTGGAACACACCTTTATACACATATATGAGTATTGTTATATAAAATTGTACTTGTAATAAATACGGGCTAAGTTTGTGCGGTGCCGGGCTAAAATGTCACCCCCCCATCTCTACCCATGGGGGTCGTAAGAGGCAACTAAGGTTAACACACCAGATGGAAAGCAGCGCTTTCTGATGCACTGATATCTCACAATGCGATTTCAGACGCCTGCCAAGCGTGAGTATTATGGTAAACCCTCCTATGACCCCATAATGGGGGATGTTGTGTTCAGCAGTGGACAATCCGGCTGCTACAGTAATAAATAAATAGTATTTTAGCATTCGCCTACCAATGTACGTTTGCCTATAACTAAATATTCCAATCATGTCGACCAGGTGCGATTGTAGCCTGATTCGGCATAAGATATATGTATGAAATACTTGTCTCTGCGGCGGCTTGTAGCTAGAGCTGGAACATAATGATAGTGCACGATGTTGCTGACATTTTAGACTCTGTAGTATTTAAATAAATGCAGTTACGAGGTTTTAGAAGTAAGGTGTGTGACTATGTTTTTTTTTATGCCTGATAGGTTAACCTTTGACCACTATCTCACCTGATAGTAAGTGATGATGTGGTCGAAGATGTTGTGCATGATAACCTAGAATAGGCTCTCAAGGACAGCTGCCGGAACACACCGGTAGGTGCTTGGCGACAGATTTTCTACTTGAGGGTGGTAGCTAGCCAGGCGGGCATCGCAAAATGCCCTACCACCATGCTATAACGACTGCCATCCTAAGACAACAACCGGGACCGACGGCTTAACGTGCCCTCCGACGCACGGAAACGCTCAGTAGTAATGTCACTAGCGGTCACCCATCCAACTCATGACCGCGGGCGACGTTGCTTAACTTTGCTGATCGGTTGAGAACAGCTAAGTAAATTTCGCTACGAGCGCTTCAAAATATAGTGAGGAATAGCGTTTTATATATAAGAAATAAATGTGGAGTGAATGAAGATATAGAGAGATTAGATAGATTAACTCTTTATTGAACAACTTAAACTAAACCACAATTCAAAATATGTATTAGCTGATAAAAGTGAACAATAGGCGGCCCTATCGCTCAAAGCAATCTCTTCCAGACAACCTTTGAATGGAGAGGAGCAAGTTTTGACAAGGGATGGTGGTGCATAAACCGAAAACGATCGGTCACAAAACGAGGTAGTGTGTGGAGCGAATTTAAGCATATAAGATTCTCTGATGACTGTAAGCAAAGATAATTAGAGGCATTAAGATATTCAAAGTAAGTAGAGGACAGTAAGCTGATTCATTTTAAATTTTAAATACTATTAAATTATTTTCTATGCTCTCCGAGCCTGCCTGTGATGTGAGCGGACACTTAGTCATCGCTACCTTTTAATAATTATGCCATAACTAGCTACCCCGCCGGTTACACCCGCGTGGTGATGGATGATGGTGATAAAAGTATTGTATGTGTTAATCCAGTGCCTAATCTACCTCCATACTAAATTTCATAAAAATTGGTGTAGTTGTTTGAGCGTGAATAAGTAATAAAAATACAAACACACACATAAACATTCGCCTTTATAATATTAGTTTTTTAAAGATACATTTTGAAGATTGGACGAGAACTTGGAGTGTAAAATTTTCCGCGAATGTGCGTAGTACTTGCTAACACTCATACTTCTAAATCCAAAACGGGTCCATTCACGCAGGAATAAACATCAAAATAATAATATTTAGACGAACTTGTGTTACACTCATGCTCTTTAACAAAAATTTCGCCTAATATTCCGTACAAAGAAACCCAATTTTTATATAGAATCCGGTATTATCATCGTGAATTCCGTCTCTTTCACAGACGACGAGTTGGTCATTCCGCGATTTTGATACCAGTTATCAATAGAGCTTCAGAGTTGTTAATCTCTTCACAATCGTAACAACCTGGTTAAAAAAAAACGAGAATGTAAATAAAAAAAAACGTAAACGACTTCCATCACTGAATAGTAAGAGTAAGAACTTACGCAATTTCGTTTACTTCAAGAACATATTTGTTCCAGTTATTCGAATTTAAAAACCAAACTATTAAAACAAATTTGCTAAACTATTGAAATATCTATAGGAGCAAATTAAAAAAACAAACAAGAATTTACACTTTTATGGTCACAAAAATAAGAAAAATTACAACTGAAATGAAACCCTCGTCCTATTTTTGAAGTCGGTTAAAATACATTTTCGGCTACGCAATACACTTCTGTTGTGAAAATGGAGGATAATATTTTTTCCAACAGGACACTGTCATCAGACTCATAAATTATCTGGAAGTGGTACGATTAACAAAATAATTTGGATGTTTCTTGGTAAGAGAATTAATTGCTGCGATCGTTTGCGAATTCACGGCATTTCCTGTAATTAACTGTATAATTCATTGCCTGATCCCGAGCGATTTTAAATCTGTATTTCATTGAAGGATGTGAAACTTAAGAATGTCGTATAAGAATTCGGTTGAGTTGGGAATTTTGGTGGTTTGAACTTTTTTGGATCGGTTTATGGACTTGCTAATGAAACTGGGAGAATTTTTTATCTTTTCAAAAAGTAAGCACATCTGTTTGTTGATTTCGCCATATTAAATAAATCTATCCATAACTCTCGAAGTAATTATTGTTATAACAAAAAAATGCACTGAATTAACAATATAATAATGTGTTTGAAGTCGGCTAGAAAAAGCTACATTTTATTTTATGAGCACGATTATGAAAAGTTTTTTTTATTAATGAATAGATTTAGCCGTCACATTGCGGAAATCCGTATTTATACCAAATATTTTAAGAAAACATTAAATTTAAAATACACTTAAATAAATGTCTAGTGACGATTTCCCCTAATTTTCCTGTGAAGCCATGTAGAATCGGAACGCGTCGAAAATCCGTACGTGGCGTTTATGAAGCCATTATTTTTTTTAATTAATTTTTATTCTAAAATATACGTTATTCTTTCATCTTGTTGGTTATCATTTTTATTTTATATTACATGGTATAAAGTTTTTCAAACTTAAACCATTATTAAACCAAAAGTTTTCGTATGGCTTGTACATACCAGTTGCCAAGGAATATGTACCTACCTAAAAGTTAGATTGGCATTCAAGTATTCAGATTCAATTAAATATTAATATAAAGTTATTAATAATGTTAATTGATATCGTGACTTTCCCGAATGAATGCACTCGTTTATCATTTTCAAGGCGCGAATGTTTTTAATTAAAATTATCTAATTGAATTTTTTACTTCGACGATCATCGTTTTATATTAAAGTCGAATTCTGTAGACTCTTGTTCGTATATAACATTGCTAAAAAGATTCGACGAAATAAGTCTAGTGCAAATAATACGCACTTAAAATACAGATCAAAGCAATTAGGGATCATGCAGAACACAACTAAAATTAAGGTTTGTGTCTTTATGACGCTGTCCATACAAAAATAATTTCGTCATATTTTCAAATCCAAGAGTTCAAGCACTGTGACATTTTGCATGCATGTTCTTTAGCTTAATATTTATGCTTCCGGATTGCCAGTTGCAAAAACCGGAGCCTTTTACTAAGCCTACGGTGCTCATCCATCCAACCCTATCTTTAAAGGACTGTATCTTTTGAATCGTAATAGGTAGCCGGTTAAAATTTTCAGACAACAACATACAACAAAATATGCTCAGAATTATTTCTGGGTTCGTGATTTTTCTCCGATGAAACTAGTAATATACCAGCGGGCCTAGCAAGGACCGGAGACATATCTCCCCGGGAGAGGATAAAATCTTCTCATATTTGCAATATTTTCTAACTCAGACCATGGGCGCGAAGTAAGAAGTGGGTATGTATCCACGGTTGATAAATCCTTTCTCTCTATTATTGTCGCTACAGATTATAATTTTTTTTAACATATAATGGTACCAACTTCTAACACTGAAAAGTATAAAATAACTTGTTAAAGTCGGCCCATGCTGATTTAAAACACTCTGAGAACACATTTTCATGGTCCGACTTCAACAAGTTATTTCACACATTTCAGTATTAGAGTCGGTTCCATTTTTATTGATACTCTTTTTCAACCTTTTTAGTGATAATTACTGGTTTAACGATCGATTAATCAATACCTTTCACCATACAATACCTTTCACCATCAACAACATTTGCAGTTACCATCTAGGTAGTTCAAGCATTGTT
Organism: Plagodis pulveraria; assembly: GCA_963890685.1. Taxonomy (NCBI): domain Eukaryota; kingdom Metazoa; phylum Arthropoda; class Insecta; order Lepidoptera; family Geometridae; genus Plagodis; species Plagodis pulveraria. Next base: position 9,784,398 of record OY982963.1, read on the forward strand.
CAGCTAGTTGAGTGTAAGTTAAAAACTACTTGACCGATGAAATTTATGACGGACCACCTTAGAGGTATACTCTTTTCAATAAATAAAGAATTATCAAAATTGGACTACTCTGCAAAAAATTATGCGTGGTCTTTTATAACAATATTTACGCGGCGTAGTGAGAACCTCCTCCTTTTTAGGAAGTCGGTTAAACATTAAATAGCAAATATCAATATTGTCCATTGATGCTAGACCTGCAAGGCGCCCGAACGTAGTTACCCCAGGTATATAATATATAAGATGGTGAATGCTAACGCTACCCCATCTCGCCCCCACTAGGCGGCAGACTGCTCATCCCGGGTTTTTAGTGGGTAACCTCACTTACTACCCCCCTGTGGGGGTAGTAAGGCCCCTCAGGCGAGGACTCCCACATAACCTCTCTGCTCCCCCCGGAGCCGGGTGGTATCCATAAAGGATATTCCAGGGTCAAAAAAAAAAAAAAAGGTATATAATATATATTAGAAAAGGATGCAAGCGTACAGTAACTTTTAAGGGATCCGTGCCCATAGGGTAAAAATGGGACCCTATTACTGAGACTTCGCTGTCCGTCCGTCCGTCTGTCTGTCACCAGGCTGTATCTCAAGAACCGTGATAGGTAAACAGTTGAAATGTTCACAGATGATGTATTTATATTGCCGCTATAAAAGAAATACTAAAAATAAAATAAATATTTAAGGGAGGCTCCCATACAACAACTTGATTTTTTACCGTTTCTTGCTCGATACTAATAACGGGACAGGTAGACACTTTAACTATTCACAGAATATTTAGTTACGGAACCCTTCGTGCGCGAGTCCCACTCGCACTTGGCCGGTTTTTTATAAATATTTTATTATTAACTGTCAAAGAACACGATGCAAATATGCGGCCAGAAATCACATCTCCAATCAAACCTCAGCCAAAACTCCAACCATATCGAGAACATTCACTACTCAGAAGCCAAATCAATACAATTTTTTCCCAGACTGATGAAACGATCAAACTCATCGCTTAATGGGCGGACCACCCGCGGAGTATTCTTGTAGCGATGCCATATCCGCTGATTTATTACATCTGCGGTCATAAGTACCGTGGTTCACTTGCCCTTTAGGAATGGTCATGGATTTTGAGAACTTCAGTATTGGGTGGTAATTAATGGGTTCTTAATGAGGTTGATGGATCTTTTTTTCGACTGGATCGTTGGTTTTTAGAATCTTGAGGTTTTGGGTTGAGCTGTAAGGGATTGTTATTGGATTTCAAACAAAGAGAAGCACCGAGAGACAAAACAAAGAGAGGCACCGAGGTTTAAAGGGTGCAAATGTACTTACGAATTTTTTGTCTAGTATTCTAAGTTTTCTCGACATTTTTTCCAAGAAGAAAGATAAATAATGAATAGATTCAGGTGTTACTTTGCGGAAATCCATTTTTAATAATAACAAATATTTTAAATGTTTTCTTAAAATACTTTTAAAATATTTGTTATATGTATATTAAGAAAGATAAAATTAGGTAGTTGTTTTTATATTTATAATAAAATGTATATATAATTATATTATACATTTTCAGCATATAGCAAAATAAGGGCTGTATTCACCCAAATACAGTTACTTGTTTAGTTTATCCGTAGCCTTTTCATTCGCAAACTTCCGCAGACTTATGAAAAGTGTTCGGTCTTATTTTTTTCACCAGTTTTGGTTTTGGTTTAAGGATGACAGTCTGAAAAGACACATAAAAAAATGGATAAATATATGGTTTAAAAGTACCTATTATCACAATATTGTTCGCTTGGCGGTACCAAGCGAACAATATTGTGATAATAGGTACTTCGACAAGTTATTTCACACATTTGAATGTTGAAGTCCCTTGCTACTTATCTGATCCAATGTCATTCACTGTCAATGACTATATCATTAAGATAGAAAAATACATCTCAGTTATTGGAGTGTAACTCTAGATTTGATGAAACTTAAATGGGACCACACGGCAAGCAAGCACAAATAATCATCAAAATCGGTTCCCCGTTAAAAGTTCTGAGGTAACACACAAAAAAAAACATACGAATTGATTCCTCTTTTTTCTTAAGTCGGTAAAAATAAGCACATTGAGATCGATTTCTGTCTCAAGACGTGAGCAAATTAGTTACTAGAATATGAATACAGCATTCATTGTACTTGATATAAAATCACAATTTCTTAGTAGACTAACGGCTGTGCTAAATTACTATTATACATAAAACCCTCTCGTATTATGTCGGACGTAAACAAACGGTCGGTTACTATCTATTTATATGACTTATATGGAAACGTAAGAGATATTCCACGTCCTGTGTATTTTGCAGCCATTCAATTCAATATGAGATCTACATTCAATCGAGTATTTTAGATCTTATGAATAGATTCAAGATAAGCGGTATAATAATATAAATATGTTTGTTTATGCTTATAAATTCACGTTTAAAGGCTGGTTTCCATCCTCTAGTTGTAGAAGACCTATTATGGCAACACCTAACGCCGTGTTCCTGATTTTTTGAATTCGTTCTAGGTTAAGCTGTTTACAATTTCGACCAAAAGACTAGAACTATTGGCACTAAAAAAATAAGTATTAAAATTGAGTATTACAATTTGTAAAAACTCGCAAGAAAAGATTGGTAAAAGATGGCTAGCTGCCACTCAAAAGTAATAAATCTGCTGCCAAGGAATTAACGTTTTTTTTTATCTTATAGTGACTGTACAAGCTCAAGGCCCACCTGATATTAAGCGGACAAACCTCTGCCTATAACAGATGCATTTCGTCACAATTCACGAATTGCACTGCGCCCGTCACCTTGAGACATAGTTGTTAAGTCTCATGTGCCTGTAATTGCACTGGCTCTCAAGGACTGCTGCCGGAACACACCGTTAGGTGCTTGGCGACAGATTTTCTACTTGACGGTGGTCGCTAGGCAGGCAGGCATTCGCAAATTCCCTTCGACCATGCGGTGAAGCCCAAGCTCTGGGCGGGATTCGAACCATGGACTTGCTGCGCGGCAGTCCATAGCCAATGCCACTGAGCCATCACTGCTTCAAAAGTGTGTTCAGTGTGTTCCTGCAGCTGACCGTCACGAAAACTCACTTTTTATTTTACTAAAACAACTCGTAACTTCTCCTGTATCGATCGCTTCCATGTTTATCGGTTAGATGACGCTCGTTTGGGGACTACTTAATAAATAGAGGAAAAGAAACCGTTAGGTATACACAGGAAGTTAACAAGTGGTTTGACATTTTCTGATCAACCATCCAAACCTTAATTTTTCGCCCAGTGAGGAAACTCCTATTTCCCATATTTTGTTATTTTAATTTGAACTTATGATTTTATGAATTTATGCCAAAGAAAATGAGCTATTATGAATTAATTAATATAATTTATTTATCCATTTATTTCTACATGAAGGACAATAGATTGTTTAATCGTCTTAAGGGGACAGAGCGATATCTGCAGCCAAACTGAATTGAACTACAAACAAGACTATTTTTTAGTTGTAATTTGGATTATGAACAACGAAAGATTAGTCGTGTTCACTTCGCTTAGATAAATTACAATGTTAGAAGTATGATAAGGGTTGTTGAACTTGAAGACCACCCAAGCAATGCCGAATTTCTGTACCAAATATATGACTTCCTGCCAATAACATTTTTATTAGCACCTTAAACACAGCACCAACACAAGAGGACATAAAAGTTTAAATCGTTAAAAGACAAGCCATAAATGTATGTCTCTGAATCTTTAACAATTAACGTTGTGCTAAAGTGAAACTTTATGGGCTTCAAAAGTTGATGTACGGCAAAATATTAAAGTTCCAAAAATAATGATAATATTTTGTCCAAAACATTTTCCAGTACATATAAGCAAAATGTGGTACTTAGCATGTACGTACTACATGCACAATACATTTAATATAGGACATTGATGCTATTAAGAATTTAAATTTAAACTGGTGAAGTTTTGCTATGGTGAAGAGAGAGCGTACTCTGGACTTTCAAAACGACGTCTAAAACAGACTACAAATGCGTGCTACAAAGATGACGTCATCGCACTGTCGAAGCGTGACGCCCCCGCTGTCGAGGGCGTCATCGACTGACATACCATCGCTGCCCATGTCCCCCGATCTAACACGCCGGACGCTCTCCCCCGATGTTTCGCTCAACTTCGCTCGGCATCGACCGTTGTCGCCCGATGTGTTAGAAGTGTACCGGCCGTTATCGCCCGACTTCGCTCGGAGGTCTCGTTCGCCGGCTCGACCTCGCTCACTCATGGAGTCCTTGCTGGTGGCTAAGATGGAAGCTCTTAGTACGGGGAAGCTGGTCAGGACGGATTCTATGGACAGCTGCAGCAGCTTTGGCTCGATGTCGTCGTTGCCGAGTGACATATGCAGGTGTGACGATTGCCTGCTCGGGATCGTCGACTTCTACATGCCAGCACCGGGTGAAGCGAAGGCGTTTAGAAAGGTATGTTTTACTTCTTAAGTTTTATTTTATGATATGGTGTACAATTTAGCAATTAATATGGACTGCAGATTACAGAGTCCAAGGTTTGAATCCCACCACGGGCTTAAAATTAGAAAATATGTCGCCAAGTGCCTAACAGTGAGATCCAAGAGCTGTCCTTGGAAACCATAGTTATTCTAGTTAAAACCCGTTTACCATCTCATCACATACCAGGTGGTAGGTCTCTTCAGCAAGGAACCGTCTTGGTGGGTACCACCGCAGTGTCAGATATTCTATAATATCTTGAAGCAGTGATGGCTGAATGGCTTTGGCTATGGACTACCGCGCAGCAGGTCCATGGGCTGAATCCCGCCGCGGGCTTGAGCTTCACCGCATGGTGGAAGGGCATTTTGCGATTGCCCGCCTGGCTAGCGACCACCCTCAAGTAGAAAATCTGTCGCCAAGCACCTAATGGTCTGTTCCGGCAGCTGTTCTTGAGAGCCAGTAATGCTACGTTTTAAGCCTGTTAACACCTTCGATCACATCATCATTACTTACCATCGGGTGAGATTTTGGTCAAAGGCTTAATAATAAGCAATAAAGAAAAAAACGCCTGGCATAACGCCTGTACATAATATTTGGGTGTGGAAATAAGAATTAACGTCTCGGGGTGATGAGCGCAGCACAGGGTCCAGAAGAATGAGGATGGTGCCACTGTATCAGCTATTACTGACCAGCGTGACCGCTTGCCTTGTCCGTCACAAGATATTAACATAAAAAAAGCAGGTGAGATAGTGGGCAAAGGCTAAAGGATAAGGGTCGGAAGATGATCACTGTTTCATTTCCTCTTAGTTTTAGTAAAAAGCCGAGTCTATGAATTGTGCATTGAACCCGATCCGACCCGATGAGAGCGTCCTTAATATAAATACCCCTCTCGCCTTATTTCGGCACCAAATGGCTTGTTTTATGTATTCGTTGTAAAAAATATTATTACTTAGCATTTAATACAATTGGTTGTCTATGCCTCTACTTAAAACGCATCGATAAACATATACTCGCAGGTATTTCTTATAGATATAACAAACTCTACATTTAAGGTATTAAAGGGAATATTCTAAATATAGAATATATTATTTATATTCTTGTTCCTATTGTTTTCTATAGCAAAAAATAAATGCCATCGTTACCTAAGGTATTAAAAAATAAGGTCACTAGCTAACTTGCTTCTAAAACATCATTTTAGCAGAGGTACTCGCTTCTTGGTCTAATAACCACATTGGTATCGCAATAATCGCGACATGTGGTAGAGCGAAGCTCAATTATGCGGAAAATGAGCTTTCCTTTCACTCACAAAACTTACGTTGTGCTAGAGATCACAAGTACTGCCATCTCTAGAGTGAGGTCGTCACTACATCAATTGTTTCAGAGCTTACCGTAGGCAATGTTTAGATAGATGTAATTCACGCGTATAATCAGAGATGGCGCTAATAATATAACTGCGTTTACGCAGTTGAACGTAAATTCGTATGCGTATAATAACAATTTGTCTTTAGCTATAAGGTTGTTTTATAGGTTACTATAAGGTTATTTTATGTTTAATAATTCGGTAAATACTCGTAACCACTGAGTACTTGCCAACCCAAGGAGGGTTTAGAGGCTTTAGAAATGGTGGTACTTCGTGATGAATTGATGATGTAGGTACCTTTACGAGTCTGCAACACGAGATAAATTGATTCAATTACATTGTACTGATTTCTATTATCATAATCAAGCGCATAGCAGTCATAACATAGCGGCTTTTGAACCGACTTATGTGGGTAAACAACTTCGGCCATATAGGAATAAATTACACAAACAGCCACTAACAATATATAAATACTCAAAAGTAACTTTCCAACTTTTTTGTTATAGATACATTTTTCCGACGTCGCGTCCTCGTAGCGAGATAAATAATTTAAAACCAATGTTTTCTAGTTCTGTAAGAACTACGAGTACGAGTAGAATAATATACCATACTTAATTAGAAAATAGGAAAAATACTAGTAGAATAATATACTATAATTATCCCATTTTATTTTTATATATTTCTTATAGTTACTTTTACATACCTAAGTCTTGCAATTGTAAAATTGTAGAGATAGATTACTAATAACAAATATTATTTATAAATAAATTTAATATAAAATAAAAATTTAAGTTCTTAATATCATATAATAAAAATAAAATAATAAATAAGTGTGTATAAAAATATTTAGTGACAATGCCGCCTTTCTTGAGATATTCTAGATCGCGTACTCGCGTCGATTATTATTTAGGGTATGATATCACGAAGGCTTAGCAGAAAAATGAGGTGGAATATATATAATCTCTAATAGAATAGTAGGTTTTGTCCAGCAGGAATAGATGTAGAGTTTTTTTTAAATAATATAATACAATCAATACGTCTGATTCGTTGTGGAACAGCATTATATAGTTTATGTGCAATGCAGAACACACTCTTACGCATGAATAATTTACTTCCCGGGTGATTAGTAGGTTTCCTGCCCGTCGAGTGCCAGCCGGTATAAATTCAAATAATTCAGGATTGCGTTTTACGAACATGGCAATCTCACTAATGTACGTAGATGGCAATGTCAATAGGTTTGATTTCTTAAAGTAATGTTTACACGAGTGAGTTAGCATAAGGCCGTTGCTCCGATACATCGTTTTTGTACCTTGAATATTTTTAAATTGTTAGCCGAGTTGCCCCAAAATATCAATATATTGGCATCATCATCATTATCAGCCAGAAGACGTTCACTGTTGAACAAAAGCATCCCCTATATAACGCCACAATGAACATCATTAAGTCGCTATGTTTGTAACTATTTTAGCTTTTGCTTTGTAACTATTGGCTACCCGCGACTAGCTATATGATTTTGATGCATCGACGAATATCGCAGGTATAATACATTGTATACAGATATGGCTACAACTTTTATTAAAACTAAACTGATTTAGCTTTTGAGTAACCGTAACAAAAAGTATCTATACAACTGACGAATTTGATGTCCTATTTACTTATTTCTATCATCCCACATGCTGCAGAATTAAAAAAATAAACCCCTAAATATAATTGAATACTTTTTGGATACAATATTAAATTTTGCCTTTTTTATAGCTGATAGGCTAGCCTTTGACCAAAAGACCACCTGATGGTAAGTGACGATGTGGTCAAACATGTTGTTCAGGCTAACCCTTGAAGCATCCCCCTCCATACTGGTCTAATCCTAAATTACTGACTTTCATGGATTGCTGCCGGAACACACTGGTAGGTTCTTTGTCGACAGATTTTCTACTTGAGAGTGGTAGCAAGCATTCGCAAAATGCCCATCCAATATGCAGTGAAGCTCATGCAAGAATCGGTGGTGGGAATCGAACCATGGACCTGCGGCACTGCATGCGACAGTGCATAGCTTTCCTGCTCGGCTATCACACACTGGTGGAATATTATTATGTGGCTGATTTCTAAGCATTATGTTAGTGACTAATACGTATAAATATGGGATATACATGATGGTAGCATGGTCCTATATAATACTAGTAATGTTAATGGAATTTTGTTTTGCGGAAAATATTAATTGATTGATCGTCATGTCACAGACCTTACTTGTTTACCTCATAAATTGCGTATCTAGTATTTATGACCAATTAATCATCTGCCTTCGTGGGTACTGAACTACCTACGTTTATGTAGTACGTACTGAGATTTTGTGTGTGTTACCTTTTAACTTTTTACAAGGTGTGATTTGATTCAATGTTCAATTTTGCCTTTTTTTTTAGCTGATAGGTTAGCCTTTGTCCAAACCCTGACCTGATGGTATGTGGTCAAAATATTGTTGAGGCCTAAAATGGCTAGCTCTCAAGGACTGCTGCCAGAACACACAGTTAGCTGCCTGGCGACATATTTTCTACATGAGAGTGGTAGTAAGCATCCGCAAAATGCTCTTACAATATGCAGTGAAGCTCAAATCGGCAATGGGAATCGAACGATGGACTTGTGGCAAGGCAGTCCATAGCTCGATCGACTGTCGCTCGATTCTCACACACAGACAGATCTTACTTGTTTACCTCATAAATTGCGTATCTATTATTTATGACCAATTAATCATCGATCTGCCTTCGTGGGTACTGAACTACTAACGTTACTATGGTACGTACATAGGTGTGTATGTTACCTCATAAGTTTTAAAAGGGTGTACCTACTGATTTTGATGTTTTTTTTATATTTCGAATGATGGCGCTTGTCTCGTGGTCCCATTTGAATGCATACTTAATTGGCTTCCACTACATTGATGATGTTCTCATTTTCACTTGTCGATGTAAAATGACCAAAAAACTAATTACTATATGGTTTGGTTCACATACTTTTTAGTGTATTTTTGTTTTATATTATTTTCTGTTTCAAGTCGGTTTTTTTGCTATAATTTTGATTAGGTATTCTATGGTTGCCTTGGAAGACATATACTTATCTTTATATAAACATAATACCTATTATTTGTGTGAAACGGATGTTTCACAGAAATATGGATACAACAAACCAATGAAAAATCAGTACTTACGTTGCAATGGCGCTGGTGTGATTAGGTTACAGGCATCTTTGTGGGACCTTTTTTATGCCTGATAGGTTAGCTTTTGACCACTATCTCACCTGATCGTAAGTGATGATGTGGTCGAAGATATTGTTCAGGCTTATCTAGAATTACTGGCTCTCAAGCACAACTGCCGGAACACGCCGTTCGGTGCTTGGCTACAGATTTTCTACTTGAGGGTGGCGCAAAATGCCCTATCGATTCCTTTAACGACTGTCATCCTAAGACAACCACCGGGACCGAGACGGCTTAACGTGCTCTCCGAAGCACGGAAGTACTCAGTAGTAATGTCACTATCGGTCACCCATCCAACTCATGACCGCGGCGGTCGTTGCTTAACTTGAACAGCTAACCAAACTTCGCTACGAGTGCTTCAAATAAAAATATTAAAATTAGCATAAAACATCGAACCGAATGCTTTCTTCCGATCACATATGCACATCACGGTGCATTCCAGTACATTTACGTCCGAGATTCGACTGGCATCCCTATATGGCCCGAGAAAGCCATAAAGAGATAGCAATGACGTAGGAATGACGCACGAGCCCGTCTGAGCATTCGGACCGTATCTGGTGACGTCACTGGAAACCATTGTCACTGTTTTTACGATCATTTACCTCATCCCATTTACGCATCTAAGGAAAAGCGGTAAGGTCTGTATTTGCGAGATGTACCATTTTATGTGATGGGTTTTGTAGGCGTTTAAAGTTATGATGACCAGATATTTTAGACCCTACAAATTGAAGACGAGGTTCTTCTGGTAGCATTCAAAGTATTCTGGTCGGCATTCTCGTGATGTTAGTCATACAAATGAGACAGATTATGATTGCGAACATATTAATTCTGAAGCGAGATATCTTAGAACAATTTATTGGTTTCCGTTTCTGGCGTGGAGCCACAGAACTACAAAGAAGCCGCGGTACTCGAAAGTTTGGGGTCTGATTTTTTTTATATCTTCGCGTATCTGGATAGAGTAGGAGTATCGTAAGAAGGTAAATAGTCAACTAAAAAGTATTTCTTAAGGTTCAGTACCTCAAAAGGAAAAAACAGATCCCTTGTAGGAGGTCTGTCTGTCAAGACCCTTTTTCTCAGGAACGCGTGGGGTTATCAAGCTGAAGTTCATATCAAATACTCAGGTCTACTGTACCTTGGAGCTGTGACAAATCAAACTTGTAAGCCAACACAATCAAAAGATACAGCCGTTTAGGCAGCAAATTTTCGACACTCGCAAGGAAATCAAGACCTACAGGGTACTTCCCGTGAACTCAGAATCTTGAATTTTGGTACGAAGCAACGTCTTATAGCACAGATAGAGGAAAAATTGAGAAAAGCATAAAATATTAGTTACATCCATATAATAAAAATATTTTTAATAATTTTAAAATGATATGGATTTCATTTAGCAATAAAAATACCATAGCTTTAACTTAAATACCTACAGGTTTGTACGGGACCTTCAGTGCGCGAGTCCGAGTCACTTGGTCAGTTTTTTTTTCTAAATATGATAACAAGCCCTATCGCATGCTAAGTAAAAACCACATTTAAGTACATACTTTTAGAGCAAAATTTTGAATGCACTTTTCTGAACGTTACTGTGCGTAACTTACGATGCGCTCAGAAATAAAAGCAGACTAGTCCTAGAATAATAGCTGGTACCAAAGGACAGCCCGTAGAGTGCTCGGCTAGAATGTCCTCCATCTCTTTCCAATGGTGTCGTAAGAGGCGACTAAGGGTAAAATACCGCAAGGTGGGCAGCAGCGCCTTCTGAGGAACTGCTATTTCATACTGCGATCCTAAAGACGCCTGCCAAGCGTGGGAATTATGGCAAACTCGACCCTTAAGGGAGAATGGGAGGCTGATAAAGTACAGTACTCAAGGAGAGTTAAAATATTTACGACAGATTTATTATTAATTGAGGGTAGACAAATTTGCAAAGTGTCCTATTTCCATCAAAATCTAAATTATACGATGTAGTCACTGTTGAATCAGCTAGTTCAGTTATGTATACCTATAAACTTTAGATATACATATATTTATAGGCAGAGATGTCTTAACACCTTTTTACCAGACATGTTTTGTTCCCATGCAATAGGCGGCGAGATGACAGTAGCCATCTATCGGGCACAGACTCCGGACTGCATTGAACATTCCTTTTTCAGAAAATCTATAAATTGTTCAGACCGGGAAAGAAAAGGACCTCTATATGCCAAAGTGGCTCTTAAAAACCTAGTTCTTATGTGCTTGGGAAAAATTAAAACTGATTTATTTTTATTTTGTTGCTATGTTTCTACTAAGTAACTATAGAACTTGGTCAAGCAAACGCAAGTTTTGGAGCTGAATTTCCACAAATACTATTAAAACTAAAAAATAAACACATTAGTTACGGGTAAACATTATTTTTTATATCTTCGATGGTTTCAAGGGGTAATTAGAAAGTCATATGCATTGTGGGCCAATTACTATTCTAGATAATACATGCAATATTATTGTAATATTGCATTATTATTTTAAACTTGCGACTACCACGACCTTCTCAAATGGTTACGAAACCTAGCTACAATAGTGAAAAATTGTTTATTCTTTGAATTACCTACCACAAACGGGAGTTTAAACCTTAAGCTTAATAAATTATAATAATTCAAGAGACGACAAAATGAGAAATGAATAATGAGAATTAATAGCCATTTAAACGGAATGCATTAAAACCAAAACCGGAAAATAAAGGTTGCAATAATAAGTGAAATTGTCCATCTATCGCTATCACAAGGTTTTATTTCAATGCATTGCGGTTTCATGATATATAAACATATAAGAGATTCCTAATGATTTTTATGGTCCTCTGCACAATTTTGAATCTTTGACTTTTACCATGACTAGCTTTTATACATATTCTAGATATATTTTTATTAATTTGTTGCTGATAAGCTTACCTTTGACGACTATTTCACCTGATAATTGATAATCTGGTCGCAAATGTTTTCCAGGCTAACCTACAGTTACTGTTTTCAAGTACATCTGAACACATCTTTAGGTGCTTGGCGACAGATTTTCTACTTGAGGGTGTTAGCTATTCTGTATTTCTATGCATGCATTTGAGATAGCTATGCATTTGCAAATGCCCTACCATGATGCGAAAACTAAGTTAAAACTGATCTGCCCGAGACAGCAAGTGATCTTTGTATTCGTTTGTGCCAGCGTGGACTACGCGTCTACTTGTGGATTCGATAAGAAATGTTATGTTACATGTTAGAATACTCGCATTCTTGATTAAGGGACACCAATCACAGGGCCCATGTACGAGTATAAAATAAAAATAAATATATGTGTTATAATATTATGTTACAGTTTCTTTCATTGTTTTACTTCACCGCTTCGCCCTCGCTCAACATCTGGTAGAGCAGTAATTGCTGACTGAGACATCCTGCAGCCTTACCCTTCCTATAAAATAAGGCGATTCAGCAGGGCAGTGCCCTGCGGCACTAGCATTTATAGGTGGTTGGGAAATTTCATGGTTACAGGCGACTATAAATTCTAGTGACCCTGGGCACTTCTGCTAATACACAAATATATCCACGCCTTATCATCATTCATGAGATGATGATGAAATCAGGTGATGGCGTGCTCATGATGTCATGATTAAAATACATTCATAGTTTCTGGACTCGTATGTATTTATTCGAAGACACTAGGAATTACCCGTTACCAAGAAGTCCGGAAACGAGTGTTCGGGAAACAAACCAATAAAATTCACCTCTAATTATTCAGCAGTTGGAATATTTTGTACAATAATATTAACCGTTTATGGTTGATTTTATTTGCATATATTCAAGTTGTTTTGAGTTTTCTAAATTTCACTATACACATAGTATGAAGTTGCTCTGTCAGAGGGATATATATTGATAATGAATAGATTCAGGCGTTACTTTGCGGAAATCCATTTTTAATAATAACAAATATTACTAAAATATTTTAAGAAAACATCAAATTAATATTTTAATAAAACACTTAAAAAATATCAAATTATATCTAGTGACAATTCCGCTTAATTTTCCTGCTAAGCCGACGTGACGTCACAAACGCCACGCAGCCAAACCCTACGAGCGTACGATCGAGAATAATTCTCGATCGTACGCTCGTAGAGTCAAGACCTCCTGAGGATGCTTCGTGTAGCAGCGAAACGCGTCGAAAATTCTTCCGGTTTGGCTGCGTGGCGTTTGTGACGTCACGTCGGCTTAAGCGGAATTGTCACTAGATATATTTTTATATTTATTAAGTGTTTTATCAAAATATTAATTTGATGTTTTCTTAAAATATTTTAGAAATATTTGTTATTATTCATTCATATTGATTCAAATTCGTCGTTTATTTACCTAAAAATATTTACATCTGGTAATTTAGTAACGACTAACGAAATAGATGTTTAACCGTTATAATTTATCCAGATCTCTTTCTCAAAAGGGTGAGTTAGAGAGAAACGTCACAAACAGTGAAATTATTCGAATATACAATTCTAATAGCAGCTCACATTGTCCACGAATTTTGTCGTTTTTGCTTCACAGTTAGAACCAAAATTTGCGCACTAAATTGGCAAAAGTGTGTAGAGGGACTGAGCACAGAATACTACGGTACCTTCCTCGTCTTGAATATCTCACATAATCTGCACTGCGTTCCACTAACTCTTTCTTAAGAGCCTCTTGCACTGGCACAGTAGGCAAATTTAGCGTGCGAGAGTTGCAGGCTATGGACACTACGCGGCGCTGCGCTTTAGATGCACAGCGCTCGTCAGGTCGATGTCCCCAGCCGCACGCTATCAGCTTCATAGTGTAACTAAAACAGTTGATCTACTTTAGGTATCTGCAACTAAATCCAGTACTCAATTATTATATTCTTGTGACTATTCCCTTATAGTGCAACTAACACAGTTGATAACCTTTAACTATTACTATTAAAATACATACCGTTAAGTGCTTGGCAACAGATTTTCTACTTGAGGGTAGTAGCTAGCCAGGCGGGTATTCGCAAAATGCCCTACCACCATGCCAAATTACTAGTTCTATCTAGAGGACACATAGCGGCACATACCGTTAAGTGCTTGGCGACAGATTTTCTACTTGACACATAGTGGTAGCAAGCCAGGCGGGTATTTATAAAATGCCCTACCACCATGCAAAATTATTGGTTCTAGAGGACTCATAGCGGCACATACTGTTAAGTGCTTGGCGACAGATTTTCTACTTGACACATAGTGGTAGCAAGCCAGGCGGGTATTTATAAAATGCCCTACCACCATGCAAAATTATTGGTTCTAGAGGATTCATAGCGGCACATACTGTTAAGTGCTTGGCGACAGATTTTCTACTTGACACATAGTGGTAGCAAGCCAGGCGGGTATTTATAAAATGCCCTACCACCATGCAAAATTATTGGTTCTAGAGGACTCATAGCGGCACATACCATTAAGTGCTTGGCGACAGATTTTCTACTTGACACATAGTGGTAGGAAGCCAGGCGGGTATTTGCAAAATGCCCTACCACCATGCAAAATTATTGGTTGTAGAGGACTCATAGCAGCACATACCGTTAAGTGCTTGGCGACAGATTTTTTACTTGAGGGAGGTAGCTAGCCAGGCTGGTAATCGCAAATTGCCCTACCACCATGCACAACTACTAGTTCTAGAGGACTCATAGCAGCACATACCGTTAAGTGCTTGGCGACAGATTTTCTACTTGACACATAGTGGTAGCAAACCTGGTTGGCATGGTTTCAAATGACGTACAAGACACTCGCCTGATGGAAGATTCACACCAGCGAATAACCATAAATGTTGCAGTGTCACCATTCTGCTAATAATAATTCTGTTTATAAATATTTCTAGCTCGTAATCGCCGGAGAGAATTTTGCTGGAGAAAACGACACGCGTCCTACCTCGATGACGCCTAGGCGGGTACTGAATGACGTGCGCGAGAGCTTGAATCTTTAGATTTCTAGTTTATTTTTTCTTGTTAAAAAACTATAGCTAAATTTGAAAATGTGCCTTCAAACGTTACTAATAAATAACAAGCTCTATCCATTGGTAAAACTTCCACATAGTTTCATGATAGTATCTTTTAGTTCTACCTGATTTAAGTAGCGATATGGTGTCATGTTTGACATTTTTTTTTATCGAAGAAATTGTTCATAATCACGTTTTTGACTTTGTACGTTCCTGGAGAGTATGTTCAACTTTATATAAATGATTTTATATATTCTAAATTTTCAATACTATTCGAGTTACAGATTTTAAAAAATGTCTTAAGTAGGTACAACCTCGCCTTAATTTGCTAATAGAGGTATTTGAGCACAATCTCACTTTATGGTAAGTGATGATGTGGCGGACCGAAGATGGTAAACACGCTTAATTTGAAATGGAGTTACCATTCAAAACTGAGCGTTTTTACCGTCTTCGGTTCGGTTCGATATTGGGTGCTTGACTGCAGATTTCTTATATTAGAGTAGAAGCTAGTACCGACACCAACATGTCTTCATATACCACCAAAGCGTTGAAGTTTTCAGGTTGCCTGTCCTCCGACATAGCTTAAGGTCTGTCATCCTAATGAGTCTCACATACCTGCCTAAATCGAATGCGATCGCCGGTTCCGTTCAAAACTGTACAGAATTGCTTTCACCACACTACGACCGATAGACATCTTCATTTTGTTACAGGATGGTTGTGAGACCGACGTTGCTTAACTTTGCGAATCGTTTAAGAACGGCTAAGCAAACTTCGCTACGAGGACTGATGGCTTAACGTGCCCTCCGAAGCACGGAAGCGCTCTCTAGTAAACGTTACTGGCGGTCACTCATCCAAGTAGTGACCGCAGCGAAGTTTACGTAACCTAGTTGATCGGCTACGAGCGCATTCTATAGAAAAACTCGGCAAACAAAAGTAATATCACCAATATTCAAGAATTCGAAATTATAATATTGACATACAACTTTTTATAGCTTTCTCACTTTGCTGCCATATAATACCAAGGTCGTTATACAACTGTTTACACAGACTCTGTGCGTCACAGCAGAATGTTTTCTATTTAGAATGCATTCGCTAAAAAGGTAGAAATACGTCTTTTAATTTTATAATAAGAGTGAGTTCCTTTTTTATTGGATATATTTTGTATGACATTTAGGATCTTGAACACACGATGTCAGGAAATCTCGCGATGAAAACGTCAGTTTCGATTATTTCAGCTAGTCACTTGATATCAATAATATTAAAACAAAATTTAATTTATTGTTTTTTTAATTTTTTTATGTCATTGTGACGGAACAAGCTCGAGGCCCACCTGATGTTAAGCGCTCTAACCTCTGCCTATAACAGATGCATTTGGTCACAAGTTACTAATTGCACTGCGACCGTCACCTTGAGACATAGTTGTTAAGTCTCATGTGCCTGTCATTTCACTGGCTCTCAAGGATAGCTGCCGGAACACACCGTTAGGTGCTTGGCGACAGATTTTCTACTTGAGGATGGTCGCTAGCCAGGCGGGCATTCCCAAAATGCCCTTCCACTATGCGGTGAAGCTCAAGCCCGCAGCGGGATTCGAACCATGGACCTGCTGCGCGGCAGTTCATAGCCAATGCCACTGAGCCATCACTGCTTAATTACTGGAATTGTCTTGTGACTTACGTTGTAGTAGCAGTAGAACTCTTTGTGCTGGTTCGTCCGGGGAAGGACTGCCACCTATTTCTACCGCCAAGCAGTATCGTTCACATTACTGTGTTCCGGTTTGAAGGGACGGGTGCCGGATTACAAATACATGATACTTAACCACTTCATATCTGGAGGTGATGGGTGCAGTGCAGTTCGCCTCTTGTGAACTGCAACTGTTATAGGCAGAGGTTACTATTTAACACCAGGTGGGCCTTGTGCTTGTTCCATAACAGTAGCATACATAAAATCTAATTGACATTGTAAAACGAGGATGTAATAAATATTCTTAAAAATAATAAGACATGAACCACCACAAGAACGTTGTTTAACTTTTAAGAAGTTTTGAACACCTCTCATCGATGACGCGTTGGATCTCGGATTTGAGCTCAGGAACTGTTTTCTGAAATCTATAAACCAGAGATTTCAGAAAACCTCAAAGAAAAAATGCAGTTCGTAACACAAAGCAGTCAATAAAATTCACCTACACTAATCGTATAAGTAGCTCTAATAATTAGTATTACCCGGATTATATAAAGAAACTGAAACGCTGAACTTTAATAACGCCAATAATCACTACAACTCGTTTAAAAGTGAAGTATCTTTTAGTGTTCAAGTAATTATTACAGCGCCATCTCTATTCGTTTTATTAAACCAGATTCAACAATAGTAATGGATTGATATGGTTAGTTTTAATTTCGCAAATTAAATAATGTTCTGATATTTCAAAATTTAACTATTACTCAGATGGTATGTAATGTTTTTGAATATTTATAAACGATAAGTTCCTTTTCTAATTCCAGTGGTTTGACCTAAGACCCTGCCGATGGCCTGATTGGACGAATAAATAAACACAGTGATTCGAAGTAATTCGAACAATAGGGTACCTGTTTGTATATATTTTTTATAGCATTCCTTTCTGTTTTACGGTAGGTAAGACGTTTCATAATATATTATATCCGCTGGAATCACAAAGCTAGCTGACAAAAACACTTATTTCTACTCTGGAATAAATATAATTCTTATTAAATTCAACGGTTTTTGGATATATTCAGATGCACCTATGTACACTCTGGTAAAATGTATAACTTTGTAGCTTTTCGGCTGCGGCTCCGCCCGCGTTTACTTCGGTTATATCGCAAAACCATTAACCTCTTGTTGCGCAGTTGGATAAAAAGTATTCTATGTCCTTCCCCGTGTCTCAAACTATTTCCATTCCAAATTGCATCCATATCGGTCCAGTAGTTTTTAAGTTTATTCGTGTCATACAAAAATCCAAAAAAACAATAATACGAATCTCTCTCTTTATAATATTAGTGTAGATCTGCAACAACGGAATGTAGCTGTGTTATATAATTTAATTATCAAATAATATGTGGCTTAGAAATACACTAAACTTATTAGTTCAGTTAGTTAAGAACTCAACGGGTGCTAAATTCTATGCTAGCTCGATATAAGGATCATATTAGTCTTGACAATTTTACGCTAATATTTTCGTACGTAATGTGTAAGAATTACACAAAACATTACTAAACATAAGAACTACGCGATAAAAAAAAGTCTTCAGAAAAGTTTACATACATACATACATAAAATCACACCTCTTTCTCGTAGGCAGAGACCACGGATTTCCACATACTACGATCCTTACATATCTCTTTCGCTTCATCTACACTCATCAATCCTTTCATACATAAGTGTCGGTTTAGGGTATTCTTGACCTGGCCTTTTTTCAGAACGTCTTCAATCTGATTTCGGAACGTTCGCCTAGGTCTTCCCTTTCCAACACTTTCGTTCACTTGTCCCATGTATACCTGTTTAGTCATTCTAGAAAAGTTTTATATTTTTATATTTCCTATCTTTTGGTGTAAGAATCGATTATCATTAATTGTTGTTATCATGATATTGTAAAGTCAAAGTAGACCTTAGAAAAATATTTTGTTTGTAACAAATGTACCTAATTCAATTCAGTTCAGTTTTTGAAGCAGTGATGGCTCAGTGGCATTGGCTATGGACTGCCGTGCAGCAGGTCCATGGTTCGAATCCCGCCCAGAGCTTGAGCTTCACCGCATGGTGGAAGGGCATTTTTGTGAATGCCCGCCTGGCTAGCGACCACCCTCAAGTAGAAAATCTGTCGCCAAGCACTTAACAGTGTGTTCCGGCAGCAGTCCTTGAGAGCCAGAAAAATTACAGGCTAATGAGACCTAACAACTGGACGTCTCAGTGTGATGGGCACAGTGCAATTCGTAGTTGACGAAATGTGTCTGTTATAGGCAGAGGTTAGTCCACTTAACATCAGGAGGGCCTCGGGCTTGTTCCGTCACAATAACATAAACATAAAAAAAAAAAATTAAAAAAAAAGTTCAATTGCAATTAGCCGCTTGTAGCTACCCGCAACTTTTATGATGTCGCTAGTCCACCTAGTGGGAGCCTACCAACTCTATGTCGTTCGGTGTTAAGTTATACTTAATAGATGGAAAAATATACTCGACCGGTGTAAATTACATGTATTCGCCTTTTCAGCGAAAAGGATCTAGTACTGAAACACTCTTTTGGGGTCAATCAATCAAAACTATAAGTACCTAGTTAATGAATTTCTGTTTTTTGAAGCGCTCGTAGCGAAGTTTACTTAGCTGTTCTCAACCGATCAGCAAAGTTAAGCAACGTCGCGCGCGGTCAGGAGTTGGATGGGTGACCGCTAGTGACATTACTACTGAGCGTTTCCGTGCTTCGGAGGGCACGTTAAGCCGTCGGTCCCGGTTGTTGTCTTAGGATGGCAGTCGTTATAGCATGGTGGTAGGGCATTTTGCGAATGCCCGCCTGGCTAGCTACCACCCTCAAGTAGAAAAACTGTCGCCAAGCACCTAACGGTGTGTTCCGGCAGCTGTCCTTGAGAGCCAGTACTTCTAGGTTAGCCTGAACAACATCTACGACCACATCATCACTTACCGTCAGGTGAGATAGTGGTCAAAGGCTAACCTAACATGCATAAAAAAAAAAAAAAACTGTATTTATCGTCGTTGCAGTACTTACTTCTGAAGCTATTTAATTAGGTACTACAATTTATTTACATCAAAAGAAAACTTAGTGAAACAGTAATGAAGCAGTGATGGCTCAGTGGAATTGGCTATGGACTGCCACGCGGCAGGTCCAATGTTCGAATCCCGCTGCGGGCTTGAGCTTCACCGCATGGTGGAAGGGCATTTAGCGAATGCCCGCCTGGCTAGCGACCACTCTCAAGTAGAAAATCTGTCGCCAAGCATCTAACGGTGTGTTCCGGCAGCAATCCTTGAGAGCCAGAGAAATTACAGGCACATGAGACTTAACAACTGTTTCTCCAAGTGACAGGCGCAGTACAATTCGTCACTTGCGATGAAATGCATCTGTTATAGGCAGAGGTTAGTCCGCTTAATATAAGGTGGGCCTCGAGCTAGTTCTGTCACAATAACATAAAAAACAGTCCTTTGCAACATTTATTATAGTGGATAAAGGACAACAACATTAATTAAAGATAATCTCAACACAATACTGAATAATTGCAACTTAGTAGAAATACCTACAATTACTATGTGACACTCGTATAATTACGCAATAGCTTGACAGACGTCATATCATATCATATTACAATTACATGTTGGCTATATTTTGCAATGACCTGTATGCACATTATCTGCACGTGTCTGTCAGTTTTTAATACAGATGCAATGATCTACATACATTAGGTCAATCAACTAGTCATTGAAAGACTTAGCTTATGTCTTCAAAAGACTAGTACCTACCTCTCATCGAGAGGTGCGTTCGTTTTGGCTCGATTGCGTTTGTAGCAGTTTCAAAAGTGGCATTTGTGTATTAGCGTTCGGATAGAAGCTTTTGCTATTTTTGACCACCAATTACTGCATGCTATCCGAACGGCTTAAAACGTACTTTGACAACCGACAATGTTTTTACAATTTTGCACAGTACGAAACATGGAATCAATCTCTAAAATTAACAAAAAAGTAGGTACCCATATTATTATTATTTCATTGTTAATGGCTTCTGATAGTTACCTATATAAAAAACTTAAGAAACTCTTCAATCGCGCCAAATACAACTGTCAAACCAGCAGTTGTCAAAAAACGATCACAACGATCCCACGGGTCAAAATTATCACTTTTCTCTGTCATTTGTAGCGTTTTCAAAGCTATCCGAACGGTGAGAGTACGATCGTAAATACGGGCACACTACTGAGACGGCGCGGCGTAGGCAATAGACCGAGCCAATGTACCTACCTACCAGAGGCCCAACTCCCACCTTTTAAAACTATTATGGAAAACCAACATCATTATTTCAAACTTAAAATATTGTTACTAAGTTTCGTACCACCGCCGTCACGAAACAATAATGTACATACCTATAGCGCTCTCTATCACACAAATCTTGATTCAATGCATGCAGCCCGCTCTCACATTGAAGTTTTAATGTAAGTTCACTATAGTGACATGTGGTAGTGCAAATTAAAATTGTTAATGTAAGGTTAAAATAAGACTGAATAAAGAGATTCAGTCTTATTGGCCCCCTGTACTGTATCTGCTGGATCGTCCACTGCTGAACACAGCCTCCCCTATTAAGGCGTTATTTACCGTAATCCTCACGCTTGGCAGGCGGCTTGGGGATCATACTACCAGGAATCAAATTTGAAAAATAAGTTCTTGTAGCCGGCCGTGCGGTGTACTGGGGTTATATCCTGTAATTAGAAATGTAATGGCTACAAATGATTATGAGAAATGTGACTTTCATATAGATTTACCTATCTCTTTGATTTCGGACTCATCAAGTTCACAAGTAACAAAACACTCACAATCTTCCAAATTCAATTGGACTGTAATTGAATTGAAGATTAGAAATGATCGTATCCGATTGTATGCCTCAAGGTAATGTTGTTGCACCGCACGGTACACTTGGAAACCACGCCCGGCGCGGTAAGGTTTGCGTTCTGCTGTTTTTGAGTATCAATAATATTTCTTTACAAATGTATTTACAATTTTATTTAGGTAATGGATATACTGCCCGTGGGGTGCCGGTTTAGAATTGCACCTCCCCATATCATCCCGTGGGTGTCGTAAGAGGCGACTAAGGGAAAAATACTGGAAGGTGGGCAGCAGTGTCTTCTAAAGAACTGCTATCTTACACTGCGATCCCTAAGCCGCCTGCCAAGCGTGGGGATTATGGCAAATACCCCCTTAATAGGGGAGGCTGTGCTCAGCAGTGGACGATCCGGCTGATACAGTAATGGATTTAAATAGACGTAACTTTGATATTTTCCTTTGAAAACGAAGCTCTTTATGGTTTTCAAATGGCCAAACTGAAGTTGATTTTCATTACCATTCTAGGGCTCCCCAAAAGTTTGTTATGAAAATCAACTTCTAAAAAGGTCCCAGATCCCTCTATAAAGCATGAACACGTGCAAACAGTAACTGGTAAAAAATGGCACGGCTAATTATCAAATTGAACAGTTTTTGCTTACGGTCGGTGCTCGACTGCAAAAATACCATGCCTAATTCATTTGTACTCAAACTTCACAGTTTATGTTACGCCTCCGGTTCCGCCGGCGCCAAGAGTCAAATGACAGTGTTCTACGCTTGCTTATGGATTTGTTTAGTGCGCTCGTACTCCACAAATCCACTAAAAAAATCTAATGATGGTGGATTTTCACTTTTGTTGTGTTTTGATTGTTATGATTTAAAAATAGAAATAATTGGGTAAAATATTTTTATTTTTAATTCGATGGTGTGAAACTAATTGCATATAATTTCTTTCTGTCCCTCTCTTGTTTGATTTGCAGATGCCATATTAAGATAAAATATTTATATGTATATGACCCTAAGTCAGTTACAAAACTAAGGTTAACGGAACAAGTCGTTGATGATACAGACCGTACAAAAGAAATAAACATACAAACATATATTATGTATACATATATACATTGGAAAAACATTACCTTTTTTTCTGGGACAGTCAAATAAAAAGCAAGGCCAAAAGATTAAAAAAAAGTAATTTGATTACAACTGCTCTTCGTGTGTGAACTTTACCTAATGTAAATAAAGTTATAAAAAACTAGTTATATTCTTGATTGATTGAAAATTCTTTATTACATAAACAATTAACCTATGCGAACTTATTGCTCGATAGCATATTTCTGCCAGTTAACTTCGATGTAAATTTAACTTCGACCTGCTATGCGGTAGTGCGGATAAAAAAGAGATAGAGTAAATATTATTTTTTTTATGCCTGATAGGTTACGCATTGACCACTATCTCACCTGATGGTAAGTGATGATGTGGTCGAAGATGTTGTTCAGGCTAACCTAAAAGTACTGGCTCTCAAGGACAGCTGCCGGAACACACCGTTAGGTGCTTGGCGACAGATTTTCTACTTGAGGGTGGTAGCTAGCCAGGCGGGCATTCGCAAAATGCCCTACCACCATGCTATAACGACTGCCATCCTAAGACAACAACCGGGACCGACGGCTTAACGTGCCCTCCGAAGCACGAAAAAATTCAAAATAACACAAAAAATTCAAAATAAAAGTTCTTAAAATAACACTAGTGATTAATTTGATAATACACATAAAAACGGTAATATTAAAAATAAGCATAGTTATGTGTAATTATGAACTATTATTATATTGTAGTTTTATTGTTCAAATCTCGTTTTGTTTTGTTGCGCAAGAAAATAATAATACTTTTATTAGGCATAAAAATGTTACAGACATATTTTTGACCGATTCACAAGAAGTTTAGAGTTTACTAAAAAACTATTTTTCAAGTGCCTTAGTGGGTTTTTGCCTCTATATTTAATTATATTTTCAATTGAGATTTTATAAATTAACCTGTATGTTGGCTGAGTTGTAATTATTTAATAAGAGAGTTTTAAGATGAATGCTAAATTTAAAATAGACGAAATGCTTAATTTTTCTTTACCCAATGTAAGTTATGTGGAACCCATAACATTGAGCATTATCAAGTTAAATTGCAATTGATAAAGCAACAGTATTCTTGGGAATTAAAATGGATTCAAAGCTAAAGCGGGGTCCTCATATAAATAATCTCTTCGGGAAACATAGTTCAGCTGCATATGGCGTTCGTAAGATAAAGCAGTTATTTAGCTGTAGCCCTACTGGTTTATTTCGCATATTTCTACAGCATAATGTCGTATGGTGTATTGTTGTGGGGAGCAGCGGCTGATACAGAGACCATCTTTATTTTGCAAAAGAGGGCAAGTCGTGCGATATGGAATGGATTTTAGTAAATCACTAAGGGAGTTTTTTTAAAGAAATCAACATGTTCACTTTGCAAAGTCTTTATATATATCCTTGAAGATATATTGTATACTCAAAAGAACTTATTGAAATTTAAAATAAACGGCGAGCACCACAATTACAACACTAGGAATAAGGGTGACAAATCAACATCGAGCTATGCTGCGCTGTACTGCGCTGTGCTGTGCTGTGTTTCTTAAGCTACGTTTTGTTAACAATCAACATCAAGCTGTGCTGCGCTTTGCTTAGCTAATCAACATCGAGCTGAGAGCGGTAGATGGCTGTACGAGAGTGAGAGAGACGTCTGAGGGCGATGGAGAGGCACGCAGCGTGCTCCATGTTTGAAAAACCTAGCACAGTTCGGCACAGCGCGGCTCAGCACGGCGGGTAGCGCGCCTCGCTCGAGGCTGCTGCGTTTTTAAACAGAGCGTTGGCTCACACAGCGCAGCACAGCATGGTTTGTTTGTATCCTCAGTAAAATATTAGACGAGCGAGTTGACCAAACATAGCACAACGCAGTACAGCGCAGCATAGCTCGATGTTGATTTGTCACCCTAAAGATGAACTAGCGCTGCCAGGTTTCAGATTAGCAAAAACAAATAAAAAGTCTTACTTCGGTAATTGTGTGCGATTTTATAATAAAATCCCTAAAGATATTATAGTTCTCACAGAAGAAAAATTCAAGCTGCATGTAAAAAGATTTTATTTGCTAAAGCATATAATAAAATTCGTGATCATTTAGAAGATAAAAACTGCTTGGTATATTCCACCTCTGCCAAACCGCCGCCAATCACCTATGTAATAAGTACTGTACGAATAATAAATTTATAATAGGCTTTCAAATTGTCAAAGAGAAAAAAAGAAAAGAATAAAGACATAAAAAGAATGGCCCCAATTTTCTGGCCCGTTCTTCTCGAACAGACTCTATACCATTTTTGCTGAACGCGGCAGTAGAATATTTAAATAAAATTATTTTATTGACGCTTATAATCGCGTCATAGACGCCAAATTTAATAAATGATTTCGACTATGACTTTGAAATACAATACAATAAAACATATTTTATTGCGAACACAAAGAAATTAATACAGAGATTAGGTATCATGATTTTATACAAGTACTTTTCCAGTTCTAATTTCACTATCTAAATAGTAGGTAAAGAACACCGCACACGTATCGCCTTGGCACCATACCACATAATATACGCATGATATCTGGACTCAACCAGTTTATAGAAGGGCGAAAACGAGCACTAAGAAGGGAGTGAGGAAAATTCACAAACCACAATGCCTACTCCGAGCCAAAAGCGGCCGCCCGTGGCAACACTGGGCCGCGCCGCGCTCCCTTTGAATAGAGTTTTGAATATTTACATCGAGCAAAGTTGTAAAAAATATGAAATAATAAAATAATTAGGCCCAAGAGACTTTTAACATCAGGTGGTCCTCGTGCTTATTCCGTTAAACAAACACACACAGAAAAAAAAAACATCTCGAAATGTTTTTTAGGACTAGCAGAAGTCAACCCTAAGCGGTTGTTAGCATTTTTACAATAACCGTGTATATGCGATTTAAGCATTGACCTATATATACTAGACGCGACATCTCAAACGAAATTAGTCGACCAGTGCAGATATGCCGGCCGGCATACTTTCCCCCACACGCAGCTGGACACTCGTAGAGATTACACGCGCTATACGTTCAAAATACACAATTGATAATACACAATTTTCGAACGTAAAGCGCGTGTAATCTGTACGATTGCCCAACTGCATGTGTGGGAGAGTATGCCGGCCGGCATATCTGCACTGGTCGACGAATTTCGTTTGAGATGTCGCGTCTAGTATATATAGGTCAATGGATTTAAGCTGGTTTTATTTTTTTTGAACGTCAAACAAGCTTACGGCCCGCAGGATGGTAAGCGGCTACCGTCGCCTACAGACATCAGCAATACCGTTAGTACTGTCAATGCGTTGCTTAATCCCCTTTTTGTTGTTTCATTACTAATAATATTTATGTTACAAGAGTGCTACTTTCGTACGCGTTTATTTAAATACCATTATTGTCATTTAAATTTCACCTGACCGCGCTTGCAAAATGAGAAAGTAGATCACATACCTGACATTTTGGTTTGTAGGTTTACTAAGTGTTTTTCATAATTGAACTTTACGTGACTTGCTCTACTTAGATTGTTTACTTACGGCGAAGTGATTCGTCAAAAGGCAACTTTTAAACATGTTTTTCGAAAGAGTGTACGCCTTAATGATATGAAAAAAATATTATTCTAGAGGATGTTACAAATAATAGTTTTTTTTAAATGTTATTGATTTATTTACCACCTGATGTTAAGTGGACTAACCTCTGCCTATAGTAGATGCATTTCGACAACGCGAAATGCACTATGCCCGTCACACTGAGACGTACAGTTGTTAGGTCTCATCTGCCTGTAATTTTACTGGCTCTCAAGGACTGCTACCGGAACACACTGTTAGGTGCTTGGCGACAGATTTTCGACTTGATCGACTTGGTCGCTAGCCAGGCGGGCATTCGTAAAATGCCCTTCCACCATGCGGTGAAGCTCAAGCCCGCGGCGGGATTCGAACCATGGACCTGCTGCACGGCAGTCCATAGCCAATGCCACTGAGCTGAAAGGGAGGGGATGTGCCGAGAAGGCGGAACCCGTGTCGCAGCAACGAGTTCCAGAGAACTTATTGGTTAAAATCATAAATATCGGCGCGTCAGTCGCACTTAGTCCATGGTCGTGCAAACATCGTATAATTAACACAAAAACCGCTGCTATCGGCCGGGAGTTAGTGATGTGGTCGTAACATTCTAGAAACTTTTAAGTAATATTGCAGGCTTTACTTGGTTAGCGTCTAATCATAAAAAGTTGACTGTTGTATAGTGGAAGTTATTTTGATGATCTCTACGAAATTTTCATACTAAAACTCCCTTCCAATATCCGTGGTCTAGTGCAGTTCGCCGCTTGTGATGAACTGCATCTGTTATAGGCAGAGGTAGCCGCGTAACACTAGGTGGGCCTCGTGTTTGTCTCATCACGATAGCATAAAAAAACTTGTAGGCTTACACCTACACTACTCCTCAAGTCAGATTTAATTATAGATTAGCATGGGCGTCCATAATAAATAATAGTGAAGAGGTATTGTTAAATTTACAATGTTTAGTTTTTACGTTTAAGTTTTTGTTGTTAAGGTACTAACACTCGTAGAAGGTATGCGTGGTGATCAATATAATGATCTCTACGTGCACACTGTTAGCTAATCGGTGGTGGCTGTTTGTCTTTCATTTTACGCACTTCAAAAAAGGGGGAGGTACTCAGTTCAGTATTTTTATTTTATTTATGTTTATTACCGTAGAAATTTTGACTGGGTGATCCGACTTTGATGATTCTTTTTAATTTGAAAGCTGATGCTTGCAGTGTGGTTCCATTTATTTCATCAAAATCGGTCAAGCCGTTTTTCAGTTACACTCCAATTACTGAAAAGTATTTTTATATCTTGATGATATAGTCATTACAATTACAATCGATCCCATAAGTAGCAAGGGTTACTAAAACCGGTGAAATTTATTTTTAACAAAAATTTGTACTTACTTCTACACTCCAATGTGTGAAATAACTTGTCGAAGTCGGTACCATGCGCACAATTTTGTGATAATAGGTACTTTTAAACCATCATGGTACCGACTTAAACAAGTAATTACACACACTTGAGTATTGAAGTCGGTTCTATATATTGGTATTTCTTTTGTAATAAAAGAAGTCACAAGGTAAGGTCAGTGCTATATGGTCCGTGAGTCAAAAATTTCACTCCGGTGGGTATTGACAAATATACTTAGCTTGTTTGTTGTGCTGAGTTTGCTGAGGCATTGTCCTGAAGGAGAGTCATAATTGGAAGACGTTGCTCCCGATTATATTCCAAAACAACAAGCAAATAAAGTTCTGGTGCATTTTACTGCCTGCAGTAACTTTTATATCTTTATTACTTTCTGGAACAATAATGGTAAACTTGCCCTTTCTGCTCTTCACTTCAATGAATCATCACCCATGGTAATCATTGTCTCTCCCTTGGTGATCATTTTCTCTCCCATGGTGATCATTGTCTATTGTTTTCTTCGGCATTGTAACAATAAATACAGTTTTTGTCACCCATGACGATGTCAATTACAGCGTTTGAAGTACTTCCATGACCCGTAGGGTGCGAAAACGGGGAAAATAACCTGGAGGGTTTGGAGGGAGGCTTTTCTTGTGGGGGGGGGGGGGGGGGCACAAGAAAAGCCTCCCAAAAAGAGGGAAGCTTTTCTTCAACGCTGCCGGTGATGTATACCTCCTTGCAATTTTCTTAAGTTTACGGGGCGTTTTGGTTTTGGCTTATTCTGAAATTTTCGTGTTAAACGTGCCGTACTTGAGTTAAGTGTACCAAAAATGCCAAATTTTTCCTCAATTTGCTGGTCACTTTTATCAGACTCTATCATAAGGCACGCATCAATGATGTTATCTTCAGTAATCACTGTTGAATGATGACCAAGACTTGCGTCATCAGTCTTCACAAAGAGATTGGTAGAATATAATTTGAATTTGATAAACCAACTAAACTAACTAGTAACTTTTACATTCACGCGGTAATTTCCGAACGCACCCATAGTGGCTCTATCTTGCTTCTGTTCACGTAGTTCAATGATTTGTCAGTAGATGGCCATAGTAGAAAAATTAGCTCGCGGAAGCGTTTCGATCGCGACGGACAAGGGTGACGTAGAATACGCAGTGTTTCGTCATGTGGTTATATATAATAACCACCGCTTAACATCAAGTTTTTACACAGCTTCCTACACGTGATGTGTTGATAGCTCTTATATAAATTAACATTTAGAGCGAGTACTTATGAAGCCACTTCTACTCGTTCATCATATTAAGCATGTACGTCTTAGCTTCGGCAAAAATGCTATATATCCGTCCGGATTTCCGGTTGTTTCTCCACTATAGATCGCATTTCTCATCCGGTTCTCATGAAATTTTGTAACCAGGTTCGATAATAATATAGAATTTTCGTGTCAGTTCAATTGATGTCTTCTTTTTCAAAACTTTGAAGAAATGGGATTGAAAACGTAAAAAAGATCAGAACGAAAATCATGAAACAAACACTGAAATTAGTTGCTTGCCAGAATTGCTGGCCAGAGTGGTCAGTCCTAAAAATTTCAAAACTTATCGCTCGTATAAGGAACAAAATAACCTCTTTCACCCACTATAAACCTAAAGCTTAAAGGTAAGTATATAATTTAATAATATATATATTTACATTATTTTACGATCTGGTTTCTCATACGCTCATAATATAACACTTAAGATGCATGCATTGAATGTCTTTACGCTCGCTTGGACATTCTTTACATGCGCAATAAATTCCAGTTATTATAAGATTGTTAAGGCGACGACGATATGGTATTCAAATGCAAAACTTGTAGATAAGACTACGAGAATAATAATGTATATGAGAATAGCGTGAGAATTGTGCAGTTAAGTTCTTGATTACACTGCAGCATAGGTAAATAAAAGGTTTCTTTATAGTTATTTATCTATGCCCTGCATATACCTATATATTCACTATAATTCTTGCATATGGCTTATATGTCTTGTATTAATGAATACTCATTTTGTAATCTATGTAATTCAATATAAGGAACTGAATTTCACGTGCTGACATTTTTGTGTTGTCAAGAAACTAGACATATAGGTATGTGTGTAGATCTGAAGATGGATGGAGCAATCATTCTGGTCTGCTTACGGACTAGAGCTATTGAACCTTTGAACGGTTGCTGACCCTTTGAGTTTGTGCTTATGATTTGTCTCATTAGGTCCTGCCACCATCACTATATTGCCATTGCACATGATAGCGAGGACCTGAAAGATTTTTTTATTTTAAAAACAGTTTATTACAAACCGTGCTTATGCTTAAAGTACTATGATGTTCTTTACACAGTAATTTATTACGTTTGCGTATGACATCCTTATCTAGCAGCAGATCGCTCACATTAATCTAGCTAACATTTAAAACAACGCGGAGTTTGAGACGGATGAAACCGTTTCTCTAAGCTCTAAGAGCCAACAGCTCCACCGAGCGTTGGGTGAGGACTCAGAAAACCTTAAATGTGTCCAATATAACTATTTCCCTATCCTTATATCCCCATCGTATGCGAAGGTGGTGCACACAAAGCACTTCACATGAATATATTTCAAGAATAAGTTTAATCTAGCAATGAGGCAATACAGCAGAAGCACGAAAATATAAAAGACGATACTAGAACATAACATTGTCAAACGCTTTGGGCATCAGTTTTTATCCGACTGCTTTCTGGAAATCAAAGAGTGAGCTCTGTATTGCACAACACCTTACATCATATCAATTCATCCTCAGGGGTCATGAAATACTGGTAAATAAGCACAGTCATTTTTAGTTTTTTTAGCGGTTTTTTACCAACGGATGGATTGGGTGTTCAGATTTTAAACCGGGATCTAAACGTCCTGCGCATATAAAACCTTATTCGTTATCTATTAATCAATAGCTCTTTTTAAAAGACTGCCCAAAAAGGAGCGTTATGTTTTCAGGGTCCATCTACGAATAAATATATTTATTTGTAGGGGTTCATGTATGTATGTTTGTGAGTTTTTATTCTACCATAACTTCTAAGCGGCTTGACCGATTTTAATGTATGCGATATCGTTAGATTCGTCTAGGTAGCGCAATTGACAATAGACATAAAACTAACATTAAAAACAAACGGGCGGATTTTAGACGCCATATTATTATGTGATGAATTTATTATTTCCACGTCCATCGAGTGGGTTATCAAAATGAAGAGCTTGCAGTTTTAATTTCAATGGAACGATAAAACCTTTAAGGAAAATAAATAATTTACAGTGGGTTTTTTCCTTTTTTAATTAATTTATACATGTTAACCCTATGACTCGCATTGATAAAAAATAATAATTTCAATTGAATAGGTACTCAAATTAAGCAATCATACAGACCATTAGCATTTAGATGAGTGGTATATCCAGAGCAGCACATAATAAAGGTAGGTGCTTATCTCATAATGGCAAGCCATATGTCTATATATATTTAATTTTGGGCCTGTCACGACTTCTTAAATTTTAACACCCACATTATGACGTTTTTATTGTTACCTAATATTAGCTTCATGTATACAGTACCTGGCTTAAGAATAAATGTTGGTTTTTTCCAATGTTCGGTTTGATGTCGTTAAATGAGATTCAGAGAAAAAAACGATGCGCCATGCCACTATCTACATTGAGAAGAGTGTTCTTCTTGTTCTCATAGAATATGTTCTGGGGTCATGTTGTTGTTGTTAAAGAAAATATATTACCCCATATATGGTTGGAAGATGACGACTCCATTATCATTATCAAGCACCTAACGGTGTGTTCCGGCAGCAGTCCTTGAGAGCCAGTGAAGTTTCAGGCACATGAGACTTATGAACTATGTCTCAAGGTAACGGGCGCAGTGCAATTCGTGACTTGTGACGAAATGCATCTGTTATAGGCAGAGGTTAGTCCGTTTAACATCAGGTGGGCCTCGAGCTTGTTCCGTCACAATAACATTAAAAAAAAACTTTTTGCAATAAAAAAAAACATTATCACCATCTTTACTTTTCGACGTACTCTCTGAAGGCAGTGGTAGAAACTTCTTGTAACAATTAACAGTTAACCATTATTATAACACTATTCTCCATATCTTCCCATACCCTTCCTTGGGAGTCGATAGAGGTGACCAAGGGAAAAATACAAGACGGTGGGCAGCACCGTTTTCTAAAGAACTGCGACCTTACACTGTGATCCCCAAGACGCCTGCCAAGCATGGGGATTATAGAGCCCTCTCTCTAACGGAGAAGGCATATGTTCAACGGTTAACGTTATGGCTGTTAATGTGAATTTACTCCACTTATTATATTTTAGATTAGGTAAAATTAAGCTAGCCTCATAAGCGCCTAAAATTTTGTCTAGAATTTCCTTAAAGTATATCTTTGCTATTTTTGAATTTTCCGATACAGAAACTAAATCGAAGCAGGTAGGAAAGATCGTTTGCATTCTCCAAAACGAAGCCTGCAAAACCCATAAGTGAAAAACATCATTAGGTTGAATTAAAATACATTCCTTGCAATGGACGCTTTCCTGCCCTTAACAAGTAATGTATTTTGGAAATGACTCGTCAGGCCGGTATAATAGATGACGTCATTCGAACACATTGAATATTTATAAATTTGGTTTCGAACGAGATCTTTATATGTTGATGCAGTTTTGTATCTTTTATTACTTTTTATAATGAACGCAACGAAATATGTATGACTGTAGAATAAATGTACATTTCTGACTCAAAAGGTGATCAGATGCAGTGTTACATAACATAAATATTACGTATAATAACTTCATAGTATAATGGAGGTCTGATCTGAATCTGAAGCCGTTATAAACGAAGGTTGAAAGTGCGGTTGTAGTTTTCAATTGTTCGTTTTTAACTATTTTATTAAAAGACTTTTACAAAATTGCATGCCATCGTAACCTAAACACTAACAAACAAATACAGGCCATCAAATAACTTGATTAATACCTATGCAGTTTTAAGATACAGCCTCTGGCAAAGAGAAAAAATACCATAATGCTGGCTCCTCTATGCTACCTAACCTCTTTGTATTTTATTATTCTTTTTTTAGCCGAGTTTCAAGCCAGCACTTTGTTCACATGTTGCCTCCACCAAACGTTTTGATAAGTTCTATATGATTAATGGACACTAAGTCCCCACAAATAAAAGATATTAAGTAACACGAATGTTCAAGATTATAATTGTTGTTTGCAAGAACTAAATAATGCAATCGCATTGTATAGCAAAATAGTCACAACTGCCAAAATATTTTCAATAACTTCTCTGAAAACGGGGTAGTTAATCGAAAACATTGAACATAATATAATATTTAAACAAAAATTACATTATTGACATAATATAACATATAATAATAATTGATAAAAGGCAATTTAAACATTATAAAGAAGCTAACATAATTTATGTGTCATGTTATAAGTTATTACTAATTAAGAATAATAAAACTAATTTGCTGCCAAATGTTTAGAGCGAAGTATAATGTGACCATTAACTATTCAAATTATCACATTAATTTGTTAAATGTATAATTAGACTTTGTATTAATATCAAGGCGACATGGTATCACCCGAAGATAAACAAGATCGTGTCACCTTTGGAATGTTATATTAATGATTATATGATTACTACTACTAGCTTCTGCCCACGACTTCACTAGTGTTAATTTAAGTAACGCAGGATATAAACGGACCCACTAACTTATCTGTTCAGGTGGCAGAAAAAAGAACTACAACATTCCTTCAAATTGTGACAGTTTGTAGTTGATTTCCATGACCGGTAGCGCCCTCGAAAACTGCACAGTTAAGTTGGTGGTACTATACGTATGTTTTAACCACATAATCAACAACACGTGAGATAATGGTCCAAGGCTGAACTGCATATGTTAAAATGATAATCAATAAATTTTTCATTATTTACAGAGATAAATGCATAGTATATTATGTATAAGTGTAGCTTTATTTAGGAAGCTAGTTGGAAAGCCTGGCTAGCGACCACCCTCAAGTAGAAAAACTGTCGCCAAGCACCTAACGGTGTGTTCCGGCAGCAGTCCTTGAGAGCCAGTGAAATTACAGGCACATAAGACTTAATATCTATGTATCAAGGTGACGGACGCAGTGCGATTCGCGATCGTGACTTGTGACAAAATGCGTCTGTTATAGGCAGAGGTTCGTCCGCTTAACATCAGGTGGGCCTCGAGCTAGTTCCATCACAAGAACATAAAATAAAAAAACTTCATTATATAGTAGTATTAAACATGTTAGTAGTCGTTTCTATTCGCACAATAACTTTGCAGAATATATACATGTCTTTTTAATCTTAATAGGTAACCCGTGACCTAAATGCTTTCTAATCCCAACCGTACCCGACCAAAATCAGTCTGACTGTATGTTTTTTTATTGTATATTTGTTACACTTTTGCTCCGCCAATTATGAACTGATTGTAATGTTTTTGTTGTGTAGAGATACCTCCATGTTGTTTCTACATAAATTTCACCAAAAGCGGCTGAGTAGTTTTCAAGTTGCGGTAAATTAATTAACCAATTAGATGCTTTAATGGTAATTAGAACTCTTGTTGGTGATTACTATAAAAAATAACCGACTTCCAGCAGTAAAAAGTATGAAATAACTTATCGGACCATGATAAATATACAATACAATACAATATTCTTTATCTCTCCACAAAGGTATCTTAATTTATTAAAGATTATGTGATGCTTATATGCCATTACACGTATTTTTTTAATTATTTTAATTTATTTATAAAAATATACCTGTGTTGTGAGTAACTAGTGCCTGAGTTAGGTTTAAAACCCGTATTATAAGTCACCAGGGACCTCATCCCCAGATTATAGGTGAAAAAGTGAAAAGTTTTTTTTTATTTTTTTTAATTTTATGTTATTGTGACGGAACAAGCTCGAGGCCCACCTGAAGTTAGTAGTGGACTAACCTCTGCCTATAACAGTTGCACTCGAATTGCACTGCGCCCGTCACATTGAGACATAGTTGTTAAGTCTCATTGTGCTTGTAATTTCACTGGCTCTCAAGTACTACTGCCGGAACACACCTTTCGGTGCTTGGCGACAGACTTTCTACTTGAGGGTGGTCGTGGTTTATGGAAATAGATAAGGAAAAGTACAATTAGGAGTCAGTATTCTAAGATTTATAGTACATATAATGCATGTTTGAATGTGTATTTTGTTGTAAAGTGAGGTCAGTATTTTATATCAGCATGGTACCGACTTCAACAAGTTATTACAAGCTTTTTAGTGCTAGAATTATTTAGTAGATTACAATAAAAAAAATATATTCGAATAAGCATTGCCATTCAACGTGGCAATGTCAGCATTTGGAAACGTGGCCAACTGGAAACGGCTTATTAGATTAGGATTGTGTAATTATATGTTTTATTGATCTGTGTATAATAGAATTGTCATTATTAAGTTTCAACGCATTGTGTAAAATTAAATTTATTATTATTTTTATATAGATACGTTTACTAAGTGTTTATTAAATACGTCACAATTGAATGGGTTTTGATAATATTTTTGATAAAATTGGATAGACTTTAACATAGAAATGCCAATTAATTGCATTTGATCTCAATTCAGACCATCATAGTTTTAATGGCGATCTTTCAAACATATTATAATTAAGAAACATCGAAGCATATAAATACTTATATTATGATATACCTACGTAGATATGTACAATGCTCGTAATTTAATTGTTCTCAATAACTGTGGATGCGGAAAATATTCCTTTCCTTGAAGTGTTCGGATAAATTATTATTTTTGTTCTATACTTAGTACTTAGTTTTGCGTCACTACAAAAGTAGGCGTACAGTTCCCGGCAATAAAAGGAACGTTCTATATCCTGCTCTTAGATCTCGTAAAAGGGGACTAACGCAACTCCTTACTATTAACTGAGAAGTATTGGATAAACTACCAATAAGATTTACAGAGCTGGTTTGCGTTAGGAAGGCAGATGGCCATAAAACCAAAGCCGAATCTCATGACAATTATTATGTAATAAGATTTGTTTTTTGATTTGAGCGGAGAGATGTTTTTGTCGTTTGCGCTGTTAGAGAAGGCATAATACGTACCGACCCCTTAATAGTGGGTTTAGGGTACGATGGTGATGACTTAGTTTTTCAGTCACTACTAAACTACCTATATAAATACTATAGTGAACGAAGTACCTATATTACCTATTTAATTACCATTATTGACTAGTAGTAGAAACGTAAACGCTAAATTACTATCACGATAAATCAATAGCTATAATAATTACAAAATGAAATGCCCTCAATCAAATTACATAGTTCAACGTTGACGTCAACAGATACAGTGAATGTGGCATTATTGCATTAAAATTGGTGTTAATTTTCATATTTAAGTCACGTAATAAGGCTTTGGCGATTTCTAAAAAGCGTTAACTAGCGCTCGCATGTACGCGGTATTCGTTTGAGTTGTCGTACAATATCATAGTACGTGAACTCAGACAGAACATTGCGTTAACGAAACATAACACAGTTTACTCAGTTGAGTCCGCGACAGCGCTCGAGCAGCCGCGTGCCACTGCGCAGACGCCGCCGCCCGCGCTTCTTGCTCATGTGACCTCCTCTAAAATGTCATTACTCCCAAACGGGACACGGTTCCCTGTGCAGTGACCATGCCCGAGTGCACCGAACAGCTCACCTTCACTATCCCCGTCATCAGATACACCATGGAACCCGAGGAGAGGCCCGATGAGCGACAGACTTTGACGAAGAAGATGTCTTTAGTGACGACAGTGAAAATCGAAACCCCTGATAACGGACGCAGGTTATCGGAACCTACACGGTATTACATCCCCCCACAGTGCAATAATAGGCTGTCTCCGCGTAGTGCCAGGAAACGTGATGCAAGAAGGAACTCTAAATGTGACGTAACCGAGGATTCTCCTCCTAGAGAAACATTGGGACCGAAGCCTTGCAACTGCGAGGATTGTAGAGCATCCAGCCCTTTGCCTCCTGGCTACGGTCCCCATTCCTTATCTCCTGGTTATGATCAGATGAAGATTTCTCTTCTGGAAGTGCCATGGAACGAGGATTATACGGAGGCGTCAAGTGATGATCTCAGCTCGGAGTGGGACTCGGACGTTCCTGAACCACCTCCTCCTACGCAAAAGGTAATTTTTTAAAGGAAATTCCTTGTTTGTTAGATATAATGGACATACCAAAGAATTCTGTAATTTACGCTGTGGATTAGATCAGCAGCAACGAGATGCTTTACAAATGCCTTAATTATGCTATGCAGTTTCGATGTGATATTAGTTATTGTTGCTTAGACATTTATTAAGTAATCTAACATGTAGTATTTGATTGCACATGATAATAAAGTCCATTCTTAATCTTTACATTTAAATAATGTCTCCGAGAGATAAGGTTCTCGTGACGGTAATATGTATTTTTTACCTTTTTGAAATAATTCCAATAACTAAATCGTCAAAAAAAACTATATAATCATCGTACCTGCTCACAAAATTTCACAAGAATCGGTTGAGAAATGCGACCTGTAGAGGAGAACAACCAAAAATGTAGACCACCAGACAGATATACGAAAGCATTTTTGCCCAAGCTGAAACGGAGACGCTTCACTCGCCCTTCGCGTTCTCATAATTCGAAACTCTACGTATATTATGTATCATACGACTTTCTTTGTGCATACTATTTGTAACATTCTACATTTTTAAGAGTGTTTATCCGTCTATAGATTCAACCAGAAGTGGTTTTTTACATGGATTCCTAGAAAGAGGTGTTCTGTTTTTAGAGTTCAAGTAAGTATGTGTGAGTTTCTAAACTCTACCATAACGTCTGACCACCAGTCCTAAGAGTAAGAGAGAGAGACGCTCACGCTCATGCTTCACTTAGTTCTTATAATAACAATTACCTAACGCAACCAAAAGTTAGTGAACCTAAATATGTGGAAGGCTATCAAACTTAACCTGCAATGCTTACAGTTTTAAATCAAACCTCTCTCCCTGACAAATACTTTAAGACGGAGAATTATTTAGTAAACCTCGCCAATAATAATTATAATATTCATGAGAATTGCCAACTCACGTGTGTTGACACGGACCATCAAATACACGTGATTGATGCTGCTTCGCATTTCTGAAGAAAATACGATCGATAGTTATTAAGTCAAAAAGTTTATCATTATTAGTCAGCATTCCAGGTTATTTATGTATGATCAACCCGTATCCACCCTCAGTTGGGTGCCTAATCTTGTCAATCGTCAGTTCTTCTAGTCATTTCCAAGTCTCTCTCCTTATTTTTCCGATATGAATCTCTATGTTGTTTGATATTGGATTGGTAGGCACCAATGAGATCAGATTTCGAAGAGACCCTTAGTGTGTTCTTATTGGGTACCATTACGGTCATTGCTTTTATCATCCGAACCCTGACAAATATTATTCTTTCGCATTTTTTAGACTAGCCCAAAATATTTGTCACAGCTGAATATACTAAGAAAATAGTATAGTACTACTAAAGAGTCTCACTGAAAGGTATAACTGGAAAGTTCTCCAAAACGAAGCACGCACAATTCTGATAACACGGATGTACTTCAACCACAGAAAAAATAGTAACTATCAGACAGAAACAAAAAACAGACGAGATGTATAATTTTAAATTTACTTTAGTAATCATTACTGAGGTAATTTTTTAACGCATGCCATTAATTACACTATGATGTTGACTGCGGTGGCTCTACAGATTAGGATTCATGTTTCAGAACAGAATTTGTCGTCTTAATTAAGGTTTGTTTGATGCATCTACTTACCCACTATTACCAACATATTTTTGTAACTAAATTTACTGTTTTTATCTATATGTTTGTCTTACTTGTAGTAAACCTTATTTTACAATTCTTAAGTAATCTGTGGGTCATGTGGTTGGCTGCACATTCACTAATTCATGTTATATTCTTTAATTTAAATGATTGAAGAATATTATTACATTATGTACCTATGATTAATGTGTAGCTGTTAATTATCCCTTAATAAATAAAATAAAAATAAAACAGCTCAAGTCTTATCCAAATTAAAGCACGTAGTCTGATTATACCTAGGTGCAATTTACCTTTCAATCACATGGCTTGAATTGACAGCAAGCGTAATTCTTACTCACTAATCGGAATTTCATATTGGCTTAAATGTCAACAAACGTTAACATAAACGCTAGGGAATCAATCTTATCTTAAAATATTGCCATACAATTTTAACGTGGCTTTTTACAGCTATTAATTATATTTAGATATGAATCTGAGACTAAAATAATGTGCGGTATTACTGAGTGTTCGGTGCTATAAAGTAACCTATAGTACTCTATCACATAACATTTGCAACTGATAAGTGTGCCACAATTAAAGTGATAATACAAATTTTACTACGGTAAGGTACTAAAGTGTAGGTAGGTATATGTTTTCAAATTCGTTTCATGGTATAATTATACAGTTTATATTATTGTGTAGTAGTGTGTAGTGTAGTAACTAATGTTGTCCGTAGAGCGCTGGAATGGAGAAACAATTGATAACATACGCAATTTGAATTGTTAATTTATGAACAAATAGATCTTTCGAAATTACTTGAACAATGCTGTTCTAAATGCAAATTCAAATTAAGTATAATGAGGTTGGAATTGTTTCTAGTACCAAAATATATCAATTACTACAAAATATAAGTACATATTAACATACTTAATTAATCCAGGTTCATTTTATACAAATGACGTAAAGATCAACTTGATGCGTGATGATCATGCTTCAAACAGAAAAAATACTATCTTCCTAACAGTAAGATCAAGTCTAAATATTCTCTAGGTTAATTTGAATCTATAAATAAAGAAGAAAAATAGATTTTTCTTCTTTATTTATATTATTTTTTAACCACTACAATATTAATAGAGGCGACAAATTCAGTAAAAACATCATCGAAATGGGGCCGCTCGCTACAAAGTAGCGTGCCACTTTCAATACAGTATTAATAAAATGTGATGAGATTCTGAAACCGACGATAAATTTACAAGGACGCTTTGGCGATCGACTTTGACCTGAATTTTAAATAACATCAAATACTTTCCAATTTTATTTTTGTTTCATAAAGTTTGATACTAAACTAAAAAAATATATTTTTTCACAATAATGACCACTTATTTAATATAGATACATGAGATTACTTATGTGTACCACGAAATGGTAAATCTCATTCGGAAAATAAATTGTACTGTTT
This sequence comes from Plagodis pulveraria, assembly GCA_963890685.1. NCBI lineage: Eukaryota > Metazoa > Arthropoda > Insecta > Lepidoptera > Geometridae > Plagodis > Plagodis pulveraria. Next base: position 9,824,456 of record OY982963.1, read on the forward strand.
TTTTGAACAGATTCTTTTAAAAAAGACAAATCTTTTTAAGACTTTAAAAAAATATCATCTACGAAAAAAATATGGAATCGATAACAAGTATTGGAATAGAAATAATATAATATATATAGAAGTACAATATAAAAATGTATAACAAATAAGGTCTAGTACCTAATGTATGTCTAGAATTTCAAAAAAAATACCGGAGGTTGGGTAACAGCGTCTTCTGAGGAACTGCTATCTTGCTTTCCAAGACGCCTGCCAAGCGTAGGGATTATGGCCTCTCTAATTGGGGAGGCTGTGGGCAATCCGGCTGATACAGAACAGTACAGTATAGTACCTAATTGTAGGAATCTCTTAAACGCTGATGATCATTTGATGGGAGGTGATGAGTAACTTGGCTTTTCAATGGCATGCTTTTCTTGATGATGATTTCATTACTGTTGAGCAATGAACTACATCACACCTCAAAGACTGTATAAAGTAGCAAACTTTTTTTATCTGCCGTTATTTTAACAGATATTCATATTTGAAAATTATTTTGACGCGTTCTATAACTCTACTTTCATAAGCCAACTTCTATATTTTTTCTGACCAATGCAACAGAATTATCGAGTCAATACATTGGAAAATTTAAAAAGCAGACTAAAGTACCATTTTACGAATACTACTCCAATGTTGAAAGCAATAAATCTCCTTATAATTTTTATTTCTTTTGCACATTTCACTAAAACATTGCCACTCGTCTTGTAGTCTACATTCCAGCATATATTTTATACGACGTAAATACATTAAAATTCAGTATAAGGCTACTACACGTGGCACCAAAAACTTGTTTTTTATATCCAGCAGTCCTTATGTGACTTTTTATTCGATATTGCGTCTATAATAAAACAATTATAAATATTTAACATGCCGCAAAACATTTTGCGAGAAATAGCGACGTTTTTTTGAAATCTCATATTTGCCTAGAGTATATAATGCGTGTCAGCTTCAGCGATATTGGATTTGCATATATTGTAAATTTAATATGTACTCCAGTTGTTTATTAGGTATCTGTCTATTCTTCAAGTGATTATTAGTTTCGTCAACAGCTTTTCTAATATTTACTTATTTATATATTTACACGCAATAATATTTTATTTGCGCAATTTGTAGTTTAAGTTGTGTTCCAAAATAAGTGTTTTAGTGTCTTAGCTACAATGTTTGCGTTTTGAAATTTTATATATTTGCACTCTTCAATACTTATGATTTCCTTATTGAAGTAGACGTGATAAGCAGTATTTTATTTACTCTTTTAAAATTAGAAAATATTTATTGCGTTTTATTCGTGGATAGGTTTAAAAATGAATAAAAAAAAAAAAAAAAAAAAAAAAAATGAAATTACTTGATTATTCATAAATTGATATTGGGTTTAAGTACATAAGCGAAGTTTGATCATGGTTATTTTTAATCGCAGACTCATAGAGCTATTACTTAGTAGTGTTTGGGCTACTGACATATTTCCGTACGCACTACGGCGAAGTGCTCGATATAATTTGAAACATCGATCATCGATGCTTTCACTGGTGTCAGTGCAGTTCACCGTTACCTGGTTATCGGCACTGTGCCACAGAATAGGCCACAGTCTACCGTGCCAATAACCTCGATCTTGCATCTCACCCACCACCATTGTACTGCTTGTCAATGGCACTTACTTGCAAACTTGTGTCTTGTACAGCCATCAAATGTTATGATAACATATGATATTTACAATGTTCCACTGGATAATTTATGTTATGGGAACATTGTATTCTTTGTATCTCACACCTACTATTGCAACGCAAAAAAATAGTGCAACTCACGCAAAAATAAAAATAGGATAATATTTTTTTCACAGCAAACAACGAGGTCAACAACAAGGTTTTATAGATATAATTTTTTTTTATCCAAATTGTCTTAAATTATATTTTTATTGTTGCAGGACAGCGCACTGCGCACTTGCATTTTTCTTACAAATGTTACGCAATTTTATATCTGACTTTGATGTAACTGCTAATAGGTATGCCATTCTGTATAATACATACGTAAATAAAACTAATAAATATACCGATTATAAGTCGGTAGGTAACTCACCTAAGCCGCTTTAACAGAACTTCTTGCTGTCAATATTCGTTTTCAATAATAATAATTATATTACAAAATCACAAATATACGATAGGATTTTTTTTAAATTTTTTTTTTAAGTCATGTGCGGGATTTGAACCCGCGTCCATCCACTCCTTGAGCTGGAGTATGCTCTAACCAATTGAGCTATCATGACATGACGTCATGACTCGAATCTTTCCTATCCTTCTTTAACCATCGTATTGGGATGGAGCGAAATCTATAGTACCACTTGCGTTGTACTACAAACAAGACCAATTTTGCAATTGGTAATCCGCATAGCAGGCGTTATTGCAAACCTAACAATATTATAATTATTATAGTTCCTACGCGGGATTGTTGATACGTCATCATTTAAATATTGTTATATTTTTTAAATATTGTATGACGTTAAGTTATTTCATTTCATCATTGTGACATAAGTTATTTCATTTGATTATGTATTTTGAACAAGTGTTTATTGTTGCAATGATCAATTAATAACAAGCCTGATAGAAAGAACACGTTCAAATTATTCGGACTCGTGTTTTATTAAATAAACAACCGAATACTTGTTTAATTTTAATAATGACGTCTTAAAGCAATGTTTATTAAGTGGTATGTATTTTTTTAAATATTGTTATGTTTGCAATAAAGCCTGTTTGGCGAATTACATTATAACATTACAAATTTACGATGGATAAAGTTATAGTCATGTGCGGGATTTTTAGCTAATTTTTTATTATTATGTAGGTAATTCGCTCTACTATTTCTAACACGTATTCTGTGAAACATCCAACCGTCTATTATATTTGTTTTAAGTCTATACCTATGTACTAATATTATAAAGTGGAAATATTTGTATTTTTGTATGTAACGAATAAACTTAAAACAACTGGACCGACTTGAAAAATTCTTTCACCATTAGAATCCTTCACTATCCTTGATGAACAAAGGTTGTAGAATACTTTCTAAAACTTAGGGATCCGTATGAAAACTTCGAATGAACACACGTTGGGTTACATTAAATTTAATGTAACCCAACGTGTGAATAAAATACCTAATAAATCATTATATCGCGTGCGCTGCGGAAATTGTTGACAATGGAGCAAAGTGATGTATACTACAGATTTATAGAAGATATTAATATCTACAAAAAGGCCAGAATACCCTATGTCTAACTATTACAGTTATGTCACAATAACTACTTTTTATGTGTTTCAATTTATATATTTTGTGTAATACCCGTGCGAAACCGGGGCTATTATATTCAATTATATCAGGGCTACTCTATTATATTCTTATATTATAGTTCCAGCGATACAGTCCTTATGACGTACGGACGGACAAGCGGACAGCCGAGGATCAGTAAGAAGGTCCGGTATTTTAGTATAAAACGCTAAAGCGCACGATAAAATTACTGTCCCGAAACGATGATATGGTAATTTATTTAGAAGTATTTGTTTTAATGTGGCATATTTATTGACTTATGGAAACCACTTAAGATGAAACTAATTAAGGTTATTTTATAAAAGAAATAATGATATGTTATATTGTAATAATCTGAAGGTCCTGTCACGTTAATATTATACTCATGAATAGACAATATAAATTATTTTATTACCTTCTACACACTTGCAAAATGTAATAAATCCTTTAGCAAAGAGAACATTATAGCAAAGACGTGACTTTTGATAATAACCCGTCTGTAATCTGCACATAAAAAAAGTAAGGCAATAAGGCAATTTGTTTATATAAACATATTGCTTGTACTATCTGCCTAACTTTTGACATTGACGATAATCTTGCCAATTTTGTTGATAACATTTTGAAGCAATGATAGCTCTGTGGCATTGGATATGGACTGCCGCGCAGCAGGTCCATAGTTAGAATCCCGCCGCGGGCTTGAGTTTCACCGCATGGTGGAAAGGCATTTGAGAACGCCCGCCTGGCTAGCGACCACCCTCGAGTAGAAAATCTGTCGCCAAGCGCCTAACGGTGTGTACCGGCAGCTGTCCTTGAGAGCCAGTGAAATTACAGGCACGCGAGACTTAAGAACTATGTCCCAAAGTGACGGGCGCAGTGCAATTCGTGGCTTGTGATGAAATTCATCTGTTATAGGCAGATGTTAGTCAGCTTAATATCAGGTGGGGCCTCGTGCATGTTCCATCACAATAGCATAAAAAAATTGATGAAAGGAAAAAAAATAAGAGATTAAAGTGATATCAACCAACAATAGTTATTTGTTATGCAAGGCTGCAAAGTTATTATTTTTTGTTATATTGGGCGTGAGTTTATGCATATTGAAACCTGAGGCAGAGAAGGATTCTAGGATTGATATATCTTTGATTTAAATATGGGATCCCAAAATAAACATGTTCTGTCAAGACTTAGTGCAAATCTGACTCCTGTCGGTGTTTTTCCATGCATTTTGTTTCTTTTAACGAGAGATGTGCGTGTTCCGATATGTAAATTGGAATCAGATAACATTTTTAGCCAATGACGTTATTAGGTATAATGTATAAATGTTTTCAACATCTTGTGAAAAATGCCTTTTTGGCAGAAAAAACATTGTTCTCGAAATGGCAATGCAAATTCTTCCATTCTTCCATGCATTACCAATAAAAAACAATACGTTACATTTTGCTGAAAGCAAAAATGTAATGTATTGTTTATTATTATATGGTTATCTTATAAATAAGGCAATTGTGTATATTTGTATCCAGTGGCTAGTACCTTGTCAAACATGTTTACTTTTTTGCTATAGTGGTTATTCAGAGTCAAGAAATTCAGGAACATGAAATTGTATTTTGGAGACATGTAAAGTTCCTTTGTAATTTTAAACCATTAATTACTGCCATAACTGTAGGTACATTTGATGTTACTTATACATAATTAAGGTTCCGAGTAAAATTTACTCCTACGAGTGTTCAACTAAATTATTTATAGAGTTACCAAAATCCACATCCATTATTTTGAATATATTCATGTTAATTTCATTTACTATGCTAATGTTATATTACATAATTGTCAGAAAATAATAAGCCAATTATATAAACTAAATATAAGTACAATAACATTTAAATTATTATATGTGACAGTATTTAAAATTAATATTATATTTCATTGCATATTCATAAAAATCACTTTTATGTCGTAAAAACATTTCCCTAAAAGCCACGACAATAACTGTTTGTTTTAATTTTGTTAGAGATAGCTGGGTTATCTCTGTAGGAAGGTTATTATACACTCTCACAAGCATGCCAAAAATTATATAGGACTTCATACCAGGAAATGGCCCATTAAACGGCCAATCTTCTTTTAAAACGTCATAGCCGGGCGAAAATTCACAAAATATTTTTAATATTGTTTTGTTTGCAATAACGCCTGCTATGCGGATTATATTACAAAATTACAAATATACGAAAGGAAAAATTTAAGTCATCTGCGGGATTCAAACCCGCGTCCATCCACCCCTTTAGTCGGGGTATGCTCTAACCAATTGAGCTAACATGACATGACGTCAGAACTCAAATCTTTCCTATCGTTCTTTAACCATCGTATTGGGATGGAGCAATAATTTATCACAAAATGTTTGTTGGTATGACAATCCCTCACAAATAACAATACAAAATCAAGGGTGTCACAATGTGTATAAATACATATCATGATTCTTGTATTCTCTTTCTCTATCGTAAAAACGTAAGACTAAATGTAAATTGGTGAAGTCTTTTCAATTATCACGTTTAGTGACCTTGCCTTATTAAGTAATAAAAAACTTTTTGTTTAATTAATGAATACAACAAGTGTATTCTACATTGATACGGAACCCTATGTGTGCGAATTGGACTCGTACGTGGTTCTTTTTTATTCCAGTTTCATATAAAGGATTCTCGAACTTAAAAATAAAATAAAAAACCTGTTTAAGTGATATTGCCACAGCTTTTATTGACCTATCTTTTTTTTCGTTCTTGATATCCTTTGACCGCTATCTCACCTGATGGTAAGTTATGATGTGGTCGAAGATGTTGTTCAGGCTAACCTAGAATTACATGCTCTCAAGGACAGCTGCCAGAACACACCGTTAGGTACTTGGTGACAGATTTTCTACTTGAGGGTGGTAGCTAGCCAGGCGGGCACTTGCATAATGCCCTACCACCATGCTACCGACGGCTTTACGTGCCCTCCGAAGCACGGAAGCGCTCAGTAGTAATGTCACTAGCGGTCACCCATCCAACTCATGACCGCGACGGACGTGATCGGTTAAGAACAGCTAAGCAAACTTAAAATCTGTCACCAATATGAAATTTTAAGGCCCAAGACCATCATTATGCAAGAACTGTCTGCATCAGTCGGGATAGCCTCTTGACCTGTCTGCAGATATACTGTCCCACAAACCAAAATACACAACATTGAAAATTAAACCTTATCGCGGTTGAAATAAGAGTTTGTGTTTTATACAAAAATGGCAGGAATTTTCCAACCAGACTATGCGATAACTGCGAGACGGTTCAACTACTGTTCTTGGCCTCGGTATGTTGTCATAAGTAAATACATTTTACGAATGATTAATTAAATCGTCCATTAGTTCATATTAAGATTCGATTGTGTATTGCGTACATCTATAGATCGATAAAAGTAGTCGATATTCATAATCGAATTGCTTCCGTTTGATTACTTTGAAATTAATATTCCGTAATTGTTTTTTTTCACTTGTGTTTAGGGTTCCGTATCTCAAAAGGAAAAAAACGGCACCCTTATACGATCACTTTGTTGTCCGTCTGTCTGTCTGTCGAGACTTTACAGGAACGCGTGGAGGTATAAAGGTCAAATTCTGAATTTAACTGACTTGCAGCGTGCCTTGGCAGTGCAGTGTCACCACTTGCTGCTGAGATAGAGACAATCTTTATCATACAAAAGCGTGCAATTCGAGCCATATATAAAATGGGTCCTAGGGAATCTGTGAGGGATCTTTTTAAAGAAATTGATATTTTAACTTTACCAAGTCTGTATATATTTGAAAATATTATGTATGTTCGTAAAAATTTGAGTAAATTTAAATTAAACAGTGACAATCACGATTACAATACTAGGAATAAAGATAAAATAGCGGTGCCAGGTTTTAGATTAGCAAAGACAAATAAAAGGTCCTTCTTAGGTAATTGTGTGCGGTTTTATAATAAAGTTCCTAAACATATTACAACGCTCACAGAAGGGAAATTCAAGTTGCATGTGAAAAACATATTGATTAAAAAATCCTACTACACAGTTTCTGATTACATTAACGACAAAAATGCCTGGACAATTCCGCCTCCGCCAAGCTATTGCCTGTCACCTACATAATTTAAACAAATATTGTAATAACTCTATTATATAGTATGTATGTTAAAAGATGTTTAAAAGAATGGCCCCGAGTTTCTTGCCCGTTCTTCTCGCAGTGGCTCTATACACTTTATTTGCTGAACGTGGCAGTACAATGTAGAATATTTCAATACTCAAATTTGTAATTGACCTTCATAAGAGCGTCATAGACGCCTAAATTGAATAAATGATTTTGACTTTGACTTTGACTTTGACAGTTATCACTGGTATTCCCAAATCCGTCATTAGGTAAGTACCTACATATTTTTAAATACTACGCACCATACGCCACTAATCACCTTCATGCATATCTAATTGCAAAACATATCTTCATATGTAATAATTAGGTAGGTAGTCGCCGAATTTCTTTACAATATTTACTCGGTAAAAACCCACAGAAAGACTTTACATATTCAAATAAAATCTGAATCATACAACTCTGTTTGTTCTCTAATAATCTCACATCCCATCATGCTTGTACATAATAATTATTTGTTATGGAGGCTGCAATGTTGTTATTTGGCGCAAGGACTTGTATTGACTCCTGAGGAATGGAGTATTCTAGGATTCTATAAAATCCTGAGCGCTTTCTTTGGGGTGGGTTTAAAATTTACAAGGTTTTTTAATTTTTTTGTAGCAGTGATGGCTCAGTGGCATTGGCTTTGGACTGCCGCGCAGCAGGTCCATGATTCGAATCCCGCCGCGGGCCTGAGCTTCACCGCAAGGAAGGGCATTTTGCCCGCCTGGCTAGCGACCACCCTCAAGTAGAAAATCTGTCGCCAAGCACCTAATAGTGTGTTCCGGCAGCAGTCCTTGAGAGCCAGTAAAATTACAGGTACATGAGCCCTCACAACTGTACGTCTCAGTGTGACGGGCACAGTGCAATTCATCGTTGACGAAATGCGTCTGTTATAGGCAGAGGCGTGTCCACTTAATATCAGGTGGGCCTCGGGCATGTTCCGTCACAATAACATAAAAAAAAACATAAAAATTTATTTCATTACTACAAAAATGTTGGCCATAATTATATTAAACTATTCTAAAACTAGAAATTATTTGCGGTTTAAAATTTTCAGAAATATAACAATTAATAACTCTAGCTCTCACGCTAGGATTCCCTGTTTGTGAGAGCTAGTTCATTATTACTTATTTACCTCATTAAAGCGAGGAAAATTCGGGGTGCAATAAAAACAGCTTTAATTACATAGGTAGTAAATTCGTTTTTAATTAATATTAAATGTTAAAATTATGACTTATGTACTACAATTTGTATTGAAGTTAAATTATAATTTTTGGAATTGTTATGCAGGTTTATTATTTTATAAAACTGTTCCTAACTAGCGTATAAAGATAAATTTTGCACGTAGATTTCAAATGATAAACTTGTTCGAGCTAGGTAAAATAGTTATATTTTTTATGCCAGGCTGCAAATTTGTTATTTGGCTTGAGTACTTTTATTGAAACTAGGGGTATTAATGAAAATTTTTGTGAGCAGGTTCGACAATTACATAGAATTTTTGGTCATTTATGTGAAATTTTTCAAAACGGCTTAGATATGGGTGTCGACAACGTAAAATAAGTATTTTGGTCGCGAGGTCTACAACTCACAGAATTTAGACTTTCATATATTAGTTTTAGTATATTTGTTGAAAAACTACGTATGAATGAAGCATGTGAGTACTGGCCATTGCGCTCGCAGCTCCATTACGCCTTACCTTCGCCTCGGGGTTTCAGAATCCAGCATCGAGTATTACACACTTATTTCAATTGTCTTATTATGTACTATTATTTTATTGCGTGTGCTATAAAGTGTTATTGCATTATACTAATTGCACTTTGATAGAGTTATTTTTAGAGCGCGCTTTATTTAGTTTTTATGGAACGTGACGGAACAAGCACAAGGATCACCTGATGTTAACTACTTGCGGTAACCTCTGCTTGTAACATAAGCATTTTATTACAAGTGACGAATTTCACTGCACCCGGAGACATGCAGTTGTTAAGTCTCATGTGCCTGTAATTTTAAAGGCTCTCGACGACTGCTGCACGAACACACTCTCAGGTGCTTGGCGACTAATTTTTTACTCGAGGGTGGTAGCTAGCCTGGAGAGCATTCGCAAAATGCCCTTCTAGGCTTCTACAATGCAGTGAAGCTCAAGTGCACAATGCAGTGACTTCACTGTCCGTTCGTCCGTCCGTCCGTCCGTCCGTCTGTCATCAGGCTGTATCTCAAGAACGGTGATAGCTAGACAGTTGAAATTTTCACAGATGACGTATTTCTATTGCTGCTACTGTTGTAGCACAAATACTAAAAATAAAATAAATATTTAAGGGGGGCTCCCATACAACAAACTACTTTTTTTTACCGTTTCTTGCTCGATACTAATAACGGTGACAGGTAGACGCTTTAACTATTCACAGAATATTCAGTTACGGAACCCTTCGTGCGCGAGTCCCACTCGCACTTGGCTGGTTAATTTATACCAAAGCTTATTGCATACCAGACGATGTTTGACTTTAGATTTACATAGTCTTGTTTTTCGCGTGTAATGTCAGCATAGCAGCTGTTATCAGAGATAATTAGCAAGTTAAATAGACTCATTGAGCTCGTAGGTATAGGTTTAGCCCAGTTAATTGCACACTTATTTGTACATAGGTACTCGGTACGTATAGGTATACGTAGAAGTACTAACCTCGATACCTCGTTATACTAGTTTACTTGAGCTATAAATTAGATAAGTAAAATTAGGTAATTAATTTTGGTTATCTTGTAAGACAGCTCAAGTACTTTCTTTTTAGTGTAGCGTCAAAATTATCGGGTCCTATTTCCAATTATTGTGAACAGATGCTACGGCATCCTACGTTTCATACGAAAATATAGATCCGACAATTGGGAACTAGCGATGGGTATCTATTACCAGAAAAGTAGATTCTTATCAGCCAGAGTATTCTTATGATGAATTGGTATATGACTGTAAACAGAACCTATAAGTTTTTCTGGCGGTTTTTGTGTTGTATTTTTATGTTGTTAGAGTCAACGTTTTTATAACATGGTCTTATGTATAGTCCTTTGGCGTACATAGAATAGTGATAGAAAGACGACTATGATAACTGACAATAAATTACCGCAGACGAGTTACAGAATGTTGATAATGAATATAACCTTACTAGAAAACTAAAAAACTTATTGATCGAAAAATCTTATTACACCTTAGAACAATACGTATGTGACAAATATTAATAAATCGGGCCGCTCCACACTAAGTTGCCATACCCAATCCTGGGTCATTATGTAGTGATATGTAAATAGTTATTAAGATACCTACATAATGCGCAATAAATGATTTGATTTGATTTGACTATTTTGTTATTACATAAAATAGTCATCATAGCCAGGCGTCGTTCACAGACGTCTATCACGCCTTTGAACACTTAGTACCTAAATAGCTGATATACATAGACTCAAAATGAAAATACAGAGAGCTAGAGAATATTTTTATGAGACTGATTGAAATTGGAAAATCAGTTGAACTTTAATTTTGTTAACTGCGACAAAAGTCACCAGCAATAACACTTATAAATGTTAATACCGCAACCTCGCATTAAAACATATACTTAAATATTTAAATTATGCAAAAACACACGCAATTTCCGATCCCTTTCAAGTTTATGCTTAACGCAACTTGTTGACTTTAATCTCGATTACTTTCCAACAAGATATTAAGATAAAGATTTCAACCGTATTCTGTCAACCATTTTAAAGATTATTACTTGACATTTAGATTTTGCTATGTTTACTGTTTAATGTTACTTTAAATTATTAAAAGTATCGACAAAAGAAATGCTTTTAAAACCAAGAGTCAATCTTAAACCAAAGCAATACGACTCAGAGGCTCTTGCGTACATTTCCAAATAATTAAACGTGTCATACTTACCTAGTATTTTTATACTTTTTGATGGTATCGATACTGATCATATTACGTAAATGTCAAAATAATAAAAGAGTTTGTACGTAATTGTCGTATAAATAACAGAAAACAAGTGTCCGGTGTCACCCTGAAAATATAATGAATACATGTTTTTTTAAAGAATAATGTTCACAACCGTGTACTTATGTAAATAAATTGAGTACTAGTAAATGAATAAACAATACTACCAGAATCATGTTAATGCGTAAATCGAGCCATTGAAGCCGTCTTGGCATTCTATTGTTTTCGATCAATGCAGGTTTTATTAATATTGTACATCAACCTACGAATAAATGTGTAAAGAAGTGGAAGTCTCGTTAAGTTACTGCTTTGATTCCGGTCTCATCAAGTTCACAATTAACAAAACACGCACAATCTTCCAAATTCAATTGGTTTAGATAATTGATTTGGCGCTTATATTATAGTCTATGATTGGTTGCGCCATGGTAATGTTGATTGTGCTGCACGGTTTTTCAAACCACGCCCGCCGCAGTAAGGTTTTAATTTTTTTATGTTATTGTGACGGAACAAGCCCGAGGCCCACCTGATGTTAAGTGGACTAATCTCTGCCTATAACAGATGCATTTCGTCAACGATGAATTGCCTTGCGCCCGTCACACTGAGACGTACAGTTGTTAAGTCTCATGGGCCTGTAATTTTACTGGCTCTCAAGGACAGCTGTCGAAAGGTTAGGTGCTTGGCGACAGTTTTTCTACTTGAGGGTGGTAGCTAGCCAGACGGGCATTCGCAAAATCCCCTTCCACCAAGCGGTGAAGCGCAAGCCCGCGTGGGATTCGAATCCAATGCCATAGCCAATGCCACTGAGCCTGCTGTTCTGCTGTTTGAGCTTGACTTTCATATTTTTCGTAGATTTCAACGTAAAAAAGTGTTCAATATATACCTAGGTAATCTCGCCTATATATTTACGAACGAAATAGGTACGCAGAGTTGAACCATCAATGTTTAGATCCGACGCGAGCTTAACCGAGGCCCAGCGTATGGCCATCTAATCGGTACAGATCTGAATCGCTACTGAAAATTTCTTAGAAACAAAAACGCAATTCTTTTGAACGTTTTTTAATGTTGTTTTTCAATACCACAACTACGGCGAACCAGCGTGTGGGCCACTTTATGGCTGGTAAGCGGTTACCGCAGCGGGCGCTTGCAATATCAGGGTTATTGTTTGCAATGCCGTTGCTGTATTTATAAGTATTTGACGCAAGAATCAGTTGGTTTAGTAAGTTAGTGGAATAGGTTCACTGGGAATGTAACCTTTCTATTATTATTATTAGCTGTCATCATCATTATGAGACATCATTATCAGCCAGAATACAGTGGACGTCTTTAACAAAGCCCTCCCCCATTGAACGTCACGATGAATGGATATTAGCCACTTGTAACCATTGGCTCATAGATTTTTACGAAGTCCTCAGTCCACCTAGTCGGAACCTACCAACTCTACGTCTTCCGGTGTAATGTGGTAACTCGAGATTTCTTCCCCATCGGTTATGAGTTCGTCGAGTAATGTGACCTAGCCATTGTCACTTCAGTTTGCAAATTGTGAAAGCTATGACGCTGACATTGGCCCTTTGGTTAAATTTCTTGTTCCGGATTTTATCGCGCAAAGAAGCTCGGAGCATAGGTCTCTCCATTGCTCTTTTGAGGACCACGGCTTAGTGCTATAAATCGTCACACATTGCTTGAATACTTAGGTCTTCAAGCTCTACGGGATGTTAGGCGAGATATTATTAAGTGTATTGGAACCATATTACTTAGAGGCGAGTGCCTAAGATTGAACTCATTGTTTTCACATACATATATATTATTATTACATCGTACAACTCGTTTGTATGAATATTGCTTTTTACCACCACGGATTTCCAATTCTACGATGTTTGCAAATCTCTTCCTTATTTCACTTCTCATGACATCATTCATACAGACCTGTCTGTTAAAAAAGCTCATCAGATGTTTTTGTAGCAGTAGATCTCTTTGTGCGAATGTTCTGATTACTGTGTTCCAGTTTGATGGGTATGGGTGCCTATGAAATTATAGGCACATGAGGCTAAACAACTTTATGTCTTAGGGTGATGGGCGCAGTGTAGTTCGCCACTTGTGACGAGCTGCATCTGTTACAGGTAGAACTTCACAATTTGAATCCGCCATCCCTTTTCTATAATCGGACATCCAGGGATACTCAGAAGCGCTATCGCTATATGGTGGATATTCCATTCACTGAACGAAGCGATTTGCTTCTTCGTTTATCATACGAACCGCCAGGGCATGGAACACCCTGCCTGAGTCTGTGTTTCCGGTTAAGTACAATATGAGGGTCTTCAAAACACGAGTGAATAGGTATCTTCTGGATAAGCGCGCTCCATCATCGATCGCATCATCACTTAACATCAGGTGAGATAGTGGTCAAGTGCTACTTATATATATATATATATATAAAAAAACTCAAGACCAGGTAGACCTCGTGCTTGTTCCATCACATAAAAAGGGCTTATGCCACTAAACCCCAAAGCCATTGTTCTCAAAACTCTGCGGTCCATACATTCATTCCACCTTGAACCCCAAAGCGATTTTAGGTATCAAATTTAATCAAGAAATATTTCGATACTTCAATTCCACTTCAACCCCAAAACAGTTTTGGTAGATTACTTTTCCAACTGTTCTATTCACAGCACCGTCTATATTATGTGCCTACATCTTCAGGAGGCTCTCCGAAAACGAAACAAGGCTATTGGTGCGTAAGGCTTCCACCCGGCTATATGCACATTCGAATCCCGTTCGAGACGGAAATATTGTCTAAAATTTATAAATGATTCATGAAAGATATATAATCACTATGTATATATATCGAAATTCGCTACTTGCGTCTTTTTATCGCAAGAAAGGTGCTATCTTGGAACGTGCAAGAACATAGATAAGCCAGTGCTTACAGTTGCAAATATTGTTTCTCGAACTGGCCTCTTCGTTATGTTTCATACAGAGATAAAATTAACTATCCTTTCATACATTGTATTTGAATGGAAGTCACGTACAGCTGATGTTATGTGTACTCCACGGTGGTCCGACGTATTAGTTCTGCCATTTAGGATGGTAGGTATAAACGTGTTTAGGTTTGGATATTTTTATTTCTCTAGGACACACGTGGTTGTCGAAGAAGTTTGTTAGTATCTACTTAGTCTTTTTGGTACAAAATTGCTTCGAACTGCTTGCTCGTGGATAACTTAGATTTTTTTTGTACCATCGACTTAAAGTTTTAAGTGATAATTTATAACAGCGGTGTCAAGAAATCATTTAATTGGTCATTTTACTTAGAAATAAGTACTCAGGTACATAAGTCAGATAGTTCTGAATGTAATTTTAACCATATCCGGGACTGACCGAGAAATTATCGAGACGGTCACTTCGGGATATAAAATATGTCACGTCATAATTAAAAAAAAACCTTCGTTAAAGATTTTTTCCATGAGAGCTCGGCACATCCGTATTTGTAGCGCACGAAAAGATCAGCCAACGAGAACACACCGAGCTCTCCTCAAAAAAATCTTTAAAGAAAGTTTTTTTTTATTAGGTCGTAATATATTTTATATCCCGAAGTGATCACTTCTCGGTACTACACGTAAACGCATGGTGTTTGCACTATTGCTTCGAGGTGAATATCTGACATTGCAGTAGTACCCATTAAGACAGATTTGCTGAGGAGACCTACCACTTGGTAAGATGTGTTTAAAAGTCTCAATAAGACTGACTCTTGGTTCTAGTTGAAATACGAGTCATAGTTGTCTGACTTATTTGCGTGATTAAACCCGTATATTAAGAAAAATAAGTAAAAACATTACGTTTATGGATACAATCAAAACGCGAGTGAATAGGTATCTTTTGGGTAAGCGCGCTCCATCATCGATCGCATCATCACTTAACATCAGGTGAGATAGTGGTCAAGTGCTACCCAGTTCAGTATAAAAAAAAATACAATATTAACGATGAGGGCCAGTTCTCGTTCTTGACTTAGGGCCTGTTTCAGAATGTTCGAGTAAGTTCCGGTTACACTACTCAGAACATTTTTAATAAATAAAACACTATCTTTGCGTTTCACAGTCATCGATTTAGCCTATCCATCGGTTAAAGCTTGAAACGCGCTGCATGTTAACTACCATTTTCATCATTCAGTTATTTTATGTTCTGGGTAGGATAACCGGAACTTACTCGAACATTCTGAAACACTTAGTCTACTATCATTAACTACTAGCAGGTTTTTTAGTAATCAGAAGTAAGGCCTGCTTCCAACAAAAGTATAACAATAGATTTGTCGTGTTATTTTGAAATATTTCAAATTTCAAACGGAAAAATGAAAACAAAAGTCGGCTTACGAGTCGTAAACCAGCAGACACAACATTGCGTGCGTCGTCATCCCGTGTGGCTAACGGTTTGACGTCAGGAAACGAGATTAATTACCTACATATACCTGCTGACACCGACTCAGTAGTAAACAGAAGTACAGTCCCACCAACTTATCTGTTCAGGCGGCAAAAAAAAGAACTACAACATTCCTTCAAATTGTGACAGTTTGTAGTTGATTTCCTTGACCAGTAGCGCCCTTGAAAACTGCACAGTTAAGTTGGTGGTACTATACGGATTACAGTAGAGTACTTCAAGGTAGGCAAGTACTCCTTATAGTACCAGTAACTGTATTCTGCACTTAGGAACATAACTTACTCGTACGTAGGCAAGTGCCATTGAAATCCGCACCCCTGAGTGTCATCATAGTCATAATCATTTATTTCTCCATCTTCATATTGTGTACAATAGATCTTAAATAATTTATTACGTACTAACAACATGAAACCGTGGTGGGCACTCTAGAGTTTATTGGACTCTGGGTAGGACTAAAGTTTTATAAGTAATCTTAATGAAAATTAGTTCAAAAGTTACTGAAATGAAATAATTTTAGCTACTGAGTCTTATCTGTAAAGAAGTCTTGTAACGAGTAGTAGCATTCTTTAATTAGACATCCTTTATAACTGTAAAAAAAGTTGAATGTTTTTCAATATCTTTTGGATGTTTCAGGACATGGTTATATGTTTTATAGTCATATTTTTCGAAGCAATGATGGCCGAGCGGTTATAGCTATGGACTGCCGTGCTGCAGTACCCTGGTTCGATCCCCACCGCCGGCTTGAGCTTTAACGCATGGTGGAAGGGCATTTTGCGATTGCCCGCCTGGCTAGCTACCACCCTCAAGTAGAAAATCTGTCGCCAAGTACCTAACGGTGTGTTCCGGCAGCAGTCCTGCCGTTGTCAGTAGTATATTTCTCTATATAAACGGTGATTTCCACACAGTGCTCAGAATTATTGTGATAACTCCAAGAGTCACCAGACTCAGTAGTAGTGTACCCTTCAGGTGGAACCTCTGCCCAAATTAATAGGAATTGTGAGTTGCAGGAACTTAAGTCATCTTGCTCATCCAAATAAATTTTAGGTCCACACATCAGTTCAAAACACTTTAATAAGTATGACCAAAGACGATTCAACTCAAAACAATGCAACGAAACGTCGAGATCAGTCAAAATTACATTTTAATTAAGATGGTGCCCAAAAAGACCCTCGCTTAAGTGAAATACCTAAACACAAGTATATCAACAACCTAATGATTAATGCATGATATATTGCGTGGGATAGATAACCTACGTCACAAAATAACTTCGCTCATTATGGGAAGACAATTGAAGACGGTCACTGTGTAATCGCACCAAATTAACTGTGCAGTTCATAAAGGCGCTGCTGGTAAAGAAATATTAATACAAGTTGTAAAACATAAGGGGATTGAGTAGTTCCATTTTCTGCCACATGTATTGATAAGTTAGTGGGTTCTGTAGCTGCAAGGTGATTAGGGAACGCTAATATGTTTTGTAGTCTATGGCCCTGGGTACCGACCCATCACTGTTTCCAATGACGTGTTCAAAGCAAGGCTTTGGGTTAGTTCAAACCAGTTTGGCGAGGATTGCAATTAGGGAGCTATGTGATGAAATTTGTCCTAATACGAGTAGTTTTTTAATGCTTGATAGGTTAGCCTTTAACCACAGTGATGATGTGGTCGAAGATATTGTTCAGGCTAACCTAAAATGGCTGGCTCTCAAGGACAACTGCCGGAATACACCATTAGGTGCTTGACGATGGATTTTCTACTTGACGGTGGTAGCTAACCAGGCGGGCATTCGCAAAATGCCCTACCACCATGCTGTAACGACTGCCATCCTAAGACAGCAACCGGGACCGATGGCTTAACTTGCCCTCCGAAGCACTGAAGTGTTCAGTAGTAATGTCACTAGCGGTCACCCATCCAACTCATGACCGCGGCGGACGTTGCTTAACTTTGCTGATCGGTTAAGAACAGCTAAGTAAACTTCGCTACGAGCGCTTCGGTAGTTGCATGGTGGTAAGGCATTTAACAAAAGCAAGCCTAGGTTTGGTGCCTAGCTGACGCTCTCAAGTAAAAAAATCTATCTCTGGTCGAGAGTATGTTTAAGCCCTACGCGCAGCGGATTAAAGGAAACTCTCGAACAGAAATAGATCGTCTTCTCCTTTCGATGTTAAATGCACTATTTTACTGTTATTAGGCGAGTAACTTTAACTAGAAAGTAACTATTTGACACTTTTACTTGGACATCCTGAAATAGGCCCCAACTCTACGTTGATTCGTTCTATACGCATGTAAATCTAAAAAAGTCATGGATGTAATGGTTAAGGCCAGGTTATTAACCAGGTAAGTGTTAAAATCAAAATCGCTTTGAAGGTACACAGATATAGTTATATATAGTTTTTGAAGCGCTCGTAGCGAAGTTTACTTAGCTGTTCTCAACCGATCAGGTTAGTCTGAACAACATCTTCCCACCACATCATCACTTACCATCAGGTGAGAGAGTGGTCAAAGGCTAACCTATCAGATATAAAAAAAAAAAAGTATTTTAAGTCGTTTACCTACTTAATAATTTAAAACCTCCGCCTTTTTTTAAATAGGTCCCAAAATTGTAGCTACTAATAATTTCCAGTAAAGCAATTTGGCTTCAACTGATGTTATACCTTATCTAAATAACCAGTCATTTCAATTCAATTGGAGTCGAGCGGAAATGAAAAAACTGTTCTATTTTAGTACAGCCTATCTTTACATCACAAGATATTATTACAGCTGCTGTAATCATCAACGTGACTCTATAACAAGTTATTATTACTAACTAGCTGCTTGCTCGTAACTTTGCCCGAGTTTGATTCGGTTATATCGGAGTAACAACGAGCAAAACCTGGATAAAAATCCCCACAAATGCTGAAATTTGGTCACTATCGGACTTCGTAAGAATGTGATGTTGAAATCTCGATCAGTTTAGGTAAAGTTCGAAAGAAAGCTTCCGAATCCGAATCCGAAGGAAATTAGTAACGGAAATCAAAAATGTAACTTTACTTGTCCTATTGGTTTTACTATTTTATATATTTATATATATTTCATACACAATAATACGTAAATAATTAAGACATTTACGTTACAAGCATATATAATTTATAGTCAACTTTGCAATTTTAATCTAACGAGAACATTTTAAGGAAGTGTGTTCAGAACTTTTCTTGGCCTTAGTTAAAGTGATCAAGACTAACATATAATTTTTTATGCTACAAACTAAATCCCCCGTGGGGTGCCGGGTTAGAATTGCACCTCCCCATATCATCCCGTAGGTGTCGTAAGAGGCGACTAAGGGAAAAAATATTGGAAGGTGGGCAGCAGCGCCTTCTAAAGAAATGCAATCTTACACTGCGATCCCCAAGCCGCCTGCCAAGCGTGGGGATTATGGAAAATACCCCCTTAATAGGGGAGGCTGTGTTCAGCAGTGGACGAGTCGGCTGTTACAGTACAGTACAAACTAAATACATTTTGCAAAAATCTGTTGAAGTAAAGCTATTTAGCACTTTACGCTCACATTAATATTTATAACTGACGAACGCGTAAGTATTAGAGGGGTAACAATAAGTTGATATCTTGGTTAACAAATTATTTCAAGCCACTCCCTGTTGGCTGTGTACCTAAGAGTAAATATCTAAATCAGAAATTGAACTGAATTTAAATTTGGCTTCTACGTGAAGCCTTATTCAGGATCTTTAGTGTGGTAAAGTTAGTCCAATAAAACGTGATGCTACCACGGAAGACTTACCACACTCAAGATCCAGAAGAAGGCTTCCAGTAGAAGTTGAAGCGATTGCCGATATAGATATTGACTCTTAGGCACTCCAGCTCTACCAAGCCTTCCGGCTAGACCGCTGTGGGCCAAGAGCTCTAGTAAAATGCTTACGCTCTAATATCGTTGTTTTTTCTAATTTATAATTTTAATGAATATATACGTATAGTTGTAAATTGAGAGTGATTTTTTTACCGACGGCATGCCTTCATATTAAAACACTATATACTCTACAATACTTTAGTACAATGAAAGCATTTAGACAACCTACAACCCATTGCAGATTCTCAGGCAGTCCAAATGCCCCAGCCCACTACCAGTTCGAAGTGTGCCCCCCATTCTGGCAGCATTGCCCAGTTGAATTGCAATGTTTCTTCGTTGAGTCAAATAGTTTCCCGCATTTTGATTACACGACGCATCTACCAAGCGCTTTAGAACATGCGATGAATTGAGTTTGTAGCCGGCCTGATGTTTATCTTGTCATTTATCATCAAGCTAACCATGGCCATCAAAAGACCAGTCTTCGCAGGCGAATTTTTAGTAAGAACTTAATTATCCCCCTTTTACTTACTACAAGTACCTCTGTGCAAACTTTCAACAAAATTGTTTCTGTTACTTTGTTTTAAGACTGACAAGCTCTCTTTCGCATACATTATAAATAATTAGTGAGGACTGTTTTGCATAATTACCACGCAAGGTGATTCTGATTCTATTTATAGACATTTATAACATCGTGTCTTCAAGCTACATTTTCTATTTGTAACTTATACTTACGTCTTATAACATGTTTTTATTTAGCTACCTAAACGTTTCTCTTCGAAATATAAATGTCGGTCACGTGTTTTAAGTGGTTTTAAGAAAGGTCAAGGCAAGGAGTCAAAACTAAAATAGAATAATATATTTTGATCCGGCAGATGTTTCTTTCACATTCTATGAAACTGGAGCTGATAAGCGATAGCAGAAATATTTCTACAGCCGTAATATATTAGTAGTTCTTTCCGCTTACTTCTAAGATTAAATTATCATATTTGACAATCAACAAAGTAGGTTCAAAAACAAACAAATAAGATAACATAACCGTTTATACAGAGAATCTTGTTCTGTCCGTTGATGTATTCCTTTCGAGTGTGTTGGGGAACACGGGCGAGCGGATAGTAGTCCGTTCAGGAATAGTTTTGTCGTTTATTCAGAACTAAATCTGTTGAGAGAATATATTTAGTGCAGGTATTTGACCTTCAAAGGCCACTCCAGGTCATTTATTCGTTGAAGTTTTTTCCACAGTGCTGTAGAAACACTTCAAACGGAATTTAATTAACAATCGCTACAAAAAATTTGCATGTAAGCCTGATGAGCAACATAAGTTTCGTATATTGACTGGTATTGTAGGTAATCTCCTAAGTAAGTTTAACTAATATTGTTTAACAGATAAAATGTTGTTTTGAACGCGTGGAGATTTTTTATCTTATATACATACTTATTAAGAAAATTTAACAACCCAAATTAAGACCGCATTGTAAATAACGTACCTATAGTTATTTTGGGATTTTTTTTCTGATACATTTTTAAACATATTCTTATTATCTGTTCGGATCACAGCTTACAAAATGTGCTAAGTTTCTGTTAATCCATCGACGTCTTAACTCTCGGCGGGTTTTCATTTTACGTCAGACTAGGAAGGTAAATGTGTTATTAAATTATATATTTTAAGTCTGTTGGGTGGTTTGAGCACGTCTGCATCTCCCTTATTAGTAATTGTTGCTGGTTTTTACTGTAATTTGTCCCCGTAATCAACCGCTTATTGACGTCACTAGTGCCCTAGTTTATTTTGTCGTAAAACATCAAACATATAACTCATATAGTACGTTAAACTAGTGCGCCTACTGTGCAAAACTTTTGTTGTGCTAAACAATTCCGGCTGACGTATGTCCAAACATAACACAGTGTGATACGTGACTAAAGATATTTTGGCAAATAAAAACGGTCTGTTTCGGTATGTTGATCGTTAGGTAGTTATGGAAAAAAACCTGTTTGAATATGTAGGACCGATATACGAGCTTTGTTAGGAGATGAATGCTAATGTGGGAGTGTGATGATTTTGCAAATGAACTGTGGAAAAAACAACGTCCGTTTAGCCAATTTTTGAAAAAATAATGCAGAATATACATAGGCGCAGAAAGAAAATATTACAGGGAAAGTAGTTTTTCAATTAGTAAAACAGTGCCTTGAGAGGCAAGAGAAGGCAGAGACTGACAATGTCTGTAAGGGAGAACTTTTTGCTCACAAGTTATAGGCGAAACAAGTTTTTCTTAACACTTAAATACAAGTATAATGCCACAGCAACTTATCAAAGTAAGTGTCTCATAAACATAGGTAGACACCACAATCAATTTAAACTGACGAACTGAAATCTGGAAGGCCCCAAAGAATTTGAAAGTGCTCATTGTTAAAACACATTTGGTCGCATAATTACATTTAAAGAATGAGATATTGTCACTATGCGAGCCATAATGATAGCAAAAAACGTAGTATTTTTATAGCTCGATTGTAACACAATTGAAATGTTAAATCGAATGACGAAATATTTTAAGGTTATAAAAGTTAATGATTTGTTAAAATTCACGATTGCGGAGAGCAAGGTTGTTTTTTAATTTTTATAGGCGATAACCATTCATTTGTTTTGTGATTTTAATATATTTTTTACTGTCATTGTTTAACTTGCTTTGCAGGTATTTGGAAGTGAAATCGTTTAGTGAAATTGTGTTGGCTTTAATGTACAGAAGCGTATGATTGGGTGTGGCTGAAGAAGGATCGAATTAAAAAAATGTAGTTGAAATGAAAATCCAAGAAGTGAGAGCGTTGATAACTATGTGAGGCGTGAATTCAAAATACAGAATGCGGAACAGCGTGATAAGAAAGAAGTGTAGAGGAATGAGGATATAGTGACGTTTGTTGAGAAAGTTAAACTGCGATGGTTTGGATATGTAGAAAGGATGCACGAAAGGATATTGAGGAAATTTTGGGCTCGAACACAGAGCAAGTAAGGCTCGGGTGAATTGAACACTTGGATTGGAAAGACTCCCGAAAACATATTCCGATCAGATTGGAAACGTTCTGGGAAGAGGCCAGGTCATTAGTACTTTTGATTTTCAAGGGTACTCATGACCTGACGTGGAATTGTATTGCCCGGTGGAGTGTCTAGCTGGAATTGCACCCCCCATAGCATCCTATGGGAATAGGAGGCGATAAAGGGAAAAAATAATAGGTGGGCAACTGCACCTTTTGAAGAACAGCCATCTTACACTGCCATGGCCAAGGTGCCTGCCAAGCGTGGGGATTATGACAAATCTCCCCTTATGGGGGAGTTCTTTGTGGACGTTATAGCTGTGCATGTTATGTGCTGAGTACCCTGAACCTACGTGTATGTGTATGGAATGTGATGGAACCAAAAGAAGCAATAGAGATACAACATCATAGTAATTGGAAATTAGGGGTGAGGATATGTATGTATTTTTTTACTAAATGAAAGATTCATGTCTTCAAATGTATCTCTGAGTAAAAAATATGCATTGAGTGTATATCTTAAAAATTATAAGACAGGATAATCGTGATGTATTGTAAAAGTAATACCAGTTTGAATTTTTGGATAAGCCTTCACGGTGAAATCTTAACACCCAAGAAAAGCATAAACAAATACGGGCACTTATAATATAAATATGTTAAAAACTAAACGGAATTTTAATGAACGGTATTTAAAACTTTTCATGACTTTAATTGTGATTGGATGAGTGGGGTACCTTGAGAAACAAAATCTTTGTAACGATACCTCACACGACGGGTCAAAATTTTTCTTCATTAAGGGTAACACTTTTCTAAAAAGAATTTATAATTTTTTATTTTCTTCTATTTTAAATTCTTTTCCAATTAGCGTTGTCAAGCATGGTGTAAATAAAATAACAGTAACATCCGGTTAATTATTTATCTATCGAAAATAATTTGCCCATAATTATTTATGTTTAGCCCTAATTTTTTAAATGATTATGTACAGCACGCATTATTAAATATCCATTACTAAGTATACACCCAATTTAGATAACTAAGTTGTTAGACTTTTTTATTTCGAATTGAAATCAATCAATGTAAATAGATAGGCCTTTTAGCTCCGCTACTAAGATCAAATGATAAAGTGTAATTACACAGTTTATGTCCTAGTTTGGCGCGATACGCAGTTATTTATTGTGAAGTTCGCGACAGTTACAAATAGATCTAGAATTTATTTTACCCACATTTTTGATGGAGTTTTCAATAGAAATATCTTAGTCTTGTGTGCAATTATGTTATTTAGGTGGTCCATAATTCGAGTAGACCTGTGTAATGTTGTTCAATAGCTACATTTTTTAAACAATCTGATATAGTGGATAGTGCAGCAC
Source organism: Plagodis pulveraria (assembly GCA_963890685.1). Lineage (NCBI taxonomy): Eukaryota > Metazoa > Arthropoda > Insecta > Lepidoptera > Geometridae > Plagodis > Plagodis pulveraria. The sequence goes on from OY982963.1 coordinate 9,848,557, forward strand.
AAAAAATTATTCGATGAATTAATTAGTTTAGGTGCGTCAAGTTTGCAAAAAGTTATATCCTATTTGTAAGTAGAATACCTAAAATGTGATTTTAACAAGTGCGGTCTGCTTTTAAATGTATCACAGAGACTTGGATTCTAAGACCATTCTAAAGATTTTGTGTATAATTTTGCGTTTGTAAATTTTTTCATAGTAAGTTTTTATTTGAATATTCTTTCCCATGCTATATTAGGACTTGGCGTATTTTATTCATTAATGCAATCCTTACACTATTGCATTGAGCATAACTTAGTATACCCGTGGGGTGCCAGGATAGATTTTCACCTCCCCATACCTCTATAAAATATAACATATTACAAAAGAAATAGGCACTACTGTTTTACCCTCCTTGTCCCTGACATAAGACCCGTTCATACTGTGTATGATCTCAAAACTCAATATTAAGGCATTTCGTAATGTTCCAGTATAGCATCGAAAATTGTATACTTGAATAAGTAATATTCCGTTACTCTTCCGTCTTGACTGTACCGTAAATCAAGATTTATCTCAAAACTAGACTAACTATAAGCCAACAATAGGGCGTAATACCACGCTAACGAAGACAAGGTCATTTGCTAGTAGATAATTCTGCCATTTTCTGTATAATTTTTTTTATTTATTTTTTTATTTATTTATTAAAATAGAAATAACATCATTACAGTTTTGACCAATGCGATGCTATACTTAAACATTATGACAACTTAATAATATAAATATTAATGTCAATAACAAAATTATATAAATACAATATTACACATTATGTTACTAGTTAAGTAACTAGTTTAAAATACATTTCTGTGAGATATGTTTTCACAGACCTTGTGCGCCGCTTCTGTGAACTTCGCCAGGTTGCAGTTAAAAATATCAATTTCATGAGTTGAAATAGCATTTAATAATTTTAGAGCGCGAACCATGGGGGCAAACTTGAGTAGGTTTGTACGGCAGTGTGGCACACTGAAAGTGAGCTTGGGTCGCCGACGTGCTGCCGCCTCATCGGGTGCGCACAGCTGCAACGCCGCCAACACCTCGGGGTGGTGCAACTGGCCGTGCAGCACGCGCCACACGTACCTGCAGAGTGCCACGTCGCGTCTCACGCCTAGCTTATTGTACCCTACCATGCCAATCACGAACAGGGTCGGGTACATCAGCGGGTAGAATGGGTAGACGCCATACTCTTTTAGGTACAGGAAGCGAGTGAATTTATTTTGGACTTTTTCCAACATACCTACGTATAAGGCCTCGTGGGGATTCCAAATAATTGCACTCGTTTCCAGGCGACTTCGAACGAGTGAATTATAAAGTATTTTAATCACCCGAGTACAATCAAACTCTTTACAGTTTCTCAGGATGAAACCCAAATTCCTAAATGACTGGCCACACATATCGACAATGTGCTTACGAAACTTGAGGTCTGCTACCATCTGAACGCCTAGGTCACGCACGCAGTCGACCCGCGGCATCACCGCGCCGTCCACCTCGTACTGATACTGCAACGGCCTCAGTCTGCGTCCGTAGCTGATAACCTCGCACTTAGCCGCGTTAAAAAATAGTTTATTGGTAGCACTCCACTGCACTACGGCATCTATGTCTCGCTGAAGCCGCTCGCAATCCGACATGTCCGCTACAGCCAGAAATATCTTAAGATCGTCCGCGAACAAGAGACATCGAGAGGCTTCCATTACTTCTGGTAGGTCATTGATCATTAAAATAAACTCCAGGGGGCCCAAATTGCTACCCTGGCTGACGCCCGAGAACGTAAAGTAAGGTTCAGATTCGCATCCTGCATACTCGACATACTGCCGGCGCTCGCCAAGGTAACTTGTAAAAAACTTTAAAAGATGCGGAGTGAAACCTACCGCTGATAATTTCTCTAACAAGATGTCGTTATCCACGGTGTCAAACGCCTTCCGGAAGTCGAAGTACGCCACGTCCACCTGCCCCCCGCCGTCGATCACCGGCGTCAAATACGCCATGAATGACAGCAGGTTACTTGTCGTACTTCGACCCTGCCGGAAGCCATGCTGGGCGTCAGTCAGCTGCGCACTGACCTGCATGTATATGCATCTGTGCAGGGCGGATTCAAATACCTTGGCGAACGCAGACAGCACCGCCACTGGCCGGTACCCGCTAACATCCGAACCAGACCCGCCTTTAGGCACCGGTATCACTCGGGTTAATTTCCATATATCCGGATAGTGACACTCCCGAAGACACAGATTAAAGACGTGCAGCAGAGGCCCCTCCAGAACTGTCCCACAGTCCTTAACGAGGTAAGGCGGTATACCATCAGGTCCCACGGATCTCTTAGGCTTGAGGCGGGTAAGCGTGGTACGGAGGTCACGTGCGCTCAGCTGACTGACGTGGACGCGGGCCGAGCCAGAGCGCGGGCCTGCCGTGCGCTCTGCCGCCTCGGGGTTCAGTACCGGCCGTGAGTTGTTGTACACTGTCTGAAAATATGACGCAAAACACTCTGCACACTCTTGCTCACTTAACTCTCGATCGTTGTCAGTTACTCGAGTTTTATTTCTTTTTGATTGCTTACATCGAATGTAATTCCAGAAGGACTTAGGATCCTCCTTAAAATGTAGCTGTAATCTAACTTGGTATGCTGTATAATCCGTTTTTAGTCTATTTTTAACTCGAGATCGATAAATACCAAACGTTTCGTAATCACATTGCGCACCAGTAATTTTAAACAGTTTATGATACCTCCACTTGCGTTCGATATCCTTAATTAAATCGTGTGAGTACCAATCTGGATAATTATACCTAGAATTATAGGTATTAGTACTATTTTTATATATTCTAGGTGTAGAACTGTCTATTACTTCATTCACAACTGTATATAAGTAAGATAAAGCCTCTTCAGAGTTATCAATTTCGTACAGACTATCCCAATTAATTTGTAGAAAGTTATGATACATTACCTGAAAATTGGCTTTATTGAAGTTCCATCGCCGTTTTTGGTCGAGCTCAACTTTAGATGGGTGGCGCTGCGCCTGTGGCTCCCGTGAACCGAGTCCAGCGGCCGCGGCTGTTACCGTCACAGACACCGGAGGATGTTGTACATCTATATCTACTAACGGCTCATCGGACAACTTCACCTCCACGTCACGCTCTAAAAATGTTGTTAACACTAGGTCTAAAGTACGGTCGTTAATGTTACGGAGATAGTTTACCTGGCGAAATCCACAGTATGCATTCAAGTATTCCAAATAACTGCGCATTTCCAGAGGTGCACTGTACATATTAAAATCACCTAAAACTATACTATTTTCATACTCAACACAAATATTTTCCAAAATCATAAATAACGACATATATTCACTTATTGGACTGTTCGGTGGGATGTAAACAACACAGCACAGAAATAAAAACTTTTTATCGCGGTGTACCGTCGCACACACAATCTCGAATAAGGCGCTGTCCACATCGGCGACTGGGACGCGTCGCAATTCTATTGATGGAGATGAAGCTAGGAATGCTCCACCATGCTTACGGCCATCGGTTCGATCACATCGCAGTATTGTGAAGTCCGGCGGAATTAGTTCTCCATCCTGTATTGAACTGTGGAGGCTCGATTCCGTAATAGCAAATAAATCACACGATGATCCCAAAATATTGGTGTAAAAAATTGGTAGCTTCGTTCGAAGACCTCTCGCATTCTGGTAGTAAATATGAACGTCATTACAGGCGATTTTCAGGTCCCGCCGCTGGCTTACGGGGGTTACGAAACCACACCCATTCATTAAATCGTGTGTTTATTGGCCAACTATCGCTATGGTTCACCTTATCGAAGGCTGATTCTGGTACTCCAATCATAAATGACGCATAGTCTCTTTTGGTTTTTGGTACAATCTTCTCAACTTTGATGTCATCCGAACCACACATTTTCTTGACGTGGGCCTCAATCGCCGCTTCTGAGGTAGCCGTGTGAAGCGACCACACGTGCAAGAACTTCTTCTTCTGTATAGCTTGAAACGTATCAATCTGGGCGTTTCCACCATTCTGGACTGCCTTGAGATGAACCTTCTTAGATTTCTTAGTTTCCACTAGTTTCCATTCTTCGGAAGATTCCGTATTAATTTGACTCAAATTGGTTTCCAATCGTTTAGCGCTCGGTGTAGCTACGGCTTTATTAGCCACGGCCCGTCGTAATGCCCGACGCGCTCGTTGGGATAGGTTTTGCGATATTTCGGTAGACTCCGATAATATTGATGCCCCGCTCGCACTCGACGCTGCAGGTACTAAGGCCGGTACGTCTGTCTCGCTCTTTGCCATTTCTACTTGCCAGAGTTCGGCCGTTTTCGCGGGTATTTCTTCGATTGCCTTCTTCAGATCTTCTATAGTCCGTTGTTGTTCCTCAAGTTTCTTATTTTGCACTTCAATTAGTGTTGTTTGCGATGAAATTTTTAGTGTTAACGCTGCTACTTTCTTCGACAGCTCGGCGAAAGCAGTTTCCACTTTGAAATTGGACATTTTTACCGAAATACGGAATAAAATAACGGAGAACGAAGTTCACGCGTCAAGCAATATGGCGAGTAGGTTTAGTTTAATTAAATCAAAATCCTTGAAATTTTGAGGCAATATAAGTTCTGCGATTTTAATTATGGGCACGTTGTTATCAACGTGTCTGTCGTCATTTGAATGTGTCTACCTATTTTTTTGAATTAAATTGCCTTTAATAATTAAGATACGCTTGCACCTGAATATAGTTACTCTTGGTAAAATATAGTCAGTAGGTACTTACCATAGCTTTTTTTCACTGAAGCAGGCCTGGCTTACTTTGCACCTTAGATACAAATCTACAGGTGGTATCAGCGTATTCGTCTGGACGGAATTATTGTACGGTGCGTGCCGCGTCAGAAGAGATCAGAGCTATGCGATAGAAAGAGAGAAGCCATGTATGTGAACATAAATATTAGGTACCCCGTGCTTTGCCAGCTGAAGTGCACTTTATTGCACCGTAGCTAAAGTCACATATTTATTGGCTTTATGGGCCTTTTTATTCTGTTTTGAAAGTCAAAGTAAAATTTACTGAAAACATATTAAACTAGCGGCCCGCATAGGCTTTGCTTGGGTATTTAACAAAACATATAAATTGAAAGACATAAAAAGTAGTTATTATGACATAACTGTAATAGTTGAGACATATGGTATTCAGGACTTATTTGTAGATATTGATGTCCTCTATAAAATTGTAGTAAGTAACGTTAGTTTACATCATTGCTCCATTGTCAACAATTTCCGCAGCGTACGCGATATAACGATTATTTTGGTATTTTTTTCTCACGTTGGGTTACATTATCGAAGTTTTCATACGGATCCCTAAGAACTTGAAAGTATTCTATAGCTTATGTTCATCAGGGATAAGGTAGGATACAAATGGTGAAAGATTTTTTCAAATCGGTTCAGTAGTTTTAAGTTTATTCGTTACATACAAAAATACAAATATTTCGTCTTTAGATTGAAAATACTATATTATACTACCTACTTTTTATTTCAACTTTCACGGAATAATCGTTTTCGTGACATTTCATTATATAGTTAACAAATGCTTATGGGACAAAACGTTTACCTCGAGTGGGAATATAACTGGCATATCCTGGTAATACCATCCAGCACCAGGGACTGTCACCATCGAGATGTTGGAGTTGACTTATCTTAGGTAATTGTGTACGTTTTTATAATAAAGTTCCCAAACATATTACAACGCTCACAGAATGGAAATTCAACTTGCACGTGGGAAACATATCGATTAAAAAATCCTACTACACAGTTTGTGATTACTTAAACGACAAAAATCCCTGGACAATTCCGCCTCTGCGACGCTATCGCCTGTCACCTACGTAATATTGTAATAACTTTATTATATAGTATGTAACACATTGTTAAAAGATGTTTTAAAATAATAGCCCCGAGTTTCTTTTCCGTTCTTCTCGTAGTGGCTCTATAAAATTTTTTTTTGCTGAACGTGGCCGTACTTTGTAGAATATTACAATACTAAAATTTGTAATTAACCTTCATAAAAACGTCGTAGACGCCTAAATTTAATGAATGATTTTGACTTTGACATCGGAAAGAATTACAATTCTTAGTATAAGCGATAGTGCTTATAATACATGGAACCATAGATGATTTCAACTTCATAGGTATCTTGAATGAATTTTTCGTCAGTGTGTCAAGGCTGACACCATTTACCACTATTACAGGGCAAATTTATTTTATAATAACTCAACTCGATTAACATGTAAGCGTTATAGCATATTTACATAATTACAAGCAAATTATTTAATTAAATGCCGCTATTATGCTTAATTCGATGTTGAGCGTACTGTGTTGTGATTTTTAGCTCTGTTTTAAAACTTTTGTATATTATTTTAGTACATATCGTGATAGTGTATTTGTGAGAGTGTATTTACACGTGTACTGCCATCATACGAAGAGGCTCCATGCGTAATGTACTAATAAATGTATATATATTAAGAGTAATATAGTTATGTACATTAAAGTATTCTCTTTTACATTTATGATATCAGTTTTATTCAAAGTTGAAAGTTGATTATTGCTTTCATGAGTAGGTATATTTGATGGATACAATATTTTCTGTGCATATTATATTAAACCCGTTTCGCATCATTGTTTACAAATCAATTGACATATTACTAATTAAGTACCTCCTTATTATTTCCTCAAGTCATATTTGAAAACAGGACGTCATTTATGTAGCTGCATGTTTTTCAAGTTTTTGTTAAAAGCAATCACTGGCCTTTCTGGCTTTGTAAAAAGAAAACCAATCATTAATTTATTTTAAAAAGAATAAAATATCACGTGGGGCTAATTCTGGACATTGAGCAAGATGGGTTACGAGTTTCACCTTTTTAGAAGACAAACATGCTTTTGTTTTTATTTTGGTGTGAGGGGAAGCGACGTTGAACAAGAGGATGTAACATCTCGTTCGTTTCTTGCCAACTCTTTCAAGAACTCGAAACAGAAAAATAGTTGTGTACAGAATTTATATTTTATTAAAGAAGAAAAACAATCACCATAGTTTTATGTACACATTTTGGTAGTAGCATATTTGTTGGAATGCCCTTTGAAGACCCATTCTCAGAACTATTGAATCTATGTTTTGATCTGTAAATAGCTTTAACACATGTGTTGTTAAACTTCAGCAACATCCTTTTGCATCAATATGCACGTGTTTGTGTTTGAACTGACAGCAAGGAGTCACTAAGGTGTTTAGGAGCAGCAAAATATGATTTCAATTATTAATGCATAATCTTTTGGGCTTCTTCATACCAATACTCAATTTTCCATGCATTTTCTCATAAGTGACTCGCCAATTTCCTTCAATAAGTCGCTTGACAGCAGTCACATTTTCTCAGCTTACGGTCTTCTCCGTCGACGGACAGAGTTCACAAATCTACCAAAAACTACTTACTAGTTTTCATAGGACAACGTTATGTAGCGCTTCATTCCCTAAAGCACTTTGAGGAGAAACGCACTGCAATCATATGCAGAAAAAGAAGAATAAATAAAAAAAAGTATTATTGAAAAAAATAATTTTTACATGAATTACATTTTTGAAGCGCAGCGCAAATTCATTAATTTAAAGTTAACATTAAAATGTTAATCTGAAATTAAAATCTGTATATTTTTTTAAAACATATCATTCGAATTTGAGACATAATCATAAAATTATATATACATGTGCGTATATAAGGCAAACATATCTTTGTCATCAATGCAGCATTCCATTTTTTTTGTTGGCGTAAGTGTTGTTGTTGTTACATAAAATTTTTACAGCACTGAACGTTATTCAATACATAGGTGAATTTTTCAACTGTCATGGTGATAAAGCGATGACCATGGCTCCTGTAATGGATTCAAAATCTCCTTCATACTTTCTACAAATAAATAATCGTACCGGAAAATAAGTAATTTGTAGGTTAAATATGATATTTTCGTGCATAAAAAAAACGTCGACTAATTTAAAAAGGGAGTTACAAAAAAATGCCACAACGGTTACAATTACAGTCTACTACGGCAGTGTTACTGAATTATTTGGTTCGTTGCACACCAGAGATTTTCAATAGCTTTTTTTACCAGCCGAATAATTTCCGGCGCGATTTGCGTCATTCGGAAATTAGAGTACAAAAGGTATTTATTTGTTCAGTGATTTACTTACAGAGATTGACTCGTTACAATGGTGATGAAGCGGTAAGTAAGCGGTATTGAGTAACGGTATTCTACACAACTTTCGCTTTTTGTTTTATTCGTTTAACTAGTATTTTCATGAAGGTAATTAACTATTTCTGACATATGATAATTTTTGAAGTTAAATTTACAGTTAATGAAATTAAATTAAAACTAATTAGAGGAGTACCTTATGTTCTATTTAATCAATTTTGTTCAATTTGTAACAATTCGACAAGTAGGTCTTTTCGCAGTTTAATTTCTCACAGGTGGTTTATGTAATTATTTTCGTTTTTAATTTGTAAATTCTTAAGTTATAATGTTGTATTTGGTTTTTTACGATTATTGAAGTTCCTTCCACTCACGAAAGCGCGCCCCTCCATATGATTTCAAAGTGTAGTTACGCAACTATTACTGACTATCGTATTTTACATTTTAATGTTTTACTGTTATACACCATTGGCATTTACAATGTACAAAACAGTTGTACTCGTACAAATGCGCATCAACAATTTACTGTAGAGGGGCGTGCCTTCGTGAATTTAGAAGCAGTGATGGCTCAGTGGCATTGGCTATGGACTGCCGTGCAGCAGGTTCATGATTCGAATCGCGCCCCGGGCTTGAGTTTCACTGCATAGTGGAAGGGCATTTTGCGAATGCCCGACTGGCTATCCGCCACCCTCAAGTAGAAAAACTGTCTCCTATCACCTAACGGTGTGTTCCAACAGCTGTCCTTGAAAGCCAGTAATTCTATATTAAAGCCTGTTAACCTTTCGACCACATCATCACTTATAACATCAGGTGATATTGTGATCAAAGGCTTACATATCAGCAAAAAAAAACTGTATACATAGTAATTGAACCACTTCAAATAGACAACTAACGACACAGTTGTAACATTAACATGGTGTAACTTTTGGCTGTACCGCTAATACTTAGTAATATTAGGTTATCCGGTCCTAATATTAAGCTAACACAACGTTCTCACTGTTGCGATAAAATGTCTAACAAATGTGTTTGTTTGCTTTCAGGTAATCATCGATTTCTGCTAATTGATACGTCATTTGGTGAGTACAGCATTTCCGGTGTTATATTGCTTTGTTTGTTGTTATATATTTCTTTTTAAACATACGATTATGAAATGAAAACTGAAGACAGGTATGTAGGTATATATCCAGTTTTTGTAAAGCGTTCTAGGAAACCCTTACTTACGGTTTCGATAATCAATACAATCAATGATTCAAAACGACGGTAGTATTTTCCGGGTAGAACTGGAAGTAAAGCAGTTTGGGTGAAATTATAGTTATGCTTCGTGTAGTAGCGAAACGCGACGAAAATTCTTCCGGTTTGTCTACGTGACGTTTATGACGTCTCATCGGTTTAACAAGAAAATTAGGCGGAATTGTCACTAGATATATTTTTATTTATTTTAAGTAGGTACTTCTAGGTTAGCCTGAACAACATATTCGACCACATCATCACTTACCATCAGGTGAGATAGTGGTCAAAGCCTAACCTATCAGTCATAAAAAAAAAAAGTGTTTTTCTTAAATATTAATTTAATATTTCCAAATATTTTGCTTAGCCATTCTTAAACGATCAGCTAAGTGAAGCACATCCTTGGCTCTCCGTGCTCCCGTGCATGTCCAAAGCTATGACCATGGATATCATACATAGTTACTTACGTAAAAACATTTAAATTTCTTTACCTTCGCTTGATATTCGACCAGATTAGTTAAATACACTAAACATGTTGTTAGGTTTAACCTAGATAATTAATTGAGACTAACATGTAATCGCTACCAGATAAGCGACAGATATTTGAATAAGACCATAAGCAGTTTGCCAACACCGTCTACACTTCGCCATATTGACTACTTGTTCGAAAGTAGTATTTGCCTAACAGGGATATTTTGGTACAGTTTTCGAAGTGTAGGTGCGGATTGGCTTCGGAAAGCTTGATTTGACGCATATTATAATAACTCCGGGCAATTAAAGTATTTTTTGGCAGATACTTAACATAATCTTTTTTAACAATAAATATAATATATGTCACATATTAGTCGTAAGACTTAAAAAAAATGTATGGAAATATAAAACTAATTTAATTTTTTACGTAATTATTTGGATATTTACTCCGAGAGAGACATTTTTGGTAGCAGCTCGGTGTGTTCGGTCTTAAACTCTAATCTGTCTCGAGCTGTGCCCGGTTCGTGGTAATAGACTCGCCCCTATTACATAAAACCAAAACATTTATGTTCAAACGTAGGTGCTAGGACACCTATATGAATATCTATATATCACAGCCAACAAGCTTAATCGTTTAATTACTGTTAGTGGAACGGCTTAGCCTTTTTACTAAACGGCGCTGTTCAACTAGCCTGAATGATATTCAGTCATATTTTTTCATTTTTTTTTTATGTTATTGTGATGGAACAATCTCGTGGCTCACCTGATGTTAAGTGGACTAACCTCTGCCTATAACAGTTGCAATTCATCACAAGTCACGAATTGCACTGCGCCCGTGACATTGACACATAGTTGTTAAGTCTCACTGTGCCTGTAATTTCACTGGCTCTCAAGGACTACTGCCGGAACACACCTATCGGTGCTTGGCGACAGAATTTCTACTTGAGGGTGGTAACTAGCCAGGCGTGCAATCGCAAAATGCCCTTCCACCATGCGGTGAAACTCAAGCCGGCGGTGGGAATCGAACCAGGGTACTGCGGCACGGCAGTCCATAGCTATTACCGCTCGGCCCTCATTGCTTCAAAAAAAAGTCATTTGCTTAGGTATTTCATTTAATGAAATAGCTAAGCAAATGACTTGGTTCGATAACTTTAACTACTTGCCTACATAGCCTAATCATTTACTTGCCTTGCCTAACTTTTACTGGCACAACGCCGCCGGATACTACCGCGGCACGCTAGCTTCGCTCTCTCGGCTTGCGAGTTTTAGTGGTCCTTTAAATGACTTTGCCCTAGACAAGAATAAATGGCCTAAGCAACAACCAGCCAGTTCATTAAATGCTGTGTAAGATGTTAAGTCTGAATTACATCTATGCCGCTAGTTAAACGGCGCCGTTTAGTAAAAGGGCTGGGGTGTTTAAACGGCTGATTAATCAAGTTGGCTGTAATACATACGTATCAGCTTTATAATCTATCCACCAGTGATATAAATGATGATATATTAATGATAGTGATGATGGGTAATACTTATTTTATTGTAATCACGTGCGTTTTCTATAAACAAGTACATAAAATTTGCGTTAGGCGAACGTGATGCCTGCTTAGAAGATTAAACACTTATGTTCTCGTAATTGCAATTCTTGTCCATAGTTTTATTATATTACCCTTTTTTTACTCTTGATAGGTTAGCCTAGCCTACTATCTCACCTGATGGTAAGTGATGTTGTTCAGGCTAACCTAGAATTACTGGCTCTCAAGAACAGCTGCCGGAACACACTGTTAGGTTCTTTGCGACAAATTTTCTACTTGCAGGTGGTAGCTAGACAGCGGCGGGCATTCGCAAAATGCCCTACCACCATGCTATAACGACTGCCATCCCAAGACGACAACTGGGACCGACGGCTTAACGTGCCCTCCGAAGCACGGAAGCGCTCAGTAGTACTGTCACTAGCGGTCACCCATCCAACTCATGACCGCGGGCGACGTTGCTTAACTTTGCTGATAGGTTAAGAAGAGCTAAGTAAATTTCGCTACGAGCGCTTCAAAAATAAATTTAATAATATAAAATTTTCGATTATTTATTTACATAGATACAATGTCTTGATGCGAATAGTAGTTAGACCTTGACCAACTTCGTTACTAATAATTTGCGTATTTAGTAAAAATAATGTCAATAAATGGCATTTTTTCTGCAATTTACAGTTTAATTAACCGTAATAAATCTAAATGGCGGTCAGTCACGGCAGTCATTAAAACATCTCAATAAAACAAATGAACTCCTGGCACGATAATGAGCACGAAATAAATTGTACAAAAAAATCAATGAATGTTTAATAACTACCATGCAACACTCGGGACCGAAATAAAACAAATTTTCCTAGTACAATACAAACCTTGATCGTTATTCCAGAAAATCTCTTTCAATGTAAACACAGTGTAAAAAATACCGCTATAATAGTACAGAATAGAAAGGAGTACGTAAGTGTTTTTTTATTGACGGTGCCTTGTGATGGAAGGCGTGTGATTATGTGTTATGTATCTTCTGCATGGTGGAAGGGCATTTTGCGATTGCCCGCCTGGCTAGCAACCACCCTCGTGTATAAAATCTGTCGCCAAGCACCTCACGGTGTGTACCGGCAGCTGTCCTTAAGAGCCAGTAAATCTAGGTTAAGCCTGTTAACACCTTCGAAAACACCATCACTTACCATCAGGGGAGATTATGGTATGGCTTACCTATCTGCAATAAAAAAAGGCCTATCACTTATTTTAAAGTTTTATTGGATAAAGTTCTCCGCGTTAATCAATCAATTAAGCCTAAATTGGGGACATTGGGCTTTAGACGGATACGAAGTTTGTCATGTACACTAAATAAGTAACATATTGCGATATAAAATTAATGGCAGTCGTATCGAGCTAAGATCAGCTAATAAATAAAGCCATACCTAATTTGTTCACGTATCTGTACATCGGTATGTTCATATAAGGCACCGGCTTTGCGTGCACAATCGTAGATCTAGGTGATAACATCCAAAGACTGAGTTATAACTCTGTGGAACAGATAAAAATCGATGAAACATTAATATATATTATATGTACCAATTTTAAACTATAAATTTTAATCAAAAACATTATAACGTCTTATACTTCAAAAAAAGTTTTGAATTGCGCTTATGATGTACCTACTCACCTTTTCAATACAAATTTAATAGGAATCAGCAAAACATTTTGTAATAATTAAAATTAAAGATTTTTCCGCCCATGTGCCTTTATTGGTGGAAGGGCATTTTGCGAATGCCCGCCTGTCTAGCGACCGGAGGAGGCGAGTAGAAAATCTGTCTCCAAGCCTAACGGTGTGTTCCGGCAGCGGTCCTTGAGAGGCAGTGAAATTTCAGGCACATGAGACTTAACAACTGTGTCTCAAGGTGACGGGCGCAGTGAAATTCGGGACTTGTGACGTAATGCATCTGTAATAGGCAGAGGTTAGTCCGCTTAACATCAGGTGGGCCTCGAGCTTGTCCCGTCACCATAACATAAAGGAAAAAAAAACAAATACCATAATTTAATTTACTACAATAATTTTCACGTAGTATTATAGCATAGCCTTGTGACGCACATAGCACAAAAACTTCACAAGTACAATGATGTACAGAAGGCCTCTTTTGTAATTCTATAAGATGTCGTTGTCCCTGTTTGTACAGAAATTCAGTCACACCAGTTGAAGACAATGCTTTTTAACGCTTGAAATACAAGTCGGTGTATGTCGTGTCTGACGCTTGAATATGTTTACCGTCTATTTTGGAAAACTTTTTGACGTCATACTACCAAATTTTAATAAGTTTTTGTTTGCAAAATAATTAATGACCTCGTGTTCAGAATTTGATAGATAAATCTGTCTCTCCATATTTGGGCTCACACAATTTATTGGTTTAATTTTTTATGACTAGGGATATTCTTTGAATACACTTATATTATTTTTTTCATCTTTACGTACTGAACCTAGAATTAAATGTTTAAAGTACGTAAAGATGACTTGTGACTTTCACAACATCCAACGCTTTTAAATATAATCTTACGGCGCCACAAAGCAACACCTGCTGCGGGTTATAAGTGCATGGTAATGTGAATAGCAGAACGCTTGAAAATTCCAAACCCCTCTTAAAATTCGCAATGCAATCGACCTCCAACAGTTAATCTTTGACACGAAAACGTTTTACCTGTTATATACTAACTGTGTGTATTTGCTTGCATCTAAAATATCACCTTTAATATTAATCCACCGCGAAGATTAATATTACAAGGCAAGGCAAGAGAAAATGGACGTAAAAACACTACGTCGATGCTCCCTAAGTACGAAAACTAAGCATCTGTTTTGCAAACTCAGTGAATGAATGAATGAATGAATGAACGAATATTTATTTGCTAAAGTTTTAGGTACAATATTGCAGAGTTAGTTATAGCATTCAAATACAGTTCCAACAAAACTATAACTTTTTTTTTTAATGCCTGATAGGTTTGCCTTTTTTTTTAGCCACCACTAACTGACCGTATGGTAAGTGATGATGTGGTCGAAGATGTTGTTCAGGCTAACCTAGAAGTACTGGCTCTCAAGGACAGCTGCCGGAAACACCGTTAGGTGCTTAGCGACAGATTTTCTACTTGAGGTTAGCTAGGCGGGAATTCACAAAATACCCTACCACCATGCAGAAACGGTGCGTGCAAATGTTTTCTTACAAAATACAATAAATAAAAAAAACATAAATTAAAAAGATAGAACTCATTACCTAATTATGATTAATATAAATAAGATGTTATATTAAATTTATATCAATAAATTAATAGTAAGATTAGATACTTATTTTAGTTTTTATCTTCTAAAAAGTCCTTGATAGAGTAGTAACATTTTTGTAATAATAAGACAAATTTTTTTTTTAAGATTTAAGTGGTTTCAGACTCAGATTTTTGATTCTTTTTTTATAGCTGATAGTTAAGCCTTTGACCACTATCTCACCTGGTGGTAAGCGATGATGTGGTCGAAGATGTTATTCAGCCTAACCTAGAATTACTGGCTTTCAAGGACAGCTGCCGGACACACCGTTACGTGCTTGGCGTTCATAGATCCGAAACAACTGTCACAACAACTGGGACGTCAGGAACAGAATATATACAGAGCGGATGAATTGGCGAAAGATCTCTGATTATTAGATGTTTTTATTTTATTTTAAGCAATAATGGCCGTATTTGTAACAGCTATGGACTGCAGTGCCGCAGTATCATGGTCCGATCCCTACCGCTGGCTTGTGTTTCAGCGCATGGTGGAAGAGCGTTTTGCGAATGCTCGCCTGGCTAGCTACCACCCTCAAGTAGAAACAGCACCTAACAGTGTATTCCGGCAGCAGTCCTTAAGAGCCTGTCCATCCTTAACAACTGTATGTCTCAGGGTGATGGGCGCGGCGCAATTCTTTACTTGTGATGAAATGCATCTGTTATATGCATGGGTTACCGCTTAAAATCAGGTGGTTACCTCGTACATGTTCCACCACAATCACATAAAAAAAGGGTGTGCCTATACACAAACGTTTTTTTTCTTTTTGATCGATTATCGTAAATGTTAATATTACTGTCTTGACTTCAAACTTGGCAAGTATATAGTCCAATATAGATTATATATACGTACAACGATTTTCTTGGCCATTTATTTAAATGACAGCATCGACAATACTCTCAACTAATCTCTATCTACAATGCTCTTCATACTTTAGTATGTCAAATTCTGAATGCTAATATCAAAACAAATCTCTAATTGAGCAAGTAGGTAGGAAAATAATATAACCAAAAAAATTACAAACCAGGGACTAACATATTGTATTTCATAGTATCGCAGCTAAGCGCAGCGAGGGACCCAAGGAAAAAAAATGTTTACGACCGCGTGGTGATGACATACACTCTACTTTTCATCCTCCCACTGTTAAAACTTTAAGGATCTCGATCTGCATTGAGAAAATAATGATTTTACATTTTGTGTTGGAACATAACACAGTAGTACAACGTAAGTTGAACTATAGATGTCGCTCCATCCCTCATGTCATGTTAGCTCAATTGATTAGACCATACCCCGGCTAAAGGGATGGATGGACGCGAGTTCGAATCCCGCACATAACTTAAATTTTTCCTCACTTTCTTTGTAATAACACAGAACCCATAATTACAGAACCCACGCTGTGTAAACCCAATTAGCACTTGACTGGTTTTAATTTTAGATGGCAATCTCAGGGTAATCTTGAGGCAATCTTAAAAAAATCGCTATACGTTCAACCTTCAACAGTTACCTACAACAAGTCAGCTGTTTAACATAATGGTTCAGAACAAAATAAATATCTAATTGAGCAAGTAGCTAGGAAAATAATATAACCAAAAAAATTACATACCAGGGACTAACAAATTGTATTTCATAGCATCGCAGCTAAGCGCAGCGAGGGACTCAATATACTTCACCCAAGGAAAAAGAATGTTTACGACCGCGTGATGACATACACTCTACTTTTCATCCTCCCACTGTTAAGACTTTAAGGATCTCGATCTGCATTGAGAAAATAATGATTTTACATTTTGTGTTGGAACTTAACACAGAAGTACATCGTAAGTTGAACTATAGATGTCGCTCTATCCCTCATGTCATGTTAGCTCAATTGGTTAGACCATACCCCGGCTAAAGAGGTGGATGGACACGGGGTCGAATCCCGCACATGACTTAAATTTTTCCTACTTCTGTAACCCATAATTACAGAACCCTCGCTGTGTAAACCCAATTAGCACTTGACTGGTTTTAATTTTAGATGGCAATCTCAGGGTAATCTTGAGGCAATCTTAAAAAAATCGCTATACGTCCAACCTTCAACAGTTACCCACAACAAGTCAGCTGTTTAACATAATGGTTCAGAAACAAGCGTCCTTTAAGAAATGTGTCAAGTACGGTTATGACGTACATGCCGATTCCACGTGGGAATGCAAAGTCGGGGGTCACGACTTAAGTTGTTTGTGAATAGGTTAATGTTATTGCAAAATGTACGAGTGGAACGATATTGAAATTTAAACTTAGAGCCGATGCAGAAAGAATCAAAATTGTTTACTTAATAAAGAAATCAAATACGTGATTGTTTAGGTGATTTCGATGATAAACAGAAAAATAATGTCACCATGTTTTGTTTCCCGAAGAAATTGGTATGGTGTCTTAACATCCACGTTTGGTCGGACATGTTTTTTATGATTTTTTATGGATTTTTTTATTAGCTGATATGACTACTATCTTACCTAATGGTAAGTGCTGATGTGGTCGAAAATGCTGTTCAGGATAACCTAGAATTACTGCTTGTAGGCATTCGCAAAACACCCTAAAACCATACTGTAACGACTGTGCATCCAAAGACCAAAACCGGGACCAAAGACTCAACGTGCTCGCCGAAGCTCGTGCACGCTCAGTAGTAATGCCACCAGCGGTCACCCATCCAAGTCAGGACTGCAGTGGACGTTGTTTAACATTATCAGTAAATAACAGCTTTGACTAGTAGCAACGTTGTCGCAAAATCTTAAATTTTCAATTTTTTTTTTTATGCCTCAGTGATTAGCCTTTGACCTCTATCTCACCTGATGGTAAGTGATGATGTGGTCGAAAATGGTGTTCAGGCTAACCTAGAAGTACTGGCTCTCAAGGACAGCTGCCGGAACACACCGTTAGGTGCTTGGCGACAGATTTTCTACTTGAGGGTTGTAACTAGCCAGGCGGGTATTCGCAAAATGCCCTACCACCATGCTATAACGACTGCCATCCTTAGACGATAACCGGGACCGACGGCTTAACGTGCCCTCCGAAGCACGGAAACGCTCAGTAGTAATGTCACTAGCGGTCACCCATCCAACTTATGACCGCGGGCGACGTTGCTTAACTTTGCTGATCGGTTGAGAACAGCTAAGTAAACTTCGCTGCGAGCGCTTCAAGCTATTATTATTATTACGTAGTTATGTTTGTAACAAATTCTTTAATTAGGTCACAGAAGGGTCCCCAATCTTCTAAATACCGGAGGTGTATATAAAATTATTAACTCCTTAGTTTAGGTGACAATTATATATACACCTCCGGTATTTAGAAGGCCTTCTTATAGCCCTGGCCTAACGTTGGACGGGCGACAGTGGTAGCAAATATCCATGTAGTCCCTAAAAACACAAAACTAGGGCGTTAGCGTGAAGATTTTATTTCAACTATTTATTGTTGTCATAATGATTATTGTAGGTACATTAGATATTATACATAAGTGAGGTTCCAAGTACAATTTATTCTTACGAGTGTTCAGCTACATTATTTATAGAGTTAAGTATCAAAATCCACATGCATAATACAATTCAATGTTATAATTATTTTGAAATTATTCTTGTTAATTTCATTTATTATCTCAATTTTATATTTAACCTAGTAGTTATATATAGAACACTAGTTATTATTAAAAGTACCGAGAATATCACTAGTCATTGTCCGGTTGCACTAATTTTCCTACGTTGAATGTAGTCACTATATGTAGATAATAATAAATTAAAATTCTGATGCATATTTGTGGTTTAGGTGCAAGGTTATCTGTCAGAAAGCCAGGACTAATTCATGTGCATTTAAAATTTACGTTATGACGTTATAACGATCTTGGAGTAATGATGGCCGAGCGGTAATAGCTATAGACTGCCGTGCCGCAGGTCCATGGTTCGGTCCCCACCGCCGGCTTGAACTTCATCGCATGGCTGAAGGGCATTTTGCGAGTGCTCACATGGCTAGCTACCACCCTCAAGTAGAAAATCTGTCGCCAAACACCTAACAGCGGGATCGCAGCAATCCTTGAGAGACAGTAAAATTACAGGCACATGCATGAGACTTAACAACTGTATGTCTCAGTGTGACGGGCGCAGTGCAATTTGTAGTTAGTGAAGAAATTCATCTGTTATTGGAAAGGTTAGTCCACTTAAAATCAGGTGGGTCTAAACATAAAAAAAAAAACATTATTGTAACACTTTGCTGTTCTAACCCATTCACTCATTCATACTTACGCTGAATTTATAGAAAACCAATTATTATCAGAATATAACAAAGAATAATAACTGCGACAAGATTTGTTGACAAGATCAACCGTCTGATATAATTACTGAGTCTCAAAATTACTGAACTGGCAACTATAATTTTTCTTTTAAATTTTAGGTACAGTCCTGATTACCCTTCTTTCTATCAGATCTTACCGAATTTGGAAGTACTTAATGCCACTAGCAGTCTCTCATCATATTGCAGTGAACACTGATTAAACTTAAATATTGAAGCGCTCTTAGCAGATCTTGCCTGGTTGGTTTGATTGATCAACTAGGTTAAGCAGTGTTTGCGACAGTCATAATTTGAATGGGTGACATCTAGTGGAATTTTCTAGAAAGCGCTTCCATCCTTCAGAGAGCTATGCCCCGGTGGTTATTGACTAATTTCAGATTCTGAATCTCAATTATTGACCTCGATGAATATCATAGCTACCTTCTTCGGATTAAACTGAAATATTTTTTAGGCCCAGCGTGATTTGATTTTTAAATCTGGAATTTCAAAATTTTCATTTTATTTACTGGTGATTTAGGTGCATAGGTTATCGGGTCAGAAAGTCATGACTAACTCATGTGCATGTGAAAGATATGAATACAATGCTATGACGTATTCGTTTTTTAAAGGAAATTCAGTATTAAGCATCATGTTGAAAACTAGCAATCGCGTGCGGTTTTGTTTGATTTAAATTAATTTAGACACGTTCCTATGGTAATTATAAGGTAGAAAGTAAACAATGTGTTGATATAGGAACTAAGGCTTGTAATAATGTACTTATCTACAAAACTCCATCAGAATATATAAACGTTTAGATAGTGTTCGCTACAGTAATTTGGATGGGTGACATCTAGTGGAATTTACTAGAAAGCGCTTGAAGGATGCTTCAGAGAGCACGGCCCCGGTTGTTATAGAATAATTTCAAATTCTGAATCTCAACTGACCTCGATGAATATCATAACTACATTCTTCGGATTAAACTGAAATATTTTTAGGCTAAGCATGGTTTGATTTATTAATCGGGAATTTCAAAATAAATCACCAGTAAAATATTTTCCAATTTATTTACTGGTGATTTAGGTGCATAGGTTATCGGGTCAGAAAGTCATGACTAACTCATGTGCATGTAAAATATATGAATACAATGCTATGACGTATTCGTTTTTTAAACGAAATTCAGTATTCAGCATCATGTTGAAAACTAGCATCCGCGTGCGGTTTGGCTTGATTTAAATTAATTTAGCCGCTTTCCTATGGGAAATATAAGGTAGAAAGTAAACATTGCGTTGATATAGGAACTAAGGCCTGTAATTATGTACTTATCTACAAAACTTCATCAGAATCCATATAAACCTTTAGATAGTTAAAAGAAACAGAAACGTTTATTGTATTAGTAGGATGAGGGCTATCTTATGGTGCTTTTATTCAAACATAATCCATCTCCAAGCACCCAAAAACTTGTACGGACGTTAGCATCATTAACCGAATGAACAGTTTATTGATGTGAGCGAATTCAAAGAAGATGGACGTTTAAGGCTTGGTTTTTCAATCATCAGATAAGTAAATGGTATCTGGCCTGCCTAAAATGCCTGCCTTAATGTCAAATGCAACACAATTCTGATTAATAAATTTAAAACAAAATGTGACCGTGTTGTTTTTTGATTTGCGTCTTTTTTTAACACGGACTTGTTTATGATATTATTGGTCACATTTTAGTGAAAGTTAGTGATTCGTTTCCAAAAAATAATTTCACACAGCTGGACTTCAGGGGTTTTACATATTAATCAGCATTTATAACCTTCAGCACAGATTTGCTGCCAAAAGTTCGAAAATAATATTATTTTCTGAATCCAAATAATGATACCCTGAAGAGGAGTTCAGTT
The DNA here is from genome assembly GCA_963890685.1 of Plagodis pulveraria. Taxonomy (NCBI): domain Eukaryota; kingdom Metazoa; phylum Arthropoda; class Insecta; order Lepidoptera; family Geometridae; genus Plagodis; species Plagodis pulveraria. The sequence continues at coordinate 9,869,475 of OY982963.1, forward strand.
TCAAAGTGACCTTTAATCTCTTAAACATTAATAATAAAGTACATTTATTTATTTATTATATATTTGGAATATTCGTTCTTTTTATATTGGTTGTGCATATATTTATTCTTATGCATAGCTATCCGATGATTGAAAAACCGGACCGTAGTCGAGCGAGCCTGTTTTGTCAAACATGTGTTTAGACGGAGCTCGCTGTTATTTGTTGCAAGCTCGCTCACGTGTCCATTTATTTCAGCACGCTTCACTGAGCGACTCATTCAAGTGAGCATGCTCACGTGGATATAATCTGTAACCGGCTTTGCTGAGCATTTCCTAAGTGAGAAAGCGATGTAAACCCAATTCTACACATGGTTAATTGCATTATTGACCGAACGAGAACGAAGTTGGAGCGAATCGTGTCTGCTTTAGCTTACACAAAAATGCTTTCGTATGTCCGCTTGTTCTCATCTACAGGTCGCATTTTTCAACCGACTCACGTGAAACTTTTGGAGAGCAAAAAAAACTTATAATGTAGTCTCATGCTGTTAATAAAGAAGCACAAATTACCGGTGTTGCATCAAATTAATTTCATCAGTTTTCGGAATATAATTATGTTTTTTGGATTTTGTGACCCATTCCCCCATCAGCGGGCGCATTGAACCTTTATTTAATTGTAATCTATGCAAGGGCAGATTCGCGAGGTTTACAGCTCTGAGAACCACTAGCAAATATGATAGTGAGTTAATTGACGATCAAAATACACGGGTAGTACTTATCGAAACCGTTAACATAATTGTGATCGGACTTCACTATGGACATTTTATAATGTCAGAGATTATATTATGGAAAGAATGATAAATGATTTATGATTGCATAAACATTTATCATTGTAACACCTGCCTATGGACGTCATAGAATGATGGTATGAAGTAGATTAGTATGCAGATAATATTATATTGGCCTTTAGAAAAACAGTTACCTACCTACATTATTGATCAGAAATATTTAATTTGACGAATTTGAGAATATAATATGCTAATATTCTAGCGAAAGACGTCACGCGTTGAAGTCTTTTGTTTGGCGAAAGTTTTCAATATACTGTACTGTATGAGCCGGATTGTCCACTACCATATTCATCACGATTGGCAGGGGTCTCCGATGTAAGATGCAGTACCTCAGAAGGTGCTGCTGCCACCTTCCGGTATCTTATCCTAAGTCGCCTCTTACAAAACCCACGGGAAGAGATGATGGACGGGTGATAATCTAACTCGGAATCCCTCTGGTCTCATAAATGTCTTTTTGCAGGCATCCTAACGCTCTCATAAACTTACTGATATAAAATTCTCAAGGCCGCCGACCAAAACCAAATCTACAACTTTCTACAATTCGTTTTAGAATTATCGTATGTCGTTACAAATATAAATTATACCGGGTTCGTGTGTTTTCCTTAGTGTTAAGAAAACACTGAACCGACTCCAAAACAATGGGAAGGAAGATAGATGATGACAAATCATTAGAAAATATTGCATGCATCACTGTGCTAATAAACTCAACGTCTTATTAGATGCAGTTCCTTGCATTTTCTGAAAGCACTTAATCTGTATGATAAGGCATACAGTAAATACTGTATGCCTTACGCCCACGGGAGGCGAACATTATATTATTTAAAACATATTGTACGGCACTGTATATGCCACATTTATGGTTTAGCTATAAAGCTGAAAGTTACCGCACTTTCAAAGTGCAATATAATGATTCCTTTCGCATCTTGTTTCGCCTCCCGCGGTATTGCAGTGCGTCTGCGATGTTCGCTGAAGCTCGTATGCCGGCTCTCGATGGACTGATACGGCATCGCATTGCTAGATTTAGAGTCACTTTTTAGGTCTGGCAATGCTCTTGTCAAAACTATAACATGTGCCTGTCATAATTTTTTAAAATTCTGTTCTAAGACGTTGAGCACTAATAAATTGTATTGATTTGTCCTAATTTAATTTGACATGGTATAGTTTTGACTATTTGTTATTTTGTTTATCGTACATGTATTATTATTATTAATGGACCTTCTATGATGTCTGACAATAAATAACTTTGAATTTGAATTTAAACGTGTTGCTGCTAAACTTGCTTGCTAAACTGTTAACGTGTCTGCACTGAAGAAAGCGGTGTTTTTAATTTATGAATGAAGTTACAAATAAACCTTGGCCAGAAAAGGCATTTTTACATCAGCAGCTCAAACATTCAGGTTTTGCTGAACAGTGAGCAGAATGCGATTTTTCTGCCAGAGTGAGACGAAGCGATTTGAATTGAGAATATCATGAAAACCAAATAACCAACATTCTAAAACGGACAATACACTACGTTTAGGACGACTGCGATGTTGTCTCACTTTGACGGAAATCACGAGCGCTTTTTTTTAAGGAATGGCTGCTGTCGGCGATAAGCGCCTTTGATACCTCCGTCTCCTGCGGGCGCCGAAAACGCACCGCTACTAAAGGAGGGGTTAACCGCAAGCTCAAGGGCACCACTGTGGTTCTGATCTCGGCTTGAGTCGCTGCCGAGAGACATTGTGTGTAAATAGTGAGCTCTATTTAACTTATTCATATGAGTTATACAATTGTATTGGCTCAAAAGTATTCAAATGTTTCTATATTATTTAATATTGTATAGTTACTGTCGAAAGGAACAGGTGGTTTTATGTCAAGAGCACTACTGACGCACGCAACGACTTTGACAGCGTATCTGCTAACAAGTCGTGCCTCCGAGGATGTTATTATTTTTATATTGAATGTTGACATAACTCATTCGATACAATGTATACATTGACATATACTTTGTAAATTTAACATAGTTATATTGTTTCCGTATTATCACCATTATCGGACTTTTTACTCAGTGGATAAAGGTTCCAATGGTTCCAAACCATAAAAATTTACACACTACATTAAAAAAAAATATTACAAATTAAAAGTTCAGATAATTAAATTATAAATTGAAACTTATTACAAATTTCAACTTGTTTTTGTAAAAATAAATAGATTCTGTACCATTTCCAAAATTGTAAGCTTAATATTTACGAAGATAGGGCGGGAAATACGTAATTACTCAATTTATTATACAAATTATTCTAGTATCTTTGGGTGTATAAAAATATATATGTATTTAAGATGTAATTACGTACCGAAAACATACAAGAAATGTATTTATTTCTACATGAGGTGCATCTGACTCCAATTGGAAATAAGTTGAATATGCGTTTGTTGGTAGTGTTCCTGTAAAATTTCGGTCAAAGAGTAGTTGAAATGCCTAAGAGTCCTTTATGCACCAAATTTACACTTACATGCTACTCACGTTTGAAGTAAGCTGTGGCATGCAACTAATTCTGAGCATTTTATCCCTTAGTCACTTTCTCTATCATCAGACAAAGAAGGGTATATAAAAATACAAATTCAAATTTCATATTTCCACTCCGTCAACAATTAGTCATTTGACGCACTCGAAAATCAACACAAAACCGAAAACCACGTCATGTCCATTCAATTCATTACATTGAATTTTGATATTACAATAGAACTGTTTAAATAATTCTTACTAGTTTAATTGTCTGTGCAAACTGTAACGACTTTTGTGTGCAATTATATACGTACGGTATTGTAGTATCTACGTAAGTATGGATTACACAATACGTCTTTATCTTTATCTTCTATTAAGATATTTTTATTGCTAATTGATTCGCTGCTAACCACTATGGGATAGCGCTACTAAGGTGTATTTAATTTAAACGAACGTGCACAACATGTACACTTTTTACCTACCCTTTAGATTTAGATACCCAACAACGCAAGTTTACAAAACAGCTAAATTCCTTTTACTGTTGGAGTGCTTCGATGCTACGAGGCAGAATGACACAACACCCACACACAGTCAAAAGCGTTACGTATATCTTCTGTTTTTTGCCGAAGAGGCATAACATATATCGAAAATGCTTCAGATGTTTGGGTGCTACGAAGCTACGAGATATAAAAAGCTTCACTTGTGTCTCCTGTGTTTTTCCGTAGAGGAATATCCCATATAAGTATATTGAAATTGGTTCACCTGTTTGGATGTTACAATGCTACGGCACAGATTGACACAACATACTCTCCCACACAGTAAAAAGATTTACGTATATCTTCTGTCTTTTCCCGTAGAGCAATAAACATATAAGTATATCTGTATCGTCCAGGAATCGTTCCAGAAGGAAGTAATGTGAGTGCAATGGAAGGAAAACTCTCAACTGCTGGAACAGCCCATTTGGACGAACGGATAATGGTCTGTCCGTTTCCCGAAGCTAACTTAACACTAAATCTACATGTGATATATCAAATACAACAATTCTTCGGCGATGCAACCTTCGGGATATAGTAATTACAATGAAAAGTCGAAGCCAGTCAGTGTGTCATGTCAGTATGAAGTCAAGTCGTGGATCTGAAGATCAAGGAGGAGAAAAAACAGTTCTCACTTTCACACAAACAAACTTTAGGTAATATTACGCACAAAAAGGTCCTTCTTACAAGGAACTACACAAACAAAAAATACACTTGCATTCCGAAGGACAAAAAGATAATAATTAAACAACTAATTGAAATTGAAATTGAACTTTAAACGGTTTAAATCGCGTATATTTCCCGACGTTTCAAAAAGTTTGCAGTGATCGTGGAACACGAAGTGTTTGAAACGTCGTGACAAAAATAATGATAAATATACGCGATTTAAACCGTTTAAAGTTGTTTAATTACTATGTGTAATAATCGCGAAAACCTAAGACAACATGACAAAAAGATAACTTCACGACAGACTTCTTACAAACAAAAATTCACACTAATAGTTCAAAGCGAAGTTCACTGAGCAAGTAAAATTTTAAGCTTACTCCAATAAAAGTGACAGCTAGGTGCCATGTTATTTTTCTTTTTCTGCCTTTTGGATTCGGACATTTTTACGTACAACAGCAATGAACAATATCTAAATTAGTTCAGCAGTTTCGGTGCTACGATGCTACGAGTCAGAATAACATACAGTCAAAAGCTTATATAATGTAACACTTTGTTAAAAGATGTTTAAAAGAATGGCCCCGAGCTTCTTGCCCGTTCTTCTCGCAGCTCAATACAATTTTTGTTTGCTGAACGTGGCAGTACAATGTTGAATATTTCAATATTAAAACTTATAATTGACCTTCCTAAGAGCGTCGTAGACGCCTAAATTGAATAAATGATTTTGATTTTACTTTGACATGTGTTACAAATTTTCAAACAGATGCCTGGAAAAAGAAACAAACAATACAAATTGTTAAATAAGGTCACAATTTTTGCAAGGTTTCCAGCAATTTTTTTCAGTAGTTTCAGTGACAACTAATGGCAGAATAACGTTTACTTCAAAAATTATCGTGCAAATTGGTTTGCCTTTATGATCAAAACTCCATAAGCTATACAGGATTATTGGTAAAATGCTAAAAACCTCTTAGGGTTGACTTCTGCCAGTCCTTACAAATATTTAGCGATGTTTTTTTTGTTTCTATAAAAACAATTTTACTCTTCTTCTTTTTTCTTTTATGTTTTTTTATATGTTTTTGACTGAATAAGCACGAGGACCACCTGATGTCAAAAGTCTCTTGTGCCTGTAATGTATTATTTCATATTTTAATTACTATGCTCGATGTAAATGTTCAATACTCTATTGAAAGGGACCACGGCGCGGTCCAGTGTTGCCGCGGCGGACGCTCTTAGCTCGTAGTAGGCATTAAAACACAAAAAAAATATTAAAATTTTTTTTGTTCAAAACAAAAAAAAAACATCTCAAAATGTTTCTTAGGACTAGCAGAAGTCAACCCCTAAGAGGTTGTTAGCATTTTACAAATAACCCTGTATACAACACTACAGCTACTACAACGAAAGCATAAAGCTATTGCAGGCTTACAGGTAGTCATATTGGAACTATTATCTAATCTGTGACACTATCATTATGTCTTGTGTGTGATGCATCAACGGAAATTGTGAATTTATTTATTCCACACATATGTCTATGTATTATTACGGTTTATTCCACAAAGACACGTACGTGCAGTAGTTTAAATTTCCCGGAATAACTGTCCACAACCGCTACCATTTTATTTTTCCTGTAACATTATACTTGCGTGTCTGTGTGTCTGTAACGTGAATGTATGTGTCATATTGTTCTGAGAATAATGATTATTTGCTGTGGAACGTTTAATAATGGTTTATTTTGCCTGCCATGCCGCAGGTCCATGGTATCCCCACCGCATGGTGGAAGGGCATATTGCGAATGCTCGCCTGGGTAGCTCCCACGCACAAGTAGAAAATCTGTCGCCGAGCACCTAACAGTTTGTTCCAGCAGCAGTCCTTGAGAGCCAGAAAAATTACAGGCACATGAGACTTATCAACTGTATGTCTCAATGTGACGGCCGCAGTACAGTTCGTTAAGACAATGTAAAGTTTTATGATTTTTCTTACCAACCTATACATAGACTATAGTCAACTAAATTAGGGCCCTAAAATACAATTAATCTCAATCATAATCACAATAAAAAAAAATCTAAATTTCACTTCACAAAATAACGACAGATTTGATTTTATATACAAGCCAGCAATTACAATTAACCAAAAGAAAATGCCCTAAAATAGGCTTTAGATGTGACAGCTGTCAATGTGACAGTTCATATAATATTTTTATAAGTACCTTCATTAAATCTGTCGCCAAGCCCTCAACGGTGCGAACAGGGAAGTAATTGCTCTTGAGAGACAAATTCTAGGCTAGCCTGAACAACATCTTCGATCACATCATCACTTACCATCAGGCGAGATAGTGGTCAAAGGCTAGCCTTTAAGCTATTAAAAAACCTGAACACCTGTTTTTTAAATGTTTTTCTCAATTTACTTTTGGAAGTTTTTGTTTATTCGTCTAATAAAATATATATTTTGTGGTGTTGAGGATTATAATTTGTGGACTTCTTCATAATATAAACAAGGGTCTATGCCAGTTTGTAAACAATAACTTCTAGGTATCTCTTCCACCACAGGAATAGCCCTCGATACGTACTGGGAACTGTTTTCCCTGTTCTTATGAAGACTATAATGCAAAATACAATTAAAATATATGACTATCATTGTGGTAAACGATTTACAACATCACTGCGTAATAGTGGTTAGCACAAAGTCTCGCATAAAAGCTGTTAATTGGCTGTTGTTTTGTAAAAACATGTTTCAGGTTCGGATACTAATCAAATAAAATGATACGCTGTTTCGCCTCGCGGTTTTACGCAAGTGAAAATTGAATGACAATTTTTATTATTTTTATCAGTAATTTACGTCAATGGAATCGTGGTTAACCGCGTTCACAGAGATAGACCAAAACGCTATAGTTGCAAATAATAGTTTTTGTTATGCGCGGCTGCAATGTTTTTATATGGCGCGAGGACCTGAGAAAGCAAAGGATTCTAGGATTAGAAAATATAGAATCCAGAGCGTATCAAAAGTTTAAAAAGTATGAGGTGCAAAATAACTTTGCTGCCGAGGGCAACACACTAATTTTCGTAAATATATATTTGATGAAAATTATTTTTTCTGGAACTTTTATAGAGATTTGAATTTCATAAAGCTTTTCCACGCTAGCGGAAAAAATAACTTTTCAACGCAGAATTCGAATGATAAATAACAGGTTTTCTGAGCGTATGGGAGTATTATTGTATGTTCTATGGTATGGGGTAAAAATATATTATCATTTGAAAATAGAAACTTCTATCAGGAGGTCTTATCTATCTTCTCATTTTATCTTTTTGACCACCATCTCACCTGTTGGTGAGTGGTGACGTTGTCGGGGCTGGTGCGGTTCAAAAACGTGGACCACCTGGCGTGACAACCGATAGGCTGATGCCGCTATATTAATATTGAAATGTGACTGTGTACCGACCACCCCACTCGTGTACCCCACATGAGTAGGATATCTTCAACATATCCATTAGCGCTAATGAATGGCTGACCACCTGTCATTGAAACCATTGAAAACCTTACCTGGAAATTCTCGTTAATAAGAGCAAAATAGGTGACAATTACGGTAACTTAATGCATATACCCCTTCACATCTGTCTCATCCTCATTTTCACCGTCCAGGTCGGTAAATCCGTGAGGTACAGCATGTTAAACTAAAAGGCACCCTTTTAACGACGAAAACCTCTGTCAAAGTTATTCTTAATTACCTAAGGCCTTCTAAAATTAGCATCCTTACAAAACCCAAGGCAATTTCACAAATCAATTAATGTTGCAACATTGGCCGGTCACAAGTTAAATGATCTTTCAAAACCACAGGACGGATGTGGTCATCCGACTGACGTGCTTTGACCTGTTCGATACGGATCACGGGCCGTAGGGGCAAAGACATCAGACTAAGGATCTAAAATGGCAAAAAAACACATCTTTGATGTGTAGTGAGACTCTATCTAAAACAAAAAAACGTACATATCTGGCTTTTGTGCCTTTAAATACATTCTAAACTGCAGCTACCTTCCCTAACATTTTAATTACAGGTATGTACTTTTACTCCAAGTAAATTTGGTTATACACAGACTAAAAAACATCGTATTGTTTTCACTATTTAGTTTCTTTAGGGGTTTACGTTCATCAAGGGGCGTAAAGCCCTTGAATCTTTTCGTCTTCTCGGTTTTTTTTATGTTATAAGTAAACATCATGTCAGTCCATTACAATAAATGTGCACGTAATGTGACAAACGTGACATATTCACCACTGTGTGTGACAATGCACAGCGCTGGATACTCCGAGACATTCTCTTCGATTGCCCGATAATTACACTTCTACAGTGCACTTCAAATCTGAACACAGCTGTGTTTGCCCAGTGCTGTTTGAAGGTAGAATATCTGACACTGCGCTGGTACCCACCAAGACGGCCTCTTCCTTAATAGGCCTACGATTGTCATCTGATTGGCACCACCCGGGGACTGCGTGTGCGGGAACCACACGCAGACGAGGGTGACTCAGCCCTATTAAGCCAATATTACGTGGGGCCTGAACTAAATGGAAAACTGTGAGTGTGTATATCTGAGGTTCTTAGCATTTTTCAAAAAACCCTGTAAATACTCATAACATAATTTCGTCTTTTATTTTGTATTGAACTTTAATAGCAACCCCGCAGAGTTGGGATAAGGCGTGGTGAAGTGTATGATTTTGATAAGTAACCTTTCCTAGTAAATTTTTACAGAATTGTAGTTTGATAGTATCTTGATTGAGATGAAATTGAGATGAAAGAGATAATCTAAGAAGCAGTTTGAGAGCGTGTTTTGACACTTCTAAACTAATATAATAATGAGGAAAGATTTGATTGTTTGTTTGCATTGAATAGGCTCTGAAACTACTGGACCGATGATGGATAAAATGATATTTAGTAATATGAAATAATGGAAATAGTTTGAGACACGGCGAAGGATATAGGATAGTTTTTATCCAACTGCGCAACGATAACCGACATACCCGCGGGTGGAGCTGCAACCGGACAGCTAGTATTGAATAAAGGTGGTTTAGAAGTATTCAAGAGTCATTAAGAATATAAAGTATTCATAATATATTCTGAGAAACTGCGAGTGTTATTTATAATTGTGTATAATATATATATATATATATATATATATATTATATTGTTTACTTCGTTCATAGGCCAGTGTCTTCTTAGCTCTTTCCATACAAACACAGTTTCGTCATAATTTAAATACTAATGAAATATGATGCCTGTCTATACTAAAATATATGCCTTTGATTTGTCGTTTTGTCGTTTTATTACTTATTTTATCTCTAATTGTAAAAATAATGAATACCATACAAAACATTGTGTCCAAATAATTTAAAAAGAAACATTTTTGGGCAAACTGACAATCTAGAAGCATAGATTTAGGGTCATGCATGCAAAATTGCAACGAGAATGAATATTTGGTATTTGAAATATGATGAAATTACGTTGGTCTGGAAAGTGTTATGAAGTCACTAGCCTTTTAATGAGCACATCAAATATTATATTACTGACATTGTATGCCCACACTGAGATAAATTCGACTAATTAACGATGTCTCTATTCAATCATCACCAATCAACATCACCACTTATAACAATCATCTTGTACGTGTTAATTGGACACTGTCACGTGACTAGCCATGATGCACTGCAGTGCTTTTAATTAATTTGTTCCATTAAATTTATTGGTTTAATTATTTCTGGAAACATGAGTCAGTGGATTTGCTGCGTTGAATTCCGTGGAATGTTTTGCAGTATGTCCCATAAAACTATGGTATAACATATTTTGGTACACAATTTTGAATCAGAGATTTTATGGAATTATATGTTGTTTTTCGCAGACATTTAAAAAAATCGCTTAAGTATATAGCAGGATATTCAAAATTACTACTTATTATGGTTGTTGGCTGTATACGGCCTATGAACACGTAGGTATTACTTGATCACGTAATACGCATGATATGGAGAACATTTTTAACGAAATCTAAACTAATAATAAAGAGGAAATATTTGATTGTTTGTTTGTTTGCATTGAATAGGCTCTGTAACTACTGGACCGATTAGGGTGAAATTTGGTATGGAAATAGTTTGAGACACGGGAAGGACATAGGATAGTTTTTATCCAACTGCGCAAAAAGAGGTTAATGGTTTTGCGCGATAAACACAAGCTAGTATTATACATATATTTTATATACCTATTGATTTTTTTACAGTTGTTATATACGGGTAGACGTAATTTTAAATATTTATGGTGGTTTTAGGGGTAACTAACATATGTGCATTAGTGTTGAATGACTACACAAGATAAAAAAAAAATATCTCTATGATCATGTGGAATGGTTACCAAACCTACCTTCAAGGTGTAGAACTCCTTTCCGACACAGAAGTGAGTATCTTATGAGTCCATCTTGGTAGTTGTAAAGTTAGTCTTGTTCTATATCTAAGTTATACAATAAGAATGAAAGGATGCATTTGAACTATGACTCGCTTTCTCTACGGTAGCTAGCTCAAATTGGCAGTCCCGGCCCCAGAGAAGGATCATTGCTCATGTAATACATCGCTTTGGAATCTCGGGATACTGGTTTAATTCTCGGCTCAAACAGTTTATTGGGTTTCACTGACAAATGAGTTTTCAGTAGCAATCCGGGGCTTGGAACCATGCAGCCCATAGACAGGTACAACCCAGGCATCTGTGCACTGAAAACCTCAGCCTACCCCTTCGGCTATATCCTCTACCTCTAAAGGTACTATGATTTTTGACTTTCGTTTTCAGTAATAGTATTAATTCTCAAGGTGGATTAGGAGCCGGCCATAAAGACAAACTCAAAAACCTTTACAGGAATGTATATGTTTTGTGTTAGTGAAATTTACATTGTATCGCACACACAATCACGGACAACATTAGAAAAATTATGTAAGTCTTGGTAAAAAAAATCTCTCTTATTTTTCTTTTAATTTGCTTAGACTTCATAGTACTACGATGTGTTGTGCGCACTCACAAAAAAAGTAAAGGAACCTCACAGCAGGAAAAGCAGAGGAAGTATTTTTAGTAGGCTTAGTAGTATTGTATTTTATGATGGATCATATAATGCTGGTTTTATGGCAATTTTCCACTACTTTTGCAAGACGGCGACGGATGCACTTTTTTAGGCTTACTGGCAATATTGTTACCAGTTTTGAAAGACGAGTGAAGTCAAAGTCAAAATCATATATTCTACTTAGGCGTCTACGGCTCTTATGAAGGTCAATTACATATTTCAGTATTGAAATATTGTACATTGTACCGCCACGTTCAGCTAAAACAAATTGTATAGAGCCACTGCGAGAAGAACGGGCAAGAAACTCGGGGCCATTCTTTTAAACGTCTTGTAACACTATTTTACAAATTAACAATTCTTTTAACAATGTGTTACATACTTACTATATAATACAATATTACAGTATTTGTTTAAACTACGTAGATGACAGATGATAGCTTGGTAGAGGCGGAATTGTCCAGGCATTTTTGTCGTAATCACAAACTTTGTAATCACAAGTTGGTTGTAATCACAAACTGTGTAGTAGGATTTCTTAATCAATATGTTTTTCACGTGCAACTTGAATTTTCCTTCTGTGAGTGCTGTATTATTTTTGGGAAGTTTATTATAAAACCGTACACAATTATTTATTTATTAGTGAAAGAACTATGGTACCGAATTAGTACTAAGAATATTATAGATGCAAAAGTCCCGGTGTTTTCAAGCTTCCCGAAGCCCTTCGTCCGAACTTGGCCTGATGATTGGCTTACTAATACAAAATTCAGGATCAAAGCCATAGCGTTCCTTACAAAGTGATCAGTAGTAAAAACTACTCACCCATCCAATTGGTGACCGCATTGCATAACATTTTTTTTCCATCTATTATCATTAACATTATGATTAATTTACGGGACAAATACGAGGCCCATCTTGTTATAAGCGGTAACCTTTGCCTATTACAGATCCATTTCGTCATAAGTCGAACTGCACTGCACCTATCACCCTGAGACACAGAGTTGTTAAATCTCATGAGCCTAAAAACTGGCGATAGTAATACTTCTCCGAACAAACTCATTCATACTGCGACTAAACCTTACTTTATAGGTTACGAATAACTAGGCAAGCTCTGCTACGAGCGCTTCAAAGTACGTAAGTGATTAGGTGGACGCTATTGGCAAGCTAAGCCTATTATTTAATAAAACGCTTATTTGTTTATCAATATAGAACAGTCATATCTCGAACTAATTAAGTTGTCGTTTACTGACCTATTACCAGTTCATCATTGGACAGCCATAATAAGTCCACGTACGTGACGATTATCGTGTCCCAATAAGGCAATAATGAAAACTGGTACGTCACATTCTCAAGTCCAAGATATTCCAAGACGCAACACTTTCAAATCACAAGTGACGTAGCGCGTTTGCCTTTTTTGTAAGAATCGTAGAACCAGTAGAACGCCCTCCGCTGATCTGGGTTTCCACCAATAGCAGTATTCTGTGTAACCAACGCATTCGATTGACGTCATCAGTCGCCTTTGCGTTCTTACTGAGTCTATACTGACTCAGTCGTTCGATACTGTAGTTTATATTGCCAATATATTGTTTGCAACGGCCAGTGTTACTTTAAACGCGCTTGGATTGCCATACGCGAATAATTTGAAAATTAACGTAAACTTTTTTCGTGGTTTGGTTCTTTTTTTTGGTGAAAGTGCATGAAGTAGTGATGTATTCGATGAATATGATACAGAATACGGCGTCTTACAAAATAGAGGACTTCATGGATGTTGTCTTCTGTGTGTACATTTCTAATACTAAAAAGGTTAGTGGAGTTTAAAGCCTATAATTATTCAAGGTTATTCACACCTTACTGTGATTAATTAGTTTTACTAAACTATTGTTTTGTTCTAAGATCGCTCATGTGTGGGAGCAAACGCATTTAATTCCTGAATGCGTGGGAGCATAGGCCTTGTGCTTGACCTAGGAATTATATGATATCCTAAAATAGGACCTTATAATTCTAAGCTTGAGGTATATTAAAAATTGTATATAAAACAATATTTAACTGTGTTAATTTGATTATATTACACTCGTTATTGATAGATGAATCATTTAATTTATTTATTATTGCCTGAAAGATCGATTTTAAGGCCACGCATTGTACTACTTTTAGTAAATTGTAATTACTTATATTAGTTTTTTTGAGTGTCCTTACAATGACGTCTAATTAATCATATCTATTTTAAAAACCCAAATTTATAAAATCCTTTCTATTGCTAACAGAATTTTGGTGTCAAGGAACATTGGCTAAGACGTGTATATGCATAACTACCATAAAGTTTTGTAACATAACTGAGTCTGTGGCATCATATATCAACATGAGTTAAACGAGTAAATGCTAGCAACTATATTTTTGAGACTTAATTAACATTAAAGTTACACTTAAGTATGAAGAGACGAAATGTACCGAAAACATTTAAAAAAAACAACATAAAATTATGCAAATATTAAGTATATGTACTGAGATAATTATATATATAAGAATAGTATACGAAGAATAAGGTCCCAATATTTCTAAATATTATTACAAGCACTATCGCGTGCTCAGCGAAAATCATATTTTTTCAAATTATTGAAGTACAAATTTTTATGACCTATCACCGACCTATGACGGTTAAAGTAATATAATTGGAGCACGAAATATTGGCTAGAAAGAGCGTTGGGAAACGCGGGTTCGATTTCCGTCCGGGGCATAAAATTGGGCAATAAAGGTGGGCAGCAGCGCTTTCTGAGGAACTGATATCTCACACTGCGATCCCAAACACGCCTGCCAAGCGTGGGGCTTACGCTCCCCATAATGGAGGAAGCTGTGTTCAGCAGTGGACAATCCAGCTGAAACAGTTTGTACGCATAAATATCACTTTATTGCGCTCCAAAATTATCAATGGTACAGATTATTAAAAAGAAATAAGATAATAGAGCAACAATTTCTTTCTGGCAACAATAAATTTAAATGATAGTATTATAGGGGATCATATATTATGCTATTAAACAGACTTTAAGAACTGAGGTAATACATTTATTAGGTATTTACTTACTGTAAATAATAACAGGAAATTATTATAATTATTATTGACACTAAAATGATGCGTAAATCGTCGTTGTTTGCCGTTAATTGGCGTAGTAACCGGTTAACTGTGGTTACTTTTAGTTATTGTTTCAAATCATGTCCATAACATTTTTCTTTGTAAATTTGAACATAATCATTTAAAATTTTTTTTTCTTTGATTGCGTTAGCAGTTGATACAGTATATTCATGGAGTTTGTACAATGTGTCTTTATATAATAATAAAATAACACGTAGTAATAAAAAAAAAACAAGCGCTTGTGTATGTAATGTGCTCTGAAAGGTAGGTAAAATTTGAGAATCGTGTATCGTTTTTCTATGCTATTGTGACGGAACAAGCTCGAGGCCCGAGACCCGTCACTTTGAGACATAGTTATTAAGTCTCATGTGTCTATAATTTCACTGGCTCTCAAGGACTGCTGCCGGAACACACCTTTAGGGGCTTGACGACAGATTTTCTACTTGAGGGTGGTAGATAGCCAGGCGGGCAATCGCAAAATGCCCTTGCACCATGTGATGAAGCTCAAGCCGGTGCGGCGGTGGGGATCGTACCCGGGACATGAGACACGACAGTCCATATCATCACCGCCGGCGATCATTACTTCAAAGGTATATCATCTCCAACCTAGAGTAACCTCTTGCTGGCAATTGTTCTTAGCATACGAATGGGTTCATACAAATCCCTACACTGATAAACCTCATATTCATGGATCATTAGCACAGTTATGGCTTCAAGCTCTCTTGGAGTAGCTTGCATAGTCGTTCTTAATCGATCAACTCAATTAAGCACAACGTCCGCTGGGGTCATGACTTGAATATATTACCACTATTTGCATTACTAATAGGCGCTGTTTTGCTTTGGAGGGTACGCGCTTCCGTCTTCCCATTAACTCATCGGTCCCGGTTGTTGTCTTAAGATAACAGATATTATATTATTGTGGTAGGGCATTTTGCGAATGGCAGCGTAGTTAGCTAACACCCTCAAGTAGAAAGTCTGTCACCGAGCACTGAATGGTAGCGGCAACTGTCCATGAGAGTAATGCATAACCACATCATCACTACCTTCAGGTAAAAAGTGGTCAAAAGCTAGTGTATCAGATACAAATAATACAAAAAAATGTATTTTAAACAATATACTGTGTAAGAAAAAACAGTAGACAAAACAGAGAAGAGTAGAAAACACAGGACAAGTATTTTCAGTAATAAAAATACTGTAATATAATGCGTGGAGAGTATAGGATAACAAAAAACGAATGTGATGGGGTGTGGAGTGGAGTTGAGGCAAATGTCATCAAATGAGATCATTTAGTAGAGATGTTATGACAAAAACTTCGCAAAGAAATTCAATTAAGGACCATTTATAAGAGGTTCTCAATAATTAAATGGTAAATAGCAATTTGCTGCATGGTTATGTCTAAATACATCATTAAATATGGCGGCGTGGGAAGAAAGATAAAATTAGTATTTACAGTAGGTATTGTAGGTACCGCGATGGGAAATAATTCCAACAATAGGTGTTATTTACCGCACGAATTGTCTGTCTTATATAAATCTTTTAATATGAGTTAGCTTCTTCATTATCTCTATTAATAAGTTACTTACATAACAAATAATAAATCTGATTGGCTAAAGTTTTTTATGAAGTTTTCCTTACATAATTCTTAAGCTTTTTTTTGAACTCTCACGTCAAATTCTAATAAATATCGTCAGGGCTCACCCCACAAAGACCCTTTACTGTTTATAAGGATATAAACCAGTGGTCTGTAAGAAGGTATCTATCTCTGTCCATAGATATTACAATATTTGTGTTGCTCTAGATATAGTAGATTATGATACAAGTGAGACATTATACACAAGGCTGTGTGTTGCAGCCCGAGCCCTAGACGAGGGCGTAAATCAGCCGAGTGTATAATGAGCAAGTTGCTCCCGAGTTTCATACGCACTTTTTCAACACCTTTTTTGAGCTGCTCTAGAAAATAATACCTATATTCGTATGTATTCCTCTCCCATTCACGTTTTGCTGTTTTCTAACTTTTCAGCAATCAGAAAGATGGCGGAAGCTGCGCAATATCGTCCAGTGGACACCGTTCTTCCAGACTTACAAGAAGCAGAGGTACCCCTGGATCCAGCTTGCGGGGCACCAGGGGAACTTCAAGGCTGGACCTGACCAGGGCACGATACTGAAGAAGCTATGTCCTCAAGAAGAGAAATGTTTTAAGGTGAGATTAGGAAAGCTAACTTACTGTGATTGTAATAAGATATAAAGTGGCAAAACAACTGACGTAATGTTACTTGTAATAAATATTTTATGGGGCCCATGACCTACACTTATTAGTGAAAAGTATATGTAGTGTAAAGGTAAAGTAGATATAGTATAACTTTTATCATATTTATCTAACATTTCAATAGGAAAAACGAAACCTTTATAATTTCTAATTATGATGACACTAATCAGTCCTGAAAGAGAAAAAATTATGAATGTATCAAACATGAACACGGACTGAGCAGTATTTTAATCTGTCATAATTTTTTTTAAATCGCTATGCAACATGTCGACTGGTGCATATTGTCACTGCCCCTATTAAACTCTAATATATATTAAGCTTATGATGGTTTGACTAATTTACGAGTCAAGCAAAATTCTACGAAATTTCATCATAGTCAATGGAAGATATGTATGACTCAATATTAAATTCCTCATAAGAACGCATACCTACCGTTTTTGTGCAGGCAGCAAATCGTAAGAACACACCTTAAATTTTTTACAACACAATAATTTGCTTGCTAAAGATTCTGTTTTTAATTACAGTTGATAAAACTTGTAGAAAAAATATAATCCTACAAATATTACTTCATTAAGTTTTTACCGTAGACGTCAATTTTTTTTTTGTTATTTGAAGTTAACACATACATATTCGATAAAGTTAGATAAAACTTTCTTTTGGTAGTAATAAAATGTATTAAATTATAATAGCGGTTGTTTAGTTACAAAATGTTTTTATAAACTTTTTAATATTAGCATGAAGAAAATTTGTAGGTAATTCTTCCCTCACCTGCGCAGTGACTTAAACAAACTTTTTAGAAGTAGGTACGTATACGTACTTTGTTAATTATATACGAGTATCTGGAATAATTATTTAAGCAAAAACAGATGCAATAGTAGTAGAGCATTTTGAAGATCGCATGGCCAGCTACCTACCACCTTCAAGTAGAAAATTGTCAGCAGCCGTCCTTAAGATCCATCCAAATTCTAGGTTTAACTATAAAATCTCCAAACTTTTTCATCTTCACTTACCAACAGGCTAGCCTATAGCAATAAAACAATATTTTTATCCTGTTCTATCAGGAAATACGCCGTAGTTTAACGGGTCTATTATATAGTAGGTCACGAATTTTAATTAAAAAATCTATTTTTAAGTTACGAATGGTGCTTGTTACTCATTAAGGATAGCATTTCGTTGTGGGTTTTACATTTTCATATAATAGTTATTAATGGACAATCCAACTTTAACTCGTAAAATATATATCTAACAGGTATTTAATTTATACGCTAAAGCAAATTCCACGCAGACAGCAGCAATCATTAATCAACCATACAGTTATCGTCTTAAAGAATATTAGGACTGTTACATAATATCTTCCTGTTGGATGTTATAGCGACTAAAGGGCCGATTAGACCAAACTAGGATAAAACTATACGAGAATAAGTTTAGTTTCTAAAAGTAACAAAATATTATGTAGCCATAAATGTCCCGTGATGCTGCAGTATTTTAAATTTGACATGGTATTGATTTATGAAATTTTACATCAGGCAAACGGCTGCATTAGAGGAAAGAATATTATCAAAAATTATATTATCGAATCTAGCAGTATAGCTCATATGTAATAAAATATATATATAAACTTTGCTGCAGCTGATGGTATGTACCATTTCTTCTTTCCACGCTGCTGTCACAGGTCATCAAAGTCCATACCTAGGAGTTTATTTTTTTTCATGACAGAAAGCCAACAAATTCAAAAACTGTTACCTGGTTTGACGTTATATGGAAGCAAAAGCTTATCGCATTTGAATGGTTTATCGTATAAGTTACCCGCGTTTTAAGTAAATCATAGTTTAGTGAAATTGGGCCTAAGAGAAATAGTGCGCTGAATGATATGCACTTATAAGATCGTTTACAAGGAGGATTGTTGAAATCCAGATGGCTGACCATATAGACCAATACTTTCCACAGTTAGGTTCTTATGACGGCATTTGTATTGTAGACAAAACGTATTTTATGAGAGGTGAGATAAGGCTGGGAAGATAATGATATCGATCTTCATTGTCGAAAAATTGTCGCAAGTTCGTTTCATTCAATTCGTCATGTCGGAAAATGGAAAATCATGGAATGGTCATGGAAAATCCTACAACCAAATCAGGTACCACAAATAAGGACTACTTACAATGGTGGTTTTAGGCAACAAGCCGTATAGCCTAAAACCACTATTGTTAGTAGTCCTTATTTGTAGTACCCTGACGCATACTGGAAAATCCTACGACCAAATCCTGAATATAAAAAATCCTGATTTAGTTGTTGGATTTTCCCTATTAGAAACTCTATGAATAAAATTTTGACTAGAGAGCGACGGCTTACTCGCACTTGGCCACTATTTGATTATGGTACATACTGGCTAGTGTACACATTACGGGTGGGTTATGGTATATGCTACCAAAACTTACCTACGGCTTATGGGTGATCTTAATTTATAATCTGCACGAGAAATAATCAGACATTATTTCACTAACAAAACATTATTTACACTACTCATATCGTATCAATGGGACCTTACGGGACCCGACCTTATTGAGGATAAGAATAATTTTATTTTATTTCATCTATTGCGATCCTCCGTGTGAGAGATCACAAATAAATTGAATTATTTTCCAATCCGATGCCCTCTTTCTTATGTATTTTTAAAATAATCTTCTGCTAGTTTTATTGTAACACCATACACGTATGTAATAATATAAAAATCTTATTAATAAAGAAGTACAATTATCACATACAAATGCAAGAAAAAGCTATATATTGCTTGATATTGAAATTTTACAACTAGGGCCTGTTTCACAAAATTGAATTAGATCCGAACACTGAATTAATAATTCCGTAGGTCTGGATATCTTGACTAAAAGATTATTGCCTACTTAGGTACTTTTACCAACTCAGGCACTTTTAGTTTTAAACAGAAAAGTTTTATATACCACAGAGTTATCAGCTGAATTCACATTATTCAGAGGATGTGAAACCAGCTTTTATCTGTTACAAAAACATTTACAATCAAAATATTATGTATTATCTTACCGTCGTGGAATAATATTAATTGTATGAATTGGCTGGAGAAAAAAAAACTTCTAAGATTAGTTTCAAGTATTGTGACACGATCTTGCTAGTTCCAAAAATAGTAACAACTACTTTATTCATTAATCATTAATTTAAAACAGTTTATCAACCATTGACGTCATACGTGATAATCGCTTTCGGTCAAACTCGCATAACTACGTACTTACTCCATATACAGGTTGCCACTGTATATGTGCTTGGCTACCCTTATAGGGTTGTCAACCATGCTTTTATAATTTGAGAGAAGGTTTTAGAAAACCAGTTTAATTATATATAATATGGTTAATTTAAAACAGTTTATCTGCCATTGACGTCAGAAATTATCAATCGATTGGAACTGTATTTTGTGGGTAAGTTTATTAGTTTATAGGGTTGGCAACCGTTGCTTTATAGTTTGACAGAAAGTTTTAGATAACTAGTTCAATAAACTTCAAAATTTAGGAATTATACGTTAATTTAAAATAGTTTATATTGTGAAATCTGCCGGTATAGCTCCATATATAAAAAAAAACAATTATGTGAACTTTGCTGCAGCTGATAGGATGTACCATTTCTTATATCCGCGCTGCTATGGGCATCAAAGTCCATACCAAGGAGTTTTCTTTTTTCCACGACAAAAAGCCAACAAATTTAATTATATATATATATATAGTTCAATTATATATAATATGGTTAATTTAAAACAGTTTATCTGCCATTGACGTCAGAAGTGATCAATCGATTGGAACTGTATTTTGTGATTTAGTTTATAGGGTTGGCAACCGTTATTTTTTTTGGTTTGATAGAAAGTTTTAGATAACTAGTTCAATGAACTTCATTCTTCTATTAAAATAGTTTATAACCATTGACGTCAAAGATCATCACCGCATACGATCTAAATATCTACCTATGTATTTACTCCATAAACAGGGTAGCGCAACGTTTTGGAGCTCCCTTTATAGTATTGCCGCCCGTGCTTTTCCAGTGTGACGGTAGTTTTAAAAATGTAGGTCAATTGTTATATGGAAAATGTATGTTTTAAAATTATATTTTTCAAGTTTGATATAAGTTGGTTTGAGTTATTATTAGAATTGACTTATGCTAGTTTTAGAAACGAAAGTTATAAAGTAAGATGTGATATAAATCAAGCGTGTGATGAGATTGAGTATAGAATTAAACTTTCATAACAAGTTTTTTTTAGTTGTGGTTTATAAATTTGATTTTGAAAACCTGTCCAAACAACTGTGATTTAAAAAAACCTTTTAATATATGCTGTCTTTCAACCCCATAAAAATAAATAAAAGGTAATTAATAGTATCGTATGAATATGTTATATGCAATGATTAACCAAATGGCAGAAGTACATCTGTACTTCAATCATTTGTAGTGTGGAGTTCACTTTATAAGCCGCTGTGTCCCACATCGTCATAGCTGCTCTGAACTTTAAGTATTACCTCTCTCAGTGGCTATGTGCATCTGATATTTTGTTCTATCCTATGCAGGCGTTATGATTTTTTTTAGTTTTATTTTATTGGAGTAAAATTACTAGTACAGTTCATTCCATAATAATCCACGCTTTATAATATGTAAGTAAAGCAATATCTGAGTGGCGCTATAAATTTACACAGCCACACACATTTGCATAATTGTGTTTTGGAGGTCTCGGACCCATTCGGCCTTTGGTTTTATGTGGGAAAAATAAATTAGTTCTTTTTTTCTTTATCTTCTTATTTTTTTAATAATATTTCAATAAACATATCTCAAAAATTGTGAAGAAATTATTTGGATTTAAAACTGTCCATCATCATAATGTGACATCAAACTTAATGTGGAGTAACAATCGTTCTTTTTTTAAGAGAATGGTAGTAACTCTTTAAGGCTCACTGTTTTGAGTCAGCCTGTACATTAAACTTTTTGTAAGGGTCAACGATCATGTAATGATTTTATTGTGCGTAATAACTATAATTTACTATAAATGACGATAATTTTATGTAGTTAGTTGAAATGATTCATTCAAGGTGAAAACGTATGATTACTCAATTGTATGAGTACCAGAAAGTTTTTAAATTCGCTCCAAAGGTCAGTGTCTTAGTAAATATTCCCATACAAACGTAATTTTGCCATATTTTAAATACTACTCTTAGCATTCAAACTTGTTGAAATTTTGCTTGCATCTATTCTTTAGGTCAGTGCCAGTTTTTCTTTCATTTTTCATGTGGAACAATAAACTTGCATACGAAACGATACAAATAATTTTGAAAATGATTTTACGAATATTACACCAACGCTTGTATTTAAAATGTTATAAAGCCACTTCTTTTAGCTAAAATGTTTTATATAGCTAGAGTACTCGTGGCGTTATCCAAACAAACGTAGTTTCGTAATATTTTAGATACTAATGTGTTCAGACTCAGTGAAACTTTGCAAGTATGTCCTTGAGCCCAATATCTATGCTTCTTGTTTGCCAGATTTCTGTAAAATCAAGTGTTTTCAAGGATAACTCGAAAAAACGTTTTGTATGGGAATAGTTATTTGGACATTTAGATAAAATATATAATAAATCGAAAAATTGGCAAACCAGAAGCATAGATATTAGGCTCAGTAATATGGATACAACATTACGCCGAGTTTGAACCCCTGGTATTTAAAATATTACGTGACTATGTTTGTATGGAAAGCGCTCCGTGCACTCAACTCTTAAGAATATAGTATACTAACTTATGCTCGCGGCTTTGTATCCGCTTATATAGAGTAATTACCACGCGGTATAACGGATAATTACTCTATATAAGCGGATATTTGTATTCCGTTCCTAAGAGTTTGACGATGAATGTTTCATTCAAATCCATTCAGCTGTTTCAGACGAGACACGGACTCATACGTCACGTCACTTTCAAATTTACAATAATGGGATCAAACTTCGATAGTATCTTCCATAATATAATAAACTGAAAGCATAATATTGTTGTACTAAACTTTTTTCTCTTTAAATTTCAGTTACTGATGAAAGACGTCCTCCGGCCCTTCGTTCCTGAATACAAGGGTCAAGTCACATGCGACGACGGAGAACGTATCCTTTTACAATGAAAACCAGAAAATTAAGATATGGAATGGCCTTTTTGGTTTAAATACTCTTTAGTTAGATGATAATTTAAACGTGCAGTTTAAAAATCATCAAATTTTGTTCTCTACTAAACTTTTCATCTAATATCTTCGTTCTCAATATGAGTGTAAATTCATCACGTATTAATTAAAACTGAAATAACGGTAATAGCCGTGGACTGCCATGGTACAAGTCCATGGTTCGATCCCAAGCCGGCTTGAGCTTCACCGCATAGTTGAAGGACATTTTGAGTTTACTCGCCCACCCTCACGTTGAATATCTGCCGCCAAGCACATAGCTGTGTGTTCCAGCCACAGTAAATGAGAGACAGTAATTATAGGTCTAGTCCGCTTACCATCCTCGACCACATCATCACTTACCAACAAGTGAGAAAGTGGTCAGCAGGATCGAAAACATAAGTGTCATATTTTTCGTTCTCATCAGTAGTTTTTCCGCATTTTTTGCTGATTTAGTACATTTTTATTTTGAAACCAAGAACTCTACCTCTAATTTTTATACTCTGAAGTTCGTTAGCTTGCGCGTCCTTTTTTTTGTCTGAATTTCCATTATCACGTTTTCTCTAACTAGTCAAGCAATTTCACCAACAATTTCTTAACCAGTCACATTAACAGTATACCTACAACTGCAAGATCTCCTAAGTGACTTTGACAGCCCCTGCGTCATGGACTGCAAAATCGGAGTCAGGACATATTTGGAAGAGGAACTGGCTAAAGCAAAAGAGAAGACTAAGCTAAGAAAAGTAAGTGCGAATCTATATATCACTAGACAACTGTTATGTTTGATAGTGCTCTTAGGCTGGCTTTTGACCATAGCCTGTGGTCCATAGGTGATTATTTGATCAAAAATTGCCTCTTAGGGACAGTATCAAACTATAAGTAAGCGATGACGGGCTCGTGATCCCTGGTATAGAACTGCACCCCTGTAAATCTTCATCCCCATGAATGACTCCCAAGTCGTAAGAAGCAACGATGACAAAATTCCAGAGGGGCAGCAGCGCTATCAGAAGCCATCTGATACTGCGATCCCCAAGACGGCTGATAATCGTGCGTCATGGCTGTAATAGTATAGTAGTAGATGTGTTCGTGAGATGATTAACAGTCTTAACTTAGCATGGAAACTCACTTTCAAGGATACCAGCCGGAACACTGTCAGGAGCTTGGCGACAAATTTTCTGCTTGGAACCAGCATTCAAAAAATGTTTTATTACTACCTTGCTTTTAAGTTCAAGCTCACTTTGGTAGAATTCGACCCTGAATACAAAATTTACAACTACGAATAGGTATACTAATCACTTCGTAAATATGATGAACCCTCTAAACTTTCACCTTATATGTTGCTTTTTTCAATATTGAAGAACATTCATTGGCAAGAGTAAATAAGCATCTTCTTGAGCGAGAGTGTACTATTGTAGAAAGCATCGTCGCTTAGGAATAGTGTACGCGTAGCTCTCTAGCTTTTTCTATATAATCGCAGTTTCGTCCAACGTAATCTAGGAAAATTTGCATTCCTGTATGTCTTTGAGTCTTACTTCTATGCTTCTGTCTTATCAGGTATTTACTTTGTTCACATAATGCTACAAAAGCCATTTACGTACATGGGTCAGTATTGGCAAGTCTGAAACTATAAGACATACAAAGATATATTCTTAGAAACCACGTCATCAATTTTAGTGACTATAAATACTACATTCATAGATTTAAGTTAACTCTGTTTGATAATCGAACCCAGTCGTATTGAAAAAATAACTTACATTATTTCTCTTTCCATATCAATTGTGTACCTGTAGACCATAAGAAGTAATTGTTTTAGTTTAACATGATATCTAAAATCATGTTTCATAGCAACAATTATTGGATTACTTATGATTTTACTATACACTTATGATGAATTACTTTTTTGACTCGAATATGTGTTGCAATCCAAAGGGCAATGCTGCCTGCATAATGCAGCATGTTTAGATTATTTGGACTGATAAAGCTTTACATTGTAATAATTCAACTATTTATAAATAACCTTTATGCCACAACTCAACACTATTTTTATCTGTGCTTATTTTAGTATAACTTTTCTCTTTATTGACCTTTTAATTTCTCGTTACATTAATAATGTCAAAGAATATATAAATAATATTATGAATCTCGTCTTAACTAATTGCTTACGTCAATGATAAGGAACGAAAACATGTTTTAATGATGATGCTTAATCTTAATTAGGGCTAGAAATAGCTACGTCTGTCATAAATCATATATTATAGTAATGTATACAAATATATTAATAGTTAAACCGGTCATATGACGTGAGGATCGTAATATTACTTATATATATATTATTATAAATTAGTTAAAATCCAAGTTATTATTAGCATTGACTAGATTAAACAATACTTATCGAATCAGGTTATGATAGACTTCCAAGAGATTCCACAACTGTTTTGTATGTTACTAAAGTAGTTTTGGATAACAAGAGCTAGAACTATGATATAGGTAGAGTTGCCTGTAGCTTTACTTTCTAAATACTTGAAACCACCATTTGTATACAAATTCACCATTTGACTGCTATTTGTTAAACAGTTACATTGGTATTCATCAACCGCAAAATATACCACAAAACGTCAATACTCCTCAGACTGTTATCTGTCATTTGATATCAAACATTTTGTTCTTTCCCTTGCAGGCGTTCCAAATTATTAGTTGATTTATTATCTCAATATGTGTACCTTCTGTGTCGTAGTTTTAGTTGATGTAATGAGAATATTCATGCCGTTCTTTCTTTTGTTATTTTTTTTTATTCGATATTTATCCTGATTTTAAAGCTTAGGTATAGAATGGCACCTAGGCTATATATATTGCTGATTGCTTTAAGCATATACATTACTTATAAACTATTTTTACTCCTTCCAGGATATGTACGAGAAAATGATCCAGATTGACCCCAAAGCACCATCAGAAGAAGAACACAGAAGCAAAGGCGTCACGAAGCCCCGATACATGATATGGAGAGAGACTATCAGCTCCACAGCAACCCTGGGCTTCAGAATAGATGGAGTTAAGAAAGCGGATGGCACTAGCTCCAAAGACTTTAAAACGACTAAAACAAGAGAACAGATTGTGGAGGCATTCAAGGATTTCACAAGCAACTGCCCCAATTCTTTGGTAAGTTCAATTCCAAGTAAAGGTTACCTACTGAAGTATAATGTTTATAGGCATTGGCAAGCTACACTTGAGATTATTAAAATCTTTACTTTTTGAAAGTTACTTGTCATTTGGTAATAAACCATTTGAAGCAGTGATGGCTCAGTGGCATTGGCTATGGACTGCCGTGCAGCAGGTCCATGGTTCGAATCCCGCCCAGAGCTTGAGCTTCACCGCATGGTGGAAGGGCATTTTGTGATTGCCCGCCTGGCTAGCGACCACCCTCAAGTAGAAAATCTGTCGCCAAGCACCTAACGGTGTGTTCCGGCAGCAGTCTTTGAGAGCCAGTGAAATAACAGGCAAAATGAGACTTAACAGGTATGTCTCAAGGTGATGGGCGCAGTGCAGTTCGTCACTTGTGATGAAATGCATCTGTTATAGGCAGAGGATACCGCTTAACAACAGGTGGGCCTCACGATTGTTCCATCACAATAACATAAAAAAAAAAAAAAAAAAAAAAAAAAAAAACCGAGTAAAATTTACTTTTTAAGTAATCATAGTCTAAAAGGTCCATTTTCATGAGATTGTTACTTCCATGTTAATAAGAAAGTATAAATGTATCCTACTGCGACCATCTTCATCGGGTTTTAATTTATTTATTTGCTTCCTTTGTAGGGTTACCCACAAACTATTCATACAAGTTCAGGCTAAACAGAATGTATCTTGTAGTAGTATACACATTGATTTTCTAATGATACACTTCGTAACAGTAGTATTCCATATAGTCTATTTTTTATCACCATTATCAAAAAGATTCCTGAAGATTCATTTTAATTAATTTTAATCCTGACTTAATAATATTTTAAACAACTTTAAACGGTTTAAATCGCATATATTTATCTTTTATTTGTCCCGACGTTTCAAACACTTTGCAGTGATCGTGGTCACGGGGTGACGGGAGTATGTATACGTGATTAAAACCGTTTAAAAATGTTTAATTACTATGTGTAATAATCGCGAAAACCTAAGACAACATTAATAATATTTTGTCATTATTTTCTTATTTCAGATACGATACCTGGAAAGACTTAAAAGTATACGAGCATCCCTGCACGAATCACATTTCTTCAGGACCCACGAATTGATCGGCAGTTCTCTACTCTTCGTCCACGATAAAAGGAAAGCTTCTATCTGGATGATAGACTTCGCGAAAACTGTATCTGTCCCAGACAATATTTCCATTGACCACAACACTAAATGGAAAGTTGGTAATCATGAAGATGGCTACCTTATCGGATTAGATAATATTATATCAATATTTGAATCTTTGATTCAAGACGACAACGGTAATATAGAGCAGTGTTTCGATAGTTTAGATCGAAACGTGAGACAGGACAGTTTGAAAACTTGAGAATATTTGACCCGAGAGATGTCTCTCGAGAAACCTTATTTCACACTTTTGTGTATTTGTTCCGCGGTAGCTCTACTGCAAATGTACTGTGACGTAAATGATGACGTACCTTCGATGTAAATTGTTTTGTAAATATAGTATTATAACTTTGTATTATTGTTAAGCTGTTAAAATACTCATGCTAGTTTTAAATTAAGACACCACCAATAGAATTATAATTTTTCAAATTGAATTTAGTTCTTTAAAGTGAATAACCAAATTGAAGAATCTCGAAAAGATTTTATTGAGTATTTCAAACGGATTCGATTTTGTATACGTACAATATCTATTATTTAGTTTTAAGAATGATATATTCCAGTTGAAATGAGTCTGGATAAAAAAGTCCTCGATATCTATGAATGGGTATTGATGCGACTGATCAAAATTAAAAAATAATTTATTTGTTGTATTCTAAGTACACTATATTAGTGTAATGACTAGATGACTAGGTTATGACGAGTGCAAATTATGTAAGGCTATATAAATACATATCTGGAGGTACTAAATAAAAATAAAATGCAAATAATACTGATTTCTTTTATTTTATCTCTTTCTCTTAAATTATGATATGCATTACGAATTCAAATGCAAAACTCGCTTTGGACGGCTTATAATTTAAAATTAAGTTAACAATAATAATAAATTAACAATTAAATACAATTATCAAAATTTTACTAAAAGGCACTTTGTTACGTATTGTCTTTCATATTGTCTATCACAACATCTGTCAGACTACTACGTCGAGAATCACCTTCTTCTATATTTGGAACGCTTTCTTTTCTCATTCTAGAGAAAAGTCTGGACACAGGAGCTGTAGTTGATCTGGATGAATCTGTAATTGGGGGTGCTGGGGAATATCTTCTTGCTCTAGGCTTCTGTTCTTCTTCACTTGGCGTTTCTGAATACGGTGGTGGGGGTTGAGACAGCATAGACATGCGGTTCTCTCTTGCCGTTTGGGCTGTAATCTGTAACTCAGATCCAGCTACTACTGTTGCTAAAGTTGGCATGAACTGAGGAGCAGCAGCCCTAGCTGATACACGTCTACGCCTAGGTCCAGTTACTTCTTCAATGACATCTCTATTTGAAATAGCAAAATCAGGCCTGATTGATCCACGTCGCCGAGTCGGTAAGGTATCAGTAATTAAATCCATCAAACCAGGCGGATCTCCACTACTGCCACCAGATCCAGTAGCAGTTTCTAAAACAGCTAGAGCCCGAAGTAGATCAGCAACACTGGTATTTTCTAATACTTCTACCTGCTCTGATTCCGGGAGACTCGTTATATTTATATCAGGATCAAATAGGCTAGGGCGACCACGTCTGGTTCTATTTCTATAGTTTTCTAGATCAGTCGATGTCGAACTGCCTCTGCCACCTTGTGTGGCTTTCTTGTAATTTTGTAAGTCCCCTTCAAAGCTCGAGTTTCTTCCACGATTGGTTTGTTGATGATATTGTCTTATACTAGCTTCCAAATCTCCTCCAGTGCTTTCATTTGGTGAGCTACCTTTTCTGTCTTTTCCGAATGAAGGAAACAGACTTTTTCGTCCTTGACGAGTCTTTGCTTTATAATCAACAAGTTCGTCAGAACTTTCAGGTAAAACTTCATCATCATCATTTTTCTTTGACTTTCCGAAAGTAGGGAATAGGCTTAATCTTCCTTTTTTCGTTCGATTTTGATATTTTTGTACTTCATCTTCGTCTATTGTGTCATCTTCGTTATTACTTGAAAGACCGCTGAAATTAAAGGTCGGGAAAATGCTTCGCCTACCACGCCTTGTACTTTCTTTGTATTTTTCGGCATCATCATCAGGATCGCTGAAATCAAACGTAGGGAAAATGCTCCTACGGCCCGATTTAGTCTTTTCTCTGTAAGCTTTGGCAGCGGTATCTTCGTCATCTTCACTGAAGTCGAAAGTAGGAAAAATACTGTGTCTTTTGTTTTTTTGTTGATATGCTCGAATAGCTGCCTTTTCTTCTTCATCACTGTCGTCGCGATTAAAATCAAATGTCGGGAATATACTGTGTCTTCCTCGTTTTGTTTTCTCTTTATAAGCTTCTGCCTCACTTTTATCTGTATCAGAGCCAAATCCAAATGATGGAAATATGCTGCCACGTCGAGGTCTTGACGCAATATTTTCAGTACTGGCTTGAGCACTGCTAACCCTTCCTTTCATTGTATTTTTAAGATATTCAGCTGGATTTTCACTTGAACTAGGTTTTCGTGGAAATATTCTTGATAACAAGCTCTGCGGTAGATCTTCAGGTGCAATTTTTGCAGGCAGAGATATTTTCCCGCTGCGTAGATTTGCTTCTTTCCGGAACTTTTCCCCTGATTCACCATTTGTCCATGTAAAGTCATGATCACCCTTATTAGCAACAGATTCTTTCCTATAGTTTGGCACAGCTACGCTTTGCGCTCTTGTTCTCTTAGGTGATCCAGTAATTATCTCTTGTCCTATACTAAACAACGGAGGCTTCTCGTTTGCCAATATATGATCATCGTCAAATAAGTTTATTCCTTGATCTCTTTGTGGCTGTTCCAGACCGCCTAAAACGTTAACAACTCTTGCTAATAATTCAGCTGGCCGAACAATAGCTGATGCAGTGAACGTCTTCTCTTTGTCGATTCCAAGTAAATCAGTATCGGATTGTATTCGGAGCATGTCTCTAGCAGAGAGTGTGATGTTTTCGGAATTAGCTCGTTTTCTTTTGTAAACTGGACCTCTGGGTTCAACATCAAAAGTAAAGATAGGACAACTTTGGCTTCTGTATAGCTGTGGCGCTGCTTCCACGTATATAGGCTGAAATAAATACGGAATGATGTGTTTTAAATATTGTTATTTAAGTCTAACCTATCTTATATATAAAATGTTAGTCACAAAATTTTAATTTCGAGCAGAATTCAAACCCTTATTAAGATATACATCTCTTATTATAGTTTATCTCCTATAAATTATAAGAGAATATAGAACGTGAAGAAAGAAAACAAAATAGAATTCGATGTAGTGCAACAAAAAATCTAAAAGATTTTTGACCATGTTGCTTGCCGCCTTGCACCACCCATAAATATAACTCGACTATAAAAGGAATTAAAAACCAGTTAAAGAATGAAATTCAGAAATGATTTCTTACACTTAATTGAAATAATTATCGAAGTCGATGACATGCTTAGACATATTACATAACAATCACCAAGATCAGATGATCCACCAAAAATGTGTTCGTGGCCATACAATAAAATATATTCATAGAGCCCTTTTACATTTTGCAGCCTTCTCACTCGCACTTTTAAAGATAATTTCAAATAGCAACAATATGGTTTATATTTTTTAAAATGTGGTCAATCATTATATTGCTGCATGCAACTATAGATGTTCTCTACTAATTTTCATTTTGATATCTGTTATGGGGGATTCAAAACGCGTAATTTAGTTATTTTAAATTTTGGGCCTCTAATTCTAATTGGACTCAACATGTAACAAAGTAAAAATATGTTGAGAACATCT
The DNA here is from genome assembly GCA_963890685.1 of Plagodis pulveraria. NCBI lineage: Eukaryota > Metazoa > Arthropoda > Insecta > Lepidoptera > Geometridae > Plagodis > Plagodis pulveraria. The sequence goes on from OY982963.1 coordinate 9,900,729, forward strand.
ATAGTTGCATGCAGCGAAATAATGATTGACTACATTTTAAAAAATATAAACCATATTGTTGCTATTTGAAATAATCTTTAAAAGTGCGAGTGAGACGGCTGCAAAATGTAAAAGGCTCTTAAAGGTAATCTATTTCAGAAACTTCTACCTTCATGTTCAGAAAGGTTTTTGGTGTAAAATTGGTATATCAGGTTTAGAGTCTATAAAAGTAATGTATACAAACCATTGTGACAGCAACAAACAGTAATATAAATTAAATATAATCGTAGCTATGCTCACCTTAATTTTAATGAGATTCGCTTCATTGATAATCTTCCTAATGGCCGATATATCTCTCGTGAACCCTTGAAGTATTTTGTTCTGTGTGTTCTTAAACTGGCTTGCAAACTTCTGTTCTAATCTGTGTACTTTCTCCGATCTCATGCCGCTTGTGATGAAACCGAGCAACATAACGATGTAGCCCAGACCGAATGTAATCCAGACTATTAGAAATATTTGGTACGTGAAAAAGTAGCCATATTTGAAGCCGTTGTTGATAGTACCTGGAATATAGAAATATATTTTTAAGTATCATACCTTTTTAAACTTTATGGGGGTCGCTTGGTATTGTATAATGTTTCGTGTTTGGTTTTGTGACCAACGAGTTATTCCTGCCGTCAACCTCTTTCGGGAACCTTCGTTGATAGTAGGTACTAGCTATATTTCAGCTAAAAAGGGCGTGAATGTAGTACAGAATCCTCTTATGCACTGACTTTAAAATCTCACTCCACTACTTGTCACACATGTGCTGTTTTTTTCATAGAAAATTTTCAGTCAGTCAGAGGAAAATTGAAACAGGCCTGATTTTATACCAATAACTTACGACTTTAAGAACTTTTTTAAAATAACGTTACGACATTAAGAACATTTTTAAAATAGGTAAGTACAGTGAATAAAATGTGAACGCCTGCCAATCATTTCATAACAATTATATCTGGTCAGAACCTTGTTTACAGCAGGCACCTATTTAAATTTTTATTCACAAATTACAACCATTAAATATTGTACAATATTATTTTTCTTATTCATTTTAACTAAGTTAGCCTATTTTGAGAGGATTTATAACCTAAATATGTTGCACGGTATATGGTTTATTTACACAAATTATGTTTATATATGGCGAATAGCCAATCACATAATAACTATAATAACAAAAGGTTAAAAATAAATGTATTGTTTTTTGAAATTAAAAGAAGAAAATTTTTTGGTACAGTATGTCTGATTAGTTATTTTTAATTAGTTTTACTGATTAATAGTTGCAAAACACTGTTTTTTTAAACATTATCAATTCGAGTGCACTGCAATAGTCATGTCCTCAAATGGATAATAATAATACTTGATAATTAATACATACATCTACTGTATAAATTTCACGATATAATTTTAGATTATTTTTCGTCGCCATGCCATCACCACTTCATAAGTTAATAAAAATATCAAATTAAGTTTTTTTTTCTTTGATGGAACAAACGCCAGTCCCTCTTGATGTTAAGTGGCTAACCTAACCTAACTTCTGCCTATAACAGATTTATTTCATGACAAGTGACAATTATTGCCCGTCACTCTAAGACATACAATTGTTAAGTCCCATGTGCCTGTTATTTAAGGACTGCTGCCTGAACACACTGTAGGAACTTGGCGACAGATTTTCTACTTGAGGATGATAGCTAGCCAGACGAGCATCAGGAAAATCCCCTTATATCATGCGGAGAAGCTCAAGTCGACGGCGGGGATCGAACGATGGACCTGCGGCACGGCATTCAATAGCTATTACCGCTCGACCATTATTCCTATGTCACACTATTCAAATAGGTTAAATTGTACTGCTAACTAGTTTTTAACAACATACAGTAATTATATCTATACCTCATTAATTAACAAAAGCGTACATTAAATATTTTTTTTATGCTTGATAAATTTGCCTTAGACCACATTCTCACTTGATGGTAAGCGATGAGGTGGTCGCAGATGTTGTTCAGGCTAACCTAGACGTAGACGTAGGCGTCATTTTTTTAATTATTTTATTTTATTGTGACGGAACAAGCTCGAGACCCACCTGATGTTAAGCGGACTAACCTCTGCCTAGAACAGATGCCTAGAAAAGTGACGAATTGCACTGCTCATGTCACACTCAGACATAGTTGTTAAGTTTCATGTGCCTGTTATTTCACTGGCTCTCATGGACAGCTGCCGGAACACAGGTTTTAGGTGCTTTTCTTATCGTCAGACGACCTCTTTTTTCTCTGAATTAAATCTTTGCATGCCCTCTTATCATATACAAAAAAATGCAATAGATAATATCTTATAGGAGGATACAAGATCAACTGCCTCGTCAGAGAAGTTGTGAAAGCATTGCCTAGTTATCTTCCCTCGGTGAAATGACCGGGTATAAAATATATTTTATTTTGTTGTGGTTACCAAAGAAAGCAAAACTTTATAGATAACCGGTTATAGTTTTTTTTTTTGCAAATAAATGTTCAGAATCATTCCGGGTCTGTACCTGACAGATGGCAACAGACTTGTACTACCTTCTTCAGTCTTACCTCATATTTACTACATGAGGTCCTTTAAAAAGGGAATCCATAGAGAACTTAGCGGTAAAGGCATAGGCAATTCAATACTAGGCTACTGTAACCGCTTACCATTAGTTGAGCCACTCATAATGAAAAAAAAATAGAAATCTCCTCTTACCTGCAACAAGATCACCAAATCCAATAGTCGTCAGCGTGACAAACGCGTAGTATATTGAAGCCACGTAATCCCACCCTTCGAAGACCACGAAGATGCACGCCGGTAAGAAGATGAAGAATAAGAACCCAGGCACTAGGTACAGAAAGATCTGGCCAAGCATGCCGAGGTTATTGAAGAAAAAGTCCATGCGATCCGCGCGCTTTTCATTTCTTCTTTTGTACTTGCGGTAGACTGAGATGAGCTGAAACATGTGGATTTCAAAGTCATTATCTACTGTTTAAGAATTGGCTTATCCGCTTAATTCGTTAAAATTTACAGCAATAATATCCTAGACCTAGAAAGAAAAGTTTTACGGAATAAATGTGGGATTTGTGAGACACACTCTCTACATCCAGTCAGGGTATTATTTGAGAGGTACCATGATGTGAATCTCAAGCCAGTAAGATTTCAAACGGGCATCAAATACGACAATCAACACTGGGCTATCATCACTCCTAAAACTGGTATGGAGTAGATCGGAGTACATTTTTTATTTAATTTATTTTTATTCATAGCTGGTAGGCTATATATCCATTGACCACTATCTCACCTGAAGTAATGACGTGGTCGAAGACGTCAGATGTCGTGGTGATGATGTGTGTTCACACAGTTAGGTGTTTGGCGACAGATTTTCAACTTGAGTGTGGTAGCTAGCCAGACGGTCATTCAGGACCCCTACCACCATGTTATAACGACTGCCATCCTTAAACAACAACCGGGACCGACGCGACGGCTTACCGTGCCCTCCGAAGCACAGAAGCGCTCAGTATTACTACTGAGCGCTAGCATTACTGCTATAGTCATTCATCCATGTCATGACCGCAGCGGACGTTGCTTTACTTAGCTGATCAGTTAAGAACGGCTAAGCAAATTTCGCTACGAGCGCTATTCTAATTATTTGGATACCTATACCTATATGAAATTACCTGAAGGCCGAAGTATTCACCAAGGTTGGCAAGCAAGATACCGTTGATGGGAATGCCGAAGAGACCGTAGAATATCATAAGGATTCTTGACAAATGCGTCGTTGGTGCCAAGTTACCGTAACCTGGAAAATATACAAAAGTTGTTATAGAAAATATTTATAATATCTTCTGTTCGCTTAGACATTTTTTTACTGCTGATAGGCTAGCCTTTTTTCACAATGTCATCTGATGTTAAGTGATGATGTGGTTGAAGTTGGTAAACAGGCAAAAACTAGAATTGGTACTGGCCCGAAAGGACATGCCGGAACACAGCGTTAGGTGCTCGGAGATTGGTTTTAAGTTAATTTAAATTTAATGACAATTATATGAATGAATTTTATGTACTAATAATAATTTTATAATAATGTGCTATGGACTTTGTCTGCAATAAATGGATTTTAGTTTTTTTTTAATGCAGTAGCTAGCCAGGTTGGTATTCGCAAAATGCAGAATCACCATATTTTAACTACTGTCATCCTAAGACAGCACAAGATACCGACGGCTTAACGTACCCGCCGAAGCACGAAAGTGCCTGCATCAAGTTGGGTGTAATCAAACAACTTCGAGAAAGTAACTAGTTTCTCGATGTAATACAATGATGAAATCAATCATATATGCAAAGACTCCAACCATAGCTCCAAATTCTAAAATATATTGTACATAAGTGAAAGTATACTCGTATGTGAATAAATTTTAATGTCAAGAGAACCAACTTCACTGTGAATTCATCAATTATGTCAACTTCTAGAAGTTGAGTTAACATTTTATATAGTTTTATATCTTGGAAAATGTTTGTAGCACTCACACTTTTTTTTTTTATAATTGATATGTGAGCCTTTGACCACTATCTCACCTGATGGTAAGTGATGCTGTGGTCGAAGATGTTGTTCAGGCTAACCTAGAAGTACTGGCTCTCAAGGACAGCAGCCGGAACACACCGTTACGTGCTTGGCGACAGATTTTCTACTTGAGGGTGGTAGCTAGCCAGGCGGGCATTCGTAAAATGCCCTACCACCATGCCATCCTAAGACGACAACCGGGACCGACGGCTTAACGTGCCCTCCGAAGCACGGAAACGCTCAGTAGTAATGTCACTAGCGGTCACCCATCCAACTCATGACCGCGGGCGACGTTGCTTAACTTTGCTAATCGGTTGAGAACAGCTAAGTAAACTTCGCTACGAGCGCTTCAAATCTTGTAAGTGTAACTTGTAGTAATAAATCTTTGAACTCTACCCTAGGATTGATCACATCGTAATGTGATAATCGTTTTAAGTTATAACATTTTGTTTATATAAGTTCAAGAAAAAAAATTGAAATATATAATAGTTTTTTAGAAGTCATGAAAACTTTGACTACATTTGCAATATTGTTTTTCAGTAACCCCGAAACTTATCGGAAATAAAATTCACTTCTCCTTCATTATTGGAATTTTTTGTTTAGCAGTGCTGATTGCTACATACTGTGCTGTATCAGCCAGATTGTCCACTGCTGAACACACGTCCCTCATTAAGGAGGGGTTTGCCATAATTTCCAAGCTAGGCAGGCGTCTTGGGGTGCCGGGCTAGAATTTCACCCCAATTGCTACCTGTGGGTATCCTAAGTTGCGACCGAAGTAAAATACTGAAATGTGGGCAGCAGCTCCTTCTTAGGAACTGATATTTTAAGCAGAGAAAATAATCTCTGCTGCGGTATTTTACCTTTAGTCGCCATCGCTAGCATTACTACAGCAAAAATAGACCACAAAACCGTTTCTGGTTATTTCGTTTTGCTAAGGCGCGCGTAATATTGATATATGTGCCCGTGGGGAGCCGGGCAAGAATATCACCCCCCATTTCTACCAGTGGGTATCATAAAAGGCGACTAAGTGCACCAAAAAGTAATCAGTACCGCTTTCTGAGGAACTGATATCTCTGACACTGCGATCCCCAAGACGCCTGCCAAGTGTGGAGATTATGGCTAACCCCCCCCCCCCCTCCATAATGGGGGAGGCTGTGTTCAGCAGTGGAAAATCCAGCCGATACAGTAAATATTGTTATTGAGAAGAATTGGTTAGATATGTTTGTTCCCTACATTACAGCTTACACTACAAGTTCTATGTAAACGTTTTAGTTATCTTGTGTAAAGAGACAAATAAGTTTTTGAAACGTGGAACTTTCCACCTTAAACTAAACGTACTCACCGATGGTACTGACCACAGTGTAAGAAAAGAAAAAAGAGTGGTAGAAGTCCCACTTGAAAGGAGGCTCTTCGTCCTCAGTTGTGTAGTTGAACATGGATTTGCCGCAGTAGTCCGACAGCTTCCGTAATATAGTGTCCTGCTTCTCAGGGTCGTCGGGAATGTAGTATTCGTATAGGAGATCTGGAAAATGCGAAAATATATATTTAACAGAGTTTAATAATAAACACCATGAATATTATTGTTTCAACAATAATAGCATGTGGTCCGCAACCATCTTTAAATCAACAATTTGATCTTAGGGCATTTCATGGTATAGATAGACAGATAGATAATTCTTTATTGTTACACCAATAAAATAAAAAACAAATCTTAAATAAAACTTTGACTAAAGTGTCACAATGGGCGGCCTTATCACTAACAGCGATCTCTTCCAGGCAACCTTTGTATGGAGAGGAAATACAGGAACAATGTCGGGGGTGTACATAAGTCATATAAACAGTCATCGAGTTAAAGAAAATTAAGCTACGTTACAATCTAAAATATTTTAAAATCAAGTTATACCTATAATACATGGAGGCTACGATATACGTATTGCTTATAGCCATACAGATGAATAATAAATAATAATTTTTTATTGATCAAAAAAGTTACATTGCTTAAACACTAATTATAATACTATATAATCAAGGTAACAAACATGAACATTGATTACAAAAAAATTTAGAAGTTATTTATGGAGACCTTATTGGTGAACAAGCAAAAACTACCTTCAGCTAATTGAAGAATTTAAAAAATTAATTTATATATATTTAAATTGAAATTAAAAAGGCGACAAAACGGTGGCTGGCAGAATGTAGTAAATGATCATAACATAGTTACAACAACTGCGAAATGACTGAAATAATGTACTTATATTATAGTTGGGACAAAAATTTAGAGGTTCGTATCATATAGTAATATTTACAGTAGTGGAGATCAATACATCAAAACATAGTTTCAGCAGGCATCACCTGAGTATGATATGTAAAAGGAATTTCAGAGTCTCTTCTTCCATTCCGAGTAAAATTTACTTTACACAATGTGTATATATTTAACTAAGCAAACACATTTGCACGGCCATCCATTTGTAGGGAAAAAACATTAACATTTTGGATTTCTCATCCTGATTTTAGAGCAACATCTCTGACTTGTGTGTAAATAGCCATCATATACGTAAAACTGTTCTTAAAAACTATTTTGTGAAGTCATTTTTGGAAAATATTGCTGGAGTTATGTATTAATAACATATGCAAGCGTAGTGGATTATAGATGGTCGCTCAAGCACAGTCTACCCAGTAACAGCATTACCAGTGCCTGCCCTGAATGCTGGCAGTCAATCGAGGCATTTATCCTGAGTCCGTCTATTTGGGTACCAACGCAGTGTCCAAAATTCAATGCAATAGCGTGAAAACACTACTGTGTTTAGGCATGAAGGACACTGTACTAAGTGAAATTACTGGGAGTCTTGGAGTGCAATTTCACGCAGAAGCATTATAATATTATGTTCTATGGCAGAAGTACACTTAAATCTAATGGATATGATGTCAACCACGAAGAGGATGATCTGTCCGTTTTGAAACCTTACACAGTATATTTTTTCTGGGAATATTGATACAGTAAACTATAAATAACTCGTGTTTAATTGGTTGAACTTTTTGGGTTTGGTGCAGTGCACTGCTTTTGAAACCGTGAAGTTTATCTGTACCCGTTTTTCCCTGGCTATCATATTCATCCTTTCACTTCATATCCTAGAATACAGAAAAAGTTATCTGGTGTGATGGTTTTATGTAATACATACCCAGACGTCTCCCCATAAAATAGTAGGTACGGCTTTATCAACTTATTATCTACTAGATTTTGTGTGATTTTTAAAGGAATGCTTTTCCTTTACAACAAAATAATAGGTGCTGTTTATTGTTTTACAGTGTTTGTTGTACGGTAGTTTGGTTTACAATGTCAAGTTCATTAGGTACCTATTATGTCATTCCTAGTCATGAATGACAAATTATGAGCATTTTGTTTTAATTATCGACCAGTTAGGAAGTATTCTATGTTGCTTTACGAATAGTTCTTAACTGTTCTCTGCCACGATTTGTTAATCAGCGCAATTTCTCGTGACATTCTTGTTAAATGACGGAAACCAAGTACCTTGTTAATTTGTTTTGTTTAGCTATTCAATGGCATTTTTGTTTCCTCTTATTTCTATTCTTGAATATTCAAAGGAGCCTCTCTCATTTGAATGCACCTACCTACATATAATTTAATTGAACTTACTTATTTGAAATTAGTTATCTTTATTCTACTATGATGTTAATTCTAACAAAATAGTCACCCAGCTGGGACTCACGTTATATATACCGGATAGATTCCGACCAGTTTCAGGCTATATCACGGTTGCCGGGTGCCTATTTAGTTATAATGGACAAAACTCGCGATAGTTTTCTAGGTGTTCATTCTGCTCATATAATTAGTATTTTTGTGACACTATGGTAGGGTAAGGTATGTTTAGAGCAATGTAGTCCTTCCAAAATGAAAGAATACTACATGTAGAAAACAATAATTTTTACTTTGACACTACTCTGGAAATTAGGCCCAGTGGCATATGACGTTGTATTTTGAAAATAAAGGAATACCGCCAGTAAAAATCAAAAGTGTACAAATATGTCTTACATTTACATTTGAGACTCGACTGATAAACGTTTCGTGATTTCAGCAATAGATTTAAAAAAAATTGCATCAGTATATCAGCGGCTGAGCGATGCAAGAAGGGCCTTGGTTCGAATGCTATTATGGTTTGTCCTTCACCGAATAGTGGTAGGTCATTTTGTGACTTTGGCCAGAACAAATTGAAGAGTGTGTTCCGACAGCGGTTCTCGTGAACTAATTCTCATTCTAGGCTAAGCCTGTTAACACATCTATGAACACATAGTCACTTGCCGTCAAGTATGATTAAGATAAAAAAGCAAAATCGTATGAACCAATTAATATATTTATTTATATATCAAATGACTTCTTTCCGCAGATTCGCCTGCGTATTAGACAGTTTCTACAAACAATGGTTTACCGGTTAAAATTACTTTTCTTACAAGGGAACAGCCTAGGTTGCACCTGGACACGCTCGTTTAAAACAGGAAATTTTGGCGACATTAGTAACTTCTCATCCAGATTTTTTTCCCAATTAAATTTAACTTGTTTGACTAAAACACAATACAAAAAGTAGGTCATCAATTAAAATGAAATAAACTTTTTACCGTTGACAATTTTACGGGTGATTCGACACAAATTGCTATGAGTACTACTGCTTTTTTATACTGTGACGTGAAAAACCGATACAGATAACGACCTGTCGTATTTTTTGACCTGATTTTGAGAAAAAACTATGGATTTGACTTATACTTTATGCTTGAATAAAACATTTATTTACATTGTTTAGTGTGCAATGAATTAAGTAGACATTATTTATTTTGTTGGCGTAGAAACAATAGATTTTATTTATTACTGTCGTTATTAGTTATAATGGCACGATTGTTATAGGTAACTAACGTCATTAAACATGAGTACCTAAGACACAATTTTATGCAGGTATATTTCAGGTTATATATAGAAGGTATGTATTTATAGCTAAACTAAGATGGAGTAAGTAGGTCATGATTAAAATTAAGATTAAATTAACAAAATAAAATATAATGAATAGGTTCAGACATTACTTTGCGGAAACCTATGTTTAATAATAACAAAAATACTAAAAATTTAAAAAAAACATTAAATTAATATTTTGGAAAACTACTTAACATATAAAAATATATTACCTAGTGATAATTCCGCCTAATTTTCCTATTAAGCCGACATGACGTAATATTATATTTTATTGTGACCAAACAAGCTCGAGGCCCACCTGATGTTAAGCGGACTAACCTCTGCCTAGAACAGATGTATTTCATCTCAAGTGACGACTTGCACTGCGCCCGTCATACTAAGACACAGTTGTTAAGTCTCGTGTTGTTAAGTTAGGTGTTTGGCGACATATTTTCTACTTGAGAGTGGTAGCTAGCCAGGCGGGCAATCTCAAAATGCTAAAGAATTTTTGTCGCGTTTCACTTCTACATAATAAGTGTTTTTCGAAACTATTAATTTAATGTTTAGTCAATAAACTTTTCTAATACTTGTTATTATTAAATATATATATATATAATATAAGGTTCCAATGTTGTTGGCGAAAATATATTTTTAATGTGTTATTCTTTTGTCCTTTGTATTGTTAAAGAAGAATGTGGTGGTTCCCACCACGACCGGCTCTTGCTTCAGTTAGAGACCTACCACCCAGTAATAACAAAATCCAGAAAAAGGGGAAATAATAATTTACTTTGCTTTATATTAAAAGTTCCCAAAAAGGAAAGCGCGGGAGTTACGAGACCGCACGAACTTGTTAGCTGATCAGTGAGTTGCTTTTTACTGTTACTTATAAGATAACTTTGAGGAACAATAGAAATACTACTTATGAACTACATATGATCTGACACATTTATTTGATCTAAATCTAAACTTACCGTGGGAACCGGTCTAGAATATCACCACCGCATCTCTTCCCATGGGTGTCCTAAGAGGCGATTAAGGGTGAAATACTGGAAGGTTAGTAGCTCCGCCTTCTGAGGAACTGTTACCTATGATACCCAGGACTCCTGCAAAGTGTAGGGATTATAGCAAACCTTCTTAATGGGTGAGACTATACAGCAAATGCCCGCCTGGCTAGCTACCACCCTCATGTACAAAATCTGTCGTTAAGCACCTAACGGTGTCTTCCGGCAGCTTTACTTGAGAGCCACTAATTCTAGGTTAGCCTGAACAACATCTTCGACTATATCACTTACCATCAGGTGAGATAGTGGTTAAACTTATAAGGCAAAAAAATAAAAACTATCTTCAGCATTGGAAAAACCGGCTAATGCACTACAGTAAAACAGTATTTGAAGTAACTTAACCTAACTTCCAACAGTTTTTTTACAGGACTTTTTTTTTATGCCTGATAGGTTATCCTTTGACCACTATCTCACCTGATGGTAAGTGATGATGTGGTCGAAGATGTTGTTCAGGCTAACCTAGAAGTACTGGCTCTCAACGACAGCTGCCGGAACACGCACGGCTTAAAGTGCCCTCCGAAGCACGGAAATGCTCAGTAGTAATGTCACTAGCGGTCACCCATCCAAGTCATGACCGCGCGCGACGTCGCTTAACTTTGCTGATCGGTTGAGAACAGCTAAGTAAACTTCGCTTCAAAAATTACGTGGCTCAAAATTACCTCGATCAATTTGGCGTAAGCAGTTGACGGTATCATCGTCGGCGGAAAGCAATTATTAAAACTAGCGTGCATCTGTCCAATTGATAAATTACTGATAACGTCTTCAACCTTGCTGTAGATCTACCTCTTTAATATCCTAATGCTCTTATAAACCGAATACTTACAAGTAAATCTAACAACAAGAACATTTAGGTAGCCATGAAAGCAAAGCTAGTATCATAGATATTCATATTTAATTATTCGTTCATAAGTTGCAGGTACAATTTCTAAACAGACTTACAGACTTTGTCTTTTCAGTCGTATGAATACAATTTCATTTAAATTGTACCGACCTCAACGTAAAGATGAGATATGGGTAGGAAATTGATGATTGTCTTCAACTGTTGTACCGATCGTTAAAATGTAAACTTGGTCATATCACTAAACTGGCTGGTGTAGTTATGGTACCTCCGATTTAAAGACTCAATGCCTTTAGAAATTGTTGATATAATGATGCAAGTTATTTTTTAAATCTATTGCTAAGATCACAAAATGTTTATCAGTCTAGTCTCAAATGTAAATGTAAGACATATTTGTACACTCCTTGTTTTTTTGCAGGCGGTATGCCTTTATTAAAGAACCAAAGTCAACGACGTAGCTCTCACATTGCTCGACGAACTGATAACCGATGGGGAAGAAAGGTACTCGAGTGGTTACCACACTACACCGGAAGAAGTAGAGTTGGTAGGCCCCCCACAAGCGGCTAATAGCCGTTCTTTGTGGCGTTCTATGAGGGAGGCCTTTGTTCAACAGTGGACGTCTTCCGGCTGATGATGCCTTTATTTGCAAAATACTACGAATTTTATACATACAATACTACAGCTACTAAAATGAAAACATTTAGACAACATACACATGCAGCCATTGCAAACTCACAGGCCAAATGCTCCAGCCCACTACCAGCCCCGTTTGATTGCAATGCTTATTCGTTGAGCCCTTCGAATAAATATGTAAAGAAGTGTAACTCTCATACATATTCGGATTGGTTAATTATTTAGGCGTTTAGAAATTATCGTATTCGATTAGTCTCGTTAACGTAATGTTGTAGCGTCGCACGGTACACTTTTTAAACCACGCGTACAGCGGTAAGGTATGCGCGTTCTGCTGTTGTTGAGCTTGACTTAGATTTCTTTTCATATTTATTCATATATAGAACCATATATAGGTGCCAGCATTTTGATTACGCGTCATATCGACCAAGCGCACTGATTAATTTTTAATAATAAAATACAGTTTCACTTTAATTTTTTTTAGTATTTTTGTACACTTACAATCGTACTAAATATTAAGCTGTTAACAAAACTATCGCATACTAGGCACCTGTTTATAGTATATTTATCGATAAACAATAATTAATAATATCATAATCGCTAACTGTCAATACCATCAAAAGGACCGATATAACGATTAACTTGAAAAAATATAAAGTTAAAACTAATATAACATCGTGTAAGAAAAACAAAAATAAAATAGTGAAATATTTCGTTAAATCAGTAATAGATTAGAGAAAAATAATGGCAACCTCCGTTTTAAAGTATGTCGTGTATACATGCCATCCCGACAGGACATATTATTTCTGTACGTAAAGAAACTATAACATACTACTCAAGTATAAAATCTGTCGCCAAACACCTAACAGTGTGTTCCAGCAGCAATCCTTGAGAGCAAGAAAAAATACAGACAACAACTGTATGTCTCAGTGTGAAGGGCGCAGTGTTATTTGTCACTTGTGACGAAAAGCATCTGTTATAGGCAGAGGTTAGTCCGCTTGACATCAGATGGGCCTCGGGCTATGTCCGTCACAATCAAATAATAATAAAAATTACTGAGCTGCGTATTCTGGGATACAAACATGACTAAAAACCACATTACAACAAACAAATAATTACAACACAACAAACGACTTGACGAGAAGCGGCTACATAACAGTTTTTGCTGAAGAAGTCGGGGCGAGGGCAATATCAGAAAAATACTAAAACCTACAAAATCACCTTAGATAATAACAGTCGTAACTTCGAAGGACCGAATATACAAAGCGAGTTCTAGACTTAAGTTTGTACTAATACAGGCTTCCTTAACCCTGAATTGCCAATTTAAGTCTTCTTCACCCGTAATGCGATTTACTTGGCAAACGTTCTCGCTTCTTCACCCGTAATGCGATTTACTTGGCAAACGTTCTACGATGAGTCCATAGAATACTGTTATTTATTAAACTTTCGCTAACTAATATACCGGACAGAGAGTTGACCACGACCAACGAACCCGATCAAAACAGTCCCTAGGTTTAAATGCCAATACATGTGCTTGAAGGAGACTTTCCGGTAATAGGTAATTATATTCTCTTTAAATAATTAACTGCCTGTGGACTCGCTAGATATTTATCATAGTGTGCATGCCGTGGCTCGTGCTTACGGGCGCGCACACATACAAGCTACGTTTCGTACCGCTCTATGAAGTCTTGTCTGGTTTCACAATGGTAATCATTTAGAACGAAACCCTAAAAAGAGGCAACAGCAACTGGACTGACTTTGCTGCGATCCCACTGCTTCAAAGGTCTTAATTAGGTATGGCAATATTTCGCATCGTGATCGCGGAAGCCATCAGCCCCACAATACTTGCGTTCACTGACTTTATTGAAAATAGATTGTAAAGAAGGCGCGGTCTGGCCATCATTGTGCGTTGTTGTGGCTTGATCATCAATTGGACATAAAACGATTTACGATTAATTGAATCGAACCGTTGTAGTACAAGGTTAGTGTCACTGTCAAGAGCAAAGTAGATTTGGAATCGACGTATATGATGTTTTTTAATATAAAGAAATACCCGTGGGTACCGGATTAGGACTGCATTCCCCCTCTCCATATTGTTCCTGTGAGAGAGGTAAAAGACGACGAAGAGTGAAATACAAGAAGGTACTTTTGCCTGCTGCACGATAGTCCATAGCCAATGCCACTGAGCCATTCAAAAATGGCATGGCAGCCTAGTGGATTATAGCAAACTCCCCATCCAAATGGTGGTGGGCTTTGTTTGACGGTGGATATCTTCCAGCAGTTGATGTGATACGTGTACTTTACCATATAAAATTACTATTATATTTTAATATTTACCACCCCTATCCCCCTTCTCAGGTTTAGTCGGTACATTACCCTATTTGTTCACGTAGTCGCCAAAAGCCGAATAGAATGGATAACCAGGGATGGACGAAAAAAGTCATGGAGTGGATACCTAGGGAAGGTAAACGGAAAAAAGGAATACTAAACAGACGATGGGAAGATGTTTTCACACAACGACACGGAGTAGAGTAGATGAGGATAGCAAGAGACAGAAAATTATGGTCACAACTGGGGGAGGTCTAAGCCAATGAGGCAACTACCGTTCTTTATTCACGTGATTGACGTTTACTTTTAGTGTCGGTAGCCAGTTAAAGTTATTTAGAAAAATATTAATTACTAGCGTTCCGGCCGCGGCTCCACCTTCGTGTATGTCGGTTATCGCGAAGAACCATTAACCTCTTTTTGCGCAGTTGGATTAAAACTATCCTTATGTCCTTTCCCAGGTCTCAAACTATTTCCATACCAAATATCATCCAAATCGGTCTCGTAGTTTTTAAGTTTATTCGTTGCATACAAAAATACAAATCTTTCATTTCACATTATACTCGTATATACGAGTAGACGATTGACAAATTGATATCAGTAGTATTTAAGAATAACCTAAGAAAACACTACGGTTTCGAAGCTGAATATCTTACACTGGGTTGGTAACCAGCACGGACACTTTGCTGAAGAGACCAGATTATCGCGCGATTTAAATCCTTTACAAATTGTTTTATTAGTACATATAAATGTTACCTTATAATTATTTTTCTTATATGAACACACAACTAATGATTGAAATACAAGGAAGAAAGAATATCGTAGTTTAAGTGACTTATTGAAGCGCTCGTAACGAAGTTTGCTTAGCCATTCTGAACTGATCAGCAAAGTCAAGCAACGTCCGCCACGGTCATGAGTTGGATGGGTGACAGCTAGTGAACAATCCTACTGAGCGTTTCCGTGCTTCGGAGGGCACGTTAAGCCGTCGGTCCCGGTTGTTGTCTTACAGTGCCAGTCGTTATAGCATGGTGGTAGGGCATTTTGCTAATGCCCGCCTGGCTAGCTACCACCCTCAAGTAGAATATCTGTCGCCAGACACCTAACGGTGTGTTCCGGCAGCTCTCCTTGAGAGCCAGTAATTCTAGGTTAGCCTGAATGACATCTTCGACCACATCATCACTTACCATCAGGTGCGATAGTTTTCAAAGGCTTACCTATCAGGCATAATAAAATAATAATAATAACGTAAGCAAACATTACTGCTTCAAAGCTGAACATCTTCATTGGGTTGGTAACCAATACGGACACTTCGCTGAAGAGACCAGATTATCACGTAATTTAAATTCTTTACAGTTGTTTAATTAGTACATTTATATGTTATCTTATAATATTTTTTGTAATATGAATACACGACAAATGAATGAAATAGAAGGAAGAAATAATATCGTAGTTTAAGTCGAGTTATTTGATAAAATAATCTTGTACCAATCTAGTATTTTCTTCATTCATGATCACTATCAGGTAAAGGCCTCGATATTCCATAATACTCGCATATATAGATGTACATATATATATATATATATATATGTACGTGTCCTGCCGTTGAGGACACTTCATTTACACACCCGCATTTATTGATAAACTGATAACACACATAACTTACCCTCACAACAATATATCATAATCATATTTACACTACATTGTTCTAGATTGAGCGATGTTGATTTCAAAATTAACTTAGTCCACACTAAGTGACTAACTCTTGCTCAAGTTAACCAGTTTATTATTCTTAGGCTCTATCAGTCCGCATAAATACCTAATGTTATTTATAACTTCTTATTTACACCCACTTAGGTAAATACAGACAAATCCCCTTTGGGTAGAAATTACTCGTAAATTACCGACAAACCGACAATATCAATATCTCTACACTTACATGGATATCTCTAATGTTATTTTTAGGTACCTTTTTATGTTATTGTGACGTCAAACATTGTTTTGTCTAATTTCTTATGTATCCCTTAAAATTAATATATGTTCAAATTCCTTGTCCAACATTCGTCTTTAGGCCAACCTTATATTTAAAATATCTAAATTTCAGTTTATAACATGTTACTGAACCACAATTTTTTTATTAAATAAGTTGTAACACAAATAGATATTTTTTTAATTTAATGATTGTTTACTTAAGTCATTTATTTGTGACATTGACGACCAAATTAGTAACTCGTGTGTAAAGTATCATGATCCTTTAAGTCGTGACAAATCTTATAACTGTAGGCTTATATTGTAATATATTTGCTTATTTATTTAATCATGTTTTTTTTTTCATAGTTTATAGGCTATCATTTGACCACTATCTCTCGTGATGGTAAGTGATGATGTGGTCGAAGATGTTTTTTCTACTTACTGGTTCTCTAGAACAGCTGCCGAAACACACCGTTAGGTGCTTGGCGACAGATTTTCCACTTGATATTGTGTGATTGGGTGGTTGCTAGCAAGGCGGGCATTCGGAACCGCCATGCTTTAACGACTGCCATCGTAAGACAACAACCGGGACCGACGGCTTAACGTGCCCTCCAAAGCACGGAACGGCTCAGTAGTAATGTCACTAGCGGTCACCCATCCAACTCCTGACCACGGTGGACGTTGCTTAACTTAGCTGATTGATTAAGAACGGCTAAGCAAACTTCGCTACGAGCGCTTCTAAATTCTTTTTATTTTTAATTATTCTAAATTTTTATTTAACAGCAGATTAATACATATAGAAACAAATAAATTATACGTAACTTTACTACGGGGCATGATGTGTATACTATTAAATTGTAAACTTATATGAAAGGAAAATGTTTATATTTGTATATTACAGAATTTCATGTTATTTCAACAAAAGTAATACGTGCTAAGTATTTGCTATGCACACAGAAAGGTGCACCTACATATCTGCATGGCGATTACGTACATGGTTGATTGCAATCAAATAAATGTCAAAAATTATTTCAGTTCACTGACCTCTATTAATACTCTTGCAGTTAAAAATAGTAGATTATGATACAAGTGAGCTAAGTTGCTCATTATACACGAGGCTGTGTGTTGCAGCCCCAGCCGTAGGCGAGGGCGTCAATCAGCCAAGTGTATAATGAGCAAGTTGCTCACGAGTTTCACACGCACTTTTTCAACACTCTTGCGAGGAAATATATATATATATATATAACATCAAAGAGGTTTAAATGTAATCAACCGCGCGCTATTTTCCATGATTTTCGTATGTTCTATGTATCGCATTTGTGCAATATATATATATTTGATTTGATGTTACAAATCTGTATTACCCGATTAAATTGAAAATGCTCTGTTTACTTGCATATAATTTGCAGTTTGCTCTAACTTAACTTTGTAGGGATAAATTACCCGATTAAATTGAAAATGCTTTGTATACTTGCATATAATTTGCAGTTAGGTACTAACTTAATTTTGTAGGAATAATTCTATTATGAACTAGTGTATAATATTATTATGCACGAGGGTGTTATAGTTCGGTTTATGGCCCTAAGAACGATACAATAAAGCTCACTTTACGAGCAAGGGTGTTGAAAATATTATTATTCCAGGAAGCCAATTTGCATATCTTAATTCATTTTTATTTTACCCTTACATTATTATTTTTAATTGGCACTACCACATATTACCATAGTAAACTTACATTACAACTTCAACGTGAGAGATGGGATGCATGAATAAAAGTCATTTTTGCAATAGAGATAGCGTAATGATGTAATGATGTCCAGTGAACAAGTTTGGAGATCAATATTGCCATTGCAGTAGTACTTGGTTGCTAACTAGTGTTGTCGAAATGATGCCTTCAATTCGAAATTTCAGTAACAAAATTACATAATTTTGTATATTTTAGTAGATAGTGGTACTGTAGATATCGTACCGTAGGTATCGTGTATCAGCCAGCAGCTAGTATATAGCTCATGAGTTAATCGAATTAACTTGAAATTGACATAATTTGTGTAAAACGTTTACTCAAAATCAAATATTGGATTTTACTGTATCAGCCGAACACAACCTGCCCCATTAAGGGAGGTTTGCCATAATCCCCACGCTTAGCAGGCTTCTTGGATATCAGTTCCTCAAAAGGCGCTGCAGCCCACCTTCCGATATATTTACTTTTAGTCGCCTATTACGGCACCTACGGGTAGCAATTGTGACATTAAAGCCTGGCACCCCATGGGACAAACATAAAAAAATACCTGAGACAAAAAAAAAACGTGGACCCGATTTCAAACACAGTAAAGAAAGAGAGTGGCTACACACTCCTCACAATCGCAAGAAATCCATTGTATTGTATTACCGTCGTTATACTGGTCTCAAGGTTTGTAATTACCATAATATCATACAAGTAAAGGCTTATTGACAAATATGTTTTTCAAAAGGATGTTGATAAAATTGAAATGGGACCAATTTGGAGGCATATTCTACCCGACGAAACAATAATCATCAAGGACAATCCATAAAAAGAAATTCATGTTAAATAAATATCTTACACATAAAATTACTAGTAAGCAGTGCTGAATTGAAATTGAAAAATTGCCCGTGGGGTACCGGGCTAGAATATCACCCCCCCTATCTCTACCCGTGGGTGTCGTAAGAGGCGACTAAGGGTAACACACCAGAAGGTGGGCAGCAGCACTTTCTGAGGAACTGATATTTCACACTGCGATTCCCAAGAGGCCTGCCAAGCGTGGGGATTATGGCAAACCCCAATGGGGAAGGCTGTGTTCAGCAGTGGACGATCCGGTTGGTACAGTACAGTACAGTGCTGAATTGTGATGTTAAGTATTTTATATTTAAATATAAATTATATAAGCTGTTACTATTTCACCTTCATACAGTACAGTGTACTGCACGCAGAGACGACTAAGAGAAAGAAAGCGCTGAATGAGCAGTATGTCACCAGGCACGAGAGTTGCTGCACATTGGGCGCTCTATTTACCCGTGAGTCATGCGAGTGTACTAAAGAGAGCAACGTAAAGATGAACGCCGTTCGGTAAGCAGCCGGCCGCAAAACCTAAGAAAAATACTTTACAATTTTTAGTGTTTTCTTGTATGTTGTTAGCGCAAACATATTTTTAACATGTTCTTCTGGTATTTGAGCAAACCGATTATACCTACCCCACATTTGTGGGATACGGGCAGGAAGAAGATAAAGGATGGAAAGAAGAAAAAAAAATGTGCCTATAATTGACCAAAAATGGATTTATAATCTCCTTCGGAAGTCTAGCATTCGTTGACATCTTCAAGGAAAATAAACCGAGTTACAATGAATTTGTTGAAATGCCAAGTGACACTTTAAAGTAAACGTCACCGGGTGCTAAGTAGACGTGATGGTAGAATTAGTCCCCAATTAGAGATGTCGTCAAAAGTTGATAACTACGTGTTGTAGTTAGCATTGAGTATTGTGTGATACCTAGTTGTCCCTCTCTCGTACAGACAAATATCATCTATATAGGTATTCTTTATTTTCATCGGTGCAATACTCCTTTTTAAAGGCTCCTCGTATATGCTTATAGTTTATCATCCTTATGTATACTCTTTATTGCAGTGGCTATGATGCTTCTCTTATTCTCAAGAGTACTGTTTTTGCCGATTTATCCTAGCTGGTGGAAAGTTTCGTAGAATATGTGGTATCGTGGCAGATTGCTTAGCAAATAATATTACATACATACCTATACCGAAGGGGTAGGCAGAGTTGTGTGAACGAACACCCGTTTCGCTATTGAGTTTTAGTCCTATGTAATAAGGGGCGAGCCTATTGCCATTCACCGGGCACAGTTTCAGGGTCATACAAAATGTTTTCTCTAACACACTGGACGAAACACAAGAACTACTACGCTAACAACATGTAAGACGGGAACACAAGAACATGTTGTATGAAACTTTGGCAGGGCACTAAGATGGTATACAATACATCCCTGTTACGCGTCCAATGCACATAACACTACTCATATTAATGTGAGAAGTGGCATGCTGTTCATTTCGCACTTTTTCCTTAGTCGCCTCATACGATACCCGCGGGAAGAAATGGGGAGGTGACATTCTAACCCCACGGGAAGCAAATAATATTATTGGTAAAAAAATTAAATTAAAGGTATGCCAAAAAAATATGTTGTTCTTCTTCAACACTAAAAAAATACATATAAAAGCGTCAAACTAGGTATAATTGGTATAACAAAAGTAACCAAAGCCGGCTAAGTAACGGTTGGACTCCTGCCAACCATCCGATTTTTATGAAAAAAAAATGGTGTATGGTTAATGGTTGGTATAATACCTAATTTAATAAGTTAAAACGGTTTAAATCCCGTATACCTATTCATCATTATTTTTGTTCCGACGTTTCAAACACTATGCAGTAATCGTAGTTAAAGGGTGACTAATTGGTTTCATTTCATTTGGACTACTTCGATTCACTTTGATTGCAGATGTCGCTTCGTTTTGGCGATAGGAGCGAAGGGATAAATTTCAGCTATCAAAAGTCAAAATCATTTATTCAATTTAGGCGTCTACGGTGCTCTTATGAAAGTAAATTACAAATTTTAATTTTGAAATATTGTACATTGTACTGCCACGTTCAGCAAAAAAAGTGTATAGAGCCACTGCAAGATGAACGAAAGCGAACGAACAAGAAACTCGTAGGCATTCTCTATGACTCAATCACTACGATAGTTCAGTTGGAAGAGCATGTCCCAGATATATGGATGGTCACGGTTTCGAATCCCGATCATACTTCAAATCTTTACTTTCGTTATAATTTTGTCTACTACGTTAGGTGTTTTACGGCATAAATTTTCTATAGGCGAGCGAATTCGCAAAACACCCTAACACCATGCATATTTTCATATACATAATAAGAACCAGTCATAACAACCGCGGTGTAGGTGGTGAAGATCTTGATAGGTCACAAGGATGCTTTCTCCCTAATTGAAACTGAAGCCACATTTTATTTTATGAATCGAGTGTAATATTATTGTTTAATTGTTGTGCTCTACCGGAAACGCAACTTTTGATATATCACACTATAGTACGAGGTGAAATTAACCTTGTGATTTTCGTACCGTTTTTTTTTATGCCTGATAGGTTAGCCTTTGACCACTATCTCACCTGATGGTAAGTGATGACGTGGTCGAAGATGTTGTTTAGGCTAACCTAGAAGTACTGGCTCTCAAGGACAGCTGCTGGAACACACCGTTAGGTGCTTGGCGACAGATTTTATACTTGACGGTGGTAGCTAGCCAGGCGGGCATTCGCAAAATGCCCTACCACCATGCTATAACGAATGCCATCCTAAGACGACAACCGGGACGGACGGCTTAACGTGCCCTCCGAAGCACGGACACGATCAGTAGTACGAGTAATGTCACTAGCGGTCACCCATCCAACTCAAGACCGCGGGCGACGTTGCTTAACTTTGCTGATCGGTTGAGAACAGCTTAGTAAACTTCGCTACGAGCGCTTCAAAATTGGCTATTTGGATTGGTACTTACACCTAAGGTGGTATGTATATGAAAATTCCAATAATTTGCTTATATTTTGAATAGTTGATATCTGGTATATAAAATCGTTCACACACCAAAAATCGTTCAACTATTCATTAATCACCTCATGTGTCATGTGCAATCATAAAAATTCTAAGGCACTCATAATTCAAATTTCATCCTGGTACAAAAGGAAAACGATATTTCCCGTTTGTCAATATTCGTCGGGGTCGTAGGCCTGTATGCTTGCTTGTTATTATAAAATATCCTTGCAGCGCCTTTTCCTTGTGCCTTCCTTGCACGACGGTTGAATTTTGATGATTTCTAGGACATTTGCAGCGGTTTTCGTAAAAACAATTAATATTAATGCAAAGGTTTGTATTACAATTCGTTATCGTAATGGTTAAATATTTTATTGCTGTATGAGTAAGAAGTTTTTATTTATTTATAGCCATTTATGGTTAGCCTTTGTCCACTATCTCACCTGAAGGTAATTAATGATGTGTTCGAAAATGTTTTTCAGGCTGACCTAGAATTGCTGACTCTCAAGGACAACTACTGCAACACACCGTTAGGTGTTTGGAGACAGATTTTCTAGTTAAGAATAGTGGCTAGCCAGGCGGCTATTAGAAGAGAAGTTGATAAGAAGAAATAAACATGCAATGTTCTGCAATAAATAGTCAATGCTCACAAAACTATTACATCAGGAAACGGGAGTTGAATCGACGCCAAAAATGAAGCTAGTATGTAGTATGAAGCCTAGTAGCACTAACTTTGGACTGCCACGCAGGAGGTGCAGGGTTTTCATTCATGATGAGCTTTCCTTGAATACCTGTCTGGCTAGCTACTACCAAGTTACCACTGACCAGCAGGTGAGATTGTGGTCAAAGTAAAAATAATCGGCAATAAAAAAGGGGGCAAGAAGTTGAGATAATATGGCACTATACAATAAGATAAAGATTTCGTGGCCTTGAATGAGGATGAGGCACGTCAAAGTAGAAACCTATTTTCAGGAGATTTTATACGGAAGTCCACGGTCTATCCGGAGATTATAGCTGGATTCTGTAAAAGTTGCAGCCTCGGAGAAGCTAACCTTCAGAACATTATTTAAAATAACTGGGGCAAGTGGCACCCCGGATGTGGGAAAGCAACTAGGTTTATTGACAACTTCAACACAGAAACTGACTTAGTCATAACAGAAACTACCGAAGCAATTGACCTCAGGCAAAATCGTGCAGCTCATATCGGATTCGATGCAGTAAGGATAGTGTGCATTAATAATTGGCAATAAAAAAGGGGGCAAGATGTTGAGACAATTTATAGCGCTATACCATATGATAAAAGATTTCGTGGCCTTGAATGATGATGAGGTACGACGAAGTAGAAACCTATTTTTTGAAGTTTTTATACGGAAGTCTACGAGATTATAGCTGGATTCTGTAAACGTTGCAGCCTCGGATAAGCAAGCCTTCAGAACTGGACATTATTCAAAGTAACTGGGACAAGTGGCACCCCGGATGTGGGAAAGTAACTAGGTTTATTGACAACTTCAACACAGAAACTGACTTAGTCATAACAGAAACTACCGAAGCAATTGACGACCTCAGGCAAAATCGTGCACCTCATATCGGATTCGATGCAGTAAGTATAGTGTGCATTAATTATTGTAATTTATTTTTATTTATAACTTGATAGGCTTGCCTTTGACCAGTATCTCACCTGATGGTATGGTCAAAGATGTTTTTAGGCTAACCTCTAATTACTAGTCTCAAGAGCAGCTGCCGGAACAAAGTGTTCGTTGCTTGGCGAGAGATTTTCTACTTTTAGGTGGTAGCTGGCATTTCCAATATGCGCTACCACCATGCTACAACTGCCATAATAAGACAACGGACCTACGGCTCAACATGTTTTCCGAAGTACAGAAACGCTCAGTAGTAATGCTACTATCACGTCTGAGCTAAAACTTTGTGACTTAACTTTATTATTTTAACCGTCCCGTAAGAGGGAACGGTGCGGCAGTTAACCAGATTACAAGACTTTTAAAACTTTTAAAATAAGACTTTTAAAATTTTTAGACATGATTTTCACTTTACACGCGTTATAACTTTTTTCATGTCATTGTGTACACGCACGAGGCTCAGCTGATGTTGACCTGTATCCTCTGCCTGCACTGTGCCCGTCATCCTGAGACATACAGTTTCTAAGTCTCATCATGTGCCAGTAATTTTACTGGCTCTCAAGGACTGCTGCCGGAACACTCTGTAAGGTGTTTGGTTACAGATTTTCTATTTGAGGGTGGTAGCTAGCCAGGCGGGCATTCGTAAAATGCCCTTCCTCCATGCGGTGAAGCTCAAGCTGGCGGTGGGATTCGAACCATGGATCTGTTGCGCAGCAGTCCATAGCCAATGCCACCAAGCCATCACTGGTTCGACGTTACAGGGGGAGGCTGTGTCTAACAGAGATCTGGCTGTTATTTATAGGTTGAGCCAGTTAACACCTTCGACCACATCATCACTTATCATCAGGTGAGATTGTGGTCGAAGGCTTAGGTACCTATCAGCATAAAACAAAAAAAAGGTGTGTTTGCCACAATCTTCACGCTTGGCAGGGGTTTTGGGGATCGCAGTGTAAGACAGCAGTTCCTTAGAAAGCGCCGCTGCCTACCTTTTCGTATTTTACCTTAAGTCGCGTCTTACAACACGGGAAGAGACGGAGAGGAGACATAAGGCTTTGGGTATGGTACCCTAAAAAGTAACAAAAAACAACCACTTCTAATAATCTTGTACATTTACCTCGGTGTTGTAAATAGAATCCATATTAATAATTAAAACCTAATACATATAGCATAAATCAAGTCGTGATATAACGAGAGACCTGTTTGTAGTGCGTATGCTCATGACCGAGATGTAATTTTAAGGCAATCCAGTTGTTTCGTCTTTTATATACATACATTCGTATATGTTCTAAGTACTAAGTTGTTTATTCCGTTTACGTGGTGTGGTATACTTGCAACGAACATTTAGGAAGAAACAAATACAATATGTGAAAAACAATTAAAACAAATATATAATTAACAAGCTTTCCGGCCGCAGCTACGCCCGCGTGTATGTCGGTTATCGCGCAAAATTATTAACCTCTTTAAGCGCAGTTGGATAATCTATCCTATGTCCTTTCTCAGGTCTCAAACAATTTCCATACCAAATTTCATCTAAATGGATCCAGTAGTTTTTAAATTTATTCGTTGCATATAAAAATACAAAAATCCAAAAATATAAATCTTTCCACTTTATAATATTAGTGTAATGTCGATGTAGATGTAATTTTATATATCTACATTTATAAAATTAAGTTTTATTACTAGCATTGTAATGTTTGCATTAACGCCTGTTAATCGAATATGCTTACAAAATTATAACGGAAGGATTTCGTTGTAAAGTTTCATTTGCTTGGCATAAATGACAAACTGGCATTAGATCCTACGAAAAATAACATATATATATTTTTATAAAAAAAAAATTGTGTTATTTTTTTTGAAAAATAAACATTGATACGTTTTTATTGAAAAAAAAACATTGATATGTTTTTTTTTCTTATAAAAAGTAAATATGCTTTTAATGTGGTCTTTGGTAAATTTGTTCCAAATAATATTCATACTAATAAAAACCATAATTGATTAATTATCGTACAAGATTAATACAATATGGTATGTATATATTTAACCTAATTTACCTAAGTTACCTATTTTTTTTAATTCGATTATTCTACTCGCAAGAGTCCCGTCCCAACAGCTGGGATCCTCTGCCTAAAAAAGATGCATTTAATCACAAGTGCCGAACTGCACTGCGCCCATCACCTTGAGACTTACAGTGATTAAGTCTCATGTGCCTGTAACTTCACTCTCAAGGACTGGTGCGGAACACACTCTTAGGTGCTTGGTGACAGATTTTCTATACTTGAGGGCGGTAGGCGGTGAATATTCGCAAAATGCCCTACTATGATACGGTGTAGCTCAAGCCAGTGGTGGTGATCGGACCACAGCAATGACCTCTTGGATATCATCTGCTTCAAAAACGTCCTTTTCCCAAGTAACTTCGACCTATTCTGTATAATAAATGACCACACACGAGTGGGTAATGGGTGGGAAGAAGATGGCTGATAATATCGATCCTAATAGAGGGAACGCCGTCGTCTGATATTAATATCATTATACATAGAAATAGTGTATCTCCGGACAACGTATTAAATACACAGAGAACGATGCAATATAGAGATAAATATATTGATAATTACTGGCTATGTCACCTGTAATTGACTATTGAAAGGCTATTGTTACCGATGTAGCTAGCTCTGTAAGAATGTTTCCTCTATCGCAATAATCATTGTGATTATGATCTGCTTGGAGATATTCTTTCATACAAATACACATAAACTGATCTATGTGTTAGACATCATTGATCAAACTATTACTTCGCATGGTCAGACCTGGCTCACTTTGCATTTTAAGTACAAAACTACATCGGCATGTCCCTCCGGAAGGGATTATTCTACGTTGCGTTTGTGCCAGAAGACATCAGAGCTATGCGTGGGTATACGATAGAAAGAGAGACGAATTGTAGGTGAATAATGATATAACATTAGGTACTATGCATATTGGGAACTCCGCTTTGCAAGGTGAAGTGCACTTTATTGCTTCTTAGCTAGAGTCGCTTATTTATTTTAAAGGCTTTGCGGAATGCTCCTTCTGGTTCTTTTTATTCTGTGGCATAGAACATTTTGGTACGACCACCGTCGAACAAAATCTATCGTGGATTCTTCCGCTGGCTTTCCTTGAGAGCCAGTTCCCAAAGCCTGTTTTTCACATTGGACCATGCATTTCTTATCATCGGCAGATATTGTGGTCAAAAGCTGATAAAAATCGGCAATAACAAATACATATTTTTGGATCCCACATAATTTCATCGATATTTTCTTTTAAATGAAAACGAGACTTATGATAGAGTCGAAATTATTTCGGAAAACAAGATTTTTGAAGCAGCGTAAAATGTGTGTATTGCCGTGAAGCAGGTCCATGGTTGAATCCCCATCGCTGGCTTGAGCTTCACCGCATGTTACGAGGGTATTTTGCGAATATTCACCTAGCAAGCAAGCACTCTCAAGTGGAAATCCAGCAAGCACCTAACAGAGAGTTCTGACAGTACTCCTTGGGAAAATGTTTTCCAACTTGTGGGACACTAAGGCGCCATACCCACTGCGAACAGTCTTGAGTTCAGAGTTCAGCGTTCCTGTACACACAACGATTAGTCGAGTTCTACAGTTTTGAAATCTTAGTAAGAGTACACACGTCCTACGTTCTCATCTTACGATTTTATATGTTTATAGTTCTTTAAATCATAGGCAAAGTAGCTCTCGCGTTTATTCGATATTTTCTTTTATTCGGAAATTGTTTTGACATTGACATAAACGGAGTCTGATAGCTGTCATGAGTATATTCATTCCAGTGATTGCATACTTTACAGTGACTGCAGGCCGCAGAACTCTAAACTGAGAACTCTATACCGCTTGCTGTAGGCCCGGCGCCTAACTGCAATTTATACGTTTTTTGTTCCATAGATGGTTTTGAATAATCCAGTTATTTAGAAAGCGGCCGTTAGTATGCTAGGGGTATTAGTCAAATTTCTCCGTTCAATATGACCTTGATCAATGAAATTTGATTAGTATTTTACAATTTATTTTAATGGCAGATATTTAAGACACCAATATAAATTACATCTTAAGGAATAACACATAGTCACTAATAGTATAATATGTGTTTTATGTGAAAACAGAATGTCAATGAAGTACACGTGTCTTTGTTTTTTAAAAACAAGTTCATGAGGTCAGTAAAGTTTATTTTAGTCACGTATTAAGAGCAGTTGTTACTAGTGGCGAAACTTCACCTTCCTCTTCCGCCGTTTAAGGAAAACTCACATTAGCCTGTCAACAGGTATAGTAGGGTTGACATCAGTGTTATTTTGATCTTGGGTGTATAAATAATAGCTACTCATTATCATCGCCAAGGATACCCTATATAGACGCACTTATTAATAGAATTTGGTTTGCACCTAACAGGATTTCCAATCCTGCGCTTATTTTTTTTTAGATTGGCTCTAGTTTGCTTTCTCTAACCCAATAACTAAAAAGTAAATATATAGAAACCATTTCATCCGAAAAAGTTTTTGTTTCAGCATATTACTCTCACCGGTTAGTATTATGACATTATATGGTTGAATTGTTAAGCTTAGAGTGCACGCAGCGCTTTCCATAAAGACGTAGTTTCATTGTAATTTAATAAAGAGAGAAAATATATTGTAATATAATATATTTATGACATCAGCAATTATACAGGCAGTATATGTACAAATAAATTGAGTACAGTGCTACATGTCATAAACCGGTCCCCAACTAAGCATATGCTGGTTTTAAACCTGGTCTTTCGTTGGGGCCGGTTTGTGACGTCCAAGAAATAGTAAAAATAACACTGAAAAATAACCTTTAGTATAAATATAGCAAGACAGGTGCAAAATATAAATAGTCTTATAAAATAAATATTAATATATTTATTTTATTTTAACACTTGTTTTTATAAACAAGTGTTCACCAAACTCGGTGAAATTTTGCATGCAGGACCTCATATTTATTTATACTTATGGTGTGCCAGGTTTTAAATTTTTAATTTATATTATCATTAAATGAAATAATAAGAAAATTACCAATAATTTTGAAAATACATAATTGAAACTGGCCGACCAGAAGCTAAATTATGACTGACTCATGGACATGCGTGTAAAATTTAACACAGTATGGGCACTTAGTATTAAAATATGACGAAACTAAGTTTGTATGACAAGCGCTACGTGCATACTTTTCTACAGTCTAGGCTGAACCTAGAATTGAACTTGGAACTCTCAAGCACAGCTGCCAGAAAATATAGTTAGGTGTTGGGCGATAGATTTAGACGAGCCATGCTTTCATTCGCAAAATTCCCTAAAACCATAGAATGAACTTTTGTTTATTGGACCCCCTATGCAGGGGTCTATATTCATTACCCATATATCATCATTATCTACAACAAGACCAAGAAAGTTTTGTTAATCCCCATGAGTAGTTAAAGATAATGGTGTCTTAGGTTTTCGCGATTATTGCACATAGTAATTAAACAACTTCACCTCGTGATACGATCACTGCAAAGTGTTTGAAACGTCGGGACAAAAATAATGATAAATATACGCATTTTAAACCGTTTAAAGTTGTTTAATTACCAAAGTTAAAGATAAACTAGAAAATTAAAGATCTTAAAGAAGAATGAAGTAAGCTCTCAACATTTGAATACGCCTTCTTTTATGATTTCTCTTTGCTGCAAGCTTAGAGCAAAATTCTTCTGAGTTTGTGTAAGATGTTTGAGGAAAAATCAATGTATGATAATGGTAGCCCTACAGTTGAGGACGTCAACAATAAGGTAAAGTAATAGCAACATTTGAGATGGTATAATTAGTTACTTGTAAGTGTCGTCACGTATGAACCTACGTGCATGAGATCACGGTGTTGTTGATTTGTTTAGCTTAGAAAGCTTAAGGACTTTTTAGTATTACATAAAAAAATATATCACTAAGGGCCTGTTTCAGAATGTTCGAGTAAGTTCGAGTTATACTACCCAGAACATATTTAATAAATAAAACACTATCTTTGCGTTTCACAGTCATCGATTTAGCATATCCATCGGTTAAAGCTTGAAACGCGCTGCATGTTAACTGTAATTTTTATCATTCAGTTATTTTATGTTCTGGGTAGTATTACCGGAACTTACTCGAACATTCTGAAACAGGCCCTTAATCAAATGGTTTCATGCTGATTTAAAACAATGACCTCACATTATCATAGTTCAACTTCCACAAGGTATTTCGGTGTTGGAAGTCGATCCCGAGTTTTCATTTTTACTGATTTACTTACAAGATCATGCGCCTAAAATATTATTCTCCACCGACATATAATGCAATTACCTTTAAATCATCCAGGTATGCAAATACATTTTCAATTAATTGACTATTGCTTTAAAACTACTCAACCGATTCTAATGTAATTTTATGAAGACCAACTTGGTGGAATTGTCACTTGATATTTTTGAAGTTCAAATGTAATGTTTTCTTAAAATATTTGTTAAACTGTGGATTTCCGCAAAGTAACGGAACGTTACTTACTACTATTAAATACGCATATACAATTGTTTTCTTGAAATTATATGTACGATTATTATTTTATTCATTTTTCAACATAATTTTAAATTTTTTACAACATTATTACTAAAATAAATTTTATAAAAAACTTAATACTAGGGTGCCGCTGGTAGTGGGACAGAGCCCAAGCTACCGGTGGTTAGGGCTGCAGAGAGGAATCTCCAGACAATGCGTGTTGTGTCCAGTATCACTGCCTTCTGCATCCGATTAATAATAATAATAATCATCGTATTATTACTACATTAGTATATTTATTTAAAGAAAATTTAAAGAACACCTTACGTTTGCTGGGTCAGGGATATTCAAGTCGTTAATTTACTGTGCTAAATTCCATATTAATAATACAAAATTACAACGAGAAAAATTATAGTCCTATGTTGGATATAGGTTTTTCTTCTAACTGTAATTTTGCAATGTAATCAGCGAAGCATGCCTTATAGAAAGAAATATTTAAAAAAACCTATATAATTAGTTCTCAGCTAAGGAATATATAGACTGTATCATGTCTTGGAACGACTAGGTAAAATGCGCATAATAAGGAACATACCACAACTCGCGTTAATTGTGTTGCTATGCAAAAATGCGTTTCAATATACGCTGGTTCCAGTAAAGAAACAGTTGTGCGCCCAATGTGAAGCAACAGATACAGCTCCGTCAGAGTGCTATCAAAGAGAGTTGGCGTCAAGTTCGAATCGGCTGACCATAAAAGCAAAGCTAAATTTTGTCCATTTTTTTATACCATAAGCTAGCCTTTGACTACTAGTACTCTCACCTGATGGTAAGTGATGATGTGGTTGAAGATGTTGTTCAGGCTAAAATTTTTGTCTTTGTGTTGTCTTCTGTTTTATTAGAGAAAACGGATTGTACCGACCCCAGATGAGTCGGACAAAGGTAGGAAGATGACGATAAGTTTCCCATGTTATGAATATAGAAGTTTTAATAATCTCATAGTGCAGATCAAAATAGACAACTATAGCAGTCGTTATTTTGGTTTACAGTCATTAAAGTTTAACAGTTCATTTTGTTAGAAAACGTTTTATTAGAAGCGGTAGCAACTGTTTCTGTTTTTGTGTCATTTGGATATGTAGCCAGATTGACACGAGTACGGACAGTGATAGCAGACGTTATGCTATTATTTTCCAGATCATAGATTAACAAATTAATAAAATAATAAAAAAAAACAGACTGCTGTGGAAATTAATGTATAGCCATGACATAGGATGATGTAAGAATTCTAGCGATACCCCATACATTTGAATTCGTTCAAGCATCTAAAAGTTATAGTGGAAGAGAGAACCATGAAGCCTAAAACACTCCTTTTGGGCCGTAGTCGTGTAAAAATTACTACATGTATATATGCTTGTGTCCAAGTAGTAAGGTGCACGTGCATATACTTGCACCCCGTGGCGTGCCAGGCTAGAATATAACCCCCTATTGCTACCTGTGGAAGTGTGAATGTCGTAAAAGGCGATTAAAGGTAAAATACCGGAAGATGGGCAGCAGCGCCTTCTGAGGAACTGCTATCTTAAACTGCAATACCCAAGGCGCCGGCCAAGCTTGGGGCTTATGGCAAGCGCCTCCATAATGGGGGAGACTGTGTGTAGCAGTGGGAATCCGGCTGATACAGGTATACTTAGATTAATGGTTTTATAATGTTTTAGGGAATAATCAGTTAATTCCTTCTATATATACTTTTAACGAGTACCATTACTAGGTAGTAGGTATACTGAACTTTGTCGTGTTATAATTCGTTAAACAGAACCAACTCCGCAGTCAGGTTTACTGAAAACGCCGATTTATAATGTGTCCATAACCAACTAACCTCTTATCTTTTACGGACTTTGGAAATGTGGAACCTTAAAAGTGCGAGAATCGATTTGCACTTGGCCGGTTTTTAAGATATAAGATATTTAGTTTACTTTTTGTCCATTATACGGTAGCTTTAATACCTTTTTGAAACACGGCGATATAATGTTTTACTTATATTAATTTGAAGAGCGTATACACACACTAAACAGAAAAACCAGTTTTCTTTATAATACATTTTATTTAAAGTAGTCAATTTGTACTCATTATTTGGGGAACACACTACCTTTTGCAACACAGTATTAATACTAAAGCAGAAGGCAGGGCTTCAACTATAGAAATAAGAGCACCTACACCTTGAAAAAGAACCAAATATTTTTGATTTTAGACGTCAAAATTTAAAGTCAAATTCAAAAAAAAATTGACGTACCATCGCCTTTATCTCTTATCGAAACTTATAGCACTTTTCATTCCTAGAAGTCGTTTTATAATTAAAAAAGAAAGGTATGTAGATTATTGCGTTATTAATACGTTTTCAAGTAGTTTTCCTTTTGATAAAACGAGGTTGTAATCTGCTATCACTGCAGATGTTATTACAATGGCCTTAATCCGACTATTAATTAACGGTTAGTAAATAAAACTCTTAGTTTATTATGATAATCTTGTCTTGTAATTAATGTTTAATGTATAGTAGTAATAGTAATGTATACTTGCGAATAATTAATAGCTTATGATTTTATTACAAATTGACGTAGGGGTTTGCTGCAAAATAAGATGTATGAGGAAGTATCTAACATAGGGATCGTGTTATCTCAAGGATATGCCTTACAACCGTAATCGCGGATTAAATGCGACCGTAATCCGGCAATTAATATCCGTATAATTATCAACGTCTTTACCTAGAAGACTTTCACATTAATGATTTGAGCCTACCACTTTAAACGTGAAAGTCAAAATTGTTTATTCAATTTAGGCGACTACAACGCTCTAGTGAAGGACGTTTTTTTTTTTGTCTTTTTTATTGTGATGGAACAAGCTCGACGCCTACCTGATGTTAAGCGGACTAACCTCTGCCAATAACAGATGCATTTCGTCACAAGTCACGAATTGCACTGCGCCCGTCACCTTGAGACATAGTTGTTAAGTCTCATGTGCCTGTAATTTCACTGGCTCTCAAGAACTGCTGCCAGAACACACCGTTAGGTGCTTGGCAATAGATTTTTCTACTTGACGGTGGTCGCTAGCCAGGCGGGCATTCGCAAAATTCCCATCCACCATACGGTGAAGCTCAAGCCCGCGGCGGGATTCGAAATATGGACCTGCTGCGCGGCAGTCCTTAGCTAATGTAACTGAGCCATCACTGCTTCAAAAACTGAACGTGGCAGTAGAATATTGCTATATTCTACTGCTACGTTCAGTAAAAAAAATTATAGAGCCACCAGAGAGAAGAACAGATAAGACACTTGGGGGCGTTCTGTTAAACGTCTTTTAACAAGATACGAATTGAATAAAGCATTGGCAAGAAGTCGCCCGTATTCTCTATAGTAATAATGCCTTATGTATATCGGATAGAAGACCTTAATTTGTGAACTGGATCAATCTATCAAAACTAAGACTATAAATATACACTCGAGTTAGCAAGAAATTTCGTTTCTACGAGTATGTCAGTAGGCGAAAATGAATTAAATTCTACAAGTCCGAATGTTCAGTGCTATAACTACTTTTTGTGACCGAGATTACGACAAAACTGTTACGCAATTTGTGAATAGGGTAATTTAATTTTAGACGTAACTTGCGGTGCAACGTTGCCCTGCCCGAAACAAATTGTACCTCCAAGCCGGGTCCAATTTTAAATCTAAACCATTCAGGGATCCATTCAAATATACACAAACAATTTTATCAAAAGCAGTCCATCCGTTTCGTGTAGTGACATACACCTACAGAATAATGACATATACATAATTATAAATATAGGTATAAAAAGATTGTAATAACTACGTAATTCTACCATTCAAAATTCATTGGAAAATGGAATTGCCATTCTGATGAAAAAGTATTTGTTGCCACAAATATCCAAGACGGCGGTACGGTTTTTGATTAAATTTGGTAGTTATAGTTACATAAGTTCTTCCGGCCCTAAAATTGGGACATTGACTCGATTTACTGACGAATGCTAGTAACATTAAACTAATTAAAAGAAGGAGAGCTATGTGGCCTCCTTTGCCTACTTTTCAGAAAACGTGGTGACATAATTTAATAACCTCAATAATATTCAGTTCCTTAATTATTATTTTTTTATTTATAAGATGATAGGCCAGCCTTTGACCACTATCTCACCTGATGGTAAGTGATAATGTAGTCGAAAATGTTGTTCAGACTAACCTAGAATTACTGGCTCTCAAGGACCGCTGCCGGAACAAATCGTTAGGTGCTTGGCGACAGATTTTCTACACGAGGGTCGTAGCTAGCCTGGCGGGCATTCGCAAAATGCCCTACCATGCTTTAACGACTGTCATCCTTAGACAAAAACCGGGATCGACGGCTTAACGTGCCCTCCGAAACACGGAACAGCTCAGTAGTAATGACCACTAGCGGTCACCCATCCTATTGCTTAACTTAGTTGATCTGTTATGAACTTCTAAGCAAACTACGCTACGAGCGTTTCAAAAAGATCTATAAATAAAACGATACATTTAGATAGCAATAACTTAAGCTTGACATACCTAATAATTCCTTGTCGATATCAGACGAAGGACCGATTCAAGTGCGTTAGTCAATAGTTGCGATGTTTTTATCGACTATCGTGGAAAAATATATACAATGGATGACACACTGCCTATTATGTACAACCATGATAGTTAGTAGAGAAATTGTAATTCATTGTACAAAAAATCTGATAAGTTCGTGTCGGACTTGCATACTGAGAGTTCCTTAGCAACACACCAAATTCCTATTTCTGGTATTCATTTACGAAATCTTTTCTGGATTCTTCTTTTCATATTCTTTTTTACTTTCTATCGTTTGTACTACGTATACTGACGTCATGTTTGTTATAATAGATCTACCTATAAAAACTTTTAAAGAAACACATGCTTTGCTTATAAGACACGTATTTTGGGGACTCCCATAATTTTTAGCAATTATAATTTTAGCGTATATTATACTACAGAACAAAATCTTCAACTAGTGTGTGTTGCCAGTGATGACTTATGGCTCTGAGATGTGGTCTTTATCTGGACCCTTATGGAGAAGATCAGAGTCGCTCAACGATTTATGGAGAGAATTATGCTCAGTTTCTTTGAGCGATAAAATCCGGAACGAGGAAATTCGCCGAAAAACCTATTAAAGACACGGACATAGCTTTCAGAATTTGCAAGTTGAAGTGGCAATGTGCAGGCCACATTGCTTGACGAACTTATACCTAACTATGGGGAATAAACTCCAGTGGTTACCACATCACACCAGAAGAAACAGAGTTGGTAGGCCTCCAGACAAGGTGGACTGACGACATCCTAATAGCAGCGGGTAACCAATGGCATTTCCATTGGCTACCCAATGGCCTACCAACTCTGTTTCTTCGGGTATAATGTGGTAACCACTGGAGAACCTTTATTCCCAATAGTTATAGGTTCGTCAAGCAATGTGGCCTGCACATTGCCACTTCAACTTGCACACAGTGGCGTCACGTCACAAGTGGCTAATAGACGTTCGTCGTGGCGTTCTATGTGAGAGGCCTATATTCAACAGTGGTCGTCTTCCGGTTGCAGATATGATGAGATAATTTACTATTATCATAACTTTCAACCTGCTCAACCCAAACCGTTACGGGTCAGACAGACGTCTTGGGCGCTCGCCACACATGGTTAGCAACAGGGTTCCCTTTTCAAGTACTGAACCCTAAAATCATTTATGGATGCCACGTGAACTTGAGTATGTAACTCAGTAGAAGACGAGAAATGAGACTAAATTTACTTAAGACAGTTTCAAGCACTAACAGTGACGTAAATTTCATAACCTAAAAAAATAAACATCAAGATGGTGAACATAATTCTCAAAGATATACATTTTGATCGTAAGTACTGATGGTAAGTGGTAATGTAGTTAAAGATGTTGTTCAGACTAAAATATATATGTTTATATTAAATATATAAAATAATATTTAATATAAACATATTAAAATATACGCGTTGACTTGAGATCTTTTCTCCTTGTTTTTCGAAGTCGATGAAACTAAAACCTTCTCTGAAACTGCACTGTGCTGTGTGCGTTCAGAATATCTTGAAAACGGCCATATTTTTTTGTCAACTATCTCTTAGGATCATTACATTTGATTTTACACGACAGCATCGAAATCGGTTTAGATGTTATGCTACGAAGCTACGAGGCAGACTGAGACACACTCAAAGTGGTAATAATTAACATTCCACTTTTGCCGTCGGGAGTTGTACATTCAAATAAATATTGAAGTCTTTTTGTAGCACATAAGTTTAAGTGGGATACTAAGAGTTATTTCCATCTCGTCGAGCCGTAAACTCGGCAATTCAGACCGAGATGAGATTTAGAAAAATATATTGTTTCTATTCCTATAATACAAGAAAAATACATGTGGTGTAGAGACGTTGGGTCCGTGGGGACCGGGAGCTCATCGTATTTTCTAAAACTTACCAGAGCGCTTGGTGATGCGACGCGTGATCAAAATGCTGGCACCTATTTGGCTCAAAGAATAAGCATTGCAATTCAACGGGGCAATGCTGCCAGCATGCTGGGCACGCTGCCAACTGGTAGTGGGCTACAGCATTTGGACTACCTATGAGTCCAAATGCTTTTATTGTAGTAGCTGTAGTGTTGTATATAGTGTTTTGTAAATAAAGGCATTCCGCCGGTATAAAAAAAAGAAAAATACCTAAAATATATGTGTTTCAAGCCAATTTGCTTAGCCAGTCGAAAAACTTTCCGTTGCTAATTTCTAAGGTTTTGAAAATCTTCATTCTGGAGGCAACCAAAAACTTAACTAACTAATAAATTAAAGAAGTGGTTTATTTACAGGCTGTTATTAGGTAAGTATGTACTGTAAGTAATGAAATCTATGAAACTGAATCATATTTTTACTGACTTCAAAAAAAGAGGAGGTACTCAAATCGTGTGTTTTTTTTTAAGTTTGATATCTCAGCACTTTTGACTTGGTGAACCGATTTTGGTGATACTTTTTTCAAATTTATCAAAATTTAAAACTTCATCAAAATCGGTCCAGCCATTTTTGAGTTGTATATTACATAGTCAGTGACAATCGATCCTATAAGTAGCAAGGGTCACTAAAAAGGGTGTTTTTTTTACCAAATATGTTTTTTTTTATTCATCTTGTAAACTGACAATTCTGATACAATATGCTCATTCGCAATCAGGAACCCGGCTAGATTGCAATCAGTCGCAACCGGGATCTGGGTTGCCTGAGATATATAATTATTGTTACACTAGTATAGGCCTGATTCTAATAATTCAAACCGTTTTCGAACGAAAACATCTTTGGTTGTATTTTATTAAAATTTTATTAATGACAATTGCAAGTATTTAAAAAATATCAATTACATTTCAAGTATGCAAATTTTTCATACATTATGTCACCAAAATTTCCTTGGGCGGTAAATAACGTTTGTTGCGATTACGTTGTTCTCTTATAAAGTATGTTATTAAAATAAAATCAAAGTTTTAGGGGAAAACACTTAAAAATAAAAAAAAATAACTGAAAATGTGTCTGGTGCAACACATTCTTCTGATGGAGCCGAAATACAGGAGAACTAGATAACTCAACGACGTATATTGGATTTGATTCAATTTTCCTTATTTTAAACTTTGGTATATATATATTTTTATATTCGGTTTTTTCTTAGACCAATATCTCACCGAGTTGGTAAGTGATTATGTATAGAGCAAATTGAAAATTCTGTATAAATGTTTAATAAATAAATGTTAGAATCGTCGAATGTTATATTTTTTTAAACGCAAGAAATTAATTCATTGATTTAAATATTTTTTGGTTGCCACGTGACAATTTGTAGGTGTTCGAAGGCGCAAATCGACCAAATGGAGACAGGAAACAAGCGTTACCCAAAAAATTATTGGGTCCTGTCTGTACAGTCCCATTTGAAGAACGGATGACAATGAATGCTGTATACAAGTCTTTGAAACAGTTACGGAAAAACGACCAATATATCTTGTTGCACCATGATAATGCTTCCGTGCACAGCGTGAATAAAACTAAGTCAGTTTTGGCTTCTGAAAAGGTAGAGCTCGTGACATATCCCACTCATAGTCCAGACCTATGCGATTTTTGTTTTGCCAAAACTGAAAGATTTGACGAGAGCTCTGATATTTACGAAACCAAAAGAGGCCGTGCTTTCATTTACGTCCAAGCACATGAAAAACATGCCCTCAGGGCAATGGTCCTCAAATATTCAAAAATGGTTTTAATTAATAAAAATTCTTCAATCTGTAATGTAAAATACTTTGCAAATCAGTCTACATATTACTAAACGTGTATATTGTTATATTTAGAAGTTACGCACAACGTTCAGTGAGCCCTACGTTTGGTAGAAATCATAGATAGTTACATACTCGTAACTTGTGCTATTTTATTCAGAAGTCTTGCTTTACTATTCAGTAGCACATGTAAATCAAGTGGATTGATAAGTATAGGTACTTATGTTGCGAAAATGATGTAGTGGTTATATTGATAGTCGCGTTCATTTCAGTTATCTGATTTAAACTATTTGTAAATATCGATTCACGAAGAATAAATGCATAGTACGAGTACTTACTTCAGTTTTATTTTTTATAATGAACAAACGATCAGACGGGCAGCCTGATGCTGTTGCTACTGTGAATAATAATTACCATGACAATGATACGTAAATGGGATAGTTTTATTTATGTTCTGTTTGTTACTGTAAAGGTACGTCTGTTAAAATCAATAAGTTTTCTATTGCGCTGTATTATTATTTCACACTTATATTTTGACGACGGCTTCACCTCCGTGGAATTTGATTATATCACGCGGAACTACTTGAAAAGTAGAATAAAATTCCAAGGAATTAATCCCGAGGTTCTACAGAACCTATATACCAAATATCATCAAAATCTGTCCAGCTTTTTCGGATATGAGTGCTAATAAACACTCACATAAACTTTCATATTTAATATATAAAAAGTATATGTGATAATTATAATAATTGAAAAAAATAATAGTATTTAGAACAGTGGTGGATGAAAATAAATAAAAATGGCTGAAAAATTTTCAAGGGGACTCCTGGTCCTAAAGATTCGTTTTACCAAATGTCATTATAATGTGCTCAGGTTTCGCGGAGACGAGTGATAAAAAAGCAAGCCCTCACACAAATTTTCGTATTCTAAATATCAATAAAAATGCAAATTTATTTATTTACACTTAGTTATATGTAAAGTTAGAAAAACAATTGTTGCCTTATGAAATAATCAAACATATCTCCTAAGTAATGCTGGGGTGGTTAATACATTTGTCAGGTGCATAATTATGATCTTCACACTAGGCAAGCCTGTATCGTGAAGATCTTTTACGATTAACTAAATAATAATAACGACACCTAAGTCTTTATAAGTTAATAAGAAACATATGAAGTTTAATGCAATACGTATGATACTTTAGGCACTCTCTCTAGTTCTGATAACAATAAAAATATTCAAAAAGAAATATTCAATAGCATGAATATAATATATGTGTATATATTATATTCATGCTTATTATTCATCATACTCATTATGTGTATAATATAATAGAGTATTGTGTAAGAGTATTGTGGATGCATGTAAAAAAAATAAGTCTACCAGTTAGAAGTATGCGACTATATCCGGTGGATAGTAATATAATCGCATCTTTTATCATTTCATTCATGCGACCTAATTGAATTAAACGACAAAACAAACAAAATTAACACGAATAAAGAATTTTAGTTACTTCAATTCTGATAGCACACCGATATCACTTGAGAATATTAACGAACGACGAAAACCATTTCATCCAATTTCGTTACCATCACAAAAAATAAAAAATAAATGTATTTAAAACTCTTTTATATTCCAGTGTTGTATACAAGTAATTTCTCTTAAATTCTTAATGGAATCGTTGACTGCGCGAAAATAAACATCGTTTAAAACCGTGTAACTCATAGAACGTTGCTGCAGCAAGCAAGTTTCATTTGAATTGAAAAGCGGCTTGATTCCTAGAGGTCAAGTACAGCGCTAATAAACATTACTTACTTTGGATTTCAAGTCTTTCTAGTTTATCCTCCGCACGCTGTTGGACCTCCAAAGGACTCTCGATATGGTAGAATATACTCGCGCCAACCAACAGATACATTATGTGTAGGGCGAGCATACACGCCAGTTGCTTTTTGGACATCATCTTGACTAGCTTCTTTCAAAACGTTCCAAATTCAAAAATCACTTTCAACGTTCACAAAAGTGTCACTTGTAAATCATCACATCGAAATCCGTATTGTCCAATTAGAAAACAGCAGCTTTGGGAAAGTCATTGTGGCTAATGTTTCCGTGTAAGGCTTCAGGTGTGTACTGAAGCCGTCCTCACATGGACCCCTATTTTTGTAGCACATGATATTGAGCTCATCGATGACGAGTGACGGTCACTACACTTGATAACTGAATGCCTTCGGATGACACTTCCCGTTTGAACGTTCGGCCGTGTGCGAGGATCGGTTCGATTTGCCTGCGCGCGCGCACTCGACGTCTCAGCCGCGTCCTTTTTTAAACGAACAGCTCTAAATATTTGCGTGACAACGGCACGCATTAGCTCGTTGTAAAGGATAATATGTAAGGTTATTGCCGACATAGTTATAA
Organism: Plagodis pulveraria; assembly: GCA_963890685.1. Classification (NCBI taxonomy): domain Eukaryota; kingdom Metazoa; phylum Arthropoda; class Insecta; order Lepidoptera; family Geometridae; genus Plagodis; species Plagodis pulveraria. Next base: position 9,941,613 of record OY982963.1, read on the forward strand.
GAGACGACACAGTGATAATACTAAAGCGATGGGCGAAAGATTTCGTTTACAGCAGGGATTAAATGGATTCTGCCGTTGATAATGGTCGGGTCGGAGATAGCGTTACATCATTTTGCTGTTGATAGTGAATAATACAACCTTCGCAGTGTGTTACGTAGTTAAGGACTAATATTTATATGTTTTTCATTAGAGATAATTAATGGTAGTATTTTACAGTCGTAGAAAATTTTTATCTGATCTGTTCACGAAGTGAAGTTGGAATAAATAAAATAAAAATAAAAAAACTGAATTTCTGTGTTATGTTCGGAAGACTGCCTGTCTATCTATTAAATTTTTAATGTCTTACCTTGTTATTTTGGGTATCGTGTATCTGAAAAAAGACTTAATAAATCCTTAACATAAGTATCTCTACAGAAAAAATAAAATGCAATGCATGTGAAAATGTAAGTGGTCCAAAACTGAACGTGTAACGTCACAAACGAATTCGGGTTTGGTTTTAAATTTTCAAAGAAAATTTCATCAGTTGAAGAACATGACGGTTAAAGGAATACAATTGGAGCACACATTTTCGACTCGTAAGAGTAGGGTTCCTTTGGCCGAATCGAATAGGCAACCGGCGCGAAATCGGTGCACGCGGGTTCGATTTCCGTCCGGAACAAAAAAAAATGTATACTCCAATAATTTGTAAATGTGATTTTCGCTCAGCACCCAATAGTACTTGTAATCGTATTTAGAATTATATTTTTGTATAATTTAAAAGTGCCCGTGGGGTGCCGGGATCCCCAGGGGTGCCAGGCTAGAATGTCACCCCCCATCTCTACCCGTGGGTGTCATAAGAGGCGACTAAGGGTAACACACCAGAAGGTGGGCAGCAGCACTTTCTGAGGACAAGATATCTCACACTGCGATCCCCAAGCCGCCTACCAAGCGTGTGGATTATGGCAAACTATGGCCCCATAGTGGGGGAAGCTGTGTTCAGCAATGGACTATCCGGTTGATACAGTATAATTTAAAACCCTATGCGTGATCATTCGCACTTCGTCATCCTTCCTGTCCTTATATTAAGAGCTATTGGGCCTAAAACGACTTTACGAATTACGGTACGGGTTCAATAAATAATAATTGTGATATAGTGTTGAAGTCGGATTTTTTTTAATGTGATTTTGATGCAACACGCCCGGTTCCTGCCTGGTGTTAAGCGGACTAACCTCTATACCTAACCCTATACCAGAAGCATTTCGTCCGAACAAAAGGCACTGCGCCCGTCACACTGACACATACAGGGGTTGATTCTCATGGCCTGTATTTTTTCTGGCTCTCGAGGACTGCTACCGGAACACACTGTTAGGTGTTTGGCTTCAGATTTTCTACATGATGGTAGCGAGCATTCGGAAAATGCATTCCCACCATGCGGTGAAGATCAAGCCGGCGGTGGGGATCTAACCATGTACTTGCGGCACCGAAGTCCATAGCCAATATCGCTAGGCTATAATTGCTTCAAAACATTTTCATGGTCCGGCTTCTATATAATCTATTTCTAATGTTGCAGAGTTCGAAGTTGGAATCTTATAAAAAATACAACACTTCCAGTGATGAATACTAATTATACAGGATGAAATTGGCAACTATCCCAAAATACTTGCAACCATCAGTATTGTAAGATTTCTATAATCCAGGTACATGCATATTGGAAAATTCTAGTATTCAGTCAATTGAGTTAAACTTAATTGACATGTACCAGATCGACGCGTCTTGATTAAATTTAAATGGGAACCAAATGGCTCTACTCTATGCAACAAAAAAAACGTCGAGATTGGCTGATACGATTTGTGTGCCTAATGAAACATAAATATATATAATATAAATCTATATGTGTGTGAACTTGAGAGCATTTCATCTAGTTTTGGAATCAATGTTATTTAAAAATTAAAGTAAAATAGTTTTAAAATATAACAAGACAACCTAAAAACCTACCTAAAAAAACCTAGTTTATTCTATCAGTTATAAAATAAGACCAAAATTTTTAGATTTGATTAATGTTTACTATAGGAGAAAAGTTGTCTCCCAGAATGCAAACTATGCGCAAATTCTAAGTCAAAACTTAAAGAAGCTGCAATTGTCCTTATCGCACTATTCTGTTCGGGCGTTTAGCGGCGAGACAGCATCACTTTGTTAAAATACCTATTTTTCTGTAAGAGCTTCTCTTCCCGTTCCTCTTAAAAAACTTGGTTGCTGTTGTATTCCTTATTAACTCACGCGAGAAAAAACCAGGTGTATAAAATTGTGTAAAGGGGGCGATACCATGATTAGGTTATTTTCTGTTCAGAAGGTCATTAGTCGGATTCAGAAAAAGTACATATCTACGGACGGACGTTTGATAACATATTATCCATGCTAAAAGTTTTTTCATAACTGCTTGATTAGTAGTTAAAACAATTTTAAAGTTATTTTATGGCACTCCTTATCCACCACCACCACATCGGCCGGAACGTCCACGGTTGAATAAGGTCTCCCCCATTGGGGGATTTGCCATAACCCCACTATTGGCAGGCGTCTTGCGGATCGCAGTAGAAGTGTTCAGTTCTTCAGAAGGCTCTGCATTCCACTTTCCGGTATTTTTTCTCTTAGTCGCCTATTACGACACCCACGGGAAGACATGAGGAGGTGAAATTCTAATCCGGCACCACACGAGTTCGTCATCAACGATTAGGAATTTACACATGTAAATGGTTAAAAAATGACCTCAAAAACATCACTATTAATAATTTCAGAATTGGACTCAATACTCAATACTCAATACTCAATCATTTATTGCAATCATTAGTACATACAAATGCGGTTTACATGTCTTATATAAACAAACCAAAATCAGGTGGAATGGTACATAATGACCCTAATAGGGTATAGCAATGTGTAGCGGAAGGGAACGATCTATTCCATAATCGAGGTATCCTTAAGAAATTCTTCAAGAGTATAATAACACTTTTCGAGCAGTATATTTTTTAGGACTCGGAGGAATTTGTGTACATTTTCTATACTTTTGATTTTAACCGGTAATTTGTTATATATTTTAGCGGCCATTGCGTTTGGTCCTGTACTATGCATTTCTAATCTCGAGGTAGACACAACCAGATTATGTTTATAATTAGACCGTGTTGGGTAGTTTCGCTCATCTGATATTTTTGTAAAATGTTGGGGATATTTTTTTACAAACTTACAATTTTCTAATATATATATGGATGCCAGTGTTAATATTTTAAATCTAATAAAGTAGGGCCTATGAAATTTTTCTATATTTATGTCGGGAAGCTTTATATTTCCTAAAATTCGAATGCACTTTTTTTGGATGATAAAGATATCTGTAGCATCTACACTATTTCCCCAAAGTATTATGCCGTAGCTGATCCAGGAGAAACAATATGCATAATAAGCCGTTAGAGCTGTATCTACGTTTGTTACTTTTCGTAATTCTCTAAGCGCATAAGTAAAGCTTGATAGTTTTGACTTTATTTTCTGTATGTGGCTTTTCCAATTTAAATGCGTGTCAATATCTATGCCTAGTAAAGTCGATACGTCAACACATTCTATATATTTATTATTATAAGAGAAATTTATGTCAAGGGGTGCTTTTTGATAGGGTCTATATTGCATTAACGCGGTCTTTTTTAAATTCAATTCTAAATTATGATATGTCATCCAATTAGTTATATTATTAAAAATGTCAGTAAGGTTATAATTGATATTAGAATTATTTTTGCAAGATGTCAAAATAGAGATGTCATCCGCGAAAAGTACACACGATTCGTCAATTATTTTGGGAAGGTCATTAATATATAATAAAAAAAGAATACATCCGATCACAGATCCTTGGGGAATCGAATGGTTAATTTGTATAGAAGTAGATCTGACTGTACTTATTTCGCCATTGTTAAAGTCAAAATTTTCTATTTCTACATATTGGTTGCGATTTTTTAAGTATGAGCTGAACCATTTGTGTGCTATGCCGCGTATTCCTTTGTCATATAGTTTATTTAATAGTATGTCGTACCTAACTTTATCATATGCTTTCGTCATATCTAATAAAATGCCTATTGCGTATTTTTTATCGTCTAAAATTGTCAAGATTTTGTGAATATAACTATATACGGCTGAAATAGTCGAACGGTTTTTTCGGAACCCGTTTTGAGTGTCATCAAATATATGAAACTTTTCACAGAATGAAGTCACACGGGCTTGCATTGCTTTTTCAAAAATTTTAGATGAAGTAGGCAAGAGCGCTATTGGCCTGTAGTTACTGGGTTCCAGTTTTGACGATTTCTTATGTATTGGCTTGATTAAGGCCGTCTTTAACAGGTCCGGGAATGTTCCTTCGGCGAAAGATTGGTTTATCAGCAAATAATAAGGCAAAGTTAATTGTTCAGCACAATGCTTTATAAGAATTTGCGGCAGTTCGTCAACACCGTAACTGTATTTGTCTTTCATGTTTTTAATTATTTTGTATATTTCGCGCGGTTCAACCGGTTTTAAGTACATTGAGTTGTTTACGCGCTCGGGTGCAGACCGGCTGTAGACCGGTGACGGTGGCGGCGCTGGCGCGGGCGCCCCTCTGCCACCGTCCGCACTACCGACACATGCAAAGTACTTGTTAAAGCTATTCACTACCTGTTGCGGATCGGATATTATAGAATTATTTAATTTTAGTTTTATATTATTTTTAAGCTTTTTTATGTTTTTATTTGTGCGATCTTTTACAATTTTCCACATTGCCTTTGTTTTGTTTCCGGATTTTTTCATTTCTCGTATATATTCATTTTTTTTCGATTTATTTACAGTCTTTTTTAACAATTTCACATATGTTTTATAGTAGTTTCGTAATGTTGGATGCTTACTATATGTTACAAGGGGTTTCAATAGCCGTTTGTTTTTACATGATGTCTTTATTCCTCGTGTTAGCCAATTATATTTTTTGTAATTTTTTAGTCTTATAAGTTTTTTTGGTATACATTTATTTAAAATTTCATATAGTTTTTTATGAAATACTTCGTAAGTTTGATTTATTGTACATTTTTTATTTTTATTTATGCTTAGAAGATCAGTCCAGTTAATATTACCTAGTTCATTTTTAAATTTGTCCATATTTTGTTTGTTAAAAAGCCTTTTTTGTGTTTTCCATAGTACCTGTTTCTTGTTCATAGAAAGAGGTTTTTTTATTTGTATTTTAGTACCAAAATGATCAGAAAATCCCAAATTTTCGACTGAAAAAGTCATTTTATTCTTATGACAGTTTGAAAAAACGAGGTCCAAACAGGTTGCTGTACTGTTTGTGATGCGGGTAGGTTTTTTTATATATTGGTAAAAATTGTATTCTCGTGTGAGGTTTAGTAGTGAGGTTGATTTCGCATTTTTATTCATTATATCGGTATTAAAATCTCCGCCAATTATTATGTCCATTGAGTAGTATTTTTTTTGTAGTAGCTCTAATAGTTTCTTAAATTGATTATAGAATAAATCGCTCCGTTTGTCATTCCAGTATATTATTATTAATAAGATATTAATTTTATGAATAATTAGGGCACTGATTTCTATACAATACTCTATTGAAAGGTCCGCTATTTCCGTTAATTCCGTGAACTCAAAGTCGTTGCGTAATAATATGAGGGTCCCTCCACCTGTGCGATATTGCCTACAGAACGCGGCTGCAGTGTTATAGCCTGTCAAGTCAATCAGTTGTAGCTTGGCTTTGGATAACCATGTTTCAGTTGCACAGAAAGCATGCGTCATTAAATACGTGTCCTGTAGAAATGCTCGTAATATGTCTCGCTTTCCGAAGATACTTTGCATATTTTGAATTAGAATATTGAAGGTGTTGTTGTTGTTGTTAGTGACGAAAGTTATGGTTCCCGGGCATATTTTGTGATCGAAAGTGTGTGCTGTTTGACAAGAATGCAGGATCACTGTATCTGGCGTCATGCGGTGGTGGCGGCGGCGGCGGCCGCGTCTGTGCAGTCGTCATGCGCCGAGCTTGTTGCGATGCTGATGATTGTCTCTGCGGTAGGTATGTTTCAGTAATTTTACCGTCAACAATAAGTTTGTTGTTTCTTATAACTGCGTGACAGCCATCGAGTCGTGCTGCGCGAAGTTGTGCTTTTAGGCTATTCCTGTGTTTTAGGGCTGACTCATCGAGATATTCAGTAATAGACAATCCTGTATTTTTGAAAAATCGGTCACATTGCAGTAGGTACTTGGTCATTTTTTTACTTATTAGTTCAACAACCAAAGGCCTTCTTGGTAGATTTTTTCTTCCTATTCGAGTAAGTTCCTCAATATAGCCTGTAAGGTCTACATTTAAAATGTCCTGGAATATAGTAACAATCCTGTGGTGGAGATCGAATTCTGTTTCTTGTTCATATTCAGGTAGGCCAAACAGAACTATTTTCTTACAATGTTCTTCGCTGTGTTTTTGGGTGTTTTTTGTATGTGAGATTAGTTGTTGAATTTCTTCTTTTAACTTTGAATTATCGGTCTCTAACTTTTCAATCGTTTTAGATAAATTATTAATTTGACTTTTTATTATTGTTTGCTCGTTTGTTATTATATCTGTTTTTTTATTTACCTCCTGTCTTAATATGTCAGTTTTTTGTTCTATTTTATAATCTAGTACCTTTATTATTTCATTTATAATTGATCTTTTATTTTCTTCTAGCTTTTTATCTAATAGTACGCTGATTTGTTCTAGAATTATATTTTTATCTTCCAATAAGGTATATTTTGGGCTTATCAGGATGGGGTCAGATTTTTCACTTGTGTCATATCTATTAAGGTTTTCTGTCAAAGATTGATCACCTGACATTGTCGTCTCTTTTAACATCATACATTGTTGTTTTCTCACGGGTGTGTCGTCATTCCTGTGTCGTCTAGTTGTAACATTTTGGCAAGATGGACATTGCCACGATTTTTTTAGTTCGAACTGATTTTCTAAGTAATAAGCTGACGTTATATTGAGACATGCGTAATGGTATTTCAACAAACAGCTTGTGCATTTTAGTATTTCTCCATTGTATGTTATAGTTTTCATGCAAGCTTTACAGTCCATTTTTTCAGAATTCTTCGATAAATAAATAAATAAATTATATTCTATATATATTTTAGATTTTACTTATCTTATTCTTGGCTTATTACGTAGCTCCAATCCAACACTTGTATCTCGTTGTGATAAGGCTTATTTTTGTTCGCCACGGCCACCCAGCTGACCCGTATTTTTTGAATAGTCGTTGGTAGATTTGAAATTCACTAACATCAATTTTTTAAACACTGATAAAATCGCGGATTATTATTTGTTTTCCATTTATTTTGGATCACTGCACTCGTTAAACTCCAGACTTCAAGCTGGTAAAACTTTAATCGTTGGATTCTCACTTTTTACTAGGTTTTTTATTTTATTACTACAGAGGTGCGTGTGCTATGACTCACTTCGATCGTAGCGCGCGATCGTTTTTTTCACTGTAGACCACTATAGTCATGTGAGACGAGTGTTATTTCTTTAATTTTGCGCATTTACACAAACAAAAGGTCGTAGCCGCGCAGCCGTAGTGCAGCGTTAATTGACATTGAACTTTATTTAATAAAAAATAATGTTTTATTTTCCGTTACCTGCTCTTAATTGATCTGAATAGCCCCTTCTCAGTCACGGACATTCAAATGCTGTGTATCACTTTGTGACAGGAGAAGAAACTTGGATATAGGTATTGTTACACACCCGAAAGAAAGCAACAGTTTTCAATATGGGTGTGTTCGTAGTTGACAACAAACCAACGAAATCGAAAATGTTGCATTTTTTCCTCACAGACGGGTCCTGTCTGCACAACTTTAAGAACAAAATACAGTTAATGTTGTAATCCACCATTAATCATGTGTTAGGTGTTTTAGTCCCATAGTTTAATAAAGTAATATAACTACTTTTTAAATATGTTTTTTCTAGTTAGAGTATTTTCGCGCAAAGTACAATTATTTTTAACCAACTTCAAAAGAGATTCTCAATTCGACTGTGTACCTCATAACTCTTTACAGGGTATACCGAATTTGTTTTTTTTTTACATTCGAAGGCTGGCTTATCATGTGGTCCCAATGAATTTTGACTGAGATTTGACAAGTGATATTTGAGTTATACCTAATATTACGTATTTTATGCCTTAAGTCGGTAAATTTTTCTTGTTTAAATTTTAATTATTTGTAACATACCCGAAAGAAAGCAACAGTTTTCAGTATCGAAGTTATCACATTTCCATTATCACGGTTGAGGGCCGACCTTCACGAATGCTTCTCTTCCAAAAGCATTTTAAAGACATGCACAGTGTTGTCTTGCTTATGCCAAAGTGAACTTAAAAAATCATAAAAAGAATCGCTCTAAAATCTTTCCGCGTTAGTTAAATTTTTGCTATGGATGACAAACTTCAACCACATGAATAAGGGATACGTAACATTCTCATAATAAAGTGACTCTAATTTCACCGCAATTAGATAATGTACAAATAAGATAATGTACCTATTTTTTTTTATATTGTTATGTTTGCAATAACGCCTGCTCAAATTACAAAATATTTTTTTTACGAGAGAAAAAAATATTCCGCACATAACTATAGTTCTTACTCTCGTAATTTTTTTAATTTTGCAATGTTATCCGTTGAGCAGGCGTTATTGCAAACATAATAATATTAAAAAAATAGGTACATTAACTTATTTGTACTATTGAACCCGATATTTTTTTATCGATTTTTTTTTTAAGATTACTTTTACTAAATGTAACTTTTATTTTCTCTGCAATATGCAAACGTGGCTAAAAGTTAAAACGCTATCCACGAAAAGCAAAAAAAAAGAAACGACATTCTTTAGTCTATGGCTAATCGCCATGCGCGCGCATAGGAAAACAGATTCATATTTATTTCCCGCCATTACGAAAAAAATTCACATACCAACTCGTTTCACTGTTGAAATTATAGTTATTTATTCATTAAGATGTCTACAAGTACGAAAGTTATGAAGAAAATGATTTTATAATATTTTTTTCTTCACAAGTATGTTGAAAAACGTATGATACGTGTGTATTCATGATTACCGTCCTCGGCTCAAAGGCTCGGATCTCAATGGCGCCTCAGCGGTCATCACCAACATTGCACACTTGTACCCTAACCTAATGTATGATGTACTTTTTTCTATAAGCGATAAAAAAAACAATTGACACGCAAATTCCGCCATAAATTATTTCTATCAGTTAGTTTCTTATGTTAAAAATAATCGAACTTCAAAGATGTACTAGTAGTGGTCAATAAGGTAAAAGTTTCAGTGTGCTCTACGTACTAATTAGACGTAGTGGTGGAAAAGGGCTCTGTAGCAAGTAACAGTACTAGGCGAATGAGACATCAGAACTAATATTATAGTAAGTATATTGAAGTGACGAGCAGTATAACGTAGTATCGGGCGACTCGTCTGTTTCACTCTTTAAAACATTTTAAAATCAAGTTCAACCCAAACAGCTACTTGTTTCTGTTTTTGTATGATAATAATTTTGAAGCGCTCGTAGCGAAGTTTACTTAGCTGTTCTCAACAGCAAAGTTAAGCAACGTCGCCCGCGGTCATGAGTTGGATGGGTGACCGCTAGTGACATTACTACTGAGCGTTTCCGTGCTTCGGAGGGCACGTTAAGCCGTCGGTCCCGGTTGTTGTCTTAGGATGGCAGTCGTTATAGCATGGTGGTAGGGCATTTTGCGAATGCCCGCCTGGCTAGCAACCACCCTCAAGTAGAAAATCTGTCGCCAAGCACCTAACGGTGTGTTCCGACAGCTGTCCTTGAGAGCCAGTACTTCTAGGTTAGCCTGAACAACATCTTGGACCACATCGTCACTTACCATCAGGTGAGATAGTGGTCAAAGCCTAACCTATCAGGCTTAAAAAAATAAAAAAATATATATATATATTTTATTTTGATATTTTCAGTACGTAGCAATTAGAAGTCTGGAACTGTCTTATGTGTCATTCGCCCAGTAGATGACAATAGTCTCACTACTTTTTAGGGTTCCGTAGTACCTACAAGGAACCCTTATAGTTTCGTCATGTCCGTCTGTCTGTCCGTCTGTCCGAGGTTTTGCTAAGAGACCGTTTGTACTAGAAAGCTGAAATTTTGTACGGGTATGTAAACTTACCACGCCGACAAAGTGGTAAAATAAAATTTTGAAAATTTTTTTTTTTGTGGTAGCTCCCGTACTATTTTGGTGGGTATGAATTTTTTTTCGTCGTCTATCCGATCGTGTGGGGTATCAGTGAATAGGTCTTTTAAAATGATTGAAGGGTTGCTAATTTTATTTTTCGATTTAATGCTCCATTTACGAAATATTCAACTTTAAAGTGCAAATTTTTGTTCCAGTAGGGCGTCCCCCCCCTCTAAAACCTAATCTGCTGGCTTGAAAAGTCTGAAAAAATTCATGATGATAGTGCAGTTCATGAACTTTCAAGGAAAATTATAGCGGTTAAGATAACTTACTTTAGCAGTAATAGTCGTTGAACTTGGGTATTAGATAATTTTGCACCAAATACAAAATCCTTAGAATAAATCCTTTAAAGTTACTAAGATGAAGTACTGGAAGGACTAGAATCGGTATAGATAGTTAAGTACTATAGTAAGGGGTGGAGGAGTGAGGGGGGGGGGGTTGTCGCATCCCCCCAGAGGGGTGGGGGATTACGAAACATTTTTTTTTAATAATAGAAAAAAAAAATGTGTATCTACATACATTAGAAGGACTTTAGGTAGGTATGGTATATATGTAAATATTTTGTGCAATGTGGAGGGGGAGAGAGGGCGGAATATTCCCCATTGATGAGAGGGGGTTACAGAAACCTATAGTTTTGTTTAATACTATTTAATACTAATGAAATTTCTCAAAATTATCTTCTTCTTAACCAAATACTACAAACTATATATAACACTACAGCTACTACAATAAAAGCATTTGGACTCATAGGCAGTCCAAATGCTCTAGCCCACTATCAATTGGCAGCGTGCCCAGCATGCTAGCTGCATTGCCCCGTTGAATTGCAATGCTTATTCTTCTTCTTCAAGAAAATAATTAATCATAAATCACAAGCACGAAAACATAAAAAAAAAATGGTTAGGCTTAGAGACAAATGTCTTATTAGAAGTGAAGTAATTCTATGACAGCTCTGGCACTGTGGGTATGCAGCTTTAGTCTTCTCGCAACCTTATCGCAGCGTACTCGCTACACCTACGCAGTATACTTGCGCCGCTCCCTCTCCGCGTTTCTGGCTTATAAAAAACACTCTAGGGGTAGGGCAGACAAGACTGCTTGGAACCCATCTTCCAAGCAGTCTTGTCTGCCCTCCAAAAACAGCAAGTGACCAAGTAGATATTAGTAACATTTACTCGAATCTTTTCCAATCAGTATTTGAACCCTCAACTGTTACCAACGGTTGTAAGGCAGATAATACATTTTATATTTCTGAAGATAACCACACGTCAGATTAATTATCAGTGATGTTTGTTTTACTATAATCAAATGTATATCTAATCGGAACTACATTGGCTCGATCGAACTAAGGGCGCTGGAGTTAATAATGTCTCACCATAAGTTCTTGAATACACTGCTGACACCATTTGTTTTCCAGTCCACCATATATTCAACCTAAGGATTATTTAAAGTTGTAGCAAACTATCCCCCAATCTCAATTTTGCCCACCTTATGGGGATAAAAACACAAATAAGACAAAGCCTTACTGAAATATTTATAACGTAGACAATAACAAACAAACAAACAGTGTGTTTACTAAAAAATATTTTAAGTTTTTTAAATTGATATTACATGCCAATGACCTGAAAATGTATCATTTTATAAATACTTATCAAGACCACTTAAAATTCTAAAAGGATCTGGCAGATTTTTAGTGTATTTTATTAAAAATAATTTTACTCTTTATAAGAAAAAAACAAATAATTTTATACAGATACAAATTACTTTTATTCCTCCTTATTGTGATAAGTTTATGATGAGTCTATGACTCTCAAACTAGACTGGTGGCTAGTATCTCAAGAGCCAGGTCCTTCCTGGCTTTAGAGAATCTGTAACACATCTATATTTTTTCTTTTATATATACTATTTAGTAACAATTAAAAAATTGAACAAAAAACATTGAAACATATATACATATAGAAAAAATATTTAACGAAATTATTTTTATTCGAATAAACGTCATTTTGTATATTTTTAATAATTAATATTTACGTGTAGTCATTGTTCTGTGGTGTAGTATTGGTGTACGAGTTTAAGTGAATGTTTGTGAGGAATTTGAAAGGTGTATGTGTCGGTGCGTGTTTCTGTGTGTTTGAGTATACGTGCATGTGAAGGGTATGTAATTTGTAATGTATAATTTTACATATGTGTTGGGATTCTAACTTTGATGAAGTTCAAGTCATAAAGGATTACGGAATAATATTAGGTAGTAAATTAATCGATAGTTTAAATATTCAAAATATAATAATAGCACGTGGTTCAAAAATATTTAATTTTGACATAAGGTCCTCTAGAAACTTCAACAACGAATTAACGTATTTATTGCATAATATTAAACCATTATGAAGAGCTACTAAACAAATATAAATTATTGCAATTAAATTCTAGGAGGCAACAGTTAGATATTATGCTTCTGTATGACCTATATCATAAGTCATAACAGATATGACTGTACAGAGTTGATCGATTAGCTTCGGTATAAGGTACTTTTTAGACCTCATCCTCGCCGTCTCATAATTATTATTATAAATAAGATTTTTTGGTTTTTGAATATATATAAATATATATATATATATATATATATATATATATATATATATATATATATATATATATATATATAGTCCCTTCAATGTCGTTATATAGTTTACACCATACATAGATATATAAACATATACAGTGTAAACTCAAGGGACTGTGCATTTTATGGCATTATAGAGAGGTGTCGTTAAATATGGAGAGAAGAAAAAAGTTTGTGATCAACTAAGAAACGTACCTATATTTAATCTGTGATTCCTACTTAATAGTCACGGTCAACAACAGTCTACACGTGCAAGCAATCACAATTTATAAACAAAAGAACAAATTGCTTAGAAATTTATAGGTAGAGAGATAAAAAGAAAAACAACAACAGAATTATTCTATATTATGATAACGGGCTACTACGGAACCCTACATTGCGCGTGGCCTGACACTATTACTTGATACCATACATGACTGATGAAACGCGATTTTTTAGACACTGAAGTCTACCTCCTGGTGGAATAATGGCGTAACGTATTTTTTATTGAGGAAGCTTCAGCCATTTTGATTTCGCCTTTTTGACTTTCTTTTTGTACGTTGGCAACTTTCCTTTTATTGTTTGCAGCAAAATTCTTTGTTTGATAGTTTAAACAAAGGATTGTTGAGTCTCAGGCGTTTAAATGTCTATGTAATTGAAGTTCCTACCAGCCCAGCAAATAAAGGAAATACTGTGACAATCATACATATCGGAAGCCTCAAGTGGCGAGTTTACTAGATATTTGCGCCAAAAGTACAGCACTCAAGCTCTTTGATTGAGCAGTATTCGCCAGCGTTCGTACATTGAGTTCTAAAGCCGCAGACCGGACCACATAACATTTATATTTTCTCCGATGTGTTCTGTTACTCTTCATCTCGCTGCGCTCACATCTAATGGACCCGTATCCTGGCCTTCTATCCCAGATCTCTCTCCACATTTAAAACAACAGTCTACTTGTTAAACATCAACTTCAACTTCTTTAGTGTGGTCAAATGTATGTTTCTCAACCATACTCATGACTTATTATTTACTAATAATAAGTTAGGAGTATTATAGACAGTGTTTCCATAATGAGGGGAAATTAGGGTTCAGAGGGGAAGAAAAACAAATCGTCGACAATTTTATCGATAATTTTGTTGATGCATTTAGTGTCAATAATATTATTATAGTATAGTATCACCAGAGGCGTGGGCAGGTTATAAAAAAAAATCGATAAAAACCTATTGTTTTATTTAGTTACTACACCCAAGGCCAAAACTAAAAACTACAGCAGAAACATTTTTGAGGGGAAAAAAGCCCTGAGAAGGGAAATCTGAATTGAGGCGTGGGGAAAGGAAATCAGTAAAGTGGAAACACTGATTATATATCCCCCGTGGTGTGCCGGGTTAGAATTGCGCCTCCCCATATCTTCCCGTGGGAGTCGTAAGAGGCGACTGAGGGTAAATACTGGAATGTGGGCAGCAGCGTCTTCTACAGAATTGCCATCTTATACTGCGATCCCCAAGACGCCTGCCAAGCATGGTGATTATGAGCAGCAGAGGAAGATCCGGCTAATGCAGTATTATAGATTTCCGCAAAGTTACGCGAAGTCTATTTTGTTTTGAGGATTAAATTTGGTCAGCAAAGATTTGTTATAATTTAGCACTTTATTATAATTTAGCTTTTATCATAATAATTCTAGTATTATTTTATTCGATAGCATTATAATGAGCAGATATACCTCACCAATCAGCCTAGTTGCCTGGTCTCTCGTACCAAACGAGAGCGAGTGCACTCTATGCATAATTTTTTGTCAACTGAAGTCCACCCCTTCGACTTCGGTCATCTTCTTCAGAACATAAATCATATTATTATCATCTTGTAGACCTCTATGTTTGCTCTACATTTGTTGTACTATCATAATGCAATTTTACGCAAAGCAGCTCATTCCTTCGACTTTTGAAAAACCTACTAAGACTATTAGGTACTAACTACTTTACTGTCAATGGTTTTACTTCTAAGTTTTTTCTAATATTTACCGGTATTCCCATTCAAAATTCCAATTAGATATCATATAACATGCACAAGGTTTATTAGCATGCCGTATATTTTAAAGACTTTTTAATGAAACAAATAATTTAATATATTTTGAAGCAGTGATAGCTCAGTGGCATTGACTATGGACTGCCGCGCAGTAGGTCCATGGTTCTAATACCGCCGCGGGCTTGAGCTTCACCACATGGTGGAAGGGTATTTTGCGAATGTCCGCCAGGCTAGTCACCCTTAATCAGAAAATCTATCGTCAAGCAGCTAAGGGTGTGTTCCGGTAGCTGTCCTTGACAGCCAGTATTTCTAGGTTAAGCCTGTTCCTGTTAACACCTTCGATCACATCACCAATTACCATCAGGTGAGATAGTGGTCAAAGGCTCACCTATCAGAAGTAAAAAAATAAAACGTATTACAAAACTATACGAGTATAATGGGGATAACAAGACAAATGTTTCCGTTATTTTTATTGCTTGAAATACCTAGATACGTTGGGAGTTCCGACGCATAATGTATTGTCGACGATGAGGTGGAGATTGACGTGGTAAATGACACATCGGCCGATAACACCTACGGACAGTATTGTGAGGTATACAAAAAATCCCATAAACGTGTGTTGAATTAATATAATCCTATACATACATGATGTACTGAGAAGTCACCCATTTTTCATTCTTGTTTAACGGGCCTCGTGTTTTAACCTACCACCGATAGGTATGATATACAAAACATGTGATAGTCGCTTTGGAACGAACAATTGATCGACTCATTGGTACAAAACGCATGTTTTTATCATAGGGGAGTCATAAAACCCACTGACGTTGTTGACGTTGACGTTAAATACCAACGGAGGGAAGTGGTCACTGTCATCTTATTAGACATTTTGGCAACAATCACAATACTTATTAATCTATACTAATCTATGTCTTATTACCTTTAGACTTTAGACAGTAAGATATAATATATCTTACTGTCTTATACTTATCTTATATATCTTATACTTTCTTGAGATATTATCTCAAGTTCATATCAACCCAGCAAATAAATGTATGTATGTAGTGATTATTCTACATATCGGAAGTCAGTCGATTTCCCACTTATCTTTACATTTATAATGTTAATAAAGCTTTGAAAGCTGCCAATCGGCTTTTTTTTTTTTTTTTTTTTTATATTCGTTATAGGTTCGCGTTTGACCACACCCTGCCTGATGTTAAGCATTGATGTGGTCTAGGATGGAGCACGCTTACCTAGAAGAAACCTATTTACTCTCGATTTGAAGACACCCATATTGTATTCATCGGGAAAGACTGACCACGGTAAGGAGTTCCACTCTTTCGCAGTACGCACGAGAAAAGTGGAAGCGAAGCGCTTCGTACGAGTCTTCGGAATATCAACCATGTACGGATGGCGCCTCCCCGTTTGGCTTCACTAAAATTATTGTACAGAATATTGGTGCTGAATATTAAAAAATAATACTTAATTTCTCTCACACCAAGGGTTCCGTTCTAATGTATTGTATGCCTGGTGCATTCTTTGGATGCACATAAGTGTTAGGAAAAGAGGTTCAAAACTCAAAGGTCTCCTTCCTTACTCGACTGTATGTTTTTTAAGATACATCTTATTGTCTAAATATAACAGTTAAGGAGATAATCTTGATTTCGTCATTTTCCTTTGAAAACAATGTCCATTATGTTCAATTGTATATTTTTAAATTATAACTAATTGGAAATGCATTACTTCACTCAACGACATCACTGTCGCTGGTATTTTAAGACAATAATCTATTTAACAAGTATCAAAGTTTTTATTAGAGTCAATGCCTTTGAATATCAATCAACAACGGATCAATGTGCACTCCAAAGTACTTACATTGGGTGTTGGGATTTGCAACTGCTTATACTTTAACAAGCGGTTAACAGCTACCACCCATTTCAATACAAGTGATCTACATATAAGTGTTGGGCTGATTATTTATAACAAATAAAACAAGCGATACTGTTTTGTAATGATGATTGATGATCCTGATTTGCCGAAAAAAGACGCAAACATTTTCTTAACAATGCTTCGATTTTTCTTATCATTTGTCGGTAAATCTTGAAAAGGAAAGACCGTTCTGCTGACTGACTTTTTCTTTCCGGTCCAAAGCAGTACACCCAGTATTCGTTACCTGTCACGATATTATAGACAGCAAAAGAATTGAGTACTCCATTAAACTTTTTTATTATTTGGTCTTCCTCTCCATCGAGTGCAAAGCTTTCGAACCTTCTGATGCACATGCAGAATATTTTGCAGTTGGCTGATTCCAATGCATATTACAGTACGATTATTTTTTTGTCAGGTTTCAATCAGTTATCTTACGGTATTAGGT
Source organism: Plagodis pulveraria (assembly GCA_963890685.1). Taxonomy (NCBI): domain Eukaryota; kingdom Metazoa; phylum Arthropoda; class Insecta; order Lepidoptera; family Geometridae; genus Plagodis; species Plagodis pulveraria. The sequence continues at coordinate 9,958,861 of OY982963.1, forward strand.
AATATTGGATTTTGTGACCGCAGTCGCCAGCCGATACATACATACATCTGCTACACGGGCTTCATCACCAAATTGATGTCTCTGGCAATCTCTTGTGTACCGAAAATCGTAAAAAATCATTGACTGCAAAGTTTTACGAGCAAAATTTATTGTGACAGCGACTCACAATTTTGTAAAGAACGCCACAGTGAGAAAAAAAAATCACAATATCCAAAATTAATAAGTGACACTTTCTTGGAGAGTTCCAATTCCGTAAATCCGTATGCTCTTTTTTATTATACGATACGATACGAAAACTCTTTATTGCATACCAACAAAAGTAAATAAGTACATTTACAAACACAATGAATAACTTATAAAAGTTGTAAAGTAAACAGAAGTAGTTAATTAGAAGTGTACATTTACAAATATATATAATTAAATAATTAAAATGGCAATACAATATGTGGCCAGAAACATTCAGTGTGCCCCACGTATTCACAAGCTAGAGTGGTGGTGGTGTAGAATTTGTCTATTCTTACTTACTTTATCAGCCGGATCGTCGACTGCTGAACACAGCCTCCCATATTAAAGGGGTATGTGCCATAATCCCCACGTTCGGCAGGCGACTTGGGGATCGCAGTTCTTTAGAAGGTGCTGCTGCCCACCTACCAGTATTTTTTCGTCGCCTCTTACGACACCCACGGGAAGCCTCGGAGTTGCAATTCTGACCCGGCACCCCACGGGGTCTTTCTTTAGTATTTATTGAATTATCTTCTGTGGAAGGTATATGCGTATATATAAACCCTATAGGGTTCGATTTATGTTATGCTGTGTGTTTATAGTTACTTGCAGCTTGGAAATATTTCTGTACTTATGAATGAGACAGTAAACTTGCCCTAGCTTAACCTATTATGTTCCACTGAAAAAATCCACCAAGGGATTACTTTGCACTAATTATGCTACTCAATACGACCTTGCAGACTGACAATCGTCATCATCATCTTCAGTCGGAAGACGTCCACTGTTGAACAAATACCTCCCCCATAGAACGCCACAAAGAACGGCTATTAGCCGCTTGTAACCATTGGCTGTTTTTTTCAGCGACTTTTACGATGTCTTCTGTCCACCCAGTGCGTGGCCTACCAACTCTACTTCTTTCGGTGTAATGTGGTAACCACTCGAGAACATTTCAAAAATTATAGAAAAAGCTGTCAGCCATCAGCTAACAGATTTTCTCGAAAAGCACAACATTTTGCCTGACTCTCAATCTGGCTTTAGAAAGCGCCGTAGTACGGCTACAGCTCTATTGGATGTCACAGACAATATACTGTCCGCTCAAGACCAGGGTATGTGTACTCTGCTAGTTCTTCTTGATTTTTCTAGGGCATTTGATGCCATCAATACTTCTTTGCTGCTGTCAAAGCTTCGTTATTATGGTTTCGACCAAAACACTTTAAAATGGTTTGACAGCTATCTAAAGGACCGTTATCAATATGTTGAGTTAAATAATAATAATGGTTCTTCGCTCTGCTCACAATTATCTCATATAAACCGGGGTGTACCCCAAGGCTCCATTCTTGGTCCTTCTTTATTTGTTTTGTATAGTGCCGATATTAAGAATCAAATAAAACACTGTAAATATCATATATATGCAGATGACGTTCAGATTTACATTTCTTTTAAACCACAGGACCTTAACAGGGCTACCATCGCTATAAATGATGATTTGTGCAAGATAACTTCCTGGTCTGACGCAAACAGTCTAATTCTCAACCCACTTAAAACTAAATATATGATTCTTGGTAGTAAACATCAAGTAGCCTCTTTAAACTTAAATACGAGTGTTTTAATTAAGGGCGAAGCAGTTGAGCGTGTCTTTGAAGCCCGAAATTTAGGCATCATTATGGATGCGAATTTAAGATTTGAAAACATATAGCAGATTGTGTACGGAATTGCTTTTACAGGCTAAAAGTCTTATATAAGTTAAGACCCTATATAAGTGAGGAGGTTCGTATACATCTTGTGGAATCGTTAGTACTATCTAAACTAAACTACGCAGACACTGTATACGGTCCGCGGCTGCTAGTGCGCACTCAACATCTTATCCAGCGAGTTCAAAATGCCTGCGCGAGGTTTTGTTTTATTGTGCCACCAAGAAGCCATATTACGCCATTCCTTAATAAACATTATACTCTCAAAATGAAATCTCGCCGCAAACTTCATTTAGCATGTCTCCTCTTTGGGGTAATTCATTACGGTACTCCTAAGTACTTGTACGACAAACTTAGCTGGATGACTAGCAATAGAAGTTGTGAGAGAAGGGAGTGCTCCACCCAATTGTCCACACAACATCACAGATCTGAAAGTTTTAGAGGTAGTTTTAGATACGCGGCTTCCAGGTGCTGGAACAATTTGCCACCTCCAATAAGAATTTCCAAAAGCGTCAACAGTTTCAGACTAAAACTAAAAAAGTTTCTTATTGAAGGCCAAATACGGCATGGTATGATAAATGTGGACATGTCGCTTATATAGCCAATATAGTAAACGCCTCACTTATTTAAATAATGGTTTAAAAATAGCTAAAATCTATCTCTCTCTATTTGTTTATGTACATAATATATAACGTATTATTTGCGACCTTGCACAGCTATATATATCTGTATATATTTTATTTTTTTATATATATATTTTTTAATATGTACCTATATACCTATGTCTATATATATAAAACTTCACTGTCACCACTCTTGTTCATATAATTTGTCATACAATATTGTACTTATGATACCTAATGCTTCTTTGTTATATTAGTATGTACCCGATCTTCCTTTGTATGTTTTTTTTTTTGTTTACTATCACTGCTGCACTATCTTCTCCACTTTTTTGGTTACAGCTGAAAACCAGCGTTGGGTGTTGGTAATACACCCAACACATGCTGAGCTGAACACCAGTTAGGTACTTGCGCTCAGAGGTATTCAAACACATGAGATGAGCGGAAGTTACCTTAAACCGTAGTTTCTGTCAGCCTTCCCCTCCAGGGTTCAGGCGTGACTTTATGTACATATGTATTTTTGTGTGTTCCACTTCGTTTATTAATTTGTTAGATATTGGCTCTGTGTTCTATATTATGTAAGTACCTAATAAAATGTTTCTTTCTTTCTTTTTCTTTCTTATTTCTTCCCAATCGGTCATAAGTTCGTCGAGCAATGTGGCCCGCCCAGACTGACAATACTTTTTCAACATTAACTTCTCTTCCCAAGGGTGTCGTAAGAGGCGACTAAGAGAAAAATAGCGGAAGCTCGGCAGCAGCGCCTTCCGATGAACTGCGATTCCCAAGACACCTACCACGCGTGGGTATTATGGCTAACGCTCCCTATGAGGATCCTCCTATGAGGAGGCAATGTTGTTGAACAACCCGGCTGCTACAGTACGGGATACAGTCTCTGGATATGAATCAGGTAAGTAACTTCATGGTGTTCCCTGAAAGGCCATTGAAACTATTCTGATATTAATGTTTTCTCGTAACGTTGAGGCTAGGCTATGCTAAGCGGTTGGCGACAGATTTTCTACTTGAGAGTGGTCGCTAGCCAGGCGGGCATTCGCAAAATGCCCTTCCACCATGCGGTGAAGCTCAAGCCCGCGGCGGGATTCGACCCATGGACCTGCTGCGCGGCAGTCTATAGCCAATGTCACTGAGCCATCACTGCTTCAAAAAATAATACATATATATACTTTTGAATTACAAGGACTGAAGTGTTTTAAGTATAGCACCAAAGGGTTATAAAAATAATTAAAAAACAAAATAGAACCGACTTCGAACACTGAAAAGTACAAAATAAATGGTTGAAGTCGGTACCGACTTCAAGTAGAGCCCTACTTCGTGCCACTCCAACGCAGTGCTCTTCTCGTGTAATTTGTACTCGTTCTTCATCATTGATCTAATAGACACTATAGGTCAATGTTCTTCATCAGTTAAAGGATTAGTAAAGTTTCGTAGTCTAATTGCATTACGGCTCCACTGGGGAAGATTACATCTTTTTGATCGTAGCGTTTTAATAATAACACTCACACAAAACAAACCACAGACGACTAATTAAATAAATTACACTTTCACGACGCAAATATTTATATAATATACTGACTCTGAATGGATTCACAGAATAATCTGATAATGTAATATTCTAATAATTGAGTGAGACCAATCGATTTGTCAATTTTCTTTATTATTTTTAATTAAGTGTTTTGTTGTGGATATCTTTTGAAGCAGTGATGGCTCAGTCGCATTGGCTATAGACTGCCGCGCAGCAGGTTCATGGTTCGAAACTCGCCGCGAGCTTGAGCTTTACCGCATGGTGGAAGGGCGTTATGCGAATGCCTGCCTGGCTAGCGACCACCCCCTAGTAGAAATTCTGCCGAGCACCTAACGGTGTGTTCCGGCAGCTGTCCTTGAGAGCCACATCATCACTTACCATCAGGTGAAATTGTGATCAAAGGCTTACCTATATGCAATAAAAAAAACTTGTTGATTCGAAAACTTTATTTAAATAAGTGCTTTAATTTGACTAACTCTCCCCGAGTTTACCGTATTTACTGGATGTCATTACATGTTTAAAAGAAACCCATGAATATTTTTAATGGGAATATAATTTTTCTTTTCCTTATTTTTCCGTAAATTTTTCCAATGTTTTTAATAAGTCCTCTGCTATTCGGGACGGAAACAAATACAACAAATCAAAAATCATGAAAATCGGTCCAGACATTCTCAAGTTATAAGTGTGCGAACAAACCCGATATTTATATATATACCTAAGAGAGTATATTCTTTTATTCTTTTTACTTATGTATACAAGATCATTCACTCGCCTGAACCACCGTTCACCATCGCCAAGAGTTGCTTTCAAATCTTCCAGGTCTACAAAAAACTTTTTCAGTGAATTGACTATGACAAAAAAAATATCCTCGATGGATCTAATTTAAACAGGACCAACTTGTAAATATGTTCTATCCAACACAAAAAAAAGTATCAAAATCAATTATAACAGGCAGAGTAATCGCGTTACAAACATACAAAAAAAACACGATTATAAGCTAAAATAATAGCGACCCTCCTTTTTTGTATTATATGATAATTTTATTAATTAGAAGTACAGGCAGATGGGTGCCCGTGGGCTGCAGGGCTTATGTCTCCCCCCTATCTCTACCCGTGGGTGTCCTAAGAGGCGACTAAGGGTAACACAATGGGTAGGCAGCAGCTCTTTCTGAGGAACTGATTCTCACACTGCGATCCCAAAGACGCCTGCAACAAGTGTGGGGATTATGGCATGGAGGCTGTGTTCAGCAATGGACAATTCGGCTGATACAGTATACAGACAGAAGAATTTATTGTATGAGATAGGTGTTGCTGGTTGATATAGTAAGGTATATTCTTACCCATCTTATATTTTGTAACTCGTATCACTCATTTGTTTATTTAATATCACAGATATTTTTATTTTTTTTACACCAATCTTTTGTTTATTTCATAAAGTAACTTATGTCTATTAATATTAATGTGATTAACAACACATGTTCAATGATAAGCTAAACTAAACAAATTTTGCGAGATATGTTATCAAAATAACTACATTAAATATTTATGAATTCAACTAAAGGAGTTTTGATCATGTTGAAATGCGTAAAATCTCTGACGTCATATTTTTTATACCAAATCCCCATAAGGCCTAGTAATAGTGACACGGCTTCTGTATACCAGGAAATAAAAAAATCTAATTTTATACCACTTACGACTCAAATAACATCTTATTAGCAATAATAACATTTAATTATTACAAATATTTTAAGATCACAGTAAAATATAAATATTTAAAGTGTTTTACGTAAAGTACCATGCGACTGTGGCAAGAGTTACGTGGGAGAGACTAGACGCAACATCGCTACTAGACTGACCGAACACATTAGGAGCATTAAGAACATGGACATTACTAAATCGGCGAAATCGGAAAAATAAGTTCCTTGCGGAACATGCTCATCTCTTGGACTCCAATCATTGTATTCGTTTTGATAAAGCCTCCGTATTAGCTAGAGAAAAGTTTTATGTGCCTCGTAAAATACGTGAGGCTATAGAAATCAACCGACATCCCAATCTTAACAGAAATGGGGGTTGGACGCTATCACCAGCCTGGATTCCTACCCTTAATGTCACCTCGACGCAGAAGTTGTCGGGCAGTCTAGAGAGCGACACAGTCAGTTTTGTATGTCACGGTACGTGTGCTGATGATGATGATGAGATCACAGACGACGAAGTAGGTCCACCGTCTTCAGCCGGGCACGCTAGGACTTCATCACCTAGCACCAGAAGCGCGGGACTCGCTCCACCCCCACCCAGCTCCCCGCTGCCGCCGGCGCCGGTATCGAGCCGAGCCGCGCGAGCGGCGCTCCGCAGTGCCCGCCGGGAGCTCGCAGACGCAGCTGCGCACTCGCCCTGATGATGAGCATCTGATATGCTCGAAACCCGGGTCGACGTATTCGATCCTCAACGTGAGTGCTTTTTGTCGGTTTAATTTATAATATTTAAATATGTTTTACCTAGGTATATAAGTATATTTAGTGACGTATCCATCTTATTTTCCTCCTAGTCAACGTGACTTGGGCGTGAAGGCGGAATTGTCACTGGACTATTTTTATATTTTTAAGTGTTTTTCTTAAGAATGAAGAGAAGTCTCGAATTTTTATACAAAAAAAATTGTCAATTGACAAAGAGAGAAAACGTTTTTACCCCCCTAAACAATCACCGGCTCAGTTTTCCATTGCCGTCCGTCGGGTTGAGGGTTGATATTTTTTTCACAGAAAGGTTATATATAGAACATTATTATAAGCACACACGCAAAGTTTCAAAATCAGAAAACGCATAGTTTTAAAAAAAAAAAAAATTAAAATTAATTATTTTGCAATATTAATGCTAATCCATAGGATGAGGATTGACAAATCTGTGGTAGCACAGATTATATAGAATTCTCGCCAACGAACGTTTCGTTTTACGAACGGTTAACTGACGCTCATTTCGTTATTTTCGATAATTTTGCATCTATGGTCCCACATTTAATATCAACCATAGATATAAAATTAAACGGCGATAATAATTAGCGTCAAGTGGAATACGTTCGGTAACATATTAAATTAATAAAACAGGTTAGGTTAGGTTGAAACTGCGACAACACAACGCGCGAGCCGAGCGAGCGAAGCGAGCGTGACGCGGCAGCGGCCGGCGAAGCGCTAAAAAATCTGTAACACATGAAACAAAACAATAAATTTGATCAGTGAAGTGTTACAAAAAGTGAGGTTATGATTTTACAAAAATATGCATAACTCGAAAACTATGCATTACCGTGTAATAAAAGTGGTGGGAAAGGGAAGGGATGACCATCCCCTTCCACTGCCCTCTTTCATGGCAATCGATTTTAAAATTATTATTTTAATTCAGAAAATGAGGAAAGTTTAAAATAAGTAAAAAAGGGGGGGCTGCGGGACTTTTCCTTTGAAGAGGGGGTAGTGGTACCTCTCCCCCCTCTCCCCAACCCCCTCTACCCCCTGGATTCGATAGACGTCAATGGAAAGTCGTACCCAATCACCGATTTTGATGATTTTTGGAAATGTTATAGATGTTATCAATATCCAGGTTTATAGGTTTTGATTTTTAACATTATTATTAAGAAATTGGAATTAATGGGTATTTAAATACCGATGATATTTTCTCAAAACTTGTATCTCTATAACTAATATTATTACTTACGGGATTTGTACCGTGGTTATTTTTATTTTTGAGCTCCCGATATTTCGACGCAGTTGCATGCATCATGATCGCGGGGTGACTGGAGTAACGAGCGGTTGACAAAATCAAGAGCAGACGAAACGGTCTACCCTCTTTCTTTGTCTTTTGCTACGCGTACCACTGGAACTCCAGCACCTCCCACGTTCAGCAGGTCTTACGTAGAAATGGATACAAAGTGAAAGTCGAAGGAACGAAACCACGAAAGCAACGGATGATGATACCTAAGGTGGATCGCCAGCCCACTTTCTTGCCATATCTGAGGGGAGTAACGGACAAAATTGGTCGAATTTTGGATAAATACTCCATAAAAACCATATTTACTCCCGATAAGAAAATAGCGCAAAATCTGCGTTCCCCAAAGGATAAAATACCATTCGAACATCCCGGGGTGTATAAAATCAACTGCAGCTGCGGAGGTTCTTACATCGGACAAACCAAGCGTACCATCTCATGTCGCATCAAGGAGCACATAAAGGCAGTAAAAAACAACGAAGTGCACAAATCTGCCATTGCTGAACACCTGATAGACTCGGGCCCTAATCACTGGATCGAATTTCATTATCCACAGGTTCTATCTACGGAGCGCCGCTACATTCCCAGATTAGTCAAGGAAGCGATTGAAATATCCAAATGTAAGGGTTTCAATAGGGAAGAAGGCTATAAACTGTCCGGCACGTGGAATCCAGTATTAGGAGATTCGAAAAATGTTACACGTTCACATAAAAGTGACTCTAAGAACATGTGCAGTGATACTGTGCGTGTATTTTGTCGAAACTTTCAGTCGAGTGCGAGTTCCAGTGGTACGCGTAGCAAAAGACAAAGAAAGAGGGTAGACCATTTCGTCTGCTCTTGATTTTGTCAACCGCTAGTTACTCCAATCACCCCGCGATCATGATGCATGCAACTGCGTCGAAATATCGGGAGCTCAAAAATAAAAATAACCACGGTACAAATCCCGTAAGTAATAATATTAGTTATCGAGTGAACCTTGATAGTTTAAAAAAGTCTTGTATCTCTAGTTTGTGAATTATTTATAGGAAAAATAATGATAAATAAAGAAAAAGGAATACCTATACCTAACCTAGTTTATTCTGTCAGTTATAAAATGAGACAAAATTTTTAGATTTCATTAATGTTTACTATAGGAGAAAAGTCTTCTCCCAGAACGCAAATTATAAGTCAAAACTTGAAGAAGCTGCAATTGTCCTTTTCGCACAATTCTGTTCGGGCGTTTAGCGGCGAGACAGTATCACTTTGTTAAAATACCTATTTTTCTGTAAGAGTTTCTCTTCCCGTTCCTCTTAAATAATAATATAATATTTTCTTAAGATATTATTAAAAATTTTCAGAGCATTTTAACCGGGTAATACAGATTTGCCATAATACATTTGCCGCGCGCAAAAAAAAAACTTGCGCGATATTTTTCATAATTTTCGTATGTTGTTTGTATACCATTAGTGCAATATATATATTTATATATATATTTATATATATATATTTATATATAATATCAAACTTATCTTAATTTTCACATTTATTTGCCTTCTTCTCTGAACCATTTTGACTTATTGACTTGATACTTACATTGAAAAACATATCAAAGGTTGTGCTAAAATTTCGCCAAGACAAAAAAAGAGTTTACTGGGACGACTCAGACACCAGCTATGAATGTGGGTAACCTCTGCAGAGCATGTCACACCTTATGTGATTACAAGTGAGCCAAGTTGCTCATTATACACGAGGCTGTGTGTTGCAGCCCGAGTCGTAGGAATGTGCAACACACAGGCTCGTGTATAATGAGCAACTTGGCTCACTTGTATCATAATCTACTATTAAAATCGTATACATGTGAATGTAATGCCGTCGGCTGCCTTTGTAAGTCGATTAGAACTATTTTTGCAAAATAAAATCCAACACCATCTTTGCGACGTGAATTCGACGAAAATTGATTTAAACACAAACAATATTTTCAATCCTGCTTCACAAGCAAGTTTTTTCTTCTTTTTCTTCTTTCGAGTCCGCGCGACCGATATATTAAATTTAGCTTGACCATATAGCAGCCACTGCGACTGCCTTCTGGTTGGCTTCGAGCAAATCATCGCGTGACCTGATGGTCGGGCACGCGGTACATGTCATAAGGTGTGACATGCTCTGCAGAGGTTACCCACATTCATAGCTGGTGTCTGAGTCGTCCCAGTAAACTCTTTTTTTGTCTTGGCGAAATTTTAGCACAACCTTTGATATGTTTTTCAATGTAAGTATCAAGTCAATAAGTCAAAATGGTTCAGAGAAGAAGGCAAATAAATGTGAACATTAAGATAAGTTTGATATTTTTATTCATCGAACAAAATTTAACAAGTAAAAAAACTCTTGCCGCTTTTGTACAAAATGAAATGAAAAAAATACGCCTGCGAGTATATGAATCCTAGCTTTAATTCTGAAAAGCAGTAGAGGCTCTAATATCCTGTAAATGTTGATATTTTTGAGACAGCAGCCATGTCAAGTTATTATTTTGGATTATTGTGAAGCGCCCATTTTGTCTGTTTCATGACTGACATAAAGAGAAACAAACGAATTCCATTTAAAAAAATAAAAGCGTCTCTTTACACAACACGATCAAAGATGTTTGACTAGAAAAAAAAATATTGTCTCAATCTTAAAGTCCTAATAGGCTCAGCCAGCATTTTATCCCCACGATTATTCATACATGATATTCCATCCTACAAAAATTAATCCCTCACCAGCTGGAAACTTAACCAGTCAAAAGCCTTCATAACCTCCAGAAGCCAATGTCAGTGACCTTGGTGTCAGTCACAACATACGCCGTCATTCGTCATGACACAAATATTGACCAAAACCTTGTCTGAAATCAAAACCAGCATGAAAGACGAGGCTGTTTTACAGCATTTAACGCTCTAACAAGGTTTTTGCACTATTTTACTGTTCTGGTCACGTCGGTTCTGCAACGATATCTCTAGTAATCCTTCCTAATCTGGTTTAGGATTAACGAGAAAGCCTCGATGTCTTGAAGACGCGTCGTAATTCAAGCGATTTGGATCTGTTTGCTCAAGGTTTATGGCCGCCAATTGGAATTTTATGTTTGACGAAAGTTTGACGTGGATGAGGAAGAAGATGCTTAGGAAAGAGTTGTATATGCTTAAGCTTGTCTGATTATATGACATGAGTATACCTACTTCCCATATCCTACCGTTGAATTATATTATAAAGTTTCTCAGGGGAAAAAATCACAAACGAGCAGCATAACTACCAGCGTAGGGTAAGGGGTTCTATCACCTAACCTTGATTGGTATACTGCCACATGATTCCCAAGAAGTGTTGGAGTCAAAAAGGTGGCAGGTTATAAAAACAAAGTGAAAACTTTCTAAAATGTGTTCATGTATCGTCGTTTGTGTTGTTAGAGAACAAATATTTATATAATGCTTTTCTATCACTAAATTCAATCAGTCACCAAGATCACTGTATTTATGGATAAAAATAATTTCAAGATCTACTAGTCTAGTATATTTGATAATTTATTACGATACATACAAATGTATAGTTTAACACGGTGCAAAACTCGTAAAGTCCTTGTTAACTTATGAAATGCTGATGACGGGAATGTCTAACGAGACCAATCGATGGGTTAAAAGTTACAAGAGGGTTTCGTTGCCCTGGTTCCTGCTCATCGGAACGTGGACAATGGCACCATATTATTGTTTTATCATCAGGACTACTCGTATTTAACTACAATATTCCAATCCTCGGGATATCATTTTACCGTTTCTAAAAATGAGCACTTTCTGCCTCATGTTAATTTTGGCACTAATCATCAAGCTCCAAGGTCCAACACGTTATTTCCTTCCAAACAATATCATTTTCCTTTACCGTGTTGTCGTTCTCTATCAAGGTGGAATCCATTTATTGAGGCAATATGCCAAAGGCTCACAGTCATTCTTAAGTTTACAATGTTTGTGAGTTTCTGATATCTCTGTACACTAATGGGGCTAACGATGCATCAGACAGTTTGGAACGTTAACTGAATCCTTTGTATTAATCCACTTACCTACAAACTTGAAAGAAGCCGGCATCAATACAAATAGATAAGAACTGTTTAATATTATTAGGAGTAATGTTCGCAGTACTGTATTCCGCTTTAAAAATGGTATGGGTGCCGATGAAATTACAAGCACAGGAGACTTTACAACTTTATGTTCTGGGTGATAGGCATAGTGAAGTTCATCGCTTGTGATGAAATGCTTCTGTTGTGGGTAGTGGTTCCCGCCACCAGGTGTGCCTCCTGCTTGTTCCGTCACAATACGCTTAGAAGCGCTCGTAGCGAAGTTTGCTTAGCCGTTCTTCCGATCAGCTAAGTTAAGCAACGTCCGCCACGTTCATGACCTGGATGGGTGACGGCTAGTGACATTACTACTGAGCGTTTCAGTGCTTCCGAGGGCACGTTAAGCCGTCGGTCCCGGCTATTTCCTTAGCTTTTTCCAAGCACCTAACGGTGTGTTCCGGCAGATGTCCTCGAGAGCCAGTAATTCTAGGTTAGCTTGAACAACATCTTCGTTCACATCATCACTTACCTGAGATAGTGGTCAAAGGAGGTATAAAAAATTAAAAAATACCAATAGAAAACTTATTATATTTATTATTCTTATTTTGACCAAGACCAGTCAACAAAATTATTTGTTATTGATAATTCCTGAGTTTTATTTGGCATCGATTTAGGTTCTTATAAATAAAGTTTTTTTCTATGATTTTTCCGATAAATTGACTTCAAATAGAGTAACACGTTGGAAAGAAGTAACCCACTCAAGTAACCAATTCTGTAGCTCAAAGATAGCTGACGGACACTCCCAACAGTGCGTTAATATTTGGCGACCGGTTTTTTAGTTAAGAGTATTCATACCTTCAATGTTCTGCCTTCTTGAGCCAGGCGAGTAGTAAAAAGCTCTACAAATTTTTCCTTTCGTTGTAATTTTGTATGCTGTTCAGGGGCCCCACTCCTTACTTTTTATAACTATTATGGAAAACATCATTATTTCTTAACTTAAAATATTGATACTAAGATTCATACCACGGACGACAATAACGTTCATATAGCGCTATCTCTATCGCACAAATGTCTTCATTCAATGCATGCAGCCCGCTCTCACGTTGAAGTTCTAATGAAGTTTACTATAGTGACATGAGGTAGTGCAAACTGAAATTGTTAATGTAAGGTTAAAATAAGACTGAATTAAGAGATGGAAGTTGGGCCGCTGGAACCTGTAAGTAGAGACATTCGTGGCTCTTTACTTCTGATAAAATATTGTGAAAGATACGTGATGTGATTAGAGACGGAAGAAATAAAATTAAACAGTGTACCTACATAGTGATAATTAATATGCAAATTCCACCAACGTTCGTATTTTATCTATAATATTTAGGAGTCTTCTCTACCTGCTTGGTCTAATTCAAAGTATAGCGGTGGCTTTAGCATGGAACTTAACAGAGGCATAACAAAATTACAAATTAACGAGAGGAAAAATTATAGTCTTGTGCGAGACACGAACGTGCGTCATCCACCCCTACAGCCGGAGTATGCTCTGAGCGACTGAGCTGAAATAGAGACAATACTCATAACTCAAATTTTTCCTATCCTTTATAATTTTTAGTCCACTCTAAAATCTGTAAGTTAATATTACAAATCTATCTAGGGACGAATTGTCCCATTTTATAGTCCTAAGAATACACTACACTAGAAACTGTCGGTGACCTTAGCCTGGGTCGTGCTGTACACTTCCGGTCATCTTCCGACACATTAGTATTCAGATCGCCTGTTTAATTGCCTCATCAATGCATTGCACATTTGCAATTCTTTACTGCCACGTATTACTGTCTATTCTGAAGTCTACATTATATTGTTTTGAGTTTAGAGAGATTTTATTTCTCATAAGAAATATATTCACTTACATGAGAAATATCATAATATATTAGTGCAAAACACTGTTGCCGTACAAAACAGATACACATTTTACAAATAATAAATTTTTGGAGGGTAGTTATACTAAAAACAGTCAGTCGCACTATACTGCTTAGGACGGTGTTGGCGTGACCGCCACTGGCCGGCATCCAGCGACCGGTTTTGAATATAATATCCATTCTTTTTACTATATCCTACAGACGGGATAAGAAAATTTATTTTCTTTGAAATATATTGTTTCAAATATTGTATTGTAAATATTATACCTACAAATAAAAGTCCAAAATTAATAAGTAAGTCAATCTAGCTTTGAACATATGCGAAGCGCCCGTAGCGAAGTTTGCTTCTTTCTTCATCAGCTCAGTTAAAGAACGTCCGCCGCGGTCATGACTTAGATGGGTAACAGCTAGTGAAATTACTACTGGGGGCCAACTCCCACCTTTTACCAAACCATCATAAAAAAGGAGCGTTTTGTATCATCCTTACAATAATAATTCGCAGTCACGAACTATCACCGACCCACAATCGCGTCAAGCAATATTGGTTTGATCCTATTTAAAGAACGAATGAAATATGTATCACGGATGTGCGAGCGAGATACAAAATGTTTATAATATAGCGTTATCCCGCTCGCACTGTTCCGAACTACGATGTTGTGGAACGGTTTTACCATAGTTGTACGACATTTTATTATCTGCTGCACAACAACTGTCTGTAGCTTTTTATAGCTTCACTCATCAAATAATTTTGCTGCATTTATTTCAAAGTATAATAGAAATAAAAACATTGCACGTAATTTACACATTAATGAAACCCATTTTTATCGTAAAATAGTCAAATCAAGTTTAAATCCGCTGGTAGAAAGTAACTTTTTTCAGATTGATAAACATGACGGATTTGTCGTTGGAACAGTAATACTTCGTATTAAATGTAACGTCAGAGTTCGCGAATAGAGTGAATAATTTGTTTTGACGTCATCATAACGCTGAGCGATTCCATTACCGACTGTACGCTTGCTTAATTGACGTGGAGGTATTAAATTTAGCAAATGCCCGCTTGGCTAGTTACCACGATCAAAGTAGAAAATCTCACGCCAACCACCAGCTAACGCTGTGTTCCGGAAGCAGTCCTTGAGAACCAGGAATTCTAGGTTAGCCTAAACAACATCTTCGACCACATCATCGCTAACCATCAGGTCAGACAGTGGCTAGCCTAGAAACTACAAAAATAATATTCAAGGATAAATAATATATTGTAACGTGAACGTTGTAAGTACTCCTACACATCTTATCTAAAATAAAGAGTTCAGATTTAACCCGTATTTCCCTCTGTCTATATTTCCCACTGGAAATACTTTAAAAAGGATTACATTACATTTAAAAACTTAAGCCTCCCATATTGGTTGAAGTTTTGAACGATCAAATAATAAGCAGAGTCTTGTTTTTGATTACTGTATCATCCGGATTGTCCACTGCTGAACAAAGCTCCCCATCAAGGGGGGGTTTGCCATATTCCTCACGCTTGGAAGGCGATTTGGGGATCGCAGTGTAACATAGTAGTTCCTAAAGGGGCACTGCTGCCCACCTTGCGGTACTTTACCCTTTGTCGCCTCTTACTACAACCGCGAGAGCACCTCAAAGTTTCTTTTTTTTCTATTTTTAGTAATATTATAAGGGTAAATAATGAGTGTACTGCAAGCGGAGTTTGTTGTGAACGCGGGCGGTAAAGTAGATCATCGGATGTGGTCGAAAATATAATCCATCCATGTGACTTTTATCTTGATTTATCCCATACTACTAAAATTAATTAAAACAACATCATTTTTAATAATAAAATAAATTATGTCATTTATTTTATTAGGTACTTCTGTACCACTATTATAAAAGAATAAAGTTCAAGAAAATATTTTTCCATCGCTAACTCATATCACTAGCTCGTCGTAAAACAAATTAAGTATTTTATTTGTCAGGGTTACAAAAAGAATTCAACAAATTGTGGAAGTCGGACCATGACAGTGTGAGCCAGGTCATGTTTAAATGTGTTTTTATTTTACTTCATATTTTTCAGTGCCTTCCTTTTTTTCTGCAGGTTTAGATGTAGCTCTTTCTTATACCTAATTTATATTGACATAGTTATACGAGTTCAAGGTTCTTAGCTTTACTTGTTAAGCTCAGAAAAATCAGTAAAATATAACTACGAAGTAATTGTAATGAAACAAGCTATATATTATTTTGTAAACAAAGACTTCACATACGATTATTGTATTGCGTATGGTATATGCATTAATATACCACAATACAATGTGCATTTTAAAATGGCTATAATCTGATAAATTTCGACTATAATGCCGATGCTCACAGAAGCAGCGAATTACACAAATATTTTGCTCTATTTATTATACCGGCGGTATGCGTTTATAAAAATAATACATCAAACTATATATAATACTACAGCTACTACAATAAAATAATTTAGACAACCTATAAGTCATCGCAGACTCACAGGCAGTTCAAAAGCTCCAGGCTCCAGCCCAGTATCAGTAGGCAGCGTGCCCTGCATGCTGGTAGCATTGCCCCGTTGAATTGCAATGCTTATTCGTTGAGCTAATTGCCACATGTTCTATATTCATATAGTTTATATGCTTATTTAGTTATTTTATGTATAACTAGTACCTATCATCACATCACTGCATTTTCATCACATTTTCAATCGGCTCTTGTCGGTGGAGTAATCGCTATTCTTTATTATTTTCTGCTCTTGGTTTGATATGCTAATATGACATGTCACATTAGCATGTTTATCAAAATGACAATGGAGGAAAGAACACGTGTCGACTTTGGATGCGCGGTTATCCCCCGTTTCATCAGTTTTGGAGGATAAAACTTTTATCCTAATAAAACTGAACCAATGATTTATTTTGCATATTATCAAGACCAGCATATACACACCACAGCCATTTCCTTTTTTTCAGCAAGTATAAATTGCTTTTACCACCATGTTCAAAAGATCATCAGAATAATTTGAAAAAAAATATTATAAATATATGGGAGACTAGATAGTATACACTTTC
Organism: Plagodis pulveraria; assembly: GCA_963890685.1. Lineage (NCBI taxonomy): Eukaryota > Metazoa > Arthropoda > Insecta > Lepidoptera > Geometridae > Plagodis > Plagodis pulveraria. Next base: position 9,975,709 of record OY982963.1, read on the forward strand.
TAGAAATTTTGAGGCCCAAAAATAAATGAGTTTGATTGATGAGGCTCAGTTTTCAAAAGAACACAGAAGAATACTAAACTTCGATTTCGCTTCTAATCTTTCCTCTCATTTCCGTTCCTAATCTTTCCTTCCATGATTTAGAAAATTGTTATATCATCATAACAGATGTCCGTCCGGTCATTTAATTTTAAAATCAAGCTACTGGCTACATCGTTATAATTGCGTTTTTATCAGTGCATCTCTATGTCCTGCTGATTTTGAAGCGCTCGTAGCGAAGTTTGCTTAGCTGTTCTTAACCGATCAGCAAAGTTATTTAAGCAACGTCCGCCGCGGTTATAAGTTGGATGGGTAACCGCTAGTGACATCACTATTGAGCGCTTCCGTGCTTCGGAGGGCACGTTAAGCCGTCCGTCCCGATTATTGTCTAACGATGGCAATCATGACAATATGGTGGTAGGGCATTTAGCGAATGCCCGCCTGGCTAGCTACCAAGTAGAAAATCTATCGCCAAGCACCTAACGGTGTGTTCCGGCAGCTGTCCTTGAGAGCCAGTAATTCTAGGTTAGTCTTAACAACATCTTCGACCACCTCATCACTTACCATCAGGTGAGATAGTGCACAAAAACTAACATAGTTCTCCAGCTACGCATTACATTTCAAACGCTTCTGACCATTCTCTATCCTTTTGGGTTAACGTTTATGCCGAACAAAGCAATGCCCTATGTTTTTCCATAGCAACATTTCTTACAACTTTATGTTAGTTATATATTTGCATCTATTTGCTGCAGTCACAATTTAGTCCGTTCATTACATTGTGGGAGGCCTGCAAACATGGGCGTAGCGAGTTTCGGGCAGGGACGGCAGCAGCCTCCCCCCTAAAGGGGCGGTCATTGGTTGGAATGCTCACAAAACCAGAGAGTAAAGAAATATATGTTGTGGTAAAACTAAAAGTATTTTTAATAAACCCTCGTAAACGTGTAAATGATAGACGTGTATGTAGGTAATAGAAAAAAAAATGCTAACAAAGTTTACCGCTCCTTTGTACCCTAATTAAATTTAACTTTATAACATGAACCATTTGTTTTTTTTTTGCCAACAATTACGTATTATTATCGTATAAATGAAAGGATTTTATGAAAATAACCTAATTAGTTTTCTTTGAATTTTTCTTGAAGTGATAATTTGCTAAAAACAAACAAATATAGTTAATACTTTATTCTTAATGACACGTTTTAGCTTCACGGTGTAGCATTAGAACTCCTTGTGCGAGTTCGTCCGGGAAGTACTACCACCATACTTATTTCTACCGCCATCCAAGCAGTATCGTTTACATTACAGTTCGACCAACTTATCTGTTCAGGCGGCAGAAAAAAGAACTACAAAATTCCCTCAAATTGTGACAGTTTGTAGTTGATTTCCTTGACCAATAGCGCCCTCGAGAACTGCACAGTTAAGTTGGTGGTACTATACTGTTTTCTGGTCTGAAAGGTAGATTTCACTGGCAATAGACGTATTGCCAGTGAAATTACAGGCACATGAGATACAACCTTTAACAGCTTCAAGTAGCGGACAGATGCAGTTCGTCACAAGTGAAGAACTGCATCATAAATCATTGTATATATATTTTATATTCCACGAGCTCAAGAGAACAACATACCACATGTTAGGTTCATAGGCTGAAAATGTTTTTCCTTTTTCGGTTAACGCTAAAAAATAATTTAATTGAATATCTAGTCAAATATTTGTATTTGGGGCAACATTTTACACAAAATAGCACTGACGAGAGTCCGCTGTCTTTCTGTCTGTCCATCCTTTTGTCTATTCGTCGGTATGTTAAGGGTCTCAAACATGTAAACGAAAGAGTTACAAACCCGGATTTTCGATAGTTTTAGGGGGCTCCAATACTTAAGACAGTAGACAATTTATTTTTACCCTGGATTTCCTTGTTTTAGCTTATTTAGTAGAGTACATATATGCGTAATTACCTAATAAAATATTAGAACGTAAATGTTGTAAATATCCACTTTTGTACGGAGTATATCTTAATATCGAAATTAGTCAGGGAGCCTAAAATTTGGATACAAATACTGAAAACACTGTGATCAAATTAATTTTTTTTTTCTTTTCGGACTGTTACGATATGCAGAATCCTAATCTAAAAGAGCGAGGCACGCTTCGGACATGGGCATTTCTTCACAGCCTGTCCCACTGCTGGTACCGATTATATTCTTGGATTTATTTACCTGCCTTGCCTCAGTTATAATCTCGCAGAGCGTGCGAATGTAGTCTATGGTGCTAAAACCTTTTCGGATAGCAGTTTGTTTCATAAGTAATGCTGTACAAATATGTAAAGCTACACCGATGACAGCTCAGACGCCATCGGTGGTTTTATGCGGAGGGCGATGAAAGCGACGGAGGCGGACATTACAGAATACAATCTGAAAATGGCTTTGAAAGATCGTAATGAAGAAGTCGTGGAGAAATTGGTAAACAAAAAAAGGATCCCGGAGTCAGTGGCAGGTCCATCCGGTACAAAATGGGAATGACAAATTTTAAATAAAACTTATTTTGTGTTAATTTAAGAATCAATTAGGATTAAGCATGTTATAAACTAAGCAAATAAACTAATTATATAATAATAAGAGATAAAAACAGTCTTGTTTACAAAAACATACACAATAATAATATATATATATAAATCTAAAAAGAGTACGGATCACGAGTCTGTAGTGCGAAATTTAATTACAAAATAAAAAAAATTAAAGCTAAAAGACTACTAACTAAATGCTATATACTGATGTATTCCTAATTGATTAACTAGGAAGAAATCCTTCATTTGATTCAGTTTTGACTATTATACAGTTTTAGTAATCAAATATACCTACGTAGGTACATAATTAATTAATTACGTTAGTACATACATAATAAAGTACATAATTAAGGTTAGTATTCATGATAGATAATTTACAAAATAAAAACAAGGTCATTCACATCCCCAAGTTCTAACCATGAACCAGAAATATCCTGTTCATGCATTTAGCAGAGTTCTGTACAGTTTAGCATGTTAGTTAGTACAAATTGGGCGGTATCGTTGCATTAACGATGGACACTCGGGCAGAGTGTGATCTCAGCCTATTAGCACTGTGCGACACTGTCGTGGGTAATTAACTTTGGAAATCGATAGGTATGTACACGCGTAGTCTAGGAGCTAGCTGTTTCCACCTTATAGAAGGTAACTATAAAAATGCTAATAATCTCTTGTGGACCACCTCCGTTTAACAAGATATACAACATTAGTTCTGCGACTTTACTCAAAATCTAAAATATCAGTGAAAAAAATATTAAGTTTTTCTAGTACGTAGGTACTTCCTAACACTTCTTGTAAAATACAATGCCTACTCCGAGCTAAGAGCGCTCGCCTTGGCAACACTGGACCGCGCCGCGCTTCCTTTGTACAAAATTTAGAATAAGTAATTAATAAATAAATAAATACTGGCACGAGAGATTTTTAACATCAGATGGGCCTCGTCCCTGTTCCGTCACAAACACAAACTTGTTTAGGTTAGGTTTTAAGATAAATCTACTGTAGAATTAAATGAAAACCTTGAAATACCAAAGACTTATTGTATTTTAAAAAATATAGCTTCGATCGCGCTCAAAAACAACCCGTAACGATCGGGAATAGCGGCACGCGTGTAATGATGCGTAGAACTTTAGATGAGAATATGAAATGAATGCAATAAAAATAAGGAAATCAGAAAAAAAGAGTTGGTGAGGTTAGGTTTTTACGTAAATCTGCTGTAGAATTAAATGAAAACCTTGAAATACCAAAGATTTGTTGTATTTTAAAAACTAAAGCTTCGATCGCGCTCAAAAAGCCCCTAACGATCGGGAATAGCGGAATGCGGAAAAAAGGAATAATAAAATATGAAAATAAAATTTTGGTTAGTTTAGGTTTTTAGGTAAATCTACTGTAGAATAAATGAAAACCTTGAAATACAAAATATTTGTTGTATTTTAAAAACTATAGCTCCGATCGCGCTAAAAAAACCGTAACGATCGGGAATAGCGGCCCGCGTGTAATGATGCGTAGAACTAGGTATTGATAAGAATATGAAATGAATGCAAAAAAAAAAATACACATAAGCATTCGACTATGTTTGCTAGGACTAACAAACGTCAACCTTAAGAGGTTGTTAACATTTTTCCAATAACCCTGTATATGTATTATTTTGAAACACTTCAGGGTAACCTGAAATTGCTACAATCTTTTGACATGTCCGAACCCGCGGAAAGCCCTAGTGCCTATTAATCAGCTAGAAATAGTACCATAAAGTTCAAAATATATTGCACAAACTCAGAGATTTCAAACTAGACGCTGACTATGGACGCAATTAATGGAACTTGATAAAGTACATGATTTCCGACTACTTCCCTTGCAATGAACTCCAATTAGAGACCCCTCACTATGGAGAGGGTTAGTAAGGGCCGTAATCCCCACCTTTTGCACGAGGCTTGAGGATTGCTGTGTAAGATGACAGTTCTTTAGAAGAAACTGCTGCACACCTTCTGGTATATGTCCTTTCGTTGGATGTTATACGGCTCCCACAGGAAGATATGGGGGGTATAATCTAACCCAGCACCCTATGGTGCAATGCAGTACTTGATTGAATATAATTTTGTAATATTTAAAGGAGAATGTACCAACAACTTCCGTAAGTAGGTACTAGTGGACTGGAAATGATAAAAAATAATATATTTATTAGTAATGAAACTAATGTTTGTTTGTCTAGTCATGGGCACAAGTACTTACTCAAAAGCGACTGCAGTTTACTAGGAAAAATAACTAAATCACCACATTCATCTTCGCCCAAAATTATTATTTTGCCCATTGCCAAAAACAAATGTGAGTAGCTATAAACAGGTACACTGGTTAAGAATGAAAACTAGATCATGGTTTGGCGTAACGTAGGTATAAGTACATGGAGGCTAATACTGTGACCATGCGTATGAAGGCACCGCGCCACCCGGTAATATCTATGAAGATATTACCGGGTGGCGCGGACTGGTAAAGTCAACAAGAAACTAAAGAAAAATTTCAGCGACAGCTCTTAAACTATAAACTAAAGCAAGTTTTCATCATTCATGTCAAAAGAAACCCTGGGCCGATCACGACTTCGCGTCTACGCAACCTGAACAAAGACGCGTAAATTGTCCAACAGCATCCTCATAAAAACCATAAAGGTGACGGATTTATACGTTATGTAAATAGCTACCTAATACAAAAATAACGTAACTTGGGCTAAAATAAGGATAGAATTTTCGGGAATGGTTATCAGCATCGAACAGCCTTTTGTGATTAATTTTTAATGTGTATATATGTATACACTAGAAATATAGGAGTACTTGTCAAATAAGCGTATATAATTAAGTTGCATAATAATATACATTGTAACTCTATAAGGTATTATATTCTAGTCGATGCTGACCATATATAATGAGGGCGAGTGACATCCCATCTTGTAAGCACTACGTATTACTGAAAAAAGTGTATTTATTAGAACGTAACAGATTTCCATCTCTGAAAAGTATGAAATAACAATATAATACAAATACATCATATTTTTTTATTGAACACCAATCTTAAAAATAAAAATAACAGTATTGAGCGGGATTAGACCATTGGCGGTATTGCTTCAGTAATTTCTTACAGGTATACTTGCATAAAAATACATCTTATTACCTATCTTTAATGATCGCTCTCGTTAATGCAGCGTCAGATTAATATCTACAATTGGAATACGCTCTTAGTTGCATATATCATGATGTTATTGGCATCTCAGAAGTTAAAATAACTGGACAAAGTTTTATAGAGAATAATAAAAGTAATTAATTACATAAAATTTAAAATACACATTCATGTACAGAGGGGATAAAAAAGGCAGAAACGGAGTCGGTGTTATCATCGCTTCGTACCTTAACAAAACATAATCTTAAAAATATATTTTAATTGACTTGTAAGACTGGATCTGAAGCTAGAGGATCGCAGTCTTATTAACATCATAAAGTATATAATAAGGAATCATCCTCATCATCGGCACCTACTGAAAAAGCAAAAGAAAAAGATTTAACTGACCAAGAAACACTCAATGCTCTTGACGCAGGAAAAGATATTATTATAATGAATTCCAAAATAGGAATACCACCGTAAGAAGAAGATTACTAGAGATACTTGTGGTACCTATCTAATACGGAGAGAGGAATGAAAGAGGTGACTTCTCTTGAGCTTCTGTTTTGAATATCAACTCTCGATTGTAAACACATTTTGCAAAGAGGATCCGAAAAAAAATGAACGTAGGTATACGGAATCACGGAAGAACGGAAATCACCATCAGGTGATACACTAAACGAAGTAGATTTTATTCTTGTAAAACGCAATACCATAAATTTTGTATCCAACGTTAAGGTGTGTTTTAATTAATTTTCTACGGATCACAGTATGATGAGAATGATAAATCATTCGCTGTCTCTACAAACAAACTACATCGAACAAGATAGCATCAACAACTCATACTGAGCCACTATAACAGCCAAAGAGTGTGTTACGAAAATGCCAGATAGGAAATAGTGTCTATTCAACACTGTATTCAAGTTCAGAAACAGCTGTTCACGAGACACACCTAAAAATATCCTTAGGTTCCTTATACAAGAATTAAAACATGGAATCAGCATAGTAATTAAACAACTTTAAACGGTTTAAATCGCGTATACCTATTTATCATTATTTTTATCCCGACGTTTCAAACACTTTGCAGTGACCACTGCAAACTGCACTGTTCAAATCTATGGTTTTCTTCACGTGTATGTTGAACGTAGTTGGAGCTAAGGTTTTTGGCTACATTTGCATATGATTGCTTTTGTTTAGCAATACGCTCCATCTTGATAGGACATGTCTTAGGTATAGCTAGGTGGGCACCACCACAATTACTGCATTTAAATTCAGCTTCATTTTTGCAGTCCTTGTAAGAATGCTCACCTGAGCATATAGAACATACCTACCTGTAAATTTTTACATATTTTCGCCGAGTGATTGAATTTCAAGCAGCGATAGCATTGCATGACTGGAGGAACATACATACTCACTGGTATCCTCTAGTGATCCAAATAAATACATTGCGGCAAAACACCTGTGACAAAAGTGATTGTAACTGTCTTTAAGGGTTCTAAGTTTCCTTCATTTTTTTTCATAAATCTTCTCACTGCAACTATTTCGTACTCACCTGATAATTTACGATACAATTCCTCATTGCTCAGCTCTGTGGAGACATGTTGTATAACTCCTACTTTCTCCACAAAGGACGAGGGTATGAAAGGTCTTATGTTTACTTTTTCTAGGGACGCTTCATTGCGTAAAAAGTCATTGGCATCTGTAGATTGCTTAAAAGTGATTTTAAGCTTTTGAGCGCTGGCGCGGCTCATTTCATACTGGCCCTTTATGTATTTGCCTATAATTTTTTGGGTGGTAATGGGGTCTTTATTGCCTAATTTTTCCTCGTTTGTGCTTTCCAAGAACACTGCATATTCTTTGTGGTTACTTTTATCAGGGTATAGCCTCTTGTAATTTGGTTTAAAATAGGGTTTATACTTATGTAGCATCCTCAGTTTCGGAACTGCCGCTGGCCAAGTCAAGATCCACGGAGCCGATCTTCCTTTTGCGCCTTTTTACAGTGGAAAAACCACTATCATCTTCTCCTTCGCTTTCCGCAGGCATTGTTAGATATAAGAGATATCTAACTATAAGATATGAATATAAATTTTTAAACAGAAATTTCAAATCGTCCGCTCTTTTCGACCTTCCCGCCAAAAGTCTATACCTTATACTTTTTTTTTTTTTTTTTTTTTAATTTAACATGGCTTTGGATACTTGTCCTTATGCCATATCTTATTGTTGTCAGGTTCCTGAATTCTCTTCACTAAACTTGTCAATGTCAGTGTTTTCTTCAAAATTAATCGGTTGTTCAAATCTATGGTTTTCTTCACGTGTGGTATGTTTATATTTGTTAAACATTTTCTCAGTTTACGTAAAAAAGTTTTATATCTTTTCGAGCGTAGAAGATACATAATTATATAATGCGACAAATGTGTTCACATTGTTCAACATTTCTTGAAGGTGGCGAGGTACATCAGGAGAAATTTCCAAAAGGTCCGATATCAATAAGAATCTTTGTAGTGCAAAATGACGACATTCCAATATCAGATGCTGAAGATCCGCTTCTGGATAACCACAGAAAGTGCACTCTTTAGACTGAACTACTTTTATTTTATATAAGTGTACTGGGGTTAAGCAATGACCAAATCTCATTCTATTTATTATAGTAATAAATCTTCTTTCATTTGCATCTCTGTTTTTGCTATACCATGGCTTGACAGGCAGTTCCTTTTGTATTCCAAAATACCATTGTCCTTTCTCTGTACTAATATCTTTCCAATAGTTACTCCATATATCCCTCTTTTGTCCTTTAAAATGAGCATAATAATCAGTAAAAGGCACTCCCAATATTTCAGTATGATCTTCATCTGGTTCTGAATTAGCAGCTTTATCTACAATTTCATTACCTTCTATGTCTTGATGAGATGGAACCCATTTAAATTCTATGTTCAAATTGCTGCTGGTAAATAACAGAGATCTAATTTTATGTATTATATGGTTTTGCTTATATGTAAGATTACACTGTTTTAAAGTTATTAATACACTAAGGCTGTCTGTTAGTATTATAAAATTATCTATTGTTCTAAAGCTCTGTATGTACAGTAATGCTCTGTATATAGCATAACTTTCTGCAGTGAATATACTGCAGTTGTTATCTAATTGATAAGTTCTACTAGTCTTTAATTGAGGATCATAGTATGCACATTTAACACCTATCATAGATTTTGAACCATCTGTATATATTTGATATTTATTAGCTTTATCTGCCATTTGTTCTCTGAAGTGATATTTATTATCTATTTTTCTAAAATCAATATTAACACAACTATGTACAAGAGCATCTACTGTACAAGAGTATAGTGGCCATACATTTGACTTATATATATTTATAGTGTCCTGTTTCACTCTGTGTATAATTGTACTCATTACAGGAAGCCTGTTAGATTTGATATCTGAAGGTGTTATTGTAAAATTTGGAATTGAGCTACTCAGCACTGAAGGCAAGGTTAAATTCTGTAGCAACATGGAGTCATATTGTGATATAACTTTTATGCAAAATCTATGAGCTGTACCCAGCCGCCTGATAGTGAGAGGTTCTACACATGTTTCTGCCTCCAAAGCCTTAGATTATTGATGGGTCTCCGCTCGCGCTCCGACTAGATACCGCGCTACCTGAAAACAATAGATCCGTAAATGCGGCAACTCGAAGGCAATTAAATAAGATTTTAATTAGTTGAAGGCCTCATTTTTAACAGTTATTTTATTATTTACATCTCTTAACTAATATTTAAATAATATGATTAAAAATAATTATAATTATATGTAGGTTTTAGCGTACATTGTTTGAAAGATAAAGGTTAATGAAAGGCGAAACTGGCTCGGGTACGCCGACTTCGGCGTAGTATTAGTTGCCGCATTTTACAAAGACACCGGCGGTATCTAGTCGGAGCGCGCGCGGAGACCCATCAATAATCTAAGTCCAAAGCATTAATAGGCGTTGTTTTCATTGCGCCACATATAATTCTTAATGCTGAATTTTGTATTACATCTAACTATTTCAGTAGAGTAGGACTACAATTTAAATATGCTAAACAACTGTAATCAAAATGACTTCTTACTAAGCTTTTGTATATCATACTCAAAACATTTGGGTCTGAACCCCAAAAAACACCTGCTAAACATCTCATAATGTTGACACCTTTCATTGCCTTTTGACTAATAGAATCTATATGCTTATCAAATTTTAATTTATCATCAAGAAAAATGCCAAGAAATTTTTGATGGTGATTATGTGGAATATTTACATTATCATAAAATATATTTACAGGATCATCACTGCCAAAAACTAATACTGAACTCTTTTGACAGTTAATATTAAGTTTTAATTTATGTGTGTAATATAAGTATAATTGCTGAAGTGCCACATTTACATTATTTTGGGCAGTAACAACTTCCCTATTCATACAATAAATCAGAATATCATCTGCAAATTGGAGTATTTTTACTTCACTTTTTATATAATTACATATTTGAGAGGTATACAAATTATATAGCAGTGGGGATAAACAACCCCCTTGCATAAGACCTTTAAAAGTTTTATTAGGGCCATGTAAAATATTATTGAATTTAACAAAGACAGTTCGATCGTAACAAAATTCATAAATCCATTTTATCAACTTTCCAGGTATGCCAATATCATGGAGCACATACAACAATTGTTGTATATCAACATTGTCATAAGCACCTTGCACATCCAGGAATGCGCAGACTGCTGAAGAATTTGATAGTATACATTTTTTCATATCATTAATGAAGTATACAAAACTATCATTTGCACTTTTACCCCTACGGAATCCAAATTGGAATTCAGGTAATAAGTTATGTTTTTCTACAAAATGATCTAACCTGGTTTTTAACATTTGTTCAAATAGTTTACCCATGCAAGAAGCTAATGAAATAGGACGGTATGAGTTATAGTCATCTGGAGATTTGTTAGGTTTCAGTATAGGTATAACACATTGAGTTTTCCAAGAAACAGGAATGCACTGTTTACTCCATAAACCATTAAAAATATCTAATAGTATTTTTTTGCTAGACTCATGTAAGTTTTTTATCATTGTATATGGAATTTGATCTAAGCCTGGTGTAGTATTTTTTCTAGAATCAATAGCAAAGCATAATTCTTCATATGTAAATGACTTCAGCAAAAGTGATGCTTCTGGTGTATTTCCTTCAGAATTAAATAGGTTATACAAATTAACATCAGAACTTTCAGATGAAGGCGATTGACACAACTTTGAAATAAATTCAGGAGTCCATTCATCATTTTTGTACCTATTTTTACATATATACATACGTTTAAACTTACGAATATTGTTCCAAATTTTAGATATAGGAGTATATCTGTTTAGTGATTCACAGATAACTTTCCAACTATTTATCCTAGTTTCTTTTAAAACAAGTTTTTTTAATGCGTTTAATTTGTTGTATTCAATGAATGATTCTATTGTAAACTGTGTTCTATATATTAAAAGAGCCTGTTTTGCATTTTTGACTGCCTCTGCACACTCGTTATTCCACCAAGGAGCAGGTGGCTTTATGAGTTTATCTTTGTTGTTGTTGCCTATGAAACATGGAATACATTCAGTTTTTAATATATCTAAGATATCACAAAATATATTATAGGAATTTAAGGGATTACTTAAATCAGTTTGAAAACTCTCAATAACTTCTTTTGATCTTAAATTATATTTCGTCCAGTCAGCTTTGTGGAATAAGTATTTGACTATATTATCATTACATTTATACATTAACGGGGAAACAGTTAAGTCAATAAAGGTAGGGTAGTGATCACTGCCTAATAAATCATCGCCAACATACCATTCACAAAGGGGGGCAATAGCTGGACTGGCGCCTGATACATCTATGGCTGATGGTGTTTTATTAGGCCTCTGAATAGTAGTGGGATTTCCAGTATTTAAAATACACAAATTTAATTCATCGAACATTTCATATAACTCCTTTCCTCGTGACTTTGTTGTGGCACAACCAAAAGCTATGTGATGTGCATTAAAATCTCCAGAGATAAGACAAGGTTTAGGCAATTTATTTAATATGTTTCTTAATTTATTAAGGCGAATTCGTTTCTTTTTTCTAGGAGGACAATATATACAAGCTACTGCAATGGGGCCAGCCTGCGTCTCAACAGACACCGCTAGCACTTGAATGTCCTCATAGAATGGACAGTCAATAATCTTGTATTTAATTTTATTTTTAATTAGTATACCAACACCACCATGTTCATTTTTAGCGTTTTTATGTATAAAGTTATATCCCGGAAAGTTAATGGGAATGCTTGTAGATTTTAACCAAGTTTCGTTAATAAGGTACATATCTATATTATGTTTGTGCAGGAATGAATATAACAACGGTTTTTTTATTATTTAAGCTTTGCATATTATGTTGTACTATTCTAAATAAATAGTCCTCCATTGAGAGGTTTACAAGTTTTTTAAAAGGATTTCCTTTATTTTTGAAGCATTTTTAGGAACATCTTCAGACATATTCCCTAACAAAACCAGGGTCTTAACCATTGCATTTAAGATTCTGTCATCAATAACAGTGTCAGTATTAATTTGTGGCTCTACAGTTTTATGAGAGGTCTCGGGTAAAGTGACAGGGCTCTTTGTTTGTGGAGGCTTAGCAATCATACCAGTAGAGACAGGCACAGATTGAATACGCGGCTGAGATTTTGGCATAGCTGGAAAATTTTGTACATAATTGGAGCTAAGGTTTTTGGCTACATTTGCATATGATTGCTTTTGTTTAGCAATACGCTCCATCTTGATAGGACATGTCTTAGATATAGCTAGGTGGGCACCACCACAATTACTGCATTTAAATTCAGCTTCATTTTTGCAGTCCTTGTAGGAATGCTCACCTGAGCATATAGAACATACCTGTAAATTTTTACATATTTTCGCAGAGTGATTGAATTTCAAGCAGCGATAGCATTGCATGACTGGAGGAACATACATACTCACTGGTATCCTCCAGTGATCCAAATAAATACATTGCGGCAAAACACCTGTGACAAAAGTGACTGTGACTGTCTTTAAGCGTTCTAAGTTTCCTTCATTTTTTTTCATGAATCTTCTTACTGCAACTATTTCGTACTCTCCGGATAATTTACGATACAATTCCTCATTGCTCAGCTCTGTGGAGACATGTTGTATAACTCCTACTTTCTCCACAAAGGAGGAGGGTATGAAAGCTCTTATGTTTACTTTTTCTAGGGATACTTCATTGCATAAGAAATCATTGGCATCTGTAGATTGCTTAAAAGTGATTTTAAGCTTTTGAGCGCTGGCGCGGCTCATTTCATATTGGCCCTTTACGTATTTACCTATAATTTTTTGGATGGTAATGGGGTCTTTATTGCCTAATTTTTCCTCGTTTGTGCTTTCCAAGAACACTGCATATTCTTTGTGGTTACTTTTATCTGGGTATAGCCTCTTGTAATTAGGTTTAAAATATGGTTTGTACTTAGAATCCTCAGTTTCGGAACTGCCGCTGGCCAAGTCAAGATCCACGGAGCCGTTCTTCCTTTTGCGCCTTTTTACAGTGGAGAAACCACTATCATCTTCTCCTTCGCTTTCCGCTGGCATTGTTAGATATAAGAGATATCTAACTATATGATGTGAATATAAATTTTTTAAACAGAAAATTTAAATCGACCGCTCTTTTCGACCTTCCCGCCAAAAGTCCTATACCTTATACATGTGTGCAGTGTTGCCAGATCCGCGAGTTAAAAATTATCCGAGATTTGATGCAAAATTATCGTGTTTTTATCGCAAGTCCAAATTTACTCTATAAGTTACTGAACCGAGTCTAAAATGATTATTATTAATATTATATATATTATACGGCAAAAATTTTGGGTGTGTAACCTTAACAGATATCATTAATATTTTTTTAACGATATCTTGATATGACTATTAGGTACTTATCATATTAGGCATTGATAATGTTGGGCGCCCACCTAATTTTCAGAAAACTACACGCAGGTATTTTCTGTTCTACATATTAAATCTTAAAGATAGGTTTATAAAAAGTTTATTTTATTTTATTGAATATGCATCTTATTTTAATGTTAATAAAAAAGTGAAATCTTTCTCAAAATAAGAACACAATGATTGAATTTCTGCGGATGAGGCAAGTAGGCATTAACGGGCTCTGTTTTTTATTTCAGGGTCGTAAATACACTTTGTTACAAAATCAATTCAGCAGGTTTTTGCGCTACCACTGTCATAGCCTTCTACACCCTGATCAGCCAAAACTATGCCATTAATAGTAGTTGTTATAGACGCTTTTGTATAACTCAATTTAAGTATTTTGGAAAAAACAATTCACATTCCATAATCGACTGGATTCTGGACTCATCTGATCCATATTCTACGATATTTTTTTCAAATACACGATATTTTTGTGATGAATTGAGATATCGGAGATTATAGAAAAATATTACAAAAACTTGCTTTCCGTTACAGATATCTCAAACCATCACAAAAATATCGTGTATTTCAAATAAATATCGTAGAAGTTGGATAAAATATCGTGCGATACGTACTTATTATTTTATATCGCATGACACTCAAAAATATCGTGGATCTAGGATAATTATCGCATGTCTGGCAACACTGCATGTGTGCGATAGAAGTGTTGCCATATGAAAGCAAAACTAACTAAATTGTAGGATTTATGGGAGAAAAGTTTTTGAGATATAAATATACAGCAAAACCTTTTCGTAAGAATACTTCACAATATCATAATATTATTTATATTGCGCAATCTTCACTATTGCACAATCTTTCGCAATTTTTTCAAAGATATTCTAGACTTTACAATACAATACAAAATTCTTTATTGCACACCAAAAATACATTAAATAATCTTATAAATAGTAATGTTAACCAGTGGTAGTACAATGGGCGGTCATATCGCATGTAGCGATTTTTTCCAGACAACCTTTGTATGGACAGCATCACGTTTGAAGATACACGGTGGTGAACAAAGAATAACAATATAAAATATGTAGTAACAACAAAAAAAAATACAATTAAGAGAATAACTTCTAGGTTAGCCTGAACAACATCTTCGACCACATCATCACTTACCATCAGGTGAGATAGTGGTCAAAGGCTAACATATCAGACATAAAAAAAAAGAATAACAATATAAAATATGTAGTAACAATAAAAAAAACAATTAAGAGAAATATGTAGTAACAATAAAAAAAAATACAATTAAGAGAAATGAAGTTTCTACATTCACTATTTTGATAAATATTTTACCTACATAAGTTCTAACTTTACGTTCTCTAGGACAATAAATAGCGCACAGTTACGATAATTTTTACACATATCTCTATCAATTTGTGTATAATGTTTGTGAAAACAGAATTAGAAAAAACATTACAATTTTACCGAAAAAAATATTTAAATAAGGTTTTTAGGTTCTAACGATTATTCCTAACCGCGGATAGCCGATCATCTATATAAGCATTCCCTATTGGAAACCTGAAATGATTAACAACAATAACACAACAAGGATCACGGGAGTGTTTTAAAAAATACTGCTAATTAACTATTTTCGTGTGAAAGTTTTGGTAGCCTAGTCGATATTTCTAACTTTACGGACCTAGAATTTCATTATTTACCATAGATAGATTATACTAAAAACATGAAACGAAAATTGGTTTGAGCATTCTGTGCCAATAAAATAACCGTTCCTGTCATTTGAAGGACTTTTCCCAAAATATTTTTGGTTTATAACTGTAAAATTGTGAGAAACTGTAAATAAAATAAAAAAACCAACAATACTCGTTGAATTGTTTTCTATTTATCTACGGCATCTGCGACGGGAGCATATCATATGCGTGTCTTGACACGCTCTTGGTCGATTATTGTCTTCGTTAGTCATCAAAATGTAGGCTTTTGCCCAACTGTGGGACAATTTTGTAATAACTATTAACCTGCAAACTTTTATAAGAAGTATCAAATTTCTTGGTCGAACAATCTTACTACTATAGTTGCAGTGATAACATAGATATTGCACTATAACTATAATGAATTAAATTTAACTAAAACATGATTAGTTTCAAAACTCTTTACTGGTTATTTCCACTATAAGATAAGATAATCCCTGATTTTACTAATAAACATACGCTTGTTTTGATATAATGTATATAATTTTACAGCTACACGAACCGACTATTAAAAAAAAACTGCACACTTTTGGAAACAACCTAAAATGTATGTCTGGCAACACTTTTGTTTACATTTTTATTCGAAAGTATAACCTAAATTGCGTTGTATAATATTAAAGAAAGTACATTATATTTAATACTTACGTGTGTTTTAATACTCCAGTCGGTTTTAAATTTATTAATTCCGTTATGTGTGACGTGTGTAATTGTGCGACGGTCTATCGTTAATGAGGACTAAATTGGCCGAATTTGGATACGTTTGTGTGAGTGAGTTGTGTATTACATAAAATTGGCCGAATTAGATGCTTCAGTTTTGATTTTCATTAGACTTCTCTTTCTTATTCATTTCTCTGAGATTGCATATCAGTAGTTTTTTCTAAATTTGATGTGAGAATGGTTTTGAAATGGGTTAATTCCTTTCATATTAATATCTTCATCAGAAAACACGCTTATCTTCATCCGAACACACGCTAGTCTTCATAAGAGGATTCGAATGTGTCGCCGGTAACAAATTATCATGTGTCTAGTTTCAGGAGCGATAGCTGAAAGTTTCAGCTAACTTGAACCTGAAACTCCGCAACCCTAAGGTTACGGTGTTATACGGTGAAAGCTACACGTCTCAGTACAGATCGCGATCATCACACAGTGTTCGCTGGTTGAATTATAATGTGTCCAAGGGCGTACAATGCGATTAAAATAAGAATAGGATCGGCCTAGCGCCATGTTGTGACGTCAAAACTAAAACTTCGTACAGTGTGCAAAAAAAGAAATGATAAAGCATGTATAAATTGATAAAGAAAATAAAAAACTCTACCGCAAATAATCTATTTTTGTTAAGCGTTTTATCGATCCATTGAAATGAAAACTGGAAGTTAATATATTTATGGAATCGTTTTTACAGCCCTTCATTATGATGCACATCACGATGGCTAGATTTTAAAGAAAAAAATAATTGTTTTTCTCACTATATATCGTCTAAAATCCACCAGTGTAACACCACACAATTAACAGGCCGTCACCTACGAATATTCATACAATATGTGCAGCGCCATCTTACGACACCTACGCAGATTCAAACCATAAACGTTTGTTTATGGTTAAGTTTGTTTCACTCGGACGCCGCTAGATGGCGATGTGCATTGTTAAAACACGCAAACGATGTATTACGTCCAATCTATGAGACATTTCGATGTTAACTTCACTCACAACAACAGACAACTTCAGATCGTATAGAACCTCACGTATAGTGCTCACTTCACTCTTAAGTGGCCTTTTCGTTGTTCGATCGACTCTGATATACGTGTAAATCGCTAGCTGTATATGTATTATTGGGAAAATATACAATATATACTATACTTAGTGGACCGTAGTTTTTTTTGTTCTAAGGCCGACTGTTGAAGATTCCGCCGTCTGCTCATCATACCCTCCTACATCTGGCGCTCCAACTCGTGGCAAGTAGTATTGTTCAAATCCGCTATACAGCCCCAACGCGCTATAGACTATAAACTATATTCTAATAACGCGCTATTTTATACGCTATCGTTATAACGAAACCAGGCGCTCGCGCTATATGCATCGTGCTAGGTGTTGTCACAATAGCGTCAGGCGCACGCGCTATATTATACGCTATCGTTATAACGAAACAAGGCGCTCGCGCTAGATGCTACGTGCTAGGTGTTGTCACAATAGCGTCAGGCGCAACGTGCTATTTGTCGTTATTGGTCGATACTAGCGCAGCGTGGCTCTAATGAGTAGGTAACGACTTGATTCTAACACATACAAAATTAAATATTACATTCCTTCATTGTAATAAATACTTTTCTTCATACTATTCAGGCTTAGGACTGTCTATAATTTTCTTGTACATTGATATGAAACGTGTGCATTTATAGGCGTATTTACAAGTTCATTTATGATAGGTAGGTATGTACAAATACAAGGTTTTGTTTCTACTCTTTGAGTAGGAATTTTTTTAAAGTTTTTTTTTACTTTATAGGTATACATTGTTCTTTTTTGTTTGTTGTATGTATTAACTTCACTACTTTTACTACTACTACTAGGTAAGCGCGAGGCAATAGATCGCGCAGGGTCACACAACACAAACGAGTAATAGGTACCTATATATAGCGGTGTGGCGCTTAAGCGGAAATCACTTACAACAGCGCTTATCAAAAGTAGTCAATAAGTACACTGTCAAAATATGTAAGCGCTATCGTAAAGCGGCAAAATGGTCGGCCGGCTACGTTGGGCGTACAACACAACATTCGCAAGTTCACAACACGACTTATAATAAAGTTTGAATGACGAACCTTATCTTCATAGCAATAAGGTTCAACGTGAGTGTTAAAAATAATATTTTTCGACAACCTTACCTCTATGCAAATAAGACTTAATTTCAATTCAATGGACTACGTTATATTAGACGACTAATTAACGTTTTACTTAGGTGCGCATTATTTGTAAGTAAGTTTATTCGCTCTGTATCTGGTTGGTTAATAATAAGACTTAAACTTTTTGAATTTTTGAAAGTACAAGAAAGTTCTTCGTTGTGTTGTTGAATATATGTCATAGCATAGTATAGCAGTACGTTTTGTTTGTCCTTGACGAATATTGCTATTATTTATTTGACGCAAGATTCATTTCGGACAGTCCTAAGCCTGAAAAGTACGAAGGGAAATTCATTGATGTGAAAGTAATTTTATTGTATTTTGGTAGTGTTTGTAGTTTAATAAATTGTCTAGCCTAAAACTTTAATTTCAAAGTCAAATTGAGATATTTTTTTTGAACGAAGGTGCTACTAGTGAATAAAAGTGTGTTTTTTGTCTTGGTAACACATTTCCACAGAACCATGAGAAAAGTTGTTACCAGTGCAAAAACAATACACGAAAATAATGCAAATTTTTTGCTCTGGTAACATCTTTGCACAGAACACTGTTGTCTGTGGCCTTACTGTACAGCCTAGGGGCGTTCGTTTTGGCTCGATTGCGTTTGTAGCAGTTTCAAAAGTGGCATTTGTGTTTTAGCGTTCGGATAGAAGCTTTTGCTATTTTTGACCACCAATTACTGCATGCTATCCGAACGGCTTAAAACATACTTTGACAACCGACAATATTTTAACAATTTTGCACAGTACGAAACATGGAATCAATCTCTAAAATTAACAAAACAAGTAGGTACCTACAAAATAATATGGTATTTATATTATATATTTATATATAATATTTAAATACTATGTAAAAAACTTGTGAAACTCTTCAATCGCGCCAAATACAACTGTCAAAACAGCAGTTGTCAAAAAACGATCACAACGATCCCACGGTAAGACATGGGTCAAAAATATCACTTTTCTCTGTCATTTGTAGCGTTTTCAAAGCTATCCGAACGGTGAGCGAAAACGATATTTTTGATCACGAAGTCCCAAAACGAACGGCCCGTGTGATCATTTTTAGCGTTTGTGAGTGTTATTTTTGGCACCGATAGGCTATCCGAACGCCCTACCTGAGGTGCTAAGACAGTGGCACCATCTATTATCGAGTAGCGTGACCGCCAGCCGATGTTTGATGACGTCACTTGGCTGGTTATTTTACGTTTTATTCTGTTCCAACACTATGATTTCGTTTCGTTTTACGTACATAAGCGTCACAACGAATAAGCGTTCAAAAGTCTGATTTTAAGATAAAGCTTAAGACTTATCAGCGCTTACTAAAAGAAGCCGCTTATCACACCTCTACCTATATAGCGCGTAGGCCCATAACGCGTACATGCGAAAAGCGTGTTACCGCGATCGCAAGTACGCGAGACGTTATATTAATAGCGCGAAGAGAATATACACATAGCGTGTTGTATGCGCTATATGGCAATAACGCGCTATACTATGGCGCTATATGCTATATTATCCATCACTAGTGGCAAGTAGTTCCAGGAACCAGGACTCGGTCAAATAAAGAACCTAATCAACCTAAATTTGTTGTAACGAGGAGTGGGCGGACGACTACAATGAAGGCAAAATTAAAGGAAAACCGAAATATGGCACTATCCGACGCCCAATTTCGGGAACTTCTCGCTACTCTCGGCTCTAACAGACGTAGCACACTGGCTTTCTGCCAACATACATATGATGGCCGCAAGGATTCAGAGACGTTGGAAGCGTTTCTTTCGGCTATCAACGTGTTTATGAACATAGAGAAGATCACTGATACTGAAGCACTGGCTAGCTTACCGCTTTTGCTACGCGAGGACGCGGGAAAGTGGTGGCAAGGTATCAAAGGGAAAATAAAAACCTGGGCAGAATTTGAAAATCATATCAGATATACCTTTGCCCCAAAGAAACCAGCGTGCATGATCTACAACGAAATCATGAGCATTAAACAGCCTGCAACTACCATGACAGAGTCCTTCATCTCTACGAAACGTCAGCTATTTTCATTATTACCTGGACCTGAACATACCGAGACGCAGCAACTAGACATGATTTATTATTTGTTACATAAAAACTTACGGGAACGTATACCCCGAACAACTTTCAAAACGTACGATGGTTTGTTAAAAACAGCACGTGAAGTAGAACAACTCAATATGGAGAAGCAAAATAATAAGCCAACGGGCCAGATTGGTGAACAGGTAGGAAGGCTAATGTGCGAGTTTTGTAAAGTTTTTGGTCATCTAACCGAGAACTGTTTTAAGAAAATAAAATATCAACAAGCACCCGAAGTCTCTTCAAATGCCACCACGAGCGAAGTGAACACACAAGCACCGTCACCATCACAGCCCAAGTTATCTTGTTACGGATGTGGTGCACCTGGAGTTGTTCGGACAAACTGTCCCACCTGCTCGGCAACAAATGAATATAAAATCAAAACCGAACAATTGGATTTCTGCACGGTTAACGTTCATACAGATGCACGTTCAAGACCAGTGATATACGAACTATACGACGAAGATTTCATCACGTTTAATGAACCAATACCAGGTGAACTCGTCTCAGACGCAGTCAGTAATGCTCTGGAGATGACCTATCCTGACATAGAATCTGCACAACATAGTCTGAAGTGTTACGAAGATCAGCGACAACGACAGAGCCCGAAGTATAAAATAGGAGACCGCGTTCTAGTAATGTTACATCCAATCAGCAATGCAACCAAAGGGTTTAGCGCAAAGTTTTCGCCCCAAAGCGATGGACCATACATAATATTAAAGCAACACGGGCCCACTGCTTATATTGTTGCAAACCCTAGTACGCCAACTGTGCCTATGGGGACGTACCATACGTCTGCTCTAACTCCGTTTGTAGGACAACAGACGTCGCACCCCGCACCTGTTCAACCTCTAAGAAAAAGAGGAAGACCTAAAAATAAAAGTTCGGTACCGTCTACAGCAGTTGTAGATAATGCATCCAGCCGCAAAGGCAGAGGACGTACCAAGAAGAACAAATAGTGACTGCCTACCTTATCTTTTTACCTCGTCGGGACGCCTTCGGAATTGATCGGGGAGACTGTAACACCACACAATTAACAGGCCGTCACCTACGAATATTCATACAATATGTGCAGCGCCATCTTACGACACCTACGCAGATTCAAACCATAAACGTTTGTTTATGGTTAAGTTTGTTTCACTCGGACGCCGCTAGATGGCGATGTGCATTGTTAAAACACGCAAACGATGTATTACGTCCAATCTATGAGACATTTCGATGTTAACTTCACTCACAACAACAGACAACTTCATATCGTATAGAACCTCACGTATAGTGCTCACTTCACTCTTAAGTGGCCTTTTCGTTGTTCGATCGACTCTGATATACGTGTAAATCGCTTATTATTAATTATTATTAATTATTAATGTATTATTGGGAAAATATACAATATAATATACTATACTTAGTGGACCGTAGTTTTTTTTGTTCTAAGGCCGACTGTTGAAGATTCCGCCGTCTGCTCATCATACCCTCCTACACCAGTTTTTTTTTTTTTTTTTTATGTACTACCAAGATAAATCTAACGATATCTCGTACATTAAAATCGGTTAAGCCATTTAGAAATTATGGTGAAAAAAAGAAACTCACAAACATACTAACATACATGAAACCTGTAAACTTAACACTCGTTTATGTGGGCAGTCATGTAAAAAAACAAGTAGTCATAGGTGGGTAAACGAAGTTGTAGTGTAGGTGACTGTAGGTTCAGCAAACACAGAAATAATTTGAACTCATTTTATTTGTTAGCCATATTTTGTACTTAGGTATCTTAATTTAGGTATTAGTTCTTTATAAGATATTTGTAATACTGTTGGTCTTCCTAAGAATTAAATAAATTTATTAATTTGATCGCTTAGCTCTTCGATGCCGCATGTACTGATGGCTCACAGAGTCAGACTCATCGTTATCATCGTAACGGGTAACAAAAAAATATAACAATTTCCAAAAACATATTAGGCAGTCATGTTGTTGACTGTTAAATATGTTTTTGGAAATAAAACAGTCAAAAAAAAATTAAACGAGAAAATCAATAAACACTCGGAAACGTGTCGCATAGTAGTACACTGTCGGAGAAATAAGACCCTGACGCCGGCGTTGTCATCAAACCAAGATGGCGTCTGTGCTGTCAACATAAAAAATGAATTTATTAAAATTAACAATTTCGGGTCACTCATTTAAAATTACGTATAAATATATGGCACTGCTCTATTTTTAAGTTTATTCTGCTGATCGTACTTATTAGAGTGAATATGAGTGAAGTTAGCCGAGAGCCCGTCCTATTCTTATTTTAATCGCATTGTACACCATTTGACGCTAAATTCGTTATTTTCGATAATTTTGATTACTTTCGTGTCTATGGTTCATATTAAAATGTGGATCCATATACGCAAAATGTGGTCAAAATTATCAAAAATAGCTCATGGAATACGGCCTAAGTCTGGAATTTTGACGTTGACTTAGACATATATAACATTTGACTTTTGAAGTTAAGTCATTGGTATTGTTACTGACTGACAGTGACAGTTAGACGTTGCGTTGCGTTTATTGCAGGGCCGCCTCACGTTCATTGTACGAAACGAATTCTATTTTCGTTGGTTAAAATTTGTAAATAATTCTAATATCTCAGTATTAGCAACATGGACTATCAAAGCAGACAACTGGCTGAAGATATCTTTCTTCGGGAGCCCGTGGACGCCCGTATAAGGTACTACAAAAAAAAACATTAGACTAGGTACATTGCACAATGTTTTTTCCATAATAAATAGTACCTATTTTAAAATAATTAATACGTTTCCCAGGAAACCAAAGGAGGAACCCAAGGAAGATGATCACCCTACACTTCGAGTTGAAATGCAAACGGTTCGCTTGAGCTCAGATTCACAAAAACATGTGTTGGATACCTTAAGGTTTATTCATGGCCCTGACTTTAAACTTGGCAGTGCTAGTGGATATAAGGTAAGTTTTTTCTGTACCTTGATGTATATGCCAGAATTAATACGTTTCAGACAATGTAAGTCAAGATAGGAGATACATACCTACCTAAGAACAAAAATGTCTATGTTATTGCCCCAGGTTATACTATTCAAATGAAAATTTTAAAGTACCTAGGTAATAAATATCTTACAAATCTCCATAATGTTTATGTTCCTACAAGAAGAGTAATTATTCTATGGATTGTTCCTGTTGTAAAACTTTGAACAACACAATATTGGAACATCAAATCATTCTCTATGTGCCAACATTTTGAAAATGGATATATGCACTGTGAGGAAGTAATTGTGTGGTAACATTATGCATAATATATCAGATTAAAAGTACAGTAAGCAATTTGATTAATGAAACGCCATGTTATTGGCATTTAGTTTGTTGTTGAATTTGTTCTTGTTTTATAATTATAAATGAAAAGACGAAGTAAAATTACTTACTAACACTAAAGGTAGCTTGTACATAAAATACTCATTAATAGCCATAATTAGTAGAATAGAGCTTGTATCAATTTTCTTCTATTATTTTTATCTTGTTCAATTTTCTGCTACAGTGCATTGAGTGTGCAATTGTGTTTTTTTTTACTTTAGATGTTTTGTATATTGAACAACTTACATGTTTTGGATTAAATCTGTGTATTTAACAGTTCTGTTTATGGTTCATGGATTGGATGTGCTTTGAAAATGTAAGACCTTTACATACCTAATTCATGTAGGTAGAACTTATGTGAACAAACCATCACATTTTTAACCTAGTGAGAAAAACAATTTGTTTTGCAGGTTTCATTATCAACTTATATACAAAAAGAAGACATAGATGTGTACTGACACAAGTACCTAAATATCTATTTAATTAAGTAATTACTTCAAGTGATTCTTAGGTATGGAAGATAGAGATTATTGTATAGCTCTTAAATTTTTATAGCACTTCCAAATTAGTAAGATAACAGCTAATTACCTATATCAAAGTACAAAATAAACAATATATGGGTACCTGCAGGGTAACAAGTAACCTGCTGTGTGTATGCAGTGAACATCTGTGTTTGTAACACTATTGGGGATACACACAATTGGTTAGGAACCAGCTTATTTTTGTGTTCAAAATAGGTAACAAAAGTTCAGAAGACTTTAAACCAAACCTGGAATCCCTGGGATTTAAAAGCAAAAAGATTTTGTAGAGAATTTGACATAATCTGTTTGGTAATTGAAAACTGAAACCTTTTCCAAAGTCTGTTCATAAGTCAGTCTTAATTTTATTTTCCTTTCACAAAGAAGAGCTACCATAACTCTGAACATAATCTGCAATATTATCATATCTGGACAAAGTGGCATAGTGTGTGCATCTAAGTCATCCCAGTTGTTTCAAATTTTTTAGTAGGCTGTATAAATATTGGCACATATTATTATCAATTACTTAAGTCACTAAATAAATTGCATCACATCGGAAAGTAAAGATTGTTTTTTTGTCAAATTATACATATTACTATCTCATAACTGGTTATGTCCAATATCTGATGAAAACAGTACAAGTTACGTACCTACTTTAATGAAACAGCATTTCTCTGCGATGTGAAGCTATTAAGTAATTTGTACTTCCTTCTTATATATGTAAAATTACTTGGGAACTGTTATTAGAATATAATATAATGAGAAAGGTTTGCTCGCTGTTTTGGTTACTTGTAACCTAATGCACTTTCTAGCTTCCCTTGTCATCGCTTCTATAAGTATCTATGATTTTGTCCTATTCTAGTAATTTAAACTCATATTAAACAAAAATAGATACTTTAACAACTATACCGAAAGGATACTGAGTATGTTAGATCAAAAAATAATGTCAAACATGCTTACCATACATTGTTTTAGAAATTTAATTATGTGTACCAGAAGTAAGGTGTAATAATGAATAATAACCGGTGAAATTGGATACTTAATAATTTTTACTTAAGATTTAGGTTAAAGGTATTAAATAATAATCTACTCTAATATAACAAAGCGGTATTTTTGTATACATGCATATTTTGTATTAATAAACTTAAAAACTATTGAACTGATTTGGATGAAATTTGGTATTGGAATAGTTTGAGACCTAGGGAAGGACAAAGCATAGTTTTTATCCCACTGCGCAAAAAGAGGGAAATGGTTTTGCGCGATAACAGACATATGTGCGGGCAGAGCCGCGGCCGGAAAGCTAGTGATAAGCTAGAATGTCACCACTACATTGCTACCTGTGGGTGTCGTAAGAGGCGACTAAAGATAAAAAATACCTGAAGGTGGGGAGCCCCTTCCGAGGAACTGATATCTTAAACTGCAATCCCTAAACTGCCTGCTAAGCATGGGGATTATGGCAAACACACCCTTCATGGGAGAGGCTGTGTTCAGCAGTGGACAATGCTCTTAATTTGAAAACTCTTGGATCATAATAAAAAAACGTGCATTTACTTCAACAATGTTATTTTGTAATGTTTAGTTTTTAAATGTATAAATATACTCTAACTCTACTCTAATCTTTAATATTTTAATTTTATGCATATGTAATGTAATAATTTCATGCTTTAGTTATTTTAATTTAACTAATATGCTATGATCAATGTTTCATCCATTTTTTATAGATATTTAGTTCATGTATTTGAAGCATTCAGTATAGAATTTGAACTTATTAATTTTATACAAGTAGGTATATATTTTAAACATATCATACACTGGATGCGTGTCCAGAGGGATCCCTAGACGTAAGTGACTGTGTTAGTAGTCACAGGACACAGGGAGATCTCCTTGATTCTACCTCACCCTAAAATATGTAGAGATGAGATATCTGCAGTCAAATTATTTATTAAAGTCAATAATTATTTTAATACATTGCCCAATATATGTAAGCAGAGACTGGTCTGAGAATATAAGGACTTTTTCATAAAGATGTCTAAGGAATAAATTCGTCCATTGAGCAGCATATTGTCACTTACCTAGATGTGAGTGAGGTGTTGCTGATCCTTAGGCGCACTACACAACATTTTATTACCTTAATGCTCGGAACACCCAAAAGTTAGCAGTTAAAAATAAAGCCAAAACTTCTGTCAATTATGGCCCTGTTTTGGATTTAGTGGTTAGAGAAAATATGTTTCTTACATGTAATATGTCCTTTGTACTGTTAGAGAAGTTATTGTAGACCATGCTGATAAGGGACATGTTGTCTTTTATTAATTGTATATAAAAATAATGTTATTCGTGTACACAGCTTCATATTATTCATAATTATCTAGATAAGTGTTGTAGGGATTGCAATATCTCAAAATGTTATCAAAGATAGAATAGTTTCACATCTATTCTTTTTTTTAATTTTCAGGACAAGGGGTCTAATCTTGGCAATCGTTTCTGGATGGAGCGTGGCAATTTAGTGGTCCAAGGAGGCTGTGACTATTCTCTCAATACAAAACCTGATATACAGACCTCAGAGGCAAGGCTCAGAGCTTTTGCACTTGCTAAATTAGAGAAGTATGTTGGTGTGAAAAAGGCATAGTATCATCATTTCACAGTCATATCATACCTATGATATTTTATGTTTATTAACAGCCTATTTGCTTAAAGGGCTGATCTGAAAAATAAATAGTTTTTCTGTTGCTTGTACTAACCTCAAATACGTAGATTAAGAATTTGACACTTCTAGGTTAGCCTGAACAACATCTTCGACCACATCATCACTTACCATCAGGTGAGATAGTGGTCAAAGGCTAACCTATCAAGAATAAAAAAAAAAAAAAAAAATAATACCGGGCTAGATACTTTTTGACACTATAGACTAGAATATAAGAAAATACGAAGATTTACCCTTTCTAGGATCTAAAACCTTTTATTTTATTGTTGACATATCACCTAATGGTAAGTTAATATGCGGTCAATGGTGCTGTTCAAGCTTACCTAGAATTACTAGCCCTAAAGGACACTCTATAAAAGTCAAAATCATTTATTCAGTAAGCGTCTACGACGCTCCTATGAATGTAAATTATAAGTTTCAATACTAATATTCCACATTCTACTGCCACACTCAGCAAAAAAGTTTTATAGAGTGACTGCGAAGAACGGACTAGAAACTCGGGGCTATTCTTTTTAAACATCTTGTAAGAATAAATTATTATATTATAAATTCAGTGCATCCAGGATGTTTGCGAGTACTGGAGTAGACAGATTCCTAAAATTATAAGGAAAAAAGCTGCCTCTATGTTCCATCATCTGCATGGGAGTTCTAACAGTATTTTGCAAATTATTGCTGCCCGGCTAGACTGCCCAATCCAAAAGCATTGGGTTGAAGTTGTAGAGACTTGTCAAGCATGTCTCTATATCTATGTTACGTCAAATAAGCAAAACTGCCACATATGCGAGCACCTTGGTGATGATTGGATGCGATACTAATATTTTGATAACTATAGAAGGGCCTCGCTAAACCGGACCCTTTTTCAGTGATTCCAGACTCAGGAGGCTTTTGACCTAGTGCGAGCCACCGCGCCTCGGGTTCTTTTCACTGGCGTTTTCTTTTAAATGTGTTGTTTGTATTTTTGTATAATTAAAGTAACTAAGTACATAAAGATCAACGGTACTGTAATGCATTATCTTTAATTAATTTATAGGTTAAATTTATTTTTATCACCATTCAATTATTGCAGACAACCCACACCTTGGTAATCCGTCAATGACCTATTTTTACTCCTGTCCGGATAAGCGATGCCCTACTGTAGGAACCAGCTGTAACTCATGATTAGCACGGTTCTCAGAGTGTTTGAATTATTTGTGGCCCATACCTGCTAGTGAATGCAATCCAGACTTCTAGGCAGTCTTTATAAAAGTGGAAAAAACACGGTTTATACATATCATTTCAATCACAGCCGGCAAAATATGTGTTTGTTAAAATAATAATAAATACATTTTTAATTTCAGATATAATTTCCACAAAGCACATTGTGCGGAAGCTCTAGGTGTATCTGCAGAAAGCTGTGAAAAGGCTCTGGAAGTATTATTTTACAAATATTTCCGAGTCGATCCACAAGATAAACCTGCAGAAGTTCCCACAACAAGTGAACTACTTGAAATGAGATCTGATGAACGAGCAGTACTAGAATCTATTTACGATACGAGCTTTAGAGTCAAAGACGATAATGTATGGAGTGTCAAATTAAATCTAGATTATTTAACGAAAATGTACACAAATAAAGAAGTTCCTAAAAGAAAAGAAAATATAAACTACAATAACAGAAATCAGAAAACGAAACCGAAAGAAGTATGCAAACTTTTTTTGAAAGGTCCATGCAGATTTGGTGCAAAATGTAAATTTTTACACGAAGTCAAAGTAGAAAGTAATGGAAAAAATGATGAAGATAGCAATGATAGCACGAAAATTACTTATGAATTAGAAATACGGTTTCCAGAAGACAGTGTTTACCCTTATCAAGTTCCATTGCTATATTTTAGAACAGAAAATCCAACAAAAATAATTCCTGAGCTCACATGCCTAAAGATTACACAACGGTTATTGGATGAAGCGAAAACTTTAGCACAAGACGGCATACCTAGTATATATTCCTTAGTAGAATTACTAAACAACGAAAGCGACATTTTGAATTTTATACAGTTTGATACAAGGACATTTTTAATACCAACTGATACATTGTTCCCGCAGTTAATAGAGAGTAGTAGTAAAGCTAATTTACCCTCACATTATAATAAAAAGTCTCAGGAACAGAAAAGGTTTAATGTAAATATGGAAGAGTTGTTAAGAGAAAATAAGGAAATTGCAAAGAGGTTTTCAGAGAAACGGGAGAACAATAAATATAATAGAATGATGTCTGATAGGAGGAAACTGCCTGCTTGGAAAAAGAAGACTGAAATATTGAATGCTATGCAAAAATCACAGGTATGTCTATTAGTCCGGTCAATTTAGATATCCTTGGGTACAAAAATTCGCCGCCAGCTGTAAATTGGTAGGATTGTTCAAAACACCATTATAAATAAAACCTAAAGAGTCCTCATCGATTCGACACCTGAAATAAAAAATACTCGGGGTCAAAGGTCACAAAAAGGTTTTTTTTTGCGATTTTCAGTAAAATGGTTAGTTTCATCATAAATTAGCCTAGACAAAAATTGTAGGTCAGATAATTATCTATAAAAAAATTAAAAATACTTTTTATCCTAAGAGCCACCGTTTTTGAGATATAACGATTCAAAAAGTTGAAGGAGTAGCAATCGTTTTAATATGCATAAGTACACCATGAACGAATACGACTTAGGGGCCTTCAAGAAGGGGGCATATTCCCTCCTCAAAGGCCGGCAACGCATCCTCGATACCTCTGGTGTTGCGGATGTTCGTGGGCGACGGTGATCACTTACCACCAGGATAGCCGCCAGCTCGTTTGCCCTCCTATACCATAAAAAAAAAAAAAAAAAAAAAAATGGTTATACATCACTGAAGCTGTAGTAAAATAAAAATATGATTATATCAGTGAGTGTAACTTACACTTATTATATATATAAGAATGTCTTATATTATAAATCGTTAACTAAAAGGTTTTACTTCCGTTGTTAAAAATAGTATTTAATTTTAGTAGGAGTAGTTTGATTTGGTAAGGTAGAGGGCTAAAATATTTCTTCATACTAAAATGTAAGTGTAAATAATAGTAAAAATCATCATCGTCATCACGTCCACTGTAGAACAAAAACATGCCTAAACACCGCAGTGTTTCCACACTACTGTTTCGAGGTAGAATATCTGACACTGCGGTGGTACTGACCAAGACGGACTCTTTCTAAAGAGACCTAGCACCTAGGCATTATATACTACTAACAAGAGCATTATTATGGTGAGGTGGCGTCAGAAGCGACTGGCAATAAAACCTAAGTCGAAAATTATTATACATTCTTCTGTTAGGTATCCTTTATGTTGTTAAAGAAAACATATTGTACCGACCCCACATAACTGATATGAGGGCAGCAAAATGTTAACGTTGCTTACACGCCCTTTCAGTTTAATAAACAAAAGTTATACGTTTTGATATTGTTATGTTTGCAATAACGCCTGCCCGGCGGATTACATTACAAATTCACGAGAGAAAAAATTAGTCTTTTTGGTCTTGTTTGTAGTACAACGTAAGTTGCACTATAGGTGTCGCTCCATCCCAATACGATGCTTAAATAAAGAACGAGAGGAAAAAATGGAGTTATGAATCATTATCATGTTAGCTCAAGTGGTCAGAGCATACCCCGGCTATAGGGGTGGATGGACGCGGGTTCGTATCCCGCACATGACAATTTTTTTCTCACGTAAATTCATAATATTATAATAAAAGTAATACGTTCGGAAATTTAATATCTCTTACAATAGTATTTGTTATGAAATTAATCCTCCATAGGTAGTAGTAATAAGCGGTGAAACTGGCTGCGGAAAAAGCACACAAGTACCCCAATACATTTTAGACCATTGGCTCGAGAACTACAACAAGGACGGAGTAGATCATGCCGAGATAGTGTGCACTCAGCCAAGGAGGATATCAGCTATCGGGGTAGCTGATAGAGTTGCTGAGGAACGGGTTGAGAAGACCGGACAAGTTGTTGGATATCAGGTAAGAACTAACTAGAAAAAAAACCTTTGATTATTAATCGCAAAGATTAATAAATATCACGTGTCAAATATCACAAGGAAAAATTAGGCTCAATTCACTTTTTTTTGCGTGTTGTTGTTGTTTAATTGTAAAACAATTTCAACTTTGTCTCTATTACGACAAATTATAGTGTCGGTCGCGCTGCCGGGATCATAGGCGGCCCATCACAGACTCTGCAGGCCGCTGCGACTTCGGTGTGACGAACCTTTGAATCTCATTTTGTACCTTGACATAACCGATAAGTGAACTCTGTTGAAAGGCTAGTTTATTGTTCTATGGCAAAAAAACTAAAACAAGCTTTTTTATGCAATAACGTCATGTGCCATGGAATAATAAAAAAAAGGGATATAGGGAGTCTATTTTGAGGGATTCCACAGCAGAGTCAGCTATTCCACAACTCTTATGTAATTAGTAAATTTACCGACCAGTCAATTTGTGATGTTTTAAATTTTAATAACTTATCGAGGTTAGATAACATAAATATATTTAATGTTGGGTATTAATTTTTTTTGAGTATTTATAAACTCTTCATAGAAACAGATGAGACGAATTTCTTAGCATTCCATGGATTCACCGTGCGGGTGCCGGGTCCATAGCGTTGCAGAGGAAGAGGCCAGAGGGGCCTGGGACTTGCAACCCAGGAGTAGGATTAAGGGGCCCCTTTATGATATATCAATGCTCTCCTTCACCGCTCGAGCCTCCTCCCCTGCCTAACCAAAAATAAATAACTTAAATATATCGTAATATTTATGCAACTCATTTTCAGTGATTAAAAGTATTTTTTGACACATTTCACTCCAGATTAATTCCATGCCTTACGGTCTTGCGTTTGCCATCTAGTCCTTGTATAAATATCTCATATCTCTATCACCAACAACTATATAGCATTTTTGTTTGTAAAATTAATTAATCTGTTCTAATTTCAGATACGTCTCGAAAGCAAAATATCATCAAAGACAAGATTAACATTCTGTACAACAGGGATCCTACTACGGCGTCTAGAATACGATCCTCAACTTAAATCCGTTACTCACGTTATAGTCGACGAAGTACACGAAAGATCGGAAGAAAGCGACTTCCTACTACTCATATTGAGGGACCTTATCAAAGTGAGGAAAGACTTGAGGGTCATACTGATGAGTGCAACATTAAACGCTGATCTTTTTTCGGATTACTTTGACAAGATTCCAATTTTGGAAATACCTGGTGAGTTACTTTTAACATTATGTAAAACACAAATTAACGTCGCGTCGCCTCATACGAGTAGAAAGACTGTTTGGTCGGTGGCAAGTTATAACCTAACTAAGAATTTTATAGTGTTTTAACTACTATAGTCTATTCCTTCCATCATTCCACTGGTACCACAATCAAACGATGAAAAACCATTTAAAAGTATATTTCTGTTCACACAATTAAATACAGAACATCGATAGATAAAGAGTAGGTAGTTATTTAAGATACGGATGTCAAGGAGTACTGGCGGGTGACGACTGACGAGCGCACCTCGACAGACATTGCATCTCGCTAATTCTGCGTTTCTGAGAGTTGCAAGTCGTGCTTAATGTGACGATAAACATTTTAAGGGTGAACTGGCCGGCCCGTTTTCCACACAAACGTCGTAGGGTGATCACTTCCTTATTTAAAGATTTCGGTCCAAAATAAAGCATAATACCGATTGATCTCGTCATTTTCTAGGCTTGTTGTGCTTGGCTAGGATGCCAAATTTTTAAATAGATAATTAATTTGTAAGCTATGAGCCTCGAAAACTTTATATGAAAATGTTTCGAGGCTCATAATTCTCAAGCTAACTATTTTATTAAAATTTCGGCTTCATACAAGCCTAGATAATGACGAGATCAATCGGTATTATGCTTTATTTTGGACCTAAATCTTCAAATAAGGAAGTGATCACCCTACGACGTTTATATTGAAAACGGGCCGGCCAGTTCACCCTTAAGGTTCCAGAGGCTTATTCATGAAGAAACCTAGTTTCAACTACTTTGGTATGTAAGACGTATAAATAAATTTGTATTACCGATACTACGGGGCTTGATTTGGAATCGAAACGTGAATGTATTGGACCCAGGTTTAATTTTTACATACACAAAATCAGCAGTTATGACGACGGTGATCAAGCAGTACTCACACACGTACGAATGCTACGCGAATTCAATGAACGTGCTATCACTAAGCAAAACACAACTCAGCTGTTTAATTTTTGCTAACCGTTGACATTAGCGCCATCACATGTTTCTGAAACAAACATGAGAGTAGGCGCCGCGGTTACGCGGTATAGTATATCAAGCGACACGAGTATGTTACTCTCGGTAGTGGTTACATTTTTGAGCCGTTGGGTGTAGTACATTGGGTCCGTGGAGGTCGGGTGCTCCTTTTATTTACCAAAACTTATCAGTGCTTAATAATGTGACGCGTGATCCAAATGCCATAAATTATTTGGCTCAAATAATAAGCATTGCAATCCAACGGGGACAATGCTGCCACCATGCTGGTTGGTAGTGGGCTGGAGCGTCCGGATTGCATGTGGGCTTGCAATGGCCTTTAAGTTGCCTAAAGCTTTAATTGTAATAGCTGTAGTATTGTATAGAGTTTGTAGTGTAATGTTAAGAAAGAAACAAAAAAAAGTTTACCGTCCATAGCCATACTCTAACACATTATGAATGAGGCTATTTATACGTCACATTTTAATATAAAGAGGCTCGTGGACTGATAATGTGATAAATACAATTTTGTAGACAATATCAAGCTTGTTCTTCACTCCTTCATCACACTTAAGGTTGAACTGGCCGGTAACTTTTCCATACAAACGCCGTAGGATGATCACTCCCTTATTTGAGGTTTTAGGTCCACAACTAAGCATGATATCGATTTATCTCTACATTATCTAGGCTTGTCTTGGCACCGATTTGTAAAAAAAATCTTCACATGATAGTTATAAGCCTCGAAACATCCCTGTAATATCACGAATTTTAGCGCATGTTTAGTCGTAAATAAACGACTTATAGAGCATGAAATCCCTAAAATTATTTACATAGAAGCATAGCTCAGTTCATGATCATTTTAGATAACATTTTGGAAAACAAATACATCCAGTAGTATAATCATAAACATCCTAGAGCCAAAGGTCGGCACACATAGTTTTGCGCGCTAGTTTTTCGTTCAAAATATTGGGCATCTCATGTCAATACTTCCATTCCGCGGTGAGGGAAGCGGGCGGGCGGGTCTCATGCGCAGCACACTAATATATAATTAACAAAACGCACACTACCAAAAGTCACGTGCACCGCGCCGCGATCTTAGAACATAATATTATATTGTAGGAATGCCCTGTTGCTTTTTGGTGTGCACGTATGTATACACTACCAATATGTAGTGCCTATGCCTACTTACGTACTTATATATATATATATATATATATATATATATATATATATATATATATATATATATATATTTACATATGTTGGGAGTTGGGGACCGGATTTTCTTTCGCATTTGATTAGTTTGTTCGTGATAGTAAGTGTCGGACGCCATAATCCATATAGATAGGTACTTGGGTAATATAAATACGTAACTATGTCTAGGTACTCACCTACTCTTACCGAAGTTAGTACCTAGTAGGTATTAGTCAATACGCAGGTCATGATAGCTATGGTGAGTACCTAATCATTTTAGCAACACTTAGACAATATAAAAAGCTGCATTTGGTTAGATATGGTATGGACGTAGGTAGTCCGCATTCTTTTTAGAATATAGTCTAAGCAGTAATATAACTTCGAGAAAGTACCTACCTAACACAAAGTAGTAAAGGGTTAGAATTAGAAGCTCAATGGAAGATACCTACCTATCTACGATATAATTATCATTTATCATATAGGCCTGCCTAGGCACGCAACTGTCAGCGATGTCAAATCGACATTCGCGGGCGCGCATTACATTGCATACCTATCTACATAGCTATAAGATCACAACAAATAATAAAGTTAGTACTATGTATCTACCTACGTAAATTAGTAGAATAAGTATGTATATTTGTAGTAGGTACTTATACCTAAGGTAGTACGAAAGTTTATATGGTAAACTTAGCGGTGATTGTAGGCACTTACCTAATCAAAAATAACCTATGATTAGTTATTGATTTTTATTGGAAATAATTTAAATCAGTTACGGGTAGGTAGAGAATTTTTATTCCAAATGTGTTCTACCAGGATTGGTAGATCCATGATGCCATCGTACATTACCGCTTAGAGACAGATTTTGAAATCGGTACGACACACTCTCATCTCAAAGCTCGCTAGCCGGGCGAGCATTCGCAAAACAACCTTCCACCATGCGGTGAAGTTCATGCCCGCGGCGGGATTCGACCCATAGACCTGTTGCGCGGCAGTCCATTGCTAAGAGCCATCACTGCTTCCCGTTAAGTGTTTAGTGACAGAATTTCTACTTGAGGGTGGTAGCTAGCCAAGCGAGCATTCGCAAAATGCCCTTCTACCAAGCGGTGAATTTCAAGCCCGCGCGGCGGGATTCGAACCATAGACCTGCTGCGTGGCAGTCCAAAGCTAATGCCACTGAGCCATCACTGCTTCCCGTTAGGTGCTTTCTGACAGATTTTCTACTTGAAGGTGGTAGCTATCCAGGCGAGCATTCGCAAAATGCTCTTCACCAACGCGGGGAAGCTCAATATCGCGGCTGGATTCGAACCATGGACCTGCTGCGCGGCAGTCACTAGCTAATGCCACTGGCCCATCACTGCTTCCCGTTAGGCGCTTACTGACAGATTTTCTGCTTGAGGATGGTGGCTAGCCAGGCGAACATTCGCAAAATGCCCTATGCCCTTCCACCAAGCGGTGAAGCTCGAGCCCGCAGCGGGATTCGAACCATAAACATGCTGCGAGGCAGTCCATAGCTAATGCCACTGAGTTCACGTTAGTTGCATGGTGACAGATTTTCTACTTGGGTAGCTATCCCGGCGAGCATTCGCAAAATGCTCTTTTTTTATGCCTGATAGGTTAGCCTTTGACCACTATCTCACCTGATGGTAAGTGATGATGTGGTCGAAGATGTTGTTCAGGCTAACCTAGAAGTACTGGCTCTCAAGGACAGCTGCCGGAACACACCGTTAGGTGCTTGGCGACAGATTTTCTACTTGAGGGTGGTAGCTATACAGGCGGGCATTCGCAAAATGCCCTACCACCATGCTATAACGACTGCCATCCTAAGACCACAACCGGGACCAACGGCTTAACGTGCCCTCCGAAGCACGGAAGCGCTCAGTATTATTGTCCTAGCGGTCACCCATCCAACTCATGACCGCGCGCGACGGTGCTAAACTTTGCTGATCGGTTGAGAACAGCTAAGTAAACTTCGCTACGAACTCTCCACCACGCGGTGAAGCTTAATATCGCGGCGGGATTCAAACTATGGACCTGATGCGCAGCAGTCCATAACCAATGCCACTGAGCCATCACTGCTTCCCTTTAGGTGCTTGGCGACCGATTTTTTACTTGAGGGTAGTAGCTATCCAGGCGGGCATTCGTATAATGCTCTTCTACCACGCGGTGAAGATTAAGCCCGCGACGGGATTCGAACCATGGACCTGCTGCGCGGAAGTCCTTAACCTATGCCACTGAGCCGTCACTGCTTTACAAAATATGTTGTAGTAAAAGCAGTAACTTGCTAATTATGTAATAAATAATTATTGTAGGTAAATATTTACTACATCAATATGAAAAGAACAAACTAATACATTTACTATGTACCTACAAATCATTGTACCTACTTACTAAATATTTACCTACTATAGGTGAAATAACATCAGTATGTTATTATAAAACGAACGAAAATTATAACAACAGGTACCTACTGTCCGAACCAAAATGTATTCCTCTGTGAATATATAATATTATTTTATAAGAAATACCTACACACGTCGTGACGTAGCTTGAGACACTAAGTATCTCCGTTCGTCGTCAAACATCGTAATTCGTTCGGCATGGTTCGGCTTTCATTGATATATCGCAAACAAGTGTGCGTAATTAGCGTAGATGCAATACGGGTGTGTGATGCGCGAGCACTATCTTCGTACTACTCATCACGGAGTCTTACCCTTTCCCACAAAGGTATAGGTGAAATAGCATGCTTTGTGGCCTCGCCCGCTGATAAGTTCGAGCCGTCGGCCAGTGCATCCTTAATTTTAAATTCTAGGTTAGCCTGAACAACATCTTCGACCACATCATCACTTACCATCAGGTGAGATAGTGGTCAAAGGCTAGCCTATAAGGAATATAAAAAAAGAAGCAAAGAGCTAAAATCAGCGCTTCGCTGTGAATCCTCGCCTACGACTCGGGATTACAGTATTGTAGTACGGGTTGGATTATTCTATTTCCGTATTTGTGTTTTATATTTTAATTCTGTTTTATATTTTAGGCAGAACATTCCCGGTGGACCAATTCTTCTTAGATGATATCATGGACATGTCGAACTATGTGCTGGAGGAAAATGGACCTTTTGCACGAAAGGTTAAAAAAGGTTAGGCGATTTTTTTTATTATTGTACGATTTTACACTTGCCTTAGATCAAGTAATTACTAAAATACACGAAATTAAAACTTTTGCAAATAAATGCGGATACCTGACTGGCTAGCTTCAACCCTCAATTAGAAAACCTGTCGCCAGGCACCTCAAAGTGTCTTCTGGCAGCTATCCTTTATAGTCGGTAATTATAGATATTGAACGATATCTTAGACTGCATCATCATTAGCAGCAGATGAGGTAGTGATCAAAAGTTCTTTTTATAGCTTATCAGCTATAAAAAAAAAAACTTAGAAACTACCATAATAAAAAAAAAACTTCTTTAATTTTACTAGTTATTCTGATTATATCCAAAGATTCAGTTAACTCTTTTATACTTCTGAATTAAAATGTAAGAAGTGTTTAGGAAGAGGCAAATTTGTAAAATAAAACTGTCGAAAAAAAAAAAACACTTACCGTGTTTCTGCCTATAATTAGGCGGAAATTAAATCCTTAAGAAATCTTAGGTCCAATTTCACCAACCTTAGGCTTAATTAATACGCATATAACTGTATCCAAGAAAATGTGCCTTTGTCACCATAGATAACCAGTGTGATGTGGCATTTATTTTTAACTTCTCATTGTATTGACTTTTACGAAATTAGACGTCGTCAGGCAGACAGTTGTTGCAAAGGAAAAATCTATTCCAACAGTAAAAATGTATACAATGCGATTAAAATAAGAATAGGATCGGCCTAGCGCCATGTTGTGACGTCATAACTAGAACTTCGTACAGTGTGCAAAAATAGAAATGATAAAACATGTATACATTTATAAAGAAAATAAAAAATTCGACTGCAAATAATTTATTTTTGTTAAGCGTTTTATCGATCCATTGAAATTAAAACTGGAAGTTAATATATTTATGAATCGCTTTTTAAAGCCCTTCATTTTGATACACATCACGATGGCTTTGGAAGAAAAGATAAATTGTTTTTCTCACTATATGGCGTCTAAAATCTACCAGTTTGTTTTTTATTTTTTATGTACATAGTGTTACTTGAACTATCTAACGATATCTCGTACATTAAAATCGATTAACTTGTTTAGAAGTTATGGTGAAATAAAGAAACTCACAAACATACATACATATACATACATGAACACTGAAAACTTAACACGCGTAAACGAAGTTGTATGTGACTGTAGGTACAGCAAACACAGAAATAATATGAACTGATTTTATTTGTTAGCAATATTTTGTCAAAGTCTAAGTCAAAGTCAAAATCATTTATTCAATTTAGGCGTCTACAACGCTCTTATGAAGGTCAATTACAAATTTTAGTATTGAAATATTATACATTGTACTGCCACGTTCAGCAAATAAATTGTATAGAGCCACTGCGAGAAGAACGGGTAAGAAACTCGGGGCCATTCTTTTAAACATGTTTTAACAATGTGTTACATACTTACTATATAATAGAGTTATTACAATATTTGTTTAAATTATGTAGGTGACAGGCAATATCTTGGCGAAGGGGGAATTGTCCAGGCATTTTGGTCGTTTATGTAATCAGAAACTGTGTAGTAGGATTTCTTAATCAATATGTTTTTCACATGCAACTTGAATTTCCCTTCTGTGAGCGTTGTAATATGTTTGGGAACTTTATTATAAAACCGCACACAATTACCTAAGAAGGACCTTTTATTTGTCTTTGCTAATCTAAAACCTGGCACCGCTATTTTATCTTTATTCCTAGTATTGTAATCGTGATTGTCACTGTTTGATTTAAATTTACTCAAATTTGTTCGAATATACATAATGATTTCAAATATATACAGACTTGGTAAAGTTAAAATATCAATTTCTTTAAAAAGATCACTCACTGATTCCCTAGGACCCATTTTATATATGGCTCGAATTGCACGCTTTTGTATGATAAAGATTGTCTCTATCTCAGCAACAGTTCCCCACAGCAATACACCATACGACATAATATTGTGGAAGTACGCGAAATAAACTAGGCGAGCAGTAGCTACGTCTGTTAACTGTCTTATCCTAAGAACTGCATATGCAGCAGAACTAAGTATTCCGGAGAGATCATGTATATGTGGATCCCATTGTAAAGTGGAATCCATTTTGATTCCCAGGAAGACTGTCGCTTTGTCAATAGGGAGTTTATCTGGGCCAAGCTTTATGCTTGGTTCAACATAAGGAACATTTGGTAAAGAAAACTTTAAACATTTCGTCTTTTTTGAATTTAGGAGAAGATTATTAGCGGCGAACCATTTACAAATCTTAGATAGTACATTATTTACATGCGTCAGTTCACTGTCTTTCCTATCTACTTTAAAAATCATTGTATTTAGGTATCATAATTTGAACCGCTTAGCTCTTCGATGCCGCATGTCCTGATGGCCAACTGAGTTAGATTCATCGTTATCATCGCAACGGGTAACAAAAACGAATATAACAAATCAATAAGTACTCGGAAACGTGTCGCGTAGTAGTATACTGTCGGAGAAATAAGACCCTGACGCCCGCGTTGTCATCAAACCAAGATAGCGTCTGTGCTGTCAACCTTAAAAATTAGAATTTATTATAATTAACAATTTCGGGTCACTCATTTAAAATTACTTATAAATATATGGCCCTGCTCTATTTTTAAGTTTGTTCTGCTGATCGTACTTATTAGAGTGAATATGAGTTAAGTTAGCCGAGAGCCCGTCCTATTCTTATTTTAATCGCATTGTACCATTGAACTTGGCGGTATAGCTAATGTGTCCACTGTTATAGCTGGCAATATCTACTATTTCTATCAATAGCTGTCACGCCATAAAAGTCAAACCAAGGAGTTTTCTTTTTCCCACGACAGGTATCCAACAAATTGAAATTTTATCTATGATAACTATAATAACAAGGGCCTATCAAGTTTATGGTTTAATTTAGGCCTGGTGAAATTAAAGGCCCAATTTCACCAGGCCTAAATTAAACCATAAACTGACGTTTGAGAGAAAAGCGACACAAATGTTAATGATATATAAACTTTTTTAAGTATGGCCTTATATGTATGTACCTAAATATAATTCTAATTCAAACCCTAGTTTTACCATTTTCTTCGACAAAATCATGACTTACCGTCAGGAGAGATAGTAGTCATAAATCTATAAGCTACAAAAAAGGCAGTTGCGTTTATGTCAGTTATATTGAAATGAAACACTTTGTGTCGCATCCCTTAAATATTTTTTTATATATTTTTAGGTGATAAGAAACAAGACCTAGAAACGGAATTGGAAACGTGCGATGTGCGCGCCGATTCCAACGAACCACCGAAAGTCACGATACGCGACGAGAACCTTACTGTTGGCCAGATGATCGCCAGGTACCCTAAATGCAGTAAAACCACGTGCAAAAATATGTACCTTATGGATACAGAGAAGGTACGATGCCACATGCCTTCACATTCACGAAGGCGTGCCATTCTATATATCTTTAGTGCAGTTTTTTTTATTGCTTATAGGTAAGACATTACCTCACCTGATGGTAAATAATGATGTGGTGTTAAACAGGCTTAACCTATAATTACTGGCTCTCAAGGGCAGCTGCTGGAACACACCGTTAAGCGCTTGGCGCCAGATTCTCTAGAGTGGTTGCTAACCAGGCGGGCATTCGCAAAATGCCCATCCACCGTGTGGTGAAGCTCAAGCTCGCGACGGGATTCGAACCATGGACATGCTGCGGGCCAATGCCACTGAGCCATCACTGCTTCACTGCATTTGCAAGTAACTGCCTGCCCAAGTGATCATATTTAATTGTTTTACTGTATTTACCTTTACCATTTACACCCACACTAAGACGCAATGTATATACGAGGCCTACCCATATGCACACTAATAACTTATTGTCGAAGGGTGTGCTTTCGTGATTGAACAGGTCTGTAAATTGATAATGGAACAAAATAGATGGGGTAAAATATATTGCCTTAGTTGCAATGGGGACATTGATTTTAAAATTACCATGTTAACTAGTTAAGTCTTTCTGGGAGTATTGAAACAACGGGAAAGTCTCAGATCAGTCATATTTTATGTCATACAGAATAGGAGGAGGTCTCAATTCGTCTGATTTTTTTTGTGTGAGCGTTGTTACCTCATGACTCTACATATATGTCAAATTACTATAATAAAGATATATAAGTTTGAATATAATAATGTATAATCAAATGATATAAATAAATAGTAAAAATTCTATACGGTAGTCTATACGGAGCCTGAGCTAGGCTTTCCTGTCACTTATGAGATATTTTTTTGTATAAAATATACAACTTTTTTTGTCTATTCCAATAGACAAAAAAATTTTTATATATTCTCCAGAAATTTGACTATGACTGATAAGAGTCCACGGCTGCGTAGACCAGAATAACCCGATTTTTGAGAAACGGCGCCAAATATATTCAAAACTACGGCGAGCACGCCGGTTGATGTCTGCGACGATTATCTAAGCAATTTTTAAAGTCACGTGGGGGTGGTCTCGTTCTTAAAATGTCTAAACAGGTCAAGTGCCCCTGGGCTTTTTAAGCAGGGTTTGAGTAATTTCGCGTTTCGCACTGCTAACACACATGCTACCTTCTTTTTAAATCCAGAAAAGATATATAGAGAATGCGTGCTTGCTGAATTTAGGGACTGCGCAGACCAAGAGCTTTTTTAAGCGGAGTTTTTGAAGCAGTGATGGCTCAGTGGCATTGGCTATGGACTACCGCGCAGCAGGTCCATGGTTTGAATCTCGCCGCGGGTTTGAGCTTCATCGCATGGTGGTAGGGTATTTTGTGAATGCCCGCCTTGCTAGCGACCAATTCAAGTAGAAAATTTCCCTCAAGTAGTATATTTATCATTATTTTTGTCCCGACGTTTCAAACACTTTGCAGTGATCGTGGTCACGGAGTGACATTAATTAATTCTAGGTTAAGCCTGTTAACATCTTCGACCATATCGTCACTTCCCATCAGGTGAGATTGTGGTCAAAGTTTTACCTGTCGGAAATAAAAAAAAAAAACTGAGTATCGATAAACAATACAGGCGCCAATATCTATTGATATTGGTATTTAGACCTTGCTGTGACAAGTCGCAAAGCACGGGGGCCTACGCGTAGCCACCAGGTACCACCGAACGAAACGCATTGCAAAATACAAAATAAAAAAAAAAACAAAAAAAAGGGCGCGTGAGTAAGCAACAGTACACTAACTTGTGAAAAGAGGTAACTAGTTTCCACAGTACGTCGACTAAGCAGCTCCCTACGTTCAAGTCGGTACCAGTACACCTTTATTCACTCCACACTGCGTATTGTTTCAAACAACACTTTATTTGTCTCCCAAGTCTACATTTATTTTTTTATTTGCAGATAAACCTTGATCTAGTGGAACATGTCCTGCACTACATAGTAGATGGTGACCACAGGTGGCCAAGAGAGGGCGCTATTCTCATTTTCTTGCCAGGAATCGCTGAGATAATGAGCTTGCATGACCAATTGGCCGAAAGCCATACATTTAGTCCCAAGTAAGTAGGTTCAGTGTTTAATTTGTATTATGTACCTAATATATGTATATATCCAGTATGATCATATATGTATATGATCATATTCAGACAACCATTGACATCTTCGATGGTTGCCTTTAAAACCACAGATAAGCTGATTCTTTGTCTTATATGATCAAATATATGTTATAATGTCATTGGGCCCTTGAAGAACCTACAAGTATACACATTTCTGATGGCATAAGAAAAGCAGCGTTTATATTTAAATTTATAATAGATACAATCACAATCCTATAATTAAGACTTCTGTATAACTAAGGTACGCTACGAAGCAATAATTACTTCGTAAGATAGGCGAATGCCTGTAGGGTGCCGGGCTGGAATGTCACCCCTCATCTCTACCGGTGGGTGTCGTAAGAGGCGACTAAGGGTAACATAACAGAATGTGGGCAGCAGCGCTATCTGAGGATCTGATATCTCACTTTGCGATCTCCAAGACGCCTGCCAAGCGTGGGATAATGGCTCCCCCATAATGGAGAAGGCTGTGTTCAGCAGTGGACAATGCGGCTGATACAGTACCGTACACGGAAGCGCTGTCAGGCTTGATAGTCACGCGGCCGAACATGTTTTTTTTTTATATAATTGTTTTGTATACAAACACAAACATGATGGAACACGCACGAGACCCATGTGATGTTAAGCGGTAACCTATAATAGAAGCATTTCATCATAAGTGACGAACTGCATTGCGCTCTTCACACTGAGGCATAGTCTCATATGCATGTCATTCACTGGCTCTCAAGGACTGGTGCTGTAACACACTGCTAGGGGCTTGCCGACTGATTGTCTACTTTGTAATCCAGCCAGGTGAGCATTCGTAAAATGCGGACTTCCACCTTGCGGTAAAGCTGAAGCCGGCGGCGTTATGGATCGAACCATAGGCCTGCGGCACGGCAGTCAATAGCTATTACTGGCTATCACTGCTTCCATTCCATTTTAAATATTGTATATTATTTACCTATAATGTCGCAAATAATATGATCTAATCTAATGAAGCAGTGATGACTCAGTGGTATTGGCTATGGACTGCCGCGCATGTCCATGGTTCAATCCCGCAGCAGGCTTGAGCTTCACTGCATGGTGGAAGGGCATTTTGGGATGGTCCGCCTGGCTAGCGACCACCCTCAAATAGAAAATCTGTCTCCAAGCACCTAACGGTGTATTCCGG
This sequence comes from Plagodis pulveraria, assembly GCA_963890685.1. Lineage (NCBI taxonomy): Eukaryota > Metazoa > Arthropoda > Insecta > Lepidoptera > Geometridae > Plagodis > Plagodis pulveraria. The sequence continues at coordinate 10,020,071 of OY982963.1, forward strand.
CAGCTGTCCTTGTGAACCAGTAATTCTAGGTTAAGCCTGTTAACACCTTCGAACACATCATCACTTACCATTAGGTGGGATTGTGGTCAAAGGCTTACCTATCAGCAATAAAAAAAATGATTATGAATTGTGCAATACATTAGTTCCAAACGCGATAAAACTGATTTTTTTATTGATTTTCCTGCCATAGACATTCAATGTTCCACCTTAAAGTCTAGAATAGATAGAAATCGATTGTACCGAAATAATTGTACATTTTCAGAACTGGCAACTACGTCTTAGTACCCCTCCATTCAACGCTGTCTAGTGAAGAACAGGCTCAGGTGTTCAGGCAACCGAGGCGCGGCACTAGGAAGATTGTGCTCTCTACCAATATAGCCGAGACATCGGTCACTATCGATGACTGCGTGTTTGTCATAGATTGCGGACGGATGAAGGAGAAACGGTAATATTTATTTGTTTTACTGTACAAAATTACAAATTTACGAGAGAAAAAAATGTAGTCATGTGCGGGATTCGAACCCGCGTCCATCCACCCCTTTAGCCGGGGTATGCTCTAAACAATTGAGCTAACATGACTCATAACTCTAATTTTTGTTCTCGTTCTTCAATCATCGTATCGAGATGGAGTGACACCTATAGTTTAACTTGCGTTGTATTACAAACAAGACCTATTTTGCAATTGGTTTTAAACTTGTAAATGATGACGCAATTTATCAATTTTAATATTGGTATGTTTGCAATAACGCCTGCTTGGCGAATTACATTACAAATTTGTTTTACAGTGTTTATGATTCTTGAGTTTCTTATAGAACAAGATGGTTATCATAAGTTGAATTAAGGCTATTTTATATATATTTGCGCCGAAGCTCCAAATTTTCCTTTTTTTTTAGTGCTTTTTATATTATTTGAAAGCAGGTACCAATGCGATGGCTCTTAGCTATGATTAATATATCAGATGTCTCAAGATTTTTAGATAAAAGCAAAGGCCCTTTTATAGGCTATTAGGTAAGGTTTTGACTGCCATCTCGCATGTTGGTAAATGACGATGTGTTCGAGGGTGGTAAGCAGAACTAGAAGGTACTGCCTGCAAAAGGGCATCTGCCAGATTATCTACTTGAAATTGGCAGCTGGCGAGGAGAGTTTTCACAAAAATGAATATTATAACTAGATAAATCCATGCGCATCATAGATAATGATAACAATTTAATTTATTACCCCTGACGTATCACGCGGAAAATTGAATACATCAAACACTGTGTAGAGTATTTGATCTAATAAATTTTTATGATGCAACGATCAGTTTTTTTCAGTACTGCCCTTGCCCCGATAGTGATTACGCTCAGTAGTAAGGACACTAGTAACAAGTCCGCTTGGCTTGGATAAGCGTGTCACCTTATGTGCAAAACGTTATGTGCTTTTTCAGCAATTTAACTAGTTGTAGCTAAGTATGTATTTATCTCGGCTGTAGATAATAGTGTAGAAAGTAACCCATACTGGCGTATACCTTACTAGGTTTTTTTTTATTTTTATTCCTGATAGGTTAGCCTTTTACCACTATCTCACTGATGGTAAGTGATGATGTGGTCGAAGATGTTGTTCAGGCTAACCTAGAAGTACTGGCTCTCAAGGACAGCTGCCGGAACACACCGTTAGGTGCTTGGCGACAGACTTTCTACTTGAGGGTGGTAGCTAGCCAGGCGGGCATTCGCAAAATGCCCTACCACCATGCTATAACGACTGCCATCCTAAGACGACAACCGGGACCGACGGCTTAACGTGCCCTCCGAAGCACGGAAACGCTCAGTAGTAATGTCACTAGCGGTCACCCATCCAACTCCTGACCGCGCGCGACGTTGCTTAACTTTGCTGATCGGTTGAGAACAGCAAAGTAAACTTCGCTACGAGCGCTTCAAAAAATTCAATGGAACGTTAATCCAAATGGAAGATTTAACGACATTCCGAGTGCGAATACTAAATATAAACTACCACATCAATGCTTAACATCAGACAGGGTGTGATAAACCTATTTTAAATAAATAAAAAAGAAGTATACGGTATATAAATTTGATGGATAATATCGAGACCCAAAAATTTAATGATAGGCCAGCGGTTCCACACTCCACGTTTGTTCGTTGGGGATGATGTGATCGTTGATATTAAACCGGCTATATATCTTCTTCTTCAGGTGCCTCTCCATTAATGGAGGTTGGCCGTCAACTCAGAGAACTTATTCTTGTCCTGTGCCAAGCGAAATAGGTCTTCCACGCTAGTGAAAGTTGGTATTCAACCCGCTATATATCTTCTTCTTCTTCAGGTGCCTCTCCATTAATGGAGGTTGGCCGTCAACTCAGAGAACTTATTCTTATCCTGTGCCAAGCGAAATAGGTCTTCCTAGCTAAAGCTTCTAAAAATTTGAATGGCTCAAGAACAACTGCTATAATATATTCACAGATTATAAGGGGCAATCTGCGACCAAATTTTGTTATTAAATTTACTTTATAGATATTTACTGGATAGAAAATATCTCTTTATTGTTGCACCTTAAAAATAATTAACTGTAATGTAATGTGCTCTACTTGTCAAGTACTGTGATCTCTACTAGACAAGCTTAAACAGGCGAGTATTCGAAAAAACCTTATCAGTATGCAGTGAAGCTCAAACGCGCGTAACCAGGGACTACTGCGTGACAGTCCATGGTCATAGCCACTGAGCTATTATTGTTTCAAATATAAAACACTTCATACTTATTCTTTGAATATTTCAGATTCGACTCTAACCGTAATATGGAATCTCTTGATCTTGTGTGGGTATCCCGTGCGAACGCAAAACAGCGTAAAGGGCGAGCTGGTCGCGTGATGCCCGGCGTCTGCGTACATCTGTACACCTCGCACAGATATCACCATCACCTGCTGGAACAGCCCGTGCCAGAGATACACAGGATACCATTGGAACAGTTGCTGCTGAAAGTTAAAATACTGCCCCTGTTTCAACATATGAATGTTCACGAAGTTTTGGGTAAGTGGTTTTCTTAGAATTTTGTATTTTTTTTTGCCAAATCTACCTATATTAGGAATTTCTCCGATTTAATAATGTATGGTGTAGTCAAGCAGCCTATTAAACTGGATTCTGCTTGAATTATTTCAGATCAACATCTCATTATGACGCTTAAATTCGCATCAAGTAATGTCTAGGTGATCTAAAGGCATAGGTGGAAAAAATAGCAGTGAACGTAAAATTGTATTACAATACAAACAAACAAAATGACAACGAAAGGAAGAGACGAATTTACTTAGCATTCCATGGATTCACCGTGCGGGTGCCGGGTCCATAGCGTTGCAGAGGAAGAGGCTCCAGTCAAGGTGCCTGGGACTTGCAACCCAGTGAGTAAGGTTAAGGGACCCCTTTATGATGCATCAATGGTCCCTTTCACCGCTCGAGCCTCCTCCCCTGCCTAACCAAATTTGGTAAGATCCTACTAATGCCGCCTTGGATACACGTTCTAGGATGGAAGTTACGGTTGTTCTTGACAGGCCAAGGTCTTTTAGTAGGTTGTATAGGGATTTTGCTGGTATACCCCTTGCTCCGACTTCTACAGCATATAAATTAACCACATAACCGTTTTTGATTAATTCATTTGTTAGGTCATAATATTTGTTAGTTTTTATTGTATGGTCTTTAGGTATGTTTGTTTCCCACCGCACAGTAAGTTCTATAAGTACTATGCGTTTTAGATGCTTTGAGTATAGAAATATATCTGGTCTGGATGACGAAACACCAACATCCTCAGGGATTTTGTAATGTTTTTCATACGTGTCCATCAAAAGAGTCCAATCGGGAGCTGCGCCTAAGATGGAGTAAGGCTTGGATTTAGATTTTGTAGATGACCCTTCTTTTACAAAAGCGACGTGTCGTTTGTTCGTGGTCAAACCTTTTTTTGCTCTAGCTACCGAGAGACTCGCCGCTTCACGTATGATTATTTTATATAATTATTTTTTTTTGTTCGTAAATTATTGAGTTGGATTCCCGCTCGTAGTTCCAAAAATTTTCTTTTCGTAGTTATTTGGTACGTTTAGCAGGCTCTTACGCATAAAATACATTATTAGAATACGTGTACATGACATAGACAACCTGCCCTCTGTTACAGTGAAATCTTGATTGAAACCAAAATCAGTTTTGTGGTGGCATCATGCAGGTAGCATGTCATAACGTCGAAGCCAATACATTTTCTTAGTATAAGCGATAGTGATATATCTATAATTATATATATATATATATATATATATATATATATATATATATATTTAGCATCAGAAGTGTTGAGATTGAAATAAAAACATAATTTTTATAACCTAAGAACAGTTTACATGTAATTGCTTAGTATTTGGATTTACAATAGAACTTACATTAATCAAACAGCCATCAATTCAAAATAACTCGATAAGTCTCCAAAATATCAAAGAACTTACAGCAAATTACAACGAGCACCCTTCCAAAAACCTCACTCTACGAAATCTGAAGTCTCAACGTCAAAATGACTGAACCACGTGGTGGGAGCCGTATCTGCAGTCTATGGTTGGATGAGGTTACAATGTGCAGCAAACCGTTAAAGATTATGCTAACACGGCCTCTCCTGATCGTGCACCGTCCTCGGCTGCATCTTTAGAGGTGTTCTCAGCATTTACACCCATACGGTTGTCAGAAGCAGATAAAGGGCCAGCTACGAAATCGTCATTTTCGTAGTCAGACTCTGTTAAAGAGAAATAAAGTATTAGTTAATTCATCACAAACATAAATATGCCTGTTCTCTCATTCATCACAAATTCAAGGCCCTCGTTCATTTTATTCATAGATTCACACTTAGCTATTTGTCACCTGAATTCTCCACTAGCGTACACCACGCTAGCATTCTTCCACATACGTTTCGGTCATCCTCATAATTGCCTATAAGAACCACCCCACACGTTAGAAACGTGTCTGCAGGACCGGAGTCCAATACGCAATATGAAAAGCGTGGGATCGAAATCCAGTACGAGTAACATAATGCGCCTGCAGGACCGAAGTCCAATACACATAACACAATGCGTTAGCTAGACCGATGTCCAATACCTACGCATTGTATTACGTGTCTGCAAGACCGAAGTCCAATACGCGTTATAGAACACGTCTGCAAGGCCGGAGCCCACACGCATTAAAAATGCGTCTGCAAGGCCGAAGCCCACACGCATTAAAAATGCGTCTGCAAGGCCGAAGCCCACACGCATTAAAAATGCGTCTGCAAGGCCGAAGCCCACACGCATTAAAAATGCGTCTGCAAGGCCGAAGCCCACACGCATTAAAAATGCGTCTGCAAGGCCGAAGCCCACACGCATTAAAAATGCGTCTGCAAGGCCGGAGCCCACACGCACTGGAGAATGCGTCTGCACGGCTGGAGCCCACACGCACTGGAGCATGCGTCTGCACAGCTGGAGCCCACACGCACTGGAGCATGCGTCTGCACAGCTGGAGCCCACACGCACTGGAGAATGCGTCTGCATGGCTGGAGCCCACACGCACTGGAGAATGCGTCTGCAAGGCCGGAGCCCACACGCACTGGAGAATGCGTCTGCAAGGCTGGAGCCCACACGCACTGGTGAATGCGTCTGCAAGGCTGGAGCCCACACGCACTGGTGAATGCGTCTGCAAGGCTGGAGCCCACACGCACTGGTGAATGCGTCTGCAAGGCTGGAGCCCACACGCACTGGAGAATGCGTCTGCACAGCTGGAGCCCACACGCACTGGTGAATGCGTCTGCAAGGCTGGAGCCCACACGCACTGGTGAATGCGTCTGCAAGGCTGGAGCCCACACGCACTGGTGAATGCGTCTGCAAGGCTGGAGCCCACACGCACTGGTGAATGCGTCTGCAAGGCTGGAGCCCACACGCACTGGTGAATGCGTCTGCAAGGCTGGAGCCCACACGCACTGGTGAATGCGTCTGCACGGCAGGAGCCCACACGCACTGGAGAATGCGTCTGCACGGCAGGAGCCCACACGCACTGGTGAATGCGTCTGCAAGGCTGGAGCCCACACGCACTGGTGAATGCGTCTGCAAGGCTGGAGCCCACACGCACTGGTGAATGCGTCTGCAAGGCTGGAGCCCACACGCACTGGAGAATGCGTCTGCAAGGCTGGAGCCCACACGCACTGGAGAATGCGTCTGCAAGGCTGGAGCCCAGGAACACGGTGCTGATCAGAGACCTCAGCGCCGGGTGACGGCTAAGCCACGCAGCATCGCATCGCTCTCACATACACACACACCTTCATGTAAACACGTAATGGATGCGTAGTGTAACTGCACTGTAACATAAAAAAGTAAGGCAAGTACTTTGCTTACCCTCAAACAATGCGGCACAAGTCTCAGGATACAACTCTCCTTTCCAGGGCACCATATATTGAGCTGCGGCTTGAGTACAATAGTGTCCTGTTTCATCACAGGGTATAGTAGACAGAACTTGGTAAACGAATCTACCAGCACCAATACAAATTTGTAGCCGTTAGACTAGGGCAATGCCCCCAGGACGTCAGCAAGAACCGTGCTGAAGGGAATGTCAGCTTTGTTTCACGATGTTATAGGCTGTTATGGGGCTCTAGGGACTCACTTTTTAGAGATACAAATTAAGCAATGCAATATGTATTTGCGGACAAAAGGCTTAAGGCCGGGAAACCAAAAATGTTTTAGTATAAGGTCATGTGTCTTGTCAGTCCCAATGTGTTCGCGCTCGTCGTGGAAGACACGTAACAAGCTGAGACGATGACCCCTTGTAATGAAGTACAACAACCGCGCTTCTTCTCCTACCGGCGTATATCGATAGTAAAGAAGATAATTTTGTTAGACATAACGCCATGGGTCCAAAAGGCAATCCCTCAACTTCTGTATTAGGTCTTGTGTTTCATTGTCTGCCGATTGAGCCATTTGCACCCAATTGAATGGTAGGTCAATGTGATAGACATGGATCGCTGGTGGATTCCTGCTAAGGTTATCTGCGTGACCCATTATTACCCCTTTTTGGTACTCAACCGTGAAGTCAAAGTCTTGTATCACGGTCATGACAATGATGACAGTTCATGATCTTGAACAGATGTGTTTACTTTGTTAGATCTATACTCAACCAACATAATTTTTAAAATAGTGTCAGCGGTATCCATCAGATATTGCTCCTGTTTTGTTTGAGCAAAGATGACGCCATCCCCTTTGAAAACTTCTTTGCTGATAATGACAGGCGTGTTTATGCACGACGCCGGTGAGACAACAAAATAGGCGTATTGCAATATTGCTGAATTCGACGGAAAGCGTCACATGTACGCGAGCAATAATTTCGGTATTACTTATTCCCTTTAGAATGCAATGAAGTTTTTCTTAAGGCAAGAGAAGTGTTTTAGAATGGCCGATGATATTAACGAGACGTTAAGAGCACCACTGTCGATTCAAACGTCTACGGGCTTACCTTGTATGACAGCAGCACAAATATTGTTATTAACTGAAGTGGCTGTGAGCTCATTAAAGACCCTTAGCATTACAGTCACTTTCCTAATGTCCTGGCTTTTAACAAAAATAACACGTAACTTTGTACTGGTTTTCGGGCGTTCTACGCGTAGGACAACTCGCATTAATATGTCAAGTCTGACCGCAAGAATAGCACTTTGTTTCGGGGCGATCGATACCGCGTTTTTTCGCGATGTTGGTAAAAGGCACACGGTTGTCGTTGTTACCGCGGCCAGGCTTGACATATACGGCTGGGAATGACACCACATTATCTATGGTTAGATTCGCATTTGTGGCAGCAGCCTTGACCTGGGCATCAGTGATGCCACGTATGACAATTTGAACCATCAATTCTTCGCTAAGACTGACTGTACCTAAACGTAACAGTGAACGTCTTGCGTACTCGGCGTACGTAAGGAATTCGTCTGAGTTAGTGCTCATAACTTACTGTGAGTCGATATAACTACCGACAATGTTTCGGCTTCTACCGGAAGCCTTCCTCAGGATGTTGAGTGTGGTACGTCCGCCGGTGTCGCGTCACGTTTCACACTGCGGGCGGCAGCTCGCTGTGCTCGAGCCGACGGCGCTGGCGGCGGTGTTTCACGCTCAAACCCGTGTTTTCAAACATAAAATATAAATATGATCGTAAGTTTTTATAACATGATAGTGCTCATAACCTTGAAAAGTGTTTGAGCATAGTCAACTTTGGTGGACAAAGCGATTTAAATAAGACCACGTGCGATCCTTCGTTGACCATTCGTCAAGCCATGTTTTCGCGTCTCCTTTTATACAATTAGCGAAGCGCGAAAAACATTCTGCGTCTTCCCACCCATTGGCAAGCTTTGCGCGTTCTACTTCGTCACACCACACCTCAAAGTTATTCATTGCCTGGCTGCAAAGTTTGAAACATAGTAGGTGTGAGATTTTGCTTTTGTAATTGCATTTATTGCCGCAGCAAGGACTTGTGTAGCAGAAGGGGCGTCATTGTCATCTTGAGGTGTGCTGACACGATTTGGTGGCAATTCGCTTTGCGATATCTACGTTTAAAGAGTTTTCCTCAATAGCATTTAGTCGTGCCATTATCTAATACCTAACGCTTGCTTTACGGAACTGTCATGGGTACGAGAACAAGACCCACGACGACGACGTGAGTGAGGTTTATGGTGGCGTCGGCGCGATGTGCTACGAGTTCGTCTCGCTTTGCGGCGTGACAACTCAGCTGATTTTTCACGTGAATAAGATGGTCGCGGCATCAAAATTGAAATTTGATTCAACGGCTGTTTGTTCCAATGACAAAGGCAGTGTGTGGGCACAAGCCTATCCCACTTCTGATTTTAGCATCAGAAGTGTTGAGATTGAAATAAAAACATAATTTTTATAACCTAAGAACAGTTTACATGTAATTGCTTAGTATTTGGATTTACAATAGAACTTACATTAATCAAACAGCCATCAATTCAAAATAACTCGATAAGTCTCCAAAATATCAAAGAACTTACAGCAAATTACAACGAGCACCCTTCCAAAAACCTCACTCTACGAAATCTGAAGTCTCAACGTCAAAATGACTGAACCACGTGGTGGGAGCCGTATCTGCAGTCTATGGTTGGATGAGGTTACAATGTGCAGCAAACCGTTAAAGATTATGCTAACAATATATATATATTCTATCCCGCCCTCAGTGGTGTGTTTACGAATGCTGTACGAGTTTAACGTAACTATTAAAGTTAACGTATTCGTTAAATTTCTGATGATGGACACTCGTACGAGAGGTGCAGACACTGACTGAATGATGCGTAAATTTGTTGAAAGGATAGTGCATTGCTTAGAATACCACTGTCCTTAAACGTCGGGCAAAACAATGAACAGATACTCTCCTCTCGCTCGCAATTCAAATTGCGAACTCAAAAATCATTTACAAAATTGCTAACAACTTAAACAACTGGTTTGTTGTAAATGAAATTAATGCTAAACTATTGACTGCAACAAACACTTTTTTTGTTATAATTATGTTTATGTTGCGGAATAATAATAATAATAATAATGTTTTTGGAATAAGATCGAGGCCCACCAGATGTTAAGCGGACTAACCTCTGCCTATAACAGATGCTTTTCACTGTCACAATTCACGAATAGCATTGCGCCTGTCACCTTGAGCATAGTTGTTAAGACTCATGTGCCTGTAATTTCACTGGCTCTCAAGGACTGCTGCCGGACCACACCGTTAGGTGCTTGGCGACAGATTTTCTACTTGAGGGTGGTCGCTAGCCAGGCGAGCATTCGCAAAATGCCCTTCCACCATGCGGTGAAGCTCAAGCCCGCGGTAGGATTCGAACTATGGACCTGCTGCGCGGCAATCCATAGCCAATGCCACTGAGCCATCACTGCTTCACAACCATATACCTATAGGTAAGAAAATCAACGCTGTAACGTAGGAACACTGATAATTTTTTCACTCAATTCGTCTTGTTACACTGTTCAAAGCTACAAATAAATATGTAACTATATGTAACTTTCATACTATTAGCGCTTTGATTTCGGACTCATCAAGTTCACAATTAACACGCACAATCTTCCAAATGCTATTGGATTAGTTTATTAATTTGGCGCTTAGAAATGATCGCATGCGATTGGTCGCATCAAGGTTACGTTGTTGTGTCGCACGGTACACTTTTTAGACAATGCCTTCAAACTAATCGTAATAAAGTACCCTTCATATGCTATGATACATTTTTAATCTCTACCTTATGACATTCTTGAATTCACAATTCTTTTTAGAAGCACTCGTAGCGAAGTTTGCTTAGCTGTTCTTAACCAATCAGCAAAGTTAAGCAACGTCCGCCGTGAGTCCGAATGAGTTGGATGGGTGACCGGTAGGTGACATTACTACTGAGCGTTTCCGTGCTTCGGAGGGCAGGTTAAGCCGTCGATCCCGGTTGTCATATTAGGATGGCAGTCGTTATAGTGTGTGTGTTAACTGTGTGTTCCGGCAGCTGGTCTTGAGAGCCAGTAATTCTAGGTTAGCCTGAACAACATCTTCGACCACATCATCACTCATCATTAGGTGAGATAGTGGTCAAAGGCTAACCTATCAAGCATAAAACAAAACAGCCCTGGTTTGATATTAAGATAAATAATCTTTGTTACAGGCAAAACGATAGAACCGCCATTGAAATCTAATATAGACGGAGCACTAACACGCTTGCAAGACGTAGGCGCACTGGACAAGCGTCATGCGCTCACTGCTCTTGGAAAGCATTTAGCTGCATTACCTGTCGATGTCCGGATAGGAAAGCTAATGTTGTTCGGTGCTATATTCTGCTGTGTAGACTCAGCCTTGACCGTGGCCGCTTGTTTGAGCCATAAGAGTCCGTTTGTTGCGCCTTTTGGAAAGAAGGTACGTATTTTCATATATGTTTTTGAAGCAGCCAAGCGGTAATAGCTTTGGATACCACGTGGGCTGCCGGGATAGAATGTCACCCCCCATGTCTTCCCGTGGGTGTCGTAAGAGGCGACTAAGGAAAAATACCGGAAGGTGGGTAGCAGCACCTTCTGAAGAACTGTTATCTAATTCAAAGTGGGGATTATGGCGATCCCCCCTTAATTGGGGAGGCTGTATTCAGCAGTGTACAATCCGGATGATACAGTAACACTACAGTAATAGCTATAGACTGCCGTGCCGCAGGTACATGGTTCGTCCCCACCGATGGCTTGAGCTTCACCACATAGTGAAATGGAGTTTTGCTGATGCTCGCCTGGCTATCTACCACCCTCAAGTAGATATGCTGTCGCCAAGCACCTAACAGTGTAGAGCAGTCCTTGAGAGCCATTCATGAATAATTATTAATTACAAGAACATACTGATGTAAGTCTCATTTACATCAGAATGTTCTTAGGGTTATAGGTGCAGTGCAGTTCGACACTTATGACGAAATACATCAGTACCGCTAAACATCAAGTGGGCATCGTCCTTATTCCGTAAATTAACAAAATAAGAAAAAAACACCACGAAAATATGATTCGCATATCTTGAAGTGCTGCATGTACTATTAGATCTCCATGAAGCTTTATATCATTTTCACATCAGTTTAATAAAAAAACTCACCATTTTATTTATTACTAGCTGTACCTGCGACTTCGTTCGCGATCGCCGTACCTGCAGACTAATTATTCACATTTGAGCACTGTTTATCTCATATTAAGCAACATGTGGTCTGCGATGAAGCACTCTTAGTAAAGCATAGCTCAGAAAGGAGCTTTTTAATTTGGGTTTGTAAACTCCCGGGTTGTATTTTCCAGTACAAGACAGTAGTTAAGTACCTCAGAGAGCTCCTTCGCGGTTCGCACAATAAATGTTGATGCAAAGTACTTTGTGCGTTTCTTTGTAATTTCGATTTTAAAACGGCTTCTTTTTGCCGAGGTTCTCTTTGTTTGGCGGTAGAACGAAAATATTTTATATAGTGCAATTCCATTGCGCAGTCGCCAAAATGTATCCGGCAAAAAATAGATAGTTAAAAAAACTGACTGTAGCAAATGCTCCAAATTTTAGAGTTTTATCTTAGCAAGCTTGCAAAACTAAATAAGGGTGCCGGGCTGCCAGTGGGGTGCTGGGCTGCCAGTGGGGTGCCGGGCTGTCCATGGGGCCACTCGTCACTATTCTAACCATCGAATCGAATTCCATTCAGTAGATTGGAGTGATGCATGGCCGGGATACAGACAGACAGGCAAAAATAAAAAAGTTTTGGCATCAGTGTCAGCTACAGAGTGCTCTCAATTTTTTTTCAAAATATCTGCCATGTGCAGTATTGGTACTGTTACAGTTTTATTATAAGTATAGATTATTGTACAAAACTTAGGAGTAGAGGATTGTTAGGAGAACGGACTCCGGGCATGCTCCTGACATCTTTCATATTGGGGGCATTTTTTTTTATGAAATGCTTAGAGGTTGAATTCGTCACACAGCGCCTGAATCGGCTCCTATCTTGACTATTAATAGTATTAGAATTTTGTTCTCGTTACGTTCTTTTTCTAATCTTATTTTTATATTCTTATCTTATGTGTCTGAAATTTGACTGGTAAACATAAGATCGTCTTCTTCACGATTGACTTTTCATAACATAGTTCGACAGTGTAAATACATGTTGAAGTCGATCGCTGTAATTGATTAAATCAATGAAATATAGCGACGTCATAATAAGATTGTATCAAAATCAAATTATGCTTTTGTTTACAGGCGGAAGCAGACGCGAAGAGGAGAGAGTTTGCATGTTCCAACAGTGATCAGCTGACAACTTTAAGAGCTTATCGGGTAAATGATCAGCATTCATTACATTTTCACCTCACAAACTCCGAAATTTGCGTGGAAAAGTAAACACTTTAAAATCGGAATTGAAAAAATTAAAAGCATGTATGTTACTGTTATTTTCAGTATTGAGTTTATCACAGGATCAGTGATAGTGAGGCCAAAATCTTAAAATCGAACCCCTATTTTGGCTAATGCTTATCCTATTTAATGAAGTACTATAGTATAATTCAAAGTCCAAGTCTACGTACATATGAGAGTATAAATAAAAATAAAACAAAATACTGGACTTTTAATCTAGTACATTTTCTTATTATTGGTCGATATTATATATAGTTAAGAGGATAGTTCATTTCAGTCTACGTCATAACCCTCGTGCGATAGACTGTTGTATGTTAAGATCCTTTAACCCTTCTGCGGCTTTCTTACTCGTTTTTTTATATGTTTCGATAAAACTTTATTGGGTGAGTTAGTGTTACTCATAAATTAAATGTTAGTAATGATTGAATATGTTTTAAAAAAAAAAAATTTCGTAACGCTCCCTTTAGCGTTCCTTGTCTAGTCGTTATTTACCGAACAATTATGCTCGGTGCGGACAACTTGGATACATGACCGCTAGTGGCATGCTACTGAGCACTTCTGCGCTTCAGAAGTCTTAAAGAGCACAAATTAAAATCAAAAATTGTTTTAGTTAAAATTTAACAAGTTACTTTTTCAATAAAACGCCCATTATTTATTTATCTATCAAAATGTTGAGAAAAGAAACCTATCTTACCACTTTTTCTTTTCTAATAATTTACAGAAATGGCAGCAAGCGTTAACTAAAAGCACTCACGCTGCTCTCGTTTTCGCCAACGAGAATTTCCTATCTCACAAGACATTGCTGATGTTGGCCGACATCAAACACCAACTGTTGGGCCTTCTTGCTTCAATAGGCTTTGTGCCTGACATGCCAGCTCTAAGAAAACGTATGAGGAAGGATTCGGTGCTTACTTTGACTGGGGAAGAGTTGAATGTGAACGGGAATAACGATCGACTGTTGGCCGCCATTTTGTGTGCCGCTTTGTATCCCAATGTTGTTAAGGTGAGTTTGTTGAAGCTTCAATCCATAAATGTCAGCGTTTAGGAAATATATGACAAAGGCGCCTTAGATTTGGGCTAACTTTTCAGACCTATGCTGTAGGTTATACGATAGCAACCCAGCATTAAATAGCTGTTAGACAACATATGCCGTCTAAGTGTTTTAGTCTTGTCAATGGAAAGCTATGAATAAATATGATTCGAAGCGCTCGTAGCGAAGTTCGATCGTTCGAGAACAGCTAAGTATAGCTGTTCTCGACCGATGAGCAAAGTTAAGCAACGTCGCCCGCGGTCATGAGTTGGATGGGTGACCGCTAGTGACATTACTACTGAGCGTTTCCGTGCTTCGGAGGGCACGTTAAGCCGTCGGTCCCGGTTGTTGTCTTAGGATGGCAGTCGTTATAGCGGTGGTGGTAGGGCATTTTGCGAATGCCCGACTGGCTAGCTACCACCCTCAAGTAGAAAATCTGTGCCAAGCACTTAACGGTGTGTTTCAGCAGCTGTCCTTGAGATCCAGTACTTCTAGGTTAGCCTGAACAACATCTTCGACCACATCCAAACTTACCATCAGGTGAGATAGTGGTCAAAGGTAACATATCCAGCATAAAAAATAAAAAAAAATGTAAAGAAATGTAAGTCGAGCTCAAAAACTGCAGACCGCAAACCTTAACGCGGTGGGCGTGGTTTAAAAAGTGTTCCGTGCGACGCAACAACGTCACCTTGACGCGTCAATCGGATGTCATCATTTCTAAGCGCCATAACAATTAACCAATCCAATTGAATTTGGAAGGTTGTGCGTGCTTTGTTAATTGTGAACTTGATGAATCTGAAATCAATGCGGTAACTGAATTAGAGTTACATTTCTTTACATATTCGTAGATGGAAAGGCAGTAAAATCGAATGTTGCTGGTTGCCCATTTTAGAGCAGATTTACATTCCAGTGTCGTCAAGATGAGTTTTGATGGTGCTGTCTTGCAATAGTTAAACATAAAAAAAATATATATATACAAAGAAATTAAATAATTGAATGTTTTTATGATAAATAATGAGTGAACATGTGTCTGACGGCGCCGTTGAGCGACTTTAATTCTCTTAGGGCCTGTTTCAGAATGTTCGAGTAAGATCCGGTTATACTACCCAGAACATATTTAATAAATAAAACAATATCTTTGCGCTTCACAGTCATCGATTTAGCCTATCCATTGGTAAAAGCTTGAAACGCGCAGCATGTTAACTGTCATTTTTATCATTCAGTTATTTTATGTTCTGGGTAGTATAACCGGAACTTCTCGAACATCCTGAAACAGGCCCTTAACATCTTAATCAGACAAAATAGGTAGTAGAATTAAAGAAGAAAAGATTCATCGTAATTAGTTCTAGTCCTGTGACACAAAATACACAAAAGTCAGATAAATAAAAAAGTTTAATTAGAGCACGCCACCTGACACAAGTGAAGCTAAAAAACATGCTCCTATCAACCTGTCATTTTCAACAGTTCGGCAAACATATGGAGCGTGAAAGGGACAGTATGACAGGAACATGATTTATTTCTGCTTCTCTTGAATCGTGCGCTGTCCTCCATCAGAACTCAAGTTATTTTCGATCAAAATCCATTTTTTTTCCTTTTTTTCTATTTATATATCTCAGGATTGGTGTTTTAAGGTTACACATTTGTATGCGTAATAAAATGAACGCTAGTTTTATTCCGTTTTTGAACTCTATATCCAATATAACTCTATATATAATATAATCTATATTACTCGTGCTATTAAACTACTAGACTACTTATATGAGATCGATAAGTTACAATAACACAAAATACTATCCAATAACATAAAAGTTGAACTATAGATATCAATCCATCCTCATACGATGGTTAAGATTACAAATTAGAGTCATACGTCATATGTCATGTTGGCTTAGCGTTTAGAGCATACCCCGGCTATAAGGGAGGATGGCGTGGGTTTGAATCCCGCTCATGACTATATCTCTTTGTAATTTTGTAACACAAGAGAATGCATTATTTTCATGCTTGACAGGTTAGCCTTTGACCACTATCTCACCTGATGGTAAGTGTTGATGTGGCCAGAACACACCGTTAGGTGCTTGGCGACAGATTTTCTACTTGAGGGTGGTAGCTAGCCAGGCGGGCATTCGCATAATGCCCTACCACCATGCTATAACGACTGCCATCCTAAGACGACAACCGGGACCGACGGCTTAACGTGCCCTCGGAAGCACGGAAGCGCTCAGTAGTAATGTCACTAGCGGTCACCCATCCAACACATGACCGCGGCGGACGTTGCTTAACTTTGCTGATCGGTTAAGAACAACTAAGCAAACTTTGCTACGAGTGCTTTAAAAAAACTACCTTTGTATTTGATACATTACAAATGTTTACAGGTACTAAGTCCTGAAAAATCATTCCACATGCAAGCCGGTGGTGCGATACCACGTCAGCCGAACGCGGACGAATTAAAGTTCAAGACCAAAACCGACGGCTACGTGGCTCTCCATCCGTCATCAGTGAACTCCAGCGTTGGGTACTACACCAGCCCTTATCTCGTGTACCAGGAGAAAGTGAAGACATCTAGGGTGTTCATTAGAGAGTGCTCGATGGTGCCGCAGCTCCCTCTGGTGCTGTTTTCTGGTAAGAAAAACTCAATTAGGTGGAAAAAAAAGTTTTTAATTTCATGTTATTGATTACGGAACAAGCTCGTCCACCTGATGTTAAGTGGACTAACCTCTGCCTACAGCAGACGTATTTCGTCAACGACGAATTGCACTGTGCCCGTCACACTGAGACGTACAGTTGTTAGGTATCATGTGCCTAAAATATCACTGGCTCTCAAGGACTGCTGCCGGATCACACTGTTAGGTGCTTGGCGTCAGATTTTCTACTTGAGGGTGGTCGCTAGCCAGGCGGGCATTCGCAAAATGCCCTTCCACCATGCGGTGAAGCTCAAGCCCGCGGCGGAATTCGAACCGTGGACCTGCTGCACGGCAGTCCATAGACAATGCCACTGAGACCAATCACTGCTTCAAAAAGTTTGAATTCGCAGGAGGGTGGATATAGTCACATCATGAATTTCGTCATCGGACGTCCCGATAGAGCATGATGTTGCATCAATTTCATGTCTACCGTGCGCTTCTCAATTCATTTAAGCCTGGCACTGCCTCAATGTGGAAACAGATGCCCTGTTAAGTATTTCCGAATCGATACGGTTTAGGAGCCTTCAAGAAGAGAGCATATTCCCTCCTGTGTGCCGTTTATATTTTCTACTAGAAGGTAGCCAGGCGAGCATGCGCAAAATGCCCTTCCACTATGCGGTGAAGCTCAAGCCGGCAGTGGAGGTCGAATTTGGTCCATACCTGAGGTACAGCAGTCCGTAGCTGTTACCACTCTGCTATTACTGCATCAAAACAACCAATTACAAAAAAAAAATCCTTGGTTTTATTCTTCTTGGAAATTGACGTTGGAAGTTGAGAAGTATATCCGCTACCATTCGGGTTATAAGTCTGCAAAGAGTGAATAACCTTTTTTGTTACAAAAACTAACCTGGTTTTCACTCATTTTAGTAAATAATATGGGATAACTCACGTGAATAAGCTCAGCGAGACGTCAACGCGGGCGTCCCGAGCTCTCCTTGAAAAAGACCACCGGATGTAGTTGAAACTAGTCGGAGCTATTCACGTGACTTATTCACTTGAGTTATCCCGTATTATTTACTAAAATGAGTGAAAAACCTTCGTGGGCCTAAGTTACATAAAAGGCACATAAACCCTTCAAACAGGTCAATGTGAGTAGTGGCATGCTGCTAACAGTTTATTTTTAAAGATGTACTTTATTTATAGGTTGCAATCTTGCCGTGGAGCTACACAACGGGACGTTCATTGTGTCATTAGAAGATGGTTGGATAATGTTCCAAGTTGAGAAACATGAGGTAATTAAATATTCATAGTATTAATAACTTTACTTCTAGTAATCGAGTCTATAACAAAGGTATGCGACATTTGATTTTGAACCAATATGATCCCGGTCAAAAGATATTAATTAATTGAAAATGGAACATTGCAAATGCATAGCAATGAAATTGGATTCCTTCAAAGCTTATTATATTTTTGGACGGTAGAGCTGACACTTTTAGGTATTGTTACCGAGTCACTAATGACGCTGTAGTCGCTGTATGATCTTTTTACCTTGACCACGCATGGCGGTGCTACAAGTAGTCGTTTTAAAAAAATTTCATTATTGTAAAATTCCATGAGATGCAAGCTTATTTTGTGACTGTTGGATTACCAGCGAACCTACGAATTAATATGTAAAAAAGTGTAATTATCATACAGTTACCGCTTATGCTTACAATTAACAAAACACACACAACCTTCCAAATTCAATTGGATTGATCGGTTAATTGATTTGGCGCTTAGAAATGATCGTATCGGATTAGTCTCGTTAGGGTAATGTTGTAGCGCCGCACTGTACACTTTTTTGCAGTGATGGCTCAGTGGCATTGGCTATGGACTGCCGTGCCGCATGTCCATGGTTCGAATCCCGCCGCGGCGCTTGCGACCACCCTCAAGTAGAAAATATGTCGCCAAGCACCTAACGGTGTGTTCCGGCAGCAGTCCTTGAGAGCCAGTGAAATTACAGGCATATGAGACTTAACAACTATGTCTCAAGGTGACGGGCGCAGTGCAATTCGTGACTTGTGACGAAATGCATCTGTTATAGGCAGAGGTTAGTCCGCTTAACATCAGGTGGGCCTCGTGCTTTATACGTCACAATTACATTAAAAAAAACACACCCGCCGCGGTAAGGTTCGCGTGCTGATGTTTTTGAGCTTAACTTACATTTCTTTATACATTTATTCGTAGCAGCGAACTGAATACCAAGAAGCTAACACCGCTTCAAAAATAACTTATCTCTTCCAGGTGGCCGAAATGCTGAAAACTATACGAGTCGAGCTAATAAATCTGCTTGAAGAGAAAATCAACGACCCGAGCCTCAACCTGCTTCACTACGAAAAGGGAAATAAAATAATAAAAACTATAGTGCAAATTGTCACTAAAGATTAAACCTCTCGTGTGTTTAAATTAAATTAAATTTGTATTATACAATAACAGTGAAAATAGCATAAATTTATATCAAATTATACGTTGTTGTAACTATTTATATGTATTTTAATAGATAATTTGTATAGATAATTGATTTTGTTTATTTACACTAAAACATTATTTATTATAATATTATTGAACATGGCGGCAATATTATACAGATAATGTAACACTGTTTGTGGACGCTTCGACACGGTCCTTATCCTTCAATCGGCTGAAGTCCACGTCATGCGAAATTAAATTTTATTTTATAAATAAAGAAATCCATACTAATAAAATTAAATGTTATTATAGCTGCTATTCCCCGATAGCGTGCAAAACCTCTTCCATTTTTAACGTGACTTGATATAATAAATATAGTGCGAATAAAATCTTGCCTTAGTTTTAATATTTTTGCGTGCGCCGCGTAATTTTTTTCCTCGCAAATTTGTGGTTTTGTAATCTTGCCTTAGATCCAGCAAGTCGTTGGGTATCATTTGAATAATTGTTAAAACTAATTATACTTAAAAAAAACGAAATTCTAACAAGATAATAGGTCACTTTTGACATTTCATCAAACTTCAACAACGTAACCTTGTAACGGCGGGCATAAAATAAGAACTGCACAATTGCTTAACTTTTTTCAATTACGTTTACATATTTATTGTAATAATGACCGATACGAGTAATTTTACGATTTGCTTTCACTAATAAACCATTCTAAACATAATAAACAATTTCTGATCTAAAGAACTAAACGTCGTTACAATGTTGCGTCAGTCAACCCTTTTTCTTTTTAAACACTAGGGATGTTACTCTAAAAATCGAAAGCTGATAGGATTGTAAGTTGAATCGAATGCAATGATTACTTGTGAAGAAAAATCACCATAAATTTATAACCACTTTGTGATTATAATAAAACCTAATTATACATATTTATTATTCTTTTAACTAACTATAAAAATACAAAAAAATAACTAAATAGAAAGGTCATTGATGTTGGGTGCAATTTAGGTGGATGTTGCTGGCAACACCAGTGCCTGTCGATGACGCATGTCATGTCGCCATAACATGATGATGACGCAGTCTTTTGTTGTTGTGCGAAGTGACTGTGCGTTTTTGGTGTGCTCTCTGTTATTTTCTTTTGATCCGGCTTTTTCATTGAACTGATCTTACTGACTACGTTTACCTGGCTATAAATTGGACTCCGATTGCTTAACGATTATTAAACAAGAAAAACATTACAGTCTTACTATGTCGAAACGGGGGAAAACTCTAAACAGTCAATCTCGCGAACTAGTGGTGAAATTGTACAATTATTTTGGACGTGAATCAGTTAACGATGGGCCTCTTTTACCATTGAAACCACCGAGAGAACGCGTTGCCTAAGCATTGGGAATAGGGAATAAGACAGTAACTCAAATTCTGAAAGAGAAATACGGACCATCAGGCTCGGAAGATAATACTTTACGTACACCTAAAAAACGAAAGAGGGACAAGAAAATTGTTGACGTTGATAATTTTGAAGCTGCTGCAATTCGCAACCACATTTATGGATATTACTCGAGAAAAGAATATCCTACACGGGAAAAGCTATTGAGTTCGTTAAAAGGCGCAGGCTTATTTTTTGGAGGCAAATCGTCTCTATCAAAGGTTTTGAAATCGATTGGCTTTAGATTTAAAAAATCTGACAAGCGGAAAATCCTGCTAGAACGCTACGATATTATTTTGAAGAGAATAACATTCTTACGTCAGGTAAATAAAATTACGGATTGGGACAATGTCGTGTTTATTGACGAAACATGGTTGAATGCGAACCATACGGTTGCGCGGACATGGACCGATGATACAGCGGCCTCCACCTCAAAAGTTCCATCGGGAAAAGGAGCCCAACTTATTATATGTCACGCGGGATCAGCTTCTCAAGGTTTTATTCCAGACTGCCTCCTCGCATTCGCCTCTAAAACTACAACAGATTACCATGAGGAAATGAACTTTGATGTTTTTAAAGAGTGGTTTGAGAAGCTGCTAGTCAGCTTAGAAAACCCATCGAAAATTATAATGGACAATGCTCCGTATCATTCTGTACAAGTTGATAAACCACCAACTCAAGCAAATAAAAAGCAAGAAATTGTCTCGTGGCTGGTAAGAAATGGTGTGGAGGCAAGTCCAACTTTATTAAAAGTTGAGTTGTTAAATCTGGTAAAAGCAACTAAGCCGTCCAAGCTCCGCTATGTAATCGATGAACTAGCCCTAGAGCTTGGACACGAAGTTATTCGATTGCCTCCCTACCATTGCCAGTACAACGCCATCGAGCTTATTTGGGCACAAATAAAGGGTCATGCAGCGCGGAACAATACTGAACCACCCTTCAGTACTGCTAAAATGATGACTCTGCTACAAACTGCATGTGCAGAAGTCACTACAGAAGACTGGCGAAAAGTCGTGGAGAAGACAAAGAAAATAATTTTACAAGATTTTGAACGAGATGTGAGAATAGACAATATTATTGAAAATGAATTAATAATATCTCTGAGTGCTGACAGCAGTGATGAAGATAGCAGTTCCTATAGTTCAAGTGAATAAAAGGAATTTTTTTGTTAAATTACGTAGGTACTTGTCTTATTTTGCTCCTTTAATTTATGAAAGAAAAAATAATAATGGGACAGGGATTCGCATGATCATTTTTTAAATTCACATATGTTTCAAGTCTGTATCGATTCATTCATTTAATCGATGATTTTAAGCAGGTCACCTCACTATGAATATAAAACTGACATCTGTCAAAAGTAACCTATTATCTTGTCCCTACTTTAGTAACCATCCTGTGGTGTTCCGGTATCTGACTTGGGAGTCAATTCAATATTACTTGCTAACCCAACAGAATAAATAAATACAAACTTTATCTCCGGTCAATAAGAATATAAAGAAAATCATATCAAAGTCAACGTACTTGTGAACATTTATTATTATTTATTATTATTAGTAAGTACGATAAAATTACATGTTTATTCTCTTTGAATGGTTATACATTTCGACTGAGAAATCTGCACAAGGGTTGAAGACAATAAGATGGTATTATTTATCTACAAAAGGTAAAGGCTTGTAACTGTTCCTTATGATTTCAAATCAGTTACTAAATGCCTACCGCTTACCTAATAACTTTTTAATCTCACATGAACATGTTTTAGACCTTATCGCATATACTCAGGTAGGTTTTCAATCATTTAGCGTAAATCAATAAATATGCAAAATTAAATTAATACTAACTATTGGTTTCCTCGGCGTTGGTACTTGATTGAAATTTACACTCAGATTCGTCACTGCCGCATTATATTAACTAAGTGTGCGAATTCAACATGGACGCAAGACTATTGTGTATTTGTTTTGTGGTACTGCTTATTTCAATTGCCTCTGGTTCTAAACGTGGTGCGTATTAGATGTATAATTTGTATTTATTTCAGTGATCCCACGTAATATTCAGTTTTAGTTTGTGAGTAGGTACCTACGTGATTTTGATGCATTATACTACAAATTCTAGAATTTGTCCTACAAAATGTTTAGATTTGCTACTAAATAAGGGTGTGAGTTTCCCTTCAAATTCTGGAGTGGCTCCTCAATCCATACGGACATGATGTTGAAGCTCTAGGAATATAGGTTTCTAAATCTACATGAATGACAGAACTACAAGTGTATTTGCAATGATCAAAGGCCTGAAAATATTTTTTACTAGGTAGGTGCTTCTAAAACAATCGGTACATTATAGTAATGTTCACATTACTGTCGGTGAAATTACAGGCACACGAGACTTAATAACTTTGCCAGGCCCATCACGGGCGCAGTGCAGTTGGTCATTTGTGACGAAATGCATCTGTTATAGGCAGAGGTCCCCTCCACGCCAGGTTGGCCTCGGGGTAGTACCGTGACCTAATGATAAATAACAAAATACTAATCATCAATAAAAAAATATATGCACCTTTAGCGGGTACTGTGCTATTATTCCAGTAGAAGGTTTTTATATGATCACCGAAGTAGTACTTAGTAGTAAAAATGCACGTTTATGGTTGAAAAACTGGACAGAAACAGGATAGATATCAATCATTTACAGATTTTCATACGGTCCAAGGAAGGACATGGCTTGCTTTAAAATACCATGCCGTAGAGCCTTTGACCATCCCTTCACAGAGTCCATATAGGATAGGAAATTCAGCTCTTGTGTGATAATGCCTATCCACATATGGTGCGATTCATAGCAGCATCTGCTGCTCTTCAGGAACACGACGTAGGTACCGGTTTTCGATTGGCCATCGAACACGCTTGTATCTTTGATAGAGATCAAAATGAAAGAAGCCATGGATTGGATGGAAATTGCAAAGTGCGCGTATTAGGTACTCTTCAAAATAATATTTTTGAGAAAAGATAGGTAATTTTTTTTATGCCTGTTATTAATATGTAATAGTTTTACATAGTTTAGTAGGTACAGAGTACGTAGGTAGGTACATAGTTTTAAGTGAGGATGTACCTAACTTTCTCAACCTTGTAATGATTTCAGACAAGTCGTGGTCCTCAGTGTGTAATCTGCCTATAAAAATTGGCAAATGTTTGGGACTCGGTCGCAGGTAAAATCTATAGTACTTAGATTTAATTTGAACTTAATCAGCTCAAAGATTCTTCAATTATCATCATGATCATACTGCTAACTTCCTATACCCTTACCCTATTACCTACTCTTGTAGGTTAACGACATGTTTTCTTAATTCTTATTGTTTTCTTTAAGACTATAGTCATATAAGTACATAGAAATAAGTTTATGCGGCGTAGGAATAATTAATATTGGAATCGGAAAAAGAGCAGCAGTGACTTATAAATAACTACCATTTTATACTGCGATCCCCAAGACGCCTGCCGAGCGTGGGGATTATGGCAAATACACCCTAAATAGGGGTTGTGTTCAGCTGTGGACAATCCAGCTGATACAGTAAGTACTTAAATATCTAATGTTGTCTTAGGTTTTCGTGATTATTGCACATAGTAATTTTATTAAGTAAATTTTAAGCGATTTATCGGATATATATCATTATGTTTATCTCGACGTTTCAAACACTGCAGTGATCGTCGTCACGGGGTAACTAATTCGGTGTTTGATTATTGCCAAATGGTAATAATCGGTTTTAAGTGTCGCTTGAGTTATCAAGTAATTATTTTGTACTACCGTCAAAAAATATTATTGTTTTACGAGTAATCATAGCGTTCCTTAAGCACTTATTATTCGCTCACAGTGTTCAGAGGTCTTGCACATCTGCCACCAATACCACTATAGCCACAGAATACGTTATTGCCGTATGGCTTCGCGTTTTCAAGTTACAAAACGTAGACACACTGGCACAGAGAACCTCAGTAGGTATAGTTACATGGTTTGTAACATATCTTCCAAAAGAATCGAATTTTTTATGAGTTAAAGGGAAGCAATTTTGTGGTTTGAGTACATTGACTCCGTTTGGAATATTTTTTGGCTGCACAACCATTTAATTTGCCCGGGGGGTATTGTAGGTAGGCTTGCGAGGCTTCTCTTTTGCGCTTCTCATGTAACAGTGGAACTGAAGAAAGATTGATCTTCTTTTCCGCGGTGTGGACCAGTGTATCATCCTTTCTGTGTAGGGGCGGTAGAGATTACTGACAAAAGTTCTCTTAGACAGCCCTGAAATGAGACCAGACCGCACGTATAGCAAAAGGAAAGCGGGTCATTGTTTTGCCAATTCTGCCGATATATAAATTTATTAATACAAAACCAAGCCAGGAACCAGCTACCAATGGGTACAATAGAATATGGAATTAAAAGCACCATTACACGAAATTGACATCTTGATCATCCGACAAGAAGTAACACTTGCCCCCAAAAGCAGAAATAAAAAAAACATCCCGTCTCAATCTGCAGATCCATATGGTGTAATTTGCCACACGCAATGACATCTCTTGAAATAGAGTCGAGTTAGGTGTGTTGGCAAGATTCACATTGGCAATATCTCAAGATCAGGTTTTGGTCATGCGATCTGAGAGGAGCGTTAGAAGACCAATGTCCTCACACCCGGATAGTGTTGGTGCCAACGTCGCAGCTTTTCTCGAACCGAATGCGTTACGGTGACAAAAAACCTGACGATAGATATGATTCTGGTTCCATGGACGTGAGGACGACTCTTAGTGTGGTCGCTACGTGCGTTGCGACTTTAGGCGCTATCACATTTTTCTAAAACGAACGTGAAGGCTGACACCGTGGCTACTCAAGCGCAAGTACCTACGCTCTCTCTCTATATTGCGGTATGGATACATATTTGAGCCACTTGGTGTAGAGTCATCGTGTCAGTGGGGGCCGGGAGCTCATTTTTTTTTCCAAAACTTGTCTAAACTATGACTGCTTAGTCGATGCGACGCTTGATCAAAATGTCGTGCAATCCATGAATCCAACGGGGCATTCCAGCTTAGCACCCAAAATCATAAATTAGGTGCCTATTACAATAACTCGTATACTAAGTGTCAGTTCTGATTTACTTTGAGTCTAAGAATTAGTTACCAATTTATAGCATTTTATTTTATACCTACTCATTTTCAATTTTTTTTTGTATGATTGTGACGGAACAAGCATGTGGCCCACCAGATGTTAAGCGGTAACCTCTGCATATTATAACTGATGCATTTAGTCAAGTTATGCACTGCGCCCGTCACCCTGAGACAGTTGTTAATTACAAAATTACAAATAGTTACAGTTATACAGTTGCTAATTCTCATGTGCCTATAATTTTACTGGCTCTCAAGGACTGCTGACACAAACACACTGTGAGTGCTTGGCGACAGATTTTCTACTTGAGGGTGGTAGCAAGCCAGGCGGGCATTCGCAAAATGCCCTCCGACCATGCGATAAAGCTCAAGCCGGCGGTGGAGATCAAACAATGAACCTGCGGCACCGCAGTCCATAGCTATAACCGCTCGACTATCATTGCTTCTTTTTTTCGCTCGGTCTAATAACTTGATAATCTAATAACATGATTTTAAAGGTCTAATACGTGCCTTTATCAAAGATATTAGAAGAGGATCAGATGGCCATGGAGTAAGATTAATATAAGTAAATAATTATATGAAAACAAATTATTTCCAGGTTTGGATACAGTCAATCAGAGGGACGTTGCGTAAAGTTCACATACGGTGGCTGTGAAGGAAATGACAACAACTTTAAAACGATAAAAGAATGTCAGAAAAAATGTGAATAGAAACAATTCCAAAGTTTTACTTGTAGCACCAATGTTAAAACCCACTGTATCATAGCTCCTGGAACAATAAAACTGTAGTTCTACTTGCACCTTGAATAACTTTTTGGTTCTATTTTTATATATATAGTGACGTCAGAGCAGATGATACCAAAGAGAACCGTTAAGATACTGAGGATTTCAGTTTGATACGATCATGGCATATGCTCTACTGAATAATGGTTCCTTGAAGAGAATTGCTTTTCAGCGGCAATTTTTTTGTTAGTGCAAAATATGTATTATATTCCTTCTGCAACTGTAAAACTGTAGTTCTACTTGCACCAAGGTGCATATATAATATGATATGCAAGCATAAAATAAAATTTTGGTTCTTTGTTTTTATTTTTAATGTTACGTCGTCTGAACAACTGAAACTAAAGAGAACCGCTGAAATATTGAGGATTTTGATTTACTACAATCATGGTATGCTCCACTGATTTATTGTTCCTAGAAGGAAACTACTCTTCCCGTCAAATAATTATTTGTCAGTGCAAAATTTGTATTTCGTTAGTTATATCACATTTTATTAGCGGATTACTCATTTGATTACCGTAGAAAAAACGAGACTATTAAATTATTAGTGTGAAATTTAAACTACTATGAATTTTTTTTCTGGAATTTAAAGTTAAAGTCAAAATCGTTTAGATATTCAATTTTGGCATTAATAACACTCATATGAAGGTAAATTATAAATGTTTACTATTATAGTACATTACTGCAGATTCCATTAAGTAAGCCAAGTATGAGTTCACCGGGCCGAACTGCAGGTGAGGTCCTGTTATATACGAGGCCAAGATGGCTTACTTACTGGATTCTGCAGTAATGTACTATTTTATAAACATTTATTCTTATGAAAATGTGTTCGGTGGTGGCTTGGCAGAGGTGGAATGTTCCAATCATTATAGTCGTTTAAATAATCTTCGATGTATGCTTTTTTTACTTAACTCAAACTATCTCACCCGATAACCACTTACCTACCGATTTGGTCCAAGATGTTGTTTAGGCTAACCTAGAATTACTGATTCTCAAGGACAGCTGCTAGAACACACCGTTAGGTGCTTGGCGACAGATTTTCTACTTGAGGGTGGTAGCTAGCCAGGCGGGATTTCACGTCATGTCCTACCATCCACCATTGTTGTTTATGTTTCCTTTTTTTTTTCAAGTGTTATTAGTAAGGCACAATTGTTTTTCATTTTGGGCCGGGGTTTGAGTTGCATCTGTTATTTAGATAAAATACAGTGCTATTATTAGTTATATTTTATCTAGCGTGTATGATGAATTTCATAATGGACAAATACATAGAATAAAGAGTTTGTCTTCAATTTTGCATCGCCGATGGATTTTCGTGTTGCAAGTCACTGAAAATATTACAGAAGGTGTTAAGATTCCAGATTGCCCAGACAGGGATTGTTCAGCAGAGGCGCCTTACACCTGGACAATCTGTTTTGAATCTTTAACAAGCCGGCGATTGGCCGGGCTGAAAAGGACAAGGTAAAAAATACACGTAAATTAAGTGACAACAATAACACTTACAGGCAACTTATGATACTACGATCCCACTAAAGCTTTCAATATTGGCCAATATAAAAGTATAAGTTTTTACTCACGCGTGGGTGAGAAGCTCCGATGGCGCGATCCCTCCTCTAGGCCTCCGAGACTCCAACGTCACGACACAGTATTGACAAATTTATAGATCGCGTAGTGTAAACAAATATACTATAAAACAAATACGCGCAAGCAACAAATTATTAAATCAAAGGATAAAACCAACTAGTTTTCCAAAAAACAGCGACAAAGTTACAAAGCAAAAATTTCAAGTTATTTTCACACACAAAAATCCATAGATCAAAAATAGACGACTACCAAAGGGGTGCGTTCGAAAAACTCCCCGATAAGTTGATCGGTCCGAACAGAAGGCTTACGGTGAATTGACTTCGGTGAAGACACGTGCTTACCTATGCGTGTTACACAGCGTTCGAAAGCAGTCAGTTGTGTCAATCTAACAAAAAAATATTATTTTATTTAGAACCATAAACATATCATCCATTCCCGAAACTTTAACGATTGAAGTACAAAACGTCAGAAAAAAAAAACTAATGAAACAGTGTGGGTCGTAACGATGCAGCGGTGAAGATACAAGGAATGAAAGATTATCTGATCTATTATCTGTGACTAAAGAAAAAGATTAATAGATATAAATAGAGACAATCACTTACGATTAGTAAAAGCCATAATCCAGGGCAGTATGCATTCTTTGAATGAACAAAGGAACTCACCACTGTCCCTGAAATTGATTGACAACGTGTCAGTCTTCCTGGGAATCAAAATATGGATTCAACTTAACAGTGGTATCGTCATATACATGCTGTATACTCAGTCCGTAAGTACACAATTATTAACGGATGTAGCTTCGGCTAGGCAAAATTATTTTGCGTATATCCACAGTGTATTCTTGTCCATTATGTCCATTATGGTGTATTCCTGTAGGAAGCTGCTACTGAGTAGACAATATTTATTAAGTGCTAATTAAAAACCAAGAAACAATAATTGGCGATTGCCTTTGACTCCTATCTCATTTGATGGAAAGTGATGGTGTGGTCGAAGATTTTGTTCAAGCAAACTGGCTCTCAAGGACAGCTGTTTGAACACTCTCTAAGGTGCTTGGTAATAGATTATCTACTTCAGGATGGTAGCTGGCCAGCTGGTCGCTAAATGCCTTACCACCATCTATAACCACTGCAATTTTAAGAAACTGGAACCAATGGCTTTACGAGCCCTACAAAGCACGAAACTTCACCATTTGTTTGTCCGAAATGCGCGCATTTCTCAATTCTCAGAAAATATTACTCAACATAAAGACGCGATTGTCCGATTTCAAAATTATCAAAATGGTTTCGTTATTCTACGGATATAATTGTCACATCTTAGCGAAAACTAGAGGTGAAAAATTCATTATAGTTAAGGAGTTCCAAAAGTAATGTTATAGCAGCTGCACTTCATATTTTTTTACATATCAATCAGTTACGAAATTTTTTCAGAAAGGATTTGTTTCTATAACGTCCGAACATTATACTTATATACTACTCAAAACAAAATAAGGGCCATAATTTGTTGCTGTACCACGAGAACAGTACAAGACATTACATTGTTTAACTTATTAAACTACAAAATAATGTTATTGCTTAAAATTTAGGCTAACAATTGTTTAAAATAATGTTTGTGAATTCCTTTTTTTAACAAATTAATGAAGTTGGCCATTTTGAGTGGAAAATATGAACAAAAGAAAATCACCGGCAAATACAAATACTTTCTTGTTATTTTTGTTTCTTTTTGTAAGTAACGAGTATTATTATTAGCAATCTCTTAGCAATGCACTGTCTTCCATGCACTCTCTGGATCAAATTCCTCACGTTTTCACCTGGCATCTTCTCCCAGACACGTTTTAAAGCATCAATCAACTGCTGTTTGTTGTAGACCCCTCAGTCATTCTCTCTAACCCTTCATTTCAATTGGTCCCACATATGCTCGATTGCATTTAAATCCGGACTTAAGCTGGCCATGGTCATACCTCAATATGAGACTCGTCTGGAACAGCTTGAGTCTCTCGAGCTCTATGTGCACGGGAATTGTCTTGCATCAGGATGAATCCAGGACCGACTCGCTGTGCAAATGGGATCACTTGAGGCCTGATGATTTCCTCGATATTCTGTAGTTACGGTACGCGTTTAAACTTAGTTTTACTGTGTAAGTTAATTCCACCCCGAACCATTACGTGGGGACCACTGAAACGGTCAACTTCGTGGATGCAGGACTCGATGAGATCAGAAACCAAAAAGTTCGTAATAATCATTTTATTCTCAGCGTGCATCCATAAGTTATGTGCAGAAGCGTCAAGTTGCTACCCAGCTGGAGTGAGTTTGCTACGGCACTCGAAACACTTTGAATTATAGAAATTATTTTTAGGTTTTTAGTCTATAGTCACTTGAGAGAGACTGTCACTTTGACTTTGAAGCTTACGTTATTTGAGACAGCAGTTGACTCGGGGGTCTTTCCTCCTAACTAGAAAGTAAAACTTGTAATAGTAAGAATTGACAGTGAAGACCGTGATCAGTAATGGAAGATTACAGCAGTTCCTGCAGCAGCGGGACTTTAAAGACAATATACGTGATACATTATGGGAGACACGCCAGTGATGATGAGTTATGACCTGAAATGAACAGAGTGAGAATGTGAAGAGTGTTTTGCAGGGCAAGGGTTGGAATGGCTATAGGATAGGATAGATAATGACTGAGGACATTCCATGGGATCACCCCCCATAAATTGTGTGTGTGTGTGTGTGGCTTCCGTTCATACTCGATAGCCGTTCCAATCCAAGCCTGGCAGAACACTCTTCGAGATCTTACTGTATTCACTATTAACTCCGATTATGTGTGATATTTTTTTTTTTATAACCGTCTGCCATAACGTGTCACGATGTTATCTTCAATGTATCCTGCTCCAGATATTGTTGTCATCTTACATCGCCACTTCCTTATTAGAATCGGCTAAATAACATACAATAATCTTCCACACGTATAGGCCGGTATCAATATCATACAATCATATAATCACCATAAGGTTGCAACCTTATGGCGATTATAATGCTATCCTACAGGATAGCACTAAATCAGTGCTGCCTGACAGTTCGAAGCTCATTCATGAGATACTTAACACTGCAGTTTATTCGTCAGTTTTTTACCAACCGCCGACCAGGCAACACCTTCCTCTGTAGTGAATTGTAAAAGCAAATATTTAATAGTAAGCGCGTAGACTAATCAGACTAAATCAGTGCTATCCTGTAAGATAGCAGTAAGCGCGTAGACTAATCAGACTTAGCGCAAAATGTTATTTCGGTGTTCACATTTGTGAAGTAAACAAACGCTGAATACAGACGGAAAAGCCATGAATCGCACTCTGCTCGAACCACAACCGATATTCTGAAGGAAGCATTTCCGGGTCGTACAATTTCTCGTTTTGTTGATTTGCACTGTCCGGCCAGATCACCCACTTTAACCGTTCCAGCAACCTTCTTTGTTTGGAGTTTTTTGAAATCGCGGGCTTACGTCAACAAGCTTCAGGCTCTTGAAGGCCTTAAGGAGAATATTCGCCAAGAATGCGAGAACCTGTCGCCCGAAGTTCTGGCAAGATTGAAGGAAAATGACATAAATCGAGCCCGTATGGTCATCAACTCTGTTGGCGGCTTAATGACCGATATCATTTTCTTAACTTGATGGAATATATTCTAATGGATTAAATAAACAATTTTCACAAGTAGAACCAACGTTTTTCTATACTAATCAATTATACAATGTTGGGCAAAACTACTTTTGTCCGACCTTGTATAATGCCGCTGTCAAGAAATTTGACTGAATCAACTTGGAGGCCCATCTCAAGATCGCTGTTGAGAACTGACTCTTAGGATAGTATGTAGTAGCTGGTACCAGAAAGCGACGTGTCAAATATCATTTTAAATTGTTCCGCTTCTTAAAATGGCGCTTGAGAGCATTTTCAAATATTATACCAGATCTGCTATAGACCTATGAACAGTGTTTCTGAGTAAAAGTTATGCAATACGAGTATCATTTTGTGCGGGCGTTTTCAGTCCCGTTAAATTTATGGCTCAGACCATAGCCGAAAAAAAATCAATTGTCTCGAATATCTACGCACTTATAATTATACCTAAGTGCCTACCTTCATAATAGCTCGTTAATTCACCACCTTGGTGACATTTTCCAAGAAAATGTTTTCTGAACTTTATCGCGTAAACATAATTAGGTACTCAATTAATTAAAGAATAAGTCTAGAAATTAAATTAAAATTTTTGTAAAATTAAATTATTAACATCGTGGATTTAGTCAATGTTGGTACCTGATTAAAACACCTAGGCTTATCACAACCGTATTTACAAGAAATTAATCAAGTGCGCCAAATTACTTAACATGGCCGCAGGAAATTTATTGATATGTTCTATGCTCTTACTGCTTATAATAGTTGCTTCTGGTTCGAGACATCATGGTGCGTATCATACGTTGTTCCTTTTTTTATAATTACCATGGACATTTTACACACACTAGAATGTTTTTTTTGTTTATATTGCCTATAGGTGTAAGCCTTTGACCACAATCTAACCTAATGGTAAGTGATGATGTGGTCGAAGGTGTTAGCAAGCTTCACCTGAAATTACTGGCTCTCAATGACAGCTGCGGGAACACACCATTAGGTGCTTGGCAACAGATTTTCTACTTGAGGGTGGTCGCTAGCCAGGCGGGCATTCGCAAAATGCCCTTGCACCATGCGGAGAAGCCCAAGCCCGTGGCGGGATACGCACCATGGACCTGCTGCGTGGCAGTCCATAGCCATTGCCACTGAGCTATCACTGCTTCAAAATGTTTAGAAACGTCTTATTTTTGCTAATTTATGACGCGCTGTGAGGTATTTTATTTCAATTTTATAAGTACATAAGTACCTATACTATATAAACGCTAGTGGAGTTTTTCCATTAACACCTAAATGAATTGCAGTAAAAATATCGACGTTATTGCTTAAAAAATTGGGCAATTTATATAAGCAAGTGCAAATTATATCAACCTACTTATTTTCTGTATGTTCGGAATAAGCAATCTAACAAGAAATGAATTTGAGTGGCTTGTCTGGAAAAAGTCACAGAGAGAGGATTTGATACCCTTTAAGCAAAGACTAAGTGGAGTTGAAGCAAATCGTAAAATATTCCGAATTTATTTTTGAATTACTCACGTGGTTGGTTATTAAACAAAATATAACGTACATTTTAAGTAATAACAAGCGAAATTTGAACCCCCCGCCATCCCTGGAGCCTCAACCTAAGCTGCCATGTTAAAAAGTCATAGTTCGAAGTGGCACGTCCGTCCGTTGTAGAACTAATACTTTCTTATGGGGACGGAGCAACTGCTATATATATATATATATATATATATATATATATATATATATATATATATATATATATACTACTAAGTGCTTCCGTGCTTCTGAGGGTACGTTAAGCCGTCGGTCCCATCAGTTGTTGTCTTAGGATGGCAGTCATTATAGCGTGGTGGTAGATCATTTTGCGAATAAAATCGGTCACCAAGCACCTACGGTGTGTTCATATCCTGATTATATTATTATCAACAACAACATCTTCGACCACATCATCGTTTAACATCAGGTGAGGTAGACGTTAGAAAAGACAGCCTATAAGAAAATTCTAAACTCAATAATTCTAAGATTATGTTTTATTTCATAACCGCATGCTCAGCAAATTAGCTTACAAAATAACAAACCCAGGTTTTAAAAAAAATGTTTTATATCGTTAGTTTTGTTGGACGACTATTTCTCGGTCGCAAAGACGGATGGTCGGTGCCCGAATCCTAGTCGTTGTTGAAATTATGATTTTATTTATTTATTTTGTAATCTTATTCGCTTAGCAGCCGATGGTGTAAAATCACATAAAGCTGGGTAATATATCTCAACTTTCAAATTCATTATTTTCAGAAAAGTCATCAGCGGCGTGCGAGCTGCCTATAAAAAGTGGCCATTGTTTGGCATCCATAAAGAGGTAAGATATAATATCGTGTGGTTATGGATGTCGTCTTTTACTCTCTGGGGGTCGTGAGCCATCAGGGCATCACCTTCTCCAACATGCTCCAAGCGAATTAAGTAACTATACCGGGCTTCTAGTCTATATGGCCCAAAACTTAATGTACTAGGAAGGCACCTGTTGTAAAGACTTGACTTTTTATCGAGTAAATTAAAGTTAAAAGAACCGATTTGTTTGAAGCGCTCGTAGCGAAGTTTACTTAGCTGTTCTCAACCGATCAGCACAGTTAAGCAACGTCGCCCGCGGTCATGAGTTGGATGGGTGACCGCTAGTGACATTACTACTGAGTGTTTCCGTGCTTCGGAGGGCACGTTAAGCCGTCGGTCCCGGTTGTTGTCTTAGAATGGCAGTCGTTATAACATGGTGGTAGGGCATTTTGCGAATGCCCACCTGGCTAGCTACCACCCTCAAGTAGAAAATCTGTCGCCAAGCACCTAATGGTGTGTTCCGGCAGCTGACCTTGAGAGCCAGTTCTTCTAGGTTAGCCTGAACAACATCTTCGGCCACATCATCACTTACCATCAGGTGAGATAGTGGTCAAAAGCTAAACTATCAGGTATAAAAAAAAATGTTGGCTTTGAGAGCAGTCCAAAGAATGAGGAGCATTTTGGTACAGCGTACAGAATAGCGAGTAGGCTCAAGGGTTAACGATGGTAATTTCTAGTCTTAATGGCAAAGTTGCGATGTTGCAATATTCTAGCGAAGTGAATCACTTTTGGTCGTTCCAATTCCTTACAAGAAGAATCCTTGCATATTATCTAGCCCAGATAGATGAATGAGTAAGAGAATCACCACTGGCCTAGAAGTTCTAGCTTAGTACCGGTATCCACCACCATATCCAGGACCAAGGTTTTGTACCAAAACATAAGTAATAGTGGTGGATCCTAGTAATTTATAGCCATTCCCATCTCCATGTCACTTGCTTAAATTTATTTAGGACGTTGCACAGTTGAGCTGAACAGATGTATAGAATTAATAGATATAGTACCACCAACTTAACTGTGCAGTTGGCGAGGGCGCTGCTGATCAAGGAAATCAAATACAAACTGTCACAATTTGAAGGAATGTTGTAGTTCTTTTTTCTGCCACCAGAACAGATAAGTTGGTGGGTCTGTAATGAAATTGGTGTATATAAGATTTTGCATTTTTGTGTGTAATTTAACCGTTCTATACTGTATAACTCGATTGCCAAACGAGAATGGTTTCGGAGTCATTTGGTAGATTCTCATTGTTCCCTAGCTATTGAAATTTAAGCCCAACAATCTGATTGAGGTCTACAACGGCTCCCAGTCCATGAAGTCCAAAGTCATATTATGGTATTTTTAATATTTGAAGCAGTGATGGCTCAGTGCATTGGCTATGGACTGCTCTCGCAGCAGGTCCATGGTTCAAATCCGGCCACGGGCTTGAACTTCACCGCGTGGTGGAAAGGCATTTTGCAAATTCCCGCCTAGCTAGCAACCACCAAGTAAAAAAGCACTTAACGGTGTGTTCTGGCAGCTGTCCTTGAGAGCCATTAATTCTATGTTTTAAGCATGTTAACATCCTTGACCACATCATCACTTACCGTCAGGTGAGATTGTGGTCAAAAGCTTACATAAGCGATACTTTTTTTTTTTTTTTGAAATGTAACAGCGGTAATTGATAATTGATTAAGATTTGCAAGCGTCGCGGATAACATTTTTGTAATTTTTAATTATATAATGGTAGATGAAGCAATGAATGATATCTAGATAGACTGAACTTGTAAGCATTTTCATTAAACAGCACTCTGGTTTGCACTGAATACGGATAGATTTTTTCGAGGTTTTATTCGAGGGTTGCGACGTGTCAATTGAAGGCCTTCCCTTATATGTCCACCTACCGTTTCAACTACAGGTTTTTTACTAGTATAGGTACTGGGATCATATAATATCACATTTATACTTATTTATACCTATTTGTACTTGATTCTATGATAAAGTTTCTTTCGGAATATGATCACGGTAGTTTGCGGGTTTCCATTCACGGCAGTTTTAAGAGATGAATTAAATCTTTAGGGCCAACCTTGAGGCACTAATCGCCATTCCGAATAATCCATGGAAATGTAAGGTTAATTTTCAGTCTCCCTAAACTTGGCGTTGACGTTTTACTAATCAGTTTTTCTGCTCCGCCAACCTTCCTTGTTTCATTTGGGTTATGGTTTTATCCGCCCAGGGATTGTTGCTATAATACATCAAAATACGGGTAGGTATACTTACCTCTTTCTACATCATGCCAACATTGAGGCCGACAATATATTTTCTTTAACAACTATAACTATAATAAAATTGTTTCCTATTATGCTTACTTCGACCAAATTACCAATGTACTTTGGTCATATACCTCATACAACCTTGGACATCGGTCCAAGTGGAAAAGGCTCACAGGTACTAAAAATGCGGGTAGTCCCAAATAAATGTAGACATAAAGTTGTTGATGCAATGCTCACAGCAACAAAATTCAAGTTGCACATGAAAAACAGTTTGATTAAGAAATCCTACTATACAGTTTGTGAATATAATATAAAACGACACAAATGCTTGGTCTATTCCGCCACTGCCAAGCTATCACCGGGTCTACGTTATTTAAACAAGTATTGAATTTATTTTATAATATACTTTGTAACATATTGTTAAGACGTTTATAATAATGGCCCAGAATTTCTGGCCCGTGCTACTCGCAGTGATACTATAAAATTAATATTTTTATTATTGCAACAACGCATGCTACGCAAATTACAAGTTCATATGCGGAAAGAAAATTGGAGTTATGAGTCATTGTCATGTTAGCTTAGTCGGTCAGAGCATATAGGCTATAGGGGTGGATGACGAGGGTTCGAATCCCTCACATGACTATAATTTCTCGTTAATTTGTATTTTTTTACGTTCAGCAAATAATACTTTTTGCTGAACGTGGTAGGAGCATGTGGGATATTTCAATATTAGAATTTATAATTGACCTTCTTATGAACGCCGTAGACACATAAATTCAAGAAATGTGTTAGATTTTGTTAAAATTTGGCTTCTGCGACGCTATTATATGTCAGTAACAAAAATTTACAAAAAAAAGATTCCAGTGTCACCTTCAGACTAAAAGGTATATAGCCACTGCAAGAAGAACAGGCAAGGAAATCGGGGTAATTTTTTTTATATGTCTTTACTTCGTTAAAATTTGTAACATGTGTTCATTATAAAATTATCACTATGTTTATTTACATTACATAGGTGACTGACGACGCGTGACGATGTTTCGAAGCAGTGATGGCTCAGTGGCATTGGCTATGGACTGCCGCGCAGCAGGTCCATGGTTCGGATTGAGCTTCACCGCATAGTGGAAGGGCATTTTGCAATGCCCGCCTGGCTAGCGACCAACCTCAAGTAGAATATCTGCCGCCAAGCACCCAACGGTGTTTTCCGGCAGCAGTCCTTGAGAGCCAGTGAAATTACAGGCACATGAGAATTAATAACTATGTCTCAAGGTGACGGGCGCAGTGCAATTCGTGACTTATTACGAAATGCATATATGTTATAGGCAGAGGTTAGTCCGCTTAACATCAGGTGGGCCTCGAGCTTGTTCCGTCACATAAAAAAAATAAAAAATACAAATGTGACTTAATTAGATACCATGGTCGCAGCATACAATTACATAGAATAAATGATTACGCTGTTTGATTCCGTATTAATACTTTATATACTTCAATTATTATTTTCAGTTATGGCTTCAGTCACAAACAAGGGAAATGCGTAAAGTTCACATACGGCGGCTGTGGGGGAAATGCTAACAATTTTGGAACGAAGGAAGAGTGCCGGGAACTATGTGAAGAAGATGACTACTGACTAAACTAACGGCGTCTTCATTATTATATGGGATAACTAAGTCCTTTCTTAAAATAAATGAACGTCTACTGTCGATCATAGCTTTTCACCTAAATATCGGCAAATGCAAATTAGCATAGAAACAAATAGATTCAATTGTTTTTTTTTATATTATTGTTGCAGAACAAGCCCGAGGCTTACCTGATCTTAAGTGGACTAACCTCTGCCTATAATAGATGCATATCGTCATGTGACGAATTGCACTGCGCCCGTCACTTTGAGACGGAGTTGTTAAGTCTAATGTGCCTGTAATTTCACTGGCTCTCAAGGACTGCTGCTGGAATACACCTTTAGGTGCTTGGCGACAGATTTTCTACTTGAGGGTGGTAGCTAGTCAGGAGGCAATCGCTAAATGCCCTTCCACCATGCGGTGAAGCTCAAGCCGGCAGTGGGGATTGAACTAGGGACCTGCGGCACGGCTGTCCGTAGCTATTACCGCTCGGCCATCATTGCATCTGTGGCAAAAACCGGCACAATGAATTGAATTAAATCAGCTGCTAGCATCCGTCACAGTCCACCTAGCGGTATTACTTGCACTGCATCTTCCAATTTGGTATGTGGAACCCCCTCAAGAACTTTCTTCCTAATTGGTTATCGGTACATTAAGCGTGGGGCCTGATTATGGCCACTTTCCTTGTAAATGTTGTGTTATTTCCAGTAACTTTATTTATCATACAATGAAATTGGAAAAGGGTTTAGGGTTGTCATAATCCCCACGGTTGACAGGCATTTTGGGGATTGCAGAACCGATAAGAACCAGGATATCACATACATTCTGCACTGCGTCCATTAGCCTGAGATACCTATACAGTTGTTGAGTCTCTTGTGCCTGTAATTTACTGGCTCTCAAGGACTGCTGCCGGAACACACTGTTTGGTGGTTGGTGACAGATTTCCTACTTGAGCGTGGTAGTATGGTGGAGGGAAAACTGTACAGTTTTGAACGGAATAGTTGATCTCACTCGATTTCATGAGGTATGTGGGACTGATTAGGTTTATTTCTGCGAGAACCCTACCGCTTGGGTAGTTTCCACCGCCAACCATTTGTTTACCTCCTCCACTGTTAGGCAATGAAATCGGTTGTACTACACAAGATAGTATACTATCTATATATATACTAGATATGAATAGATATGTAAAGAAATGTGAGTCAAGCTCACAAACAGCAGAACGCGAACCTTACCGCGGCGGGCGTTGTTTAAAAAGTGTACCGGTATCGGATGCGGTCATTTCTAAGCGCTAAATTAACCAATCCAATTAAATTTGAAAGATTTGTTTTTTGTTAAATGTAAACTTGACGAAATCCGAAATCAAAACGGGTACTGTATGAGAATTACATACCCCAGTACATATTATTTATTCGTAAATATACAGATCGGATTTAGAGCTTTCGTGATTTTGGATATAAGCTAGGACGGAGCGTGATGTATTTCAAACGTGATCTCTTAAACTTAATATTCGTATTGAAGTGATATTAGTTATGTGATATATTTGTAAGAAAATGAGGGAATGGATGCTAAGAACAGCAAAAATGATCAGTATATTTTCAATTGGATGTCGATATGTGGAAAGATGCATTAAGGTTAATAAGCTCAGAATAATTATTTGGGATGTTAATACGTATGTTTATTTCAATTAAAATTCTGTACAATCAGTTAAATACCATCACCCAAAGTAGACCAAAATTATAATTTTGTTAGCGCAGCGCGCGTTCCAATCTAATAAGGTTCTAAAACCTCCTTCAATAGAAATAAAAATTGGGGCGCGAACTGAAAATTATGATTCCACTGAGCAAGTAATACTTGTATGATTTTTGAAGTTTATATACATCTACACTAATATTATAAAGAGGAAAGATTTGTATTTTTGTATGTAACGAATGAACTTCAAAACTACTGGACCGTTTTTGAAAAATTCTTTCACCATTAGAGTCCTACATACACAGGGATACCTAATGAACATAGGCTATAGAACATTTTCAAAAAGGTTGAAATTATTGTAAAATACCCGTGAAAAACCGGGGCAGGCCGCTAGTCACTAATATTTTAAATAAACATTGTGAGTAAAAACAGGAATAATTTGGATCTGACGCTGAAATCAATGAATAGAAAACCAAATACTTTCGATAAAATAATGGTTAATATCTTAGAACATAATATGACGACCTTAGCAAGTAGCGGACTGACAAGATAGTAAAAGTTTCGTGAAATATGTATACCTCTTTTATCAAATCTGTGCGAGTTTTTTTTATTTTGTCACATTTATG
Source organism: Plagodis pulveraria (assembly GCA_963890685.1). Taxonomy (NCBI): domain Eukaryota; kingdom Metazoa; phylum Arthropoda; class Insecta; order Lepidoptera; family Geometridae; genus Plagodis; species Plagodis pulveraria. Next base: position 10,060,189 of record OY982963.1, read on the forward strand.
ATAAAAAGTATAGTGTTCAACTCGTGTGCAAGTTATCAATTGCACGAAGTCGGTTAAATTCGATTGTACATACAATATCAATCTTAGTTATATGTATACTGTATTTAACTATCACCGAAGGTAATTATTAATTGGAAGAGTCTTTATAACCCAAAGAAACTAATCTAAAATGGCACCGCTAATCATTTTCTCTCGCTTACACACTATAAACAGCAATAGTGCGCAAGAGAGAAGTAATGATTTGCGCGCTATTTCAGATTCCTTTCTTATAAACTAGGTTATACCTAATACTTGAATGTAAAAACAACTGTAACGGTGTCATAAAAACTTTCTTTTTATTTACATAAATTGATAAGTGACATTTATATTATTAACAGTATCGGTAAACATTTTAAATTATGCATTTGTTTTCAAAAAGGCTGTTGAGTATTTGGGTTTAGAATTGAAATCAAAATAGATAAGACCTATAAGACCAAGGAACGGAATTAAATAGAATGAAATAATAACTGGAAACTGGAGTCACGGGTTCGATATATACCCACTAGCAAGTTTATCCATTGGATTATGTAAGTTTTCATACCTGATACCAAACCCCGAGCTTTGAACACTATCTCACATTTTGCTTAGTTATGTGTATATGCTTAGGTGGCTAGGCTTAGTAAAGAAACTCACTGATGAACTAACTCTAGCTCGATACTCAGATCTACAGAGTTCGGGGTGCACTTGTACTAGTATTAGTTTATTATGACAACCGGCGAGGCGGTTCGGAATCCTCAATGTGTTCCACTCGTACTTGGCATGCTTATAACTTTTTCTAACTGTTATGAACAAGGTACAAGGTAAGAAGAAGACATTATAATTTGGCGAACCTTTGAATAAACACATTTTGATAGCAATACTTCAATACTCTAATCTTCAATGCTTACAAGAACTCGACCTTTCGCATACCACAACTTGGAGTTATTTGCGTCTTGACATGGGTACAAAATTCCACTGATCAGAACCCGAAGGTAAGCGACCATAGATAACGTTGTGTGTTTGCTGAATGGGCTATGGAGCAGCTGGACACTGACCATAATTTTCATTGAAAAATCACCTTCAGCGACTAGGCTCATTTCTGGATAAATGGGTATGCAACAAACAAAAGTATCGAATTTGGGACGATTCCAATTCAAATGAGATCCAAGGACGTCCAATGCAATCTCAAAAAGTCACTGTTTGGTGTGGATTTTGGGTTGGTGGCGTATTCAGTCAATATTCAATATTTAGTTTAATATTTGTGTTTTACTGGCAGGGCAATAAATGTTTTTCTATTCTATTTCTTTGAGAACGACGTTGACCGGGCCATCACCATCAATCGCGAGCGCTATGGGCTTATGATTACCAACTTCTTTAGGCTTGAATTTGATGACATAGACACCAAAGTGATGTGGTTTCAACAGGACTACGCTACGTGCACACAGCTCAAGACACGTTGGACTCTCACTGAGAGATTTGAGGTCATAGTCGTCTCACGTGGAGATGACGTGAACTGGTCACCGAGATCGTGCGATTTGATCCCGTTAGGCATTTTCTTGTGGGGATTTCTTCAGTCATTGGCCTGTAATAATAAATCACAAACCACGGTGGCTTTCAAAGCCAAAAAAACCCATGACATCGGTCAGCGGGAAGTGTAGCCCGTTGGCACAGCCGTTGGGTTCTTCACTTCTGTAGGTGCGTATGGACTTATAGCCCACAAATTAGCAGCTCGTTGCCCGCCAGGACGAAAATCAAACAAACTAATGTTGAAAATGGTTCATACACTGAGAAAAATCTTAAGTCAAAAGCGCCCTAATGACGGCCAATTTATATGGTATGAAGGCGAAAAACCGACCCAACGTAAATACGTACAAAAACGCCTTCCAACTAGAAGGCGTTAAACGAGGTCAGTGAAGGCGAATGTTTCTTTTCGTCTTCATTTAAGGTATATTTTGTGATCTTTTTTAAATATTGACTTTTCGATGAGGCTGATTAAGTCGTACGTTATAGTGATAATCACCGTATATAAACCGCCGTAAAAGTAAGGTATATTTTATGGCCAATACTGCAATTATTATCGTATAACAAGTTCAATTCTGAAAATACTTTACGGAAGGCGATTTTTGACGGTTTTGTTTATTATAAAACATGGTACATTTTTATTGATTGGTGAAAATCATCTTAAGAGTTGTGAATTCATATTACGTAGTTACAATTCAACGGTAAAAGGTCAAATTTGATTTTCTCAGTGTAGGCACTGAAATCGGTTATACTACACAAGATCCTTGAAAGTTTAGATATGAAGAAAAACTTGACATTCTTTTAACAGATTTTTCAATTGGATATTTAAAGCACATGTTGGCAAATAATATATTAAGTCGATATTAAGTAAGAAAGTACTTACCCTCAAAGGTAAAATCCATCACAGAAAATACTAAAATAATCACTACAAATTTTAAGAGATGTTATCATAAGTGCCGCAAAATTGCAACTAATTTAATTTCACAAATGCAATTAACTTATCACTTACCTTCAACCCCTTATAACTCACCACTATGGAATGTTTGCCCTAATTATTACCTGTTATCGAGACCTTGGGGGTTTTGTTAATGGCATGTGACCCTTAATTACCTGATTAGGTAAATGACTTTTGTCCACCTACGTTGTTCTAGGCAAAACACTGTGCAACGTGAAGAAGTAATGACGCTTACGTTAGGTACTGTACTGTTTATTGTATAAGCCGGATCGCCACTGATGAACACAGCCTCCCACATTATGTGGGGATTTGCCATAATCCCCACGCTTGGCAGGTGTCATGGGGATAGCAGTTTGAAATATTAGTTCCTAAGAAAGCGCTGCTGCCCACCTGTGTTATCCTTAGTCGCCCCTTACCAAACCCACGCGAGTGATGGGGGGTGACATTCTGCCTCCCCACAGCCCCACGGTAATCGCAATGGGAGGAAATTAAAGAAAATAGTACTTTTCACATAGACGCCATTCTTCTAATATAAAACCGTATGATTAAAGATACTTATTTAATTTAGATCTGTGTCAGTATCCGTCTAATTATTCGAATCATTTCTTTTTGGGGTTTGTAAATTTTAGCGAGTTAATAATAATAACGTTAATACAAAAATTGTAATGAAGCAGCATTAGCATCTATAAAGTACTTAAGTATTCTGTAATCTGTGACTTAAGCGTGAAAGGAGTCTTCACTAGTAAAGATGTAGGTACCTATTAAACATGCATGCTCTAATTATATTATGGTTTCTATTAAGGTTGTAAAATGCTGGTCCATCTAATAAAATAGTAACTCAAATCTTCACAGTCCATCTTCAGATTAAAGAAATTGTATAATTAAAATGTCCCAAATGTTTTCGTTCTCTCATAATTTGTTATTTTTTTCAAATTTTTGCCTATTTTCAAATCTCTTTTCTTACCTTGTAGCTTCATCTGCTTATTAGGCGTCTTTTTGTATCATTAATGTAAAACAATACCTGCAATTGTTCCAATTTTAGCTTTTTCCCTATATTTTTATAATCTTAGTTCAGTACCTACTAACATCACGCACTTAAAATGCTAATAGGTATGAAACGCTGATGTATTATTGAAGTAAATTAAATATATTCATTGTAGGTAGATTAACAACTTGTGAGGAAGGAAATGGATAATAAAATAATAATAAAATTTTATTATTTCACGTAGCACTGCAGTAAACATGTACTACCATTGCTTATCTATCTTAAGTTAAAAAAGTACATAAATATTTTAAAACAATAAAGTCTCACGTCTTTGTCCGTGTGGGATTTCATCTTATGAAAATCTCTTAGAAATTTTCGAGTTATAAAAGTCCATGTACCTGCTGTAACAGCCGACTTGTCCACTGCTGAACACAGCCTCCCCTATTACGGGGGTATTTGCCATAATCCCCACGCTTGGCAGGCGGCTTGGGGATCGCAGTGTAAGATGGCAGTTCTTTAGAAGGTGCTGCTGCCCACCTTCCAGTATTTTCCCTTAGTCGCCTCTTACGACACCCACGGGATGATATGGGGATGAGCAATTCTAACCCGGCACCCCACGGGGTCTAGGTCTAGTTGTCAATAATACCTCGTAAGTAGGCCATGGACATATTTCATAGAAACTTGAAGTAGGCGCACCGGTCAACATCAAACTTAGAAATAGACAAAGGAGCGTAATCATTATATGAGGGAAAATCTTTTACGCATTCATACCCTAAAGGGATAGTACTAGAAAATACATACCATGCACGCCACACACCTTACCTTACAACCTTTAATAATGAGGACATTATCTTGTTAATTTTATTCCTGGTACTAAATGAAGTAGATAACAGGCTTTGCTATTTGGGGTTTGGAAGTAATTTAACTATTAGAACCGGTTTTTGAGTTTTCATTGCAAAAAAGCGATAAAACATAACATTTAGTAACCCTTAACCATAAACATTCCCTCTATATATGAAGAGATCTTCACGACATCGTAACATTATTTGTTTTAGACAATTAAAAACGGTTTTTCATATTCAGTTATCATAAAAATTGGGTTAAAAATGTTTAAAATATTTGGCTTGGTACTGCTATTTTCATTAATTATTGAAAATATTAGAGGTATATATTTCGACATACCATACACACTTTAATATAATTGTAATCAAAACGTTTGCCCTTTATTGTTTTTCCACTAAGAATAAGATTGGATCTAAAATACTTTCTTGAGGGACTCCTATGTATTCATTCTCATAAAACCTGTATTATTTTTATCGATACTTTTCGTATACTTATTGCCTTTCAACTTCAATACTAAGAATATGTTTGAGGGAACTGGGTGAATAAAAATGGTTGAGGGTGGTTTTGAAGCAGTGATGGCTCAGTGGTTATGGACTGCCGCGCAACATGTCCATGGTTTGAATCCCGCCGCGGGCTTACGTTTCATCGCATGGTGGAAGGGCATTCTGTGAATGCCCGCCTGGCTAGCGAGTTCAAGTAGAAAATCTGTCGCCAAGCACCTAACGGTGTGTTCCGGCAGCTGTCCTTGAGAGTGAGTAATTCTAGGTAAAGCCTTTACAGCACATTCGACCACTTCATTTACTTACCATCTGGTGAAATTGTGGAAAAAGGCTTACCAATATGCAATTATAAAAAAAATGATATTTATCAACAAAAAAAATTTGATGTGATAGTACTATTATTTCGCGTGATATTATAACAAATATTAACGTTGAACAAACAACTATTACAAAATTTCGAATCCAGTCTATGGGCAACCAAGTTAGGTCATAATTTGGTTGCCCATAGATTGGATTAGCCTAGCTAGGGGATAAAATTCGACTTTACTAAGTAGATATTCATTTTATTTTCTTAGAATGGACTTTAAAATATGAAATGATTCTTAAGATATAAAGTTCTTTGGATAGTCGCTAAAATATTTAATATATATTTTATGACGTACTTCCGCAGTATTTGCAATGTTTTCGACTGCATTAATTAATTAATTCATACCCACAGTAATTTTATTTGTATTTTTTCAGCTAGCAACATAGACGTGTGTGCACTACCCATAGAAACTGGGATTTGCAGAGCCCGTATTCAAAGGTAATTGTTATTGTTATTACATTTATGAACGATATGTAAGGATGTATAAATCGACCAAAAATGAACACGATGGCGATTAAAGTCCCGATTTAGATATTTTGTGCATTTCACCCTGCAAACTTGTACCCATTCATCGTATACCGAAAGGTATTCTTACCACTTGAGCAGAGTAAATAGACCTTTTGGTTAGTTACAATACCGTTCTAGTAGTGTTTCTGCCATGGTAAAAATTTCATATTCTATTTAGCCGCCATACTTTTATGCTATGCTGGAATCTCTCTCGTACTCAATTGTGTTCCTCCACCTAGTGTAGTGCCCATCATTCAGATACATATATCATGATAGGTCATACAATTTTTCCCCAATGCTTCATGAGATTTGTCATCGAATGTATATTTATAATAAGTGATAAATTGATAAATTATTATTTTATAAATGCCGTAAGGTACTGTAATGTAACAGAGGGATTGTCCACTGCTGAATACAGCTTCGCCCATTTAGGGAGTGTATTTTTGCTTTTTGCGTCCGCTGCGGTTAGAAGTTGGATGGGAAACCGCTAGTGACATTACTACTGAGCGCATCCGTGCTTCGGAGGGCACGTTATGCCGTCGTTCCCGGTTGTTGATATAGATCGATAAAAAGGACCTGCAGTTAATTCTGATGACCTGTAGTTAGTGTAATATTGTTAATTTTGTACAATTATTTTTCATTTTACAGGTATGGATATAACACCAAGAAGAAAATGTGCGTGGAGTTCCAATACGGAGGCTGTGGAGGGAATGATAATAATTTCGACTCCCTTCTGACCTGTTACGAAACTTGCGTAGATAATAATATGTACCAATGATATAGAAATGATTAAGGATGGAATTATTATTTTGTTTTATTAGTAGTCTGTATTTTTGTACTAGTTGTAAATGTGTTTTCGGTAAAGAATTAAATAGTACTCCCTATATCTTTCAGTTGGTGAGTGGCTTAAAATGTTTATGGAGGTTATTCCCTGGTTTTAGTCACTTTGAAGGTGAACTCCTCTTCAGAAGATCAATATTTGGATTTAGAAAAAAATACATGTTGTGTATGGATGTTTTGGCGACAAATTTATGCTGATAGTTTTGTCATAACAGATTCTCTTACAAGTGAAAAAAAAAATCTATCAAAAAATAAAAATAAATAAAAAGCCGTTTTAATAGTAGATTGCCATACAAGGGTCGAAAGGAATCAATTCACATACGAGGTATTTAGATGCCCGAGCGTAGCGAGGGTGGCTATAGTCCGAGTAGGAATTGATGACTTTCACCCGTGTTAAGCACTCTACTTTTCATTTCGAATGTAAGGAAAGTAAAAAATAGAACTTTTTATAAATTATTCGTATATAATAATAACATTTGAAAGTAAGTAATTGAGATGTTAGATATATTTGTGAAATTTAAAGTAAAATTTTGCTTGCAATATTTACGGATTATCTATCGGCCGAATAGGAATTTGTGACTTTTATCCTTGTTAAACACTCTACTTTTCACTACAAATAAGAGTAATATAAAAAATATTTTACTTTAATATTTATTGATAACAAGAACATGAGTAGAAACCGTTTAAAATCAATGCAGTTATAGTCCAAATAGGAATTGATAACTTACGTCCATGTTAATCACTCTACTTTTCAATAAAAGTATGATAAAAGTAAAAAATAGTAGTTTTTCTAAAATTCTATAAAAAAAATTACTAAAATATTTACTGAAAACCATAACATTAGTAGAAGAAACATTTAGAAAACTAATTGGGGGGAAGAACAAACATTGAAATAAAAAAAATGCTAGATTTTTTATAATTTTACTTACTATTCTGCCAATTTATATATATCTAGTCTTATTTGAATTTTAAACATGGAACACAACGCTCCCCCGGGAGCCGCCCCACTTAAAAGGTATTGTTTTAAAGTTTTTTTTTTAATTTCCGCTTATAAACGTAGTTAGTGACTAAAATGTTAATATAAGATACACTAACTTGAGATAGTAACATTAATTCTGTTATAAACTAGTTCTTTTAGCCTTTACATAAACACAAATGTAGTCGTTATTCGATTTTATAATACAGTAAAGTAGTTTAGAACGAAAAAATATAGACGTCTAATTTTGTTTACAACCATGGTTGCCATGGTTACAGTTACAGCAGAGTACTTTAGAACGAAAAAACATAAACATGTAATTTTGTTTACAACAATGGTTGCCATGGTTACAAATCATTCCAGCCCAAGAGAGGGAAGCATTTACTATGAGTTTTTCCCACCCTTGGGTGGGAAGCAGCGTCTTCGACCCGCTACTCAGATCAAATAAACACTACTTTCCGAGTATGAGAAATGAAAAATATTTTTTGGGACTCCTCAATAATAGTGAATTTTTACAATTAACTTTCGCCCAGTAATGACCAATTACACCCTTAATAAATCCGTGTTTTTAAATTTCATAATTGGACAGTCACATCCATGTGAAAAGTATTATTTTCAATAATGTTCGCGTATTTCGGATACACAAAAGGTCACATATAGCTATCACGTGCAGCGCATTGTTATTGAAATATATTATTTCAGGTTTTGTATTATTTTCCATTATGAGTACCGAACAGATCTGTATGGTGACCTAAGAACCCTCTTGTGCATCTGATGGGAATGAACACCTAGTCACTTGAAGTGAGAAGTAGCGTGCTGTATTTATTCTTTTCCTTAATCGCCTTTTACTTACGACATTTAACAAGACATGGGAAAGTCCTTCAATTCTTAAGCAGGGAACTGCACGGCATTACCGTTTGTTACAAAATTACAGAAACAAATTATAGTCATGTGCGGGATTCGAACCCGCATCCATCCACCCCTTATAGCCGGGGTATGCCTTGACCGCTTGAGCTAACATGACAATGACTCATAACTCCAATTTTTCCTATCGTTCTTTATTTAACCATCGTATTGGGACATATTTTGTAATGTAATCCGCGGAGCAGGCGTTATTGCAAACATAACAATATTAAAATTAACGTTAGTTTTGAAAGCTATACCTTTAAGTATTAACACACTGCATATATAACGTGAAGCGCTCGTAGCGAAGTTTACTTAGCTGTTCTCAAGCGATCAGCAAAGTTAAGCAACGTCGCGTGCGGTCATGAGTTGGATGGGTGAACGCTATAGTGACATTACTACTGAGCGTTTCCGTGCATCGCAGGGCACGTTAAGCCGTCGGTCCCGGTTGTCGTCTTAGGATGGCAGTCGTTATAGCATGGTGGTAGGGCATTTTGCGAATGCCCGCCTGGCTAGCTACCACCCGCAAGTAGAAAATCTGTCGCCAAGCACCTAACGGTGTGTTCCGGCAGCTGTCCTTAAGAGCCAGTACTTCTAGGTTAGCCTGAACAACATCTTCGACCACATCATCACTTACCATCAGGTGAGATAGTGGTCAAAGACTAACCGATCAGGCATAAAAAAAAAAACCTATGCTTAGACATTAGATTAGTAATTTCTAGAACCAATTATTTACAAACTATCTCGCCTTTAATACATTAATTAGTAGGTATTACTCGTCTATACCTTTAAAAACATGTTGCTTTTGGTGTTTACATAGCTGCAAGGCTCTAGAAAAGTAAATATTTATTGCAGATATGTTATTTTTCAACGAAACAAAACAAGGTAATAATAACACAATGTTAGAATGCACTGACACAAGTGTTCCGTATTAAAACAGTGTTCTATAGGAGAAGAGTTTAGCAGAATCCGTTCTTTAAAAATTGCCTTTTTTATTTTTTTATATACTGTTTATTTTGCTACCTACTGACAAAACATATACAAGATGTAGGTATATATGAATTTAATGATAGGTAAAAAAGATGAATATTAATAAGACTTGTTTCAGTAATTATATTAATGTACATAAACAAAGTTTAGGAACCGAACTCGTAAATGGTTTTTAAACGCGTTTGATATTTTGCAGCTGAGTTTGTATGGAAATTATATCTTAGGCAGCAAATGTTGCCTCTATTTTATTTGTTGTGGAGTACACAAAACAGCATTTCCGAAGATTTTGACTAGATTTCCTTCAGATTTACATTAAAAAACATTTTATCAGCGAGAATGTACTTGCGATTTGGCAAAGATTATCTATTTTAAAATTAATATGTTAATAATTATGTATTTTAAAAATATCATGTTTAAGATTATTTATAATATTTGGCAAAGCGCCAAACATTCTCATTGATTTATTTTAATTTTAATTTAAGTTGAACAAGCACGAATCCCACCTGATGTTAATCGGATTAACCTTTGCCTATAACAGATGCATTTCGTCGTGTGACAAATTGCACTGTGCCACACTGAGACATGCAGTTTTTAAGTCTCATTTGCCTGTAGTTTTTCTGGCTCTCAAAGACTGCTGACGGAACACACTGTTAGGTGCTTGGTGACAGATTTTCTACTTGAGGGCGGTAGCTAGCCAGGTGAGCATTCACTAAATGCCCTTCCACCACGCGGTGATGCTCAAGCCAGCAGCGGTGGGGATCGACAAGGTATCTTCGGCACGGCACTCCATAGGTATGACAGCTCGGCCATCATTGCTTCAACAGCTTAAGATAAATGAATAATTTAAGCTTTGGTGAAGTGATGCAGCATAATAGTATATCTATTCCGTTTGCTTACCCTTTCTTACATAATGTTTCTTTGACTGCATTAAATGTGAAGTACAAGCAACTTCAAAACAGACAAACTATCGAATTCTACGTTTGGCAAAATATAAGTCCCTATTTCTTTTCCTTGGACTTGAACCCTAACAAAGAACTGCCTTTTTATACAAAACAACTGATAACAGGTAAATAATGTAAATGCTTACATACTCACTATGTATCTACTGTATAAAAAGGGAAAGTTATGGCACTTGTTTTCATCTATAAGTTAGTATTTATAAACTTCTCTACTTTCGAAGACTTGTGTATTATAACAGAAATGTACAAATTATTTGTTTTAATTTTGTTCATCTCGTTTAATTTTGGTTTTGGTGGAGGTAAGTTGACTAACAATTAAATTGACAAATATAGCTATTTTAAACTTGCTTGGCTTCGTGCCGTTCCGTCACAATAGCATAAAAAAACTAGTTAAAATTCACCAAATTTTACGGTTGGGTACCGAGAAAACATTTTTAAAGTTCCGTACTACAAAATTGTCCGTGGGGTGCCAGGCTACAATGTCACCCCTCCGTCTCTACCCGTGGGTGTCGTAAGAGGCGACAAAAGGTAACACACCAGCAGGTGGACAGCAGCGCTTTTTGAGGAACTTATATCTCACACTGCGATCCCAACGACGCCAGCCAAGCGTGGAGATAATGGCGAACCCCCCCCCCCCCCCCCCCCTCCTTGGGGAGGCTGTGTTCAGCAGAGGACAAACCAGCTGATACAGTACAGTAATACAAAATTACTAAGCCTCAGATATTTGCCCTTTCTTATTCTGCCCTTCCGATATTTAATGAGGTAACCTGAGAGGTGGATCTTTAGAACGGTAATAGGTGGCTGTTTTGCACAGAACATGTGTTAGGACAGCGCATGGACTAACTAATAGTAATAAGAACAGAGTTTAAAATAAAATTAATACCCTGCACAAGCAAAATGATTTTACGATTTTTCTTTTTGTTTAACGTATAAACAATAATCCATTCCAGCGTCATACTTTAATTTTATTTTTTTATTAGCTGATAGACATTGACCACTGTCTCCCTGAGTGTGGTGGAATGAAGAAGATGTAGGTAGTTCAGACTATTCTAAAATTACTGGTTCTCAAAGACAGCTGCCGGTACACATAGGTAGGTGCTTTGCGACAGATTTTCTACTTGAGGATGGTTGCTAACCAGGCGGGCATTTTTAAAGTGCCCTACCACCATGCTATACTTGGTATGATTATAGTACAATACCTAACGTAAACATCAAATATTAAAAACCAACCTTGTGTCCGTCTCTCGCTAGAGATAACGAACTGAATTTTTATTATAATTATTTTAAGTATGGTATATTCTGTTTTGTTATGGAAATCTCGATGTATGAGCCCAACTCGCACTTGGCCGGTTTTGTTTATTGTTGTGTGGCTTATTTCAGCTCGGAGTGACGTTTGTTGTCTGCCCAATGAAGTAGGCCTATGCAAAGCTTATTTTCCAAGGTAAGGTCGAACATCTGAATTACTGTAATAAGATAAAATTTCACTGTTTGAAGCGCAGTCGTTCTTACACGCCCACTCACAGTTTGACCCTAAGACTTGGGACCCATTGTAAACCCCATAAACTTTCAAATTAATGGAAATAGAGATAACTTTTTTATTATTTTTACAATTTCTATGAATTTTTTACACATTCATTTTCATATTTTTTTTGAGGAATATTGACTAGTTTACTAATGTATAAAATATAGCAGTAAGATATAGAAGTAATCACTGCTATAAGAGGTGAGAATTAGGCCCCTGAAAAGTGTTCGAAAAGCCGGAATATATAAACAATGTTACTGCTAATTAACTGCTATTCGTAACGAGTTAATAACAAACATTAAATTAAACGTTAAAATAATAAAATTTATCGATGTTTCTATTTGCTCAAGTGTAATGTGCCAATAAGTGATGCACAATACTGCATGGTGTTTTGAATCACTAACAAATAATTAAAAATAATAGGTAATATGTTTGTAAAATTAGCAATATAACCTTGGACTCAACCTAATAGTTTAAGGTGAACGCTGAGATCGACAGCGTGAAATTGTATTTTGTTTTTGTTTTGTTCCTAATTAATTTGTTTAAAATCCTGAGAAAATTTGTAGCCTGTTTTAGAATGTTCGAGTAAGTTCCGGTTATACTACCCAGAACATGAAATAACTGAATGATAAAAATGACATGCAGTGCGTTTCAAGCTTTAACCGATGGATAGGCTAAATAGAGGACTGTGGAACGCAAAGATAGTGTTTTATTTATTAAATATGTTCTGGGTAGTAATAACCGGAACTTACTCGAACATTCTGAAACAAGCCCTAACTAATGTATTTTTAAAATCTTTATTCGATAGGATTGACAAATGCCAATGTGGCGCTAGCATGGCTTGCACCAATAACATGCAATTTACAATGTGGAATTTTGACATTCAGTCAAATTCAAGTGTCAATATAAATTCGGAACAATTTATGCTGGCGCCAGCTGAAAAAAGTTTCTACCCGCAAACCCTACTTTAACGTCAAAATCCTCCTAGTTCCTAATTACACGGCAAAATAACATACATTGAATGCCCAAGATGTATATTATACCATAATATATGTGTAATGATCGTAATATCATTCGACATTTAACTTCTTATTTTCAGATTTTATTATGACACAAAACAATGCTGTTGCTTAAAGTTTACATACGGAGGCTGCGGAGGAAATGGCAATAACTTCAAGACTCTAGAAGAGTGCCAAAGGACTTGTATGTGTTAAAATGTAACGAAACAGTATGGTTCAATTCAGATATGTAATATATGATTGAATTTATCATGATTTGCGTTTAATTATGTATACATATGTATTACTCTGGCAGGGGTTACCGGTTGAAGCCGAAATAAATAATAAACTGTCAAGCGCGTGTCGGGCCACGCGTAATGTAGGGTTCCGTAGTAGCCCTGTAACCGATCTAAAAATATCGGTTAACTTAATAATTAAAAATTTCACTAAATATTAATTTAAATCAGCGCGCCATCTGTAGGCAAACGACCAAACGTCTATCTAAATTCCATATGAAGTTAGAAAAGACCTATATAGCGATAAGCTTAAATACCTTTGCCGAGCGCTGAGGTAGTACAGCGACTCACCAATAGAGGTCGCGCATAACAATCACAACGTTAAGTCTGGTAGTAACATTCTTCTTCTTCTTCCTTTCCTCCATTCAATTAGACTATTGACAGTTAAAATAAATGTCAATCCAGTCTGTCAGAAAATACCATGATGGTGGTTTTTGAGTTCCGCTAGAGGAACGTTGCATTTTAAATATTTTCAAATCAAGTGCAGTCATTGGCTTTGCGACGACAACGGTTTTGGAGGCTTTTTCGTTACCATATATGGTAATGAAATTCGCCCCCGACATCCGCCCAACTTGATGTCTTTCCTCAACGAGGAATCGCGATCACTTTGACCCCAGCCATCCTCTGTGCAACTACTACTAAAGACTCAGTTTAACTACATCTACAATTCTAATCTTCTTACAAGCCCCAAAATCTGGGTAAGTTTGTGTTTTAAAGTGAAAGTGTACTTGACCACCCCATTAAAATCTAACCTAAAAACCTATGGTATGTAATCTTATTTTAATTGCTGTACTTTATTGTGTGTCTTACCTGCTAACTCTCTTGTTGAATTTATGTGTTTTTCTGTTCCTTCTCAACATTCAACTGTTTTCTAATTTACGCCCTTCTGGCAAACTTTAAAGGATGTTGCTGGTAGCTCGCAATTCACGAGGTACCTAGGCTAGTCCCTTTTTTGCTCGGTAGTGAACGGACCTCGTGGATTGTGAGCATCATTACCGGCAACATACCTACTTGCGCCCTTCTGGCATTCTGAGCGGCTGGTGGTTCGCCTTCGCTTAGGGCCTAGCTAGTCCCTTTTGCTCGGTAGCGGAAGCCTTAGCGGAGGCGAATTCTTCACCAGCAGCATCTACCTCTTTGGCCCTTATGGCATACCTCTTGTTTGCTGGCGGGCCACATCCCTAAAGGCCCTCTGCGAGTCCCTAATATGCTCAGTAGCAGAGGGACAGTGGACCCACCAGCTCAACACTTTACTGGACCCATTGTAACCGGAGCACATGTGCCTTTCAGGGTTCAAGTACGAGGCTGAACTGCCAGTACGAGACGGAGAACTTTCCGTACTACACACTACTTCTGAACTCCGGCCGTCCTCTGACCTCCAGCACCGACCGCGGCCAAACGTCTCTACAGCATCTAGCTGGGACATTCTACCGGCGCGGCGGTGTGGAGCCGAGCCCTGCACGGCAGACCTGCTGCTGAGCATCAACTCGGATACTAGCGGACCGGAGCTAAGTCCTTAAACAAGGAAGCTTGCCAAATTGATAAACCTGTCTGAAATCCACGACCCTTTCTCTTGATTATACTCTATACTGAACTCTCTCTTCTTTCTTTCATGCTCCCTTCTACCCTGAGTAGGTAGGTAGGTGACAGCCCGTTATCATAATATAGAATAATTCTGTTGTTCTTTATCTTTTTATCTCTCTACCTATAAATTTCTAAGCAATTTGTTCTTTTGTTTATAAATTGTGATTGCTTGCACGTGTAGAATGTTGTTGACCGTGACTATTAAGTAGGAATCATGGATTATCTATATGTTTCTTAGTTGCTCACAAACTTTTTTCTTCTCTCCATTTAACGACACCTCTCTATAACGCCATAAAATGCACAGTCCCTTGAGTTTACACTGTATATATATCTATATATAGTGTAAACTTTATAACGATACTGAAGGGACTGTGCATATATATATATATATATATAGTCACAATATTTTCCCAATGAAAAAATATTCTTATTTATAATAATAATTATGAGACGGGGTTATGAGATGAGGTCTAAAAAGTACCTTATACCGAAGCTAATCGATGATGATGATATAGGTCATACAGAAGCATAATATCTAATTGTTGCCTTCTAGAGTTTAATTGCAATAATTTATATTTGTTTAGCAGCTCTTCATAATGGTTTAATATTATGCAATAAATACGTTAATTCGTTGTTGAAGTTACTAGAGGACCTTATGACAAAATTAAATATTTTTAAACTACGTGCTATAATATATTTTGAATATTTACATTAATGAAACTACCTAATATTATTATCTATGCTTTATGACTTGAACTTCATCAAAGTTAGAATCCCATAACACATATGTAAAATTACACATTACAAATCACATGCACGTATACTCAATCATACAGAAACACGCACCGACACGTACACCTTTCAAATTCCTCACAAACATTCACTTAAACTCGTACACCAATACTACACCACAGAATAATGACTACGCGTATACACCGTGTCCCAAAATTCAACGATAAGCCGGCATCGGTGCATGGACCTACTCATGACTACTCGGGAAAAAATAAAAAAAAAATTATAACTCTTTTTTTTTTTTATTACAGAGACTTTTGTAAAGTTGCGCCAACTTTTAATAAAACTTGCCATGGTAGTGTCCATACTTTTTTTTTTAACCCAGACTATAGAAAGTGCATAGAATGTTAAAATCTATGAAAATTATAAAAAAAAAAATTTTTTTTACTGATTTTTGTAAAATAACTACAGACTTTCTGTAATTTTAAAGGATTGTGGTAGATAGCCGTCCTTCTTAGGTTGCTAATGCACAAAAAATATCAAAAATATGTCAAAAATTGTGGTCATGGTAGTTGAAAATAGCATAATGGGTATCGAATATCGATGAAATTTATAAGTCTCTGTAATTAATAAAAAAAAACAGTTATAATTTTTTTTTTTTTTTTTCCGAGGAGTCATGAGTAGGTCCATGCTCCGATGCCGGCTTATCGTTGAATTTTGGGACACGGTGTATATTAATTATTAAAAATATACAAAATGACATTAATTTCGAATAAAAACCATTTCGTTAAATATTTTTCCTAAATGCATATATGTTTCAATGTATTGGATCAATTTTGACTTTTTTCCAAATAGTATATATAAAAGAAAAAATATAGATGTGTGACAGATTCTCTAAAGACAGGAAGGACCTGGCTCTTGAGATACAGGCCACCAGCCTAGTTTTAAAGTCATAGACTCATCATAAATGTATCACAAAAAGGAGGAATAAAATTAGTGGGTATTTGTATAAAATTATTTGTTTTTGTCTTAGTAGTGAAATTATTTTTAATAAAATACAATAAAAATCTGCCCAGATCCTTTTGGAATCTTAAGTGGTCTTGATAAGTATTTAAAGAATGATACATTTTCAGGTCATCGGCATGTAATAGCAATTTTAAAAACTTAAAATATTTTTTAATATCATTTGACCCTAAAAAGTAACGGGCCTAAATTGACCCTTGGACCTTCCCAGAACTAATTGGAACCACATCTGATTCAAAGCCAACTTTCTGGAAATGTTTCGTGATATATGACTTGAACCAGCGCCATAAATTACCTCGAATAGCGTTATAAGCTATTTTATCTAGGGAAATCCTGTGATCCATTCTATAAACCCCTTTTGAAAATCAGTAAATACACTGTTTGTTTGTTTGTTATTGTCTACGTTTTAGATATTACAGTAAAGCTTCGATAAGGTGGGCAAAATTGAGATTGGGCGATAGTTTGCTACAACTTTAAATAATCCTTAGGTTGAATACTCGTATATGGTGGACTGGAAAACAAATGGTGTCAGCGGTGTATTTAAGAACTTATGGTGAAACATTATAAACTCCAGCGCCCTTAGTTGAATCGAGCCTACGTAGTTCCGATTTGATATCCATTTGGTTATAGTACAACAAACATCAATGACAATTAAATATGACGTGTGGTTATCTTCAGAAATATAAAATTTATTATCTGCATTATAAACGTCGGTAACAGTTAAGGGTTCAAATACTGATTGGAAGTGATTCGAGTAAATGTTACTAATATCGACTGGGTCACTTGCTGTTTTTGGAGCACCCATCTTCCAAACAGTCTTGTCTGCCCTACCCCTAGAGTGTTTTTTATAAGCCAGAGACGCGGAGAGGGAGCGGCGCAAGTCTACTGCGAAGGTGTAGCGAGTACGCTGCGATAAGGTTGCGAGAAGACTAAAGCTGCATACCCACAGCGCCGGAGCTGTCATAGAATTACTTCACTTCTAATAAGACATTTGTATCTAAGCCTAACCATTTTTTGTTGACGTTTTCGTGCTTGTGATTTATGATTAATTATTTTCATGAAGAAGAAGCAATTTTCCAGAAATTTCATCAGTATTAAAAAAATACTATAGGTTTCTGTAACCCTCTCCTATCAATGAGGAATATTCCGCCCTCTCTCCTCCTCTCCATTGCACAAAATAAATACAAATATACCATACCTAAACTCCTTCTAATGTATGTACATAGATACGCATTTTTTATAAAATTATTATTATTGAAAAAAAAATAGTTTTCGTAATCCCTCACCCCTCTGGGGGGATGCTACAACCCTCCCCCCTATCCCCTGCACCCCTTCTTATAGTACATAACTATCTATACCGATTCTAGTCCTTCCAGTACTTCATCTTAGTAACTTTAAAGGATTTATTCTAAGGATTTTGTATTTGTTGCAAAATTATCTAATACCCAAGTTCAACGACTATTACTGCTAAAGTAATAAATTTATCTTAACCGCTATAATTTTCCTTGAAAGTTCATGAACTGCACTATCATCATGAAATTTTTCAGATTTTTCAAACCAGCAGTTAAGGTTTTAGAGGGGGGGGGACGCCCTACTGGAACAAAAATTTGCACTTTAAAGTTGAATATTTCGTAAATGGAGCATTAAATCGAAAAACGGTGTTAGCAACCCCTAAATCATTTCAAAATACCTATTCAATGATACCCCATTTGATGGGATAGACGAGGAAAAAAAAATTCATAACCACAACACTTGTATGGGAGCTATCCTAAAAAAAAATATTTTTCAAAATTTTATTTTACCACTTTGTCGGCGTGGTAAGTTTACATACCTGTACAAAATTGCAGTTTTCTAGTACAAACGGTCTCTTAGCAAAACCTCGGACAGACGGACAGACAGACGGACATGGCGAAACTATAAGGGTTCCTTGTAGGTACTACGGAACCCTAAAAACGGTTATGATCGTAATGTTGAGTCGTATAGTAAAACCAGCCAAGTAGTTTGAGTTCATATAAAGTGGTGGTAAACGCAACTTGCATGTGTGCACGCCCAAACGGACGTGCCACTGCATTAGAGTACACCATGGCAAATATCTAGCGTGTTCAGAGTGCGTTGATTTACTTAAAAAATATATATTTAGAATGATTCATAATGCTTACTCGGGCATTAGAGTCACTGTTCCAGGGTAAACCCTTTTTTCCTGCACACAAAATACTCCTTTTTTACTGGTATTTTCACTTGTTCCTAATAAAAGTAATCCAAAATCATCAACTCGTTTATTTCCTTTTCTGACCGACAACAACAACAAATAAGGGAGCACGTTCTCAATAAGGTTGTATTCATGTTATGATATTTGGTTTGATTTTCATTTGAAAACATCTTATTTTGTTTGAAAAGATATACTTTAAGATTCATCCCATTGAAATTTCATCATAATCAGTTGAGTAGTTTGGTTTTTAAATCATAATAACTTGAAAAATAAGTTGTTCAAGTTAATGAAATTGCATATTTTGCATTTCTGTGATTTCAGGGTTGTTTACGATCATTACAATAGTCTCAATGAACTATATAGGGCATAATTTCAAACGAATGTGTCCTAAGATTCAACCAGTAAAACTGTCGATAGTATTACGCTCGCGTCATGACAACACTATGTCACTCACACATTTACATTTCATTTTTTGTTACACCATTCATCCATCACTGTTGGTCTTGTACATCCTAAACCTATGTCAGTCCACATTCTAGGTTAGCCTGATGAACATCTTCGACCACATTATCACTTACCATCAGGTGAGATGGTGGTCAAAGGCGAACCTATCAGGATTTAAAAAAAAATGCTCGAGCCCATTACCAGTTGACAGCGAGCCCGCCATGCTGGCAGTATTGACCCGTATTGCAATGCTTACAGTATTGACCCGTATTGCTTATTCGTTGAGCCAAACAGGTATAAAATAAATGATTATGAGACATTATTTAATCTACACTCTTACATACAACGCTGTCAAACTGCTCAAGTAATTGTAGTATAGGCGAAACACCAAATCAAATCAAATTATTTATTTATTTGCTAGAATACAATGGATTCAGTCTGCTAGCAGACGTGCATAATTAATATTAATTATCTTATACTTAAAAAAAATATATATACAATAATCTAAAAAGTCCTTAACACTATAAAACAATTGCTAAGAAGCCAGTCAGTTAAACATTTCTTGAATTTACTTTCATTCAATATCCTAATTTCATTAGGTACGCAATTATACATTTTTATACACATATTATAAATGTTTTTTTTTTATAAATCTTTTCGGGCTAGAGGTTTATATAATAGGTTACTGAACTTGCACCTTTGTTGGCGCACCATTTTGTTGGGTTTGGCTGCCAACTTCACACCGGTTGTAGGCGCGTAAATAACCGGAAACTTTTTACAAAAAAATCAAGGTGTTGTTAGGCAAACATACAAATTTCTCTAATGTACATGCAAGGTAGAGGAAGTATGTTGCATGATTTAAAAAGAGGTTTACAACTGTCAAGAAACCAGGCTTTATTTATTACCCTAACACTCCGTTTTTGTATTTCAAACACTCGTTCAATATCTACTGAGTTACCCTACAGTATCAAGCCGTAACTAAGCAGAGACAAACATGACCATGATATGCCACTAACGCGGCTTCAGTAGATACAGTGTGCCTGATTTTTTTAGAGCAAACACAAATCGTGCAATTGTCTTGCATAGTGTGTCAATATGAATTTTCCAGTTAAGGTGTTTGTCAAGAATAAGTCCTAAAAAGTATAGTCGTCAACTAATTCGTTATTAAAATTATTATTAAGAGGCAATGGATTAGAATTGTATGATATAAATTGAATTAATTTTGTTTTGTTATTTTTAATACTCAAATTATTAACTTCCATCCAATGAATTACGTCAGATAGGGCTTTATTTACCATTTCCTGCGCTTGACTTTTATTGGGACACTTGATAACTATAGTAGTGTCATCTGCAAAAAGTATACATTTATGGTCAGTGGCTTTTAGGAGATCATTAATATATATTAAAAAAAAAGCAATGGACCTAGAATACTCCCTTGGGGTACTCCAGTTTTATTAATTAATGGTATAGATTTATATGTATTTTTTGTAAGTTTGTTCTGTGATTCTTTGAAAAGTTTTGATAGTTCTGTGTACTGTTTTCTATTTCTTAAATAGCTCGCTATCCAATCTTGTGCTAGATCCCGTATGCCTGATTCTAATTTATTTTAGTATCAGTAGATTCGTCAATCTTGTACCGACTGCTGAACAGTCAAACTCTCTGGCTAAGCAGAGATATATTTGCATGAAACGGCCGTAAACTAAGCGTTCTAAATCACGGCGTGTGATCATAATTTTTTTTATGATTGGGAAATATTAATATACGAATAAAAGTGTGAGAGGTACACGAAATAACCGTGAAATCCACGATGGATGTGACACCATGCCACGTGCTACGTAGGTACATGATTGTTTACCGTATCCAGTAATTCTGGTTCTGTTCATGAAACATTTTCAGTTCTGGACAGTTTGGGAATAGTGTTCTGCAAGGCGGGGATTGGCGTGGATCGAGGGCGGAGGAAAACTTCCGAGGAGTAACCGCCTGGCTAGATAACATCCCAGCATTTAAACTTAACCTGTATTTCGGATGCAGTCCATGTAAAACAGTTCCCATTCTAGCTTAAAGCTATATGTACAGCCTACCACCACATCATCACTCATAAGCATGTGAGATTGTGCTAGCGGAGTGCAGCCTCACTACTGCTGGCTGGTATGCCATATGGTAAATAGATAACAGGTGTTCCTGGGCGGTTAATTCAAATGGCGCTGGCATTTCTATATGTAACTTGTGTTATTGCAAATATGGTCATGGAGCTGGTCTGGTGATTGAATGGTGGATACTAGAACCCCTTCCCTTATTTTTTGTGACGGAACAAGCCCGAGGCCCACCTGATGTAAAGTGGACTAACCCCTGCCCATAAGAGGTACACTTCGTCAACGATGAATTGCACTGCGCCCGTCACACTGAGACGTACAGTTGTTAAGTTTCATGTTCCTGTAATTTTACTAGCTCTCAAGGACTGCTACCGGAAAACACTGTTAGGTGCTTGGCGACAGATTTTCTACTTGATGGTGGTAGCTAGCCAGGCGGGCATTCCCAAAATGGCATTCCACCATGTGGCTCAAGCCCGCGCGACGGGATGCGAACTATGGACCTGCTGCACGGCAGACCATAGCCAATGCCACTGAGGCATCATTGCTTCAAATTTTATATTCCTTTTCGACAATTTGTATTAATATTTTAAATCTTTTACGTATTTTAAGTGTGTACAGGTGTCGAGGGTCAGCGTTATTGCCGTATCAGTGATCTCACGGCTATGTTTACAATTAACACTTGTCACGATATCAAGGTTACGCTTAGTATAATAATAGGGGTTAAAGTATGAAACTGTTGAATTGACATAGAACCTTCATGGCTTGAGATTTTTTAGTGAAACTTTTTTCACAGTGTACCTAAGAAGTTATTCTTAAAAATCTCCAACCGCTAAGCCAACATGACATATTACTTATAACTCTTATTTATCATCTCGTTCTAAACCATCCTATGAGGATGGAGCGACATCTATAGTTCAACTTACGTTGTACTACAAACAAGACTAATATTGCAATAAGCTTTAAAGTTGCTAACGATGAGGCTTGCTCGGAGTATTACCTACATGACGAAATTACAACATGAGGGTAAATTATCTCTATACGATGTTTAAGAAGAAGAGGACACATTAGAGTTATGAGATGAGTCATAATTAATAATAACAAATATTTTAAAAGTATGTCTCGATCGTGCGCTCGTAGAGTCAAGACCTCCTGAGGATGCTTCGTTTAGAAGCGAAACGCGTCGAATACTCTTCCGGTTTGGCTGCGTGGCGTTTGTGACGTCACGTCGGCTTAATAGGAAATTAGGCGGAATTGTCACTAGATATATATCATTTTTATAAAGTTTTTTTAAGTGTTTTATTAAATAATTAATTAAATGTTTTCTTAAAATACTTTTAAAATATTTGTTATTATTAAAAATGGATTTCCGCAAAGTAACGCCTGAATCTATTCATTATCATGAGTCATAATGTCATGTTGGCTTAGCGGTCAGAGCATACCCCGGCTAATAGCGGTGGATGGCACGGGTTCGAATCCCGCACGTATCTATAATTTTTCTATAATGTTTATTCTTGGTTTTTGACCACCACTTAACCTTTTCGTGGGTGATATTGTCTCTGGAGATAGGTATACCATCTACAAAGATACCGAACAATCACTTACCAAACATGCTAGGAAAAAAGTGACTGATCAAAAATGACCGCCAGGACACCGGATGCATGGCGACCAATTTTTTATACGGATCGTTCAGTACATTAAGCGTGACTAAGTGTATACATATAAATAAATCATAAAAGTCAATTTAACTCTTATTACGTGACACGTATTGTGAATTTCATGTCTTATTTATTTTTTCTAACTGTTTTGGCCGCAAAACCTTAACCATAAACTTTTATTTTATTAAAACATAAAGAAGGTTTATTATTTACTGGACAAATGCGTTCTCTTTAAATACGGAAGACTCCACGATATACGAGTATTCCCAGTTGTTCTTTCAGTAAAAAATAACGTTTTATATTATATAGTCACCTTAAATCAGCTATAAAAATGTTTAAAGTACTTGTTTTGCAAATACTTATTTCTTCGAACCTTAATTTTGGAAAAGGTAAGTTTATATTTTGGAAATACTTTTTTTTTGTTGTGACCGGTCAAGCATGAGGGCCAGCGGTAACCTCTGCCTATAACAGAAACATTTCGTCAAGTGACGAACTGCACTCGTCAAGTCACGTCATTTCGTCAAGTGACGAACTGCACTGCGCCCGTCACCCTAAAACATACCTACAGTTGTTGAGTCTCATGTGCCTGTAATTTTACTGACTCTCTAGGACTGCTGGCAGTAACAAACTGCTAGGTGCTTGGCGACATATTTTCTACTTGAGGATGGTAGCTAGGCGGGAATTCGCAAAATGCCCTTCGAAGCTCAAGCCCACGGCGGGATTCGGACCCTGGAACTGCTTTGAGCTAGCTAACAAGCTTCAGTATAGGTAACATCGATGTGTGGATATTGCGTCAATTTGTAGCAGGCTGATAGTTTATGAAAAAATTGAACAAGATAATCTTATGAAAGTTATAGTTTGTTTTAATAAAAAAGGAAGATAGGGTAAGCTCTAATATCACAATATAGTGAGGCAAAACTTTAACACAAGCATATAATGCACACAGCAACACTTTCATTTTATATGATATGTCTTAATGAATGACAACGACAGAAAGACAAGCATGCAATAGACGCACACACGCACACCACTGAGAATCAATCAGGAGACGTCGTCTGATTTGACATTGCCATGTTGGAGGTGGTTCGCATGGTGGTAGGGCATTTTACGAATGCCCTGAATGGCTAGCTACCACCCTTAAGTAGAAAATCTGTCGTAAAGCACCTAACGGTGTGTTCCGGCAGCTGTCCTTGAGAGCCAGTAATTCTAGGCTAGCCTGAACAACATCTACGACCACATCATCACTTGCCATCAGGTGAGATAGTGGTCAAAGGCTAGCCTATCAGCAATAAAACATTAAAAAAGAAGGTACGGGTGGCGCTTCTCCCGTTTTTTATAAGTTCATGGTTTGTTGTAAAATTTTGTTACTTTCGATTTAGTAGTAGTCAGTTTTTACCATTCAATACTGTTGACAATGGAATATGTATGCTATATATGCCCATGTTCATCAGGGATTATGTAGAATTATAATAGTAAAAGATTTTTTCAAATCGGTCCAGTAGTTTTTAATTTTGTTAACGATGTCGATCAATCAGTTTCTTGATCAATCAGAAGTAAGCTTATGCGCTTAGAAAGCATTCAGCTAAAAATAAGGTTAGAATACATTACAACAGTATTATATACAGGGTTATTGGGAAATGGCTAACAACCACTTAGGGTCATCACTTCTGCTAGTCGCGCGGCGCGCCTTTTGAGTTTTGAATATTTACATCGAGCAAAGTAATAAAACATGAAATAATACACAAGAGATTATTAACGTCTATAATATAGTAACTATTGAATAATTTGTCATAGTCATTATGACCTTACTTTGATGAAAGGCACGAATTTATTTGTTTGTAGCGACTCCGACGGAAGAGTCCTTTTTCTCATAATACGGGCCTCGAGCCTAGTGTGGGAAACAGGTGCTCAACCATTCCATCGAAACTGTGCAATGCCTTATCAGAATAAACATTTTCAAATTTTTTTTTTTCATCATCAGGTGGTCCTCGTGCTTATTCTGTCAAAAACACAAAATCATACACAAAAAATATTTTTATTTGTTATATAAAAAATATATATATGTCAGAATGTTTGTTAGGACTATCAGAAGTCAACCCTAAGAGGTTGTTAGCCATTTACCAATAACCCTGTATATTATATTCTATTAATTTTAAAACTTGAAAAACCTTTTTGTTTTTCTTCGTCAATAAATAAATTATTTCGTGTAATTTCAGCTACAAGTGCCGTGTGTCTGCAATTTATGGAAACTGGCGCATGCAATGGTCAATTCAAGAGGTAAGTAGATTTTTTAATATTTTTATGGGCTTGTGACAGAACACGCACGAGACCCACCTGATGGTAAGCGGACTAACCTATGCCTGTAACCGATGCATTTCGTCACAAGTGACGAATCGCACTGCGCCCGTCGGTCACCCTGAGACAGTTGTTAAGTCTCGAGTGTCTGTAATTTTACTATCTTTCAAGGACTGCTGCCGGAACACATTTTTAGCATTATGCAACTGAGTTAGCCTTGGCATTTTTATAACGCCATCTCTCGAAGTATACAAGTACCTACCAGAATGCTCGTCAATAAAAATCGCCTGTATATAATAATATGGCAAAATCTTATCTATTTACTTAATATGATCAAGATCGTACGAACCGTACTCCGACATTCGAGATATATATACATATGTATGAATTGCTCGTTTTTGGTCCACATTGCATTGCACTGAAGTATTGGAACACTGTACCAAAATTTATGTTTCCTGGTAGGTACATAATTTAATCTGGCAGTGTCTAAGCAGGTACTACTCACTAGTGTGCACGTATCTTCAAGGCATGCATATTCCACATCATTATCAAGAATCAATTGTTTGCTTAAATCTATTTAAAATAAACATATAAGTATGAGTTTTTTTATTTAACAATACTGAGTAGCGTGTGACGGAGAAAAATAAAAGTTAGAATCTCAATCTACGAATTTCTCAATAAATACAATTATTTTACTTTGCAGGTATGCATATAATTTTCAGAATAATCAGTGCGAGGCATTCATTTATGGAGGCTGCCAAGGAAACAGCAATAGATTTGGTACTCGGGAACAGTGCCAGAATGCGTGTGTAAATAATTAAATTAAAGCAATCATGGAATATTCTCGTTGTTATTATTTACCTAAGGTTAAATGGCCTATTAGAAACATATCTACTACATATATAGTACCTCACACTATCTCACATACATATGTTATCTACATACATCTCTAATGAGCCCTTTAACCTTGAAAGCTTTGTATGTAAGTATGACGAAAAGTTTTGAACAAATCATTTAGGGCTACTATTATTTTGGAATAGTCATACATCCACTCCATTATTTCTTTTCTATTCAATGGCGTAATAAAACTTAATAAACATAGTTCGATAGAGGACACATTATACAAACATAAAATATTTAGATAATCTCTACTAAGATATATATTCACCTAAAATATCTAATATAGACAAATAAGTAGATCAAATAAATTATGAATTAAGAATATCTGAAAAATTAAATAACTACATGTGAAATATTACTCCAATAATAGTTTCACATTAATTCACCAAAATGAAATTTGATAATTTTTTTTCTACGTGAAATCATGAACCTTGCATTAGTACTGATAAACTGCAAATGAGCTCACTGATAATTTCTAGTTTTTTTTTCCTTATATCTCAACTATAAAAATATAAGTCAAGTTTGCGCGCGTGTGCGTATGTTATAAAAAAACGAATGAAATTTGAGTACGCATTGCTAGCAGGCAACCGTGGCAGCGACCTAATATTTCAGTATATCATGAAGGGATGCTAGGAGCGTTATATGAGCAAGAAAATAAGGGTTTCTATAAGCTTAGGAATGGTTTTTAACTATAAATTAGGATTACTGTTAAAACTTTTTTTACGTGTAACTTGAATTTTCCTTTTGTGAACGTTGTAATATCTCTCAGAATTTTATGATAAAACCGTAGGTACCTTTTATTTGTCTTTGCTAATCTAAAAGTTTACACTGGGACATGTAGTACTGCAGTATTTTATATTTTTTCCTAGTGTTATAATTGTGATTCTATTTTTACGAACATGGATAATATTTTCAGATATATAGAGATTCGGTATAAGTTGTAAATTTTTTAAAAATGAATCCGCGGAGAATTCCTAGGATCCTTTTTATTTGGTTTGAACTGATCGCTTTTGTAAGTTAAAGATTGTCTCTATCTCAACAGCAGCTTTCCACAGCAATACACCGTACGACATAATACTGTGAAAGAACGCAATATAAACTATCCTACGTGTGTTAACTGTCTGTCTAACGAACTGTATACGCAGCAAAACTAAGCCTTCCGGATAGATCATGAAAATATATGTAGATCCCACTGTAAAGTTGAATCCATTTTGATTCCCAGGATGACCGTCACATTGTCAATAGAGAGTTTGTCTAGGCCGAGCTTAATGTTTTGCAATAACATAAGTAAACGAAACATTTAGTATTTTTTTAATTTAAATGAAGATTATCTGTGGTGAACTTAAAAATTAAGAGAACGTGGATAGCACATTACCTATTTACAATACAGTACAAAAAATATTACCTGTTTTTGTTTTTGTTATTTACCAAATAAAACTAAATAACACTTACAATGGGCGGTCTAATCGCTATGTAGCGGTTTCTTCCAGACAACCTTTTGATGGCCAGAAATAAGGGAAGAGGTAGACGGTGGTAAACAATAAATTGAGGTTAGATAATTAAATTCCGATACATAAATCTAATATGTGATAAATGATGAGAGATAAAAACTTATACATTAAATATACTAACGTAATACATACATAAAATACATGCCTAAGATATATAACAAATTACTTAAATGGGCATCTATATATATTACATACAACATAAACAATTTTTTTTTTATGCCTGATAGATTAGCCTTTGACCACTATCTCACCTGATGGTAAGTGATGATGTGGTCGAAGTTGTTGCTCAGGCTAACCTAGAAGTACTGGCTCTCAAAGACAGCTGCCGGAACACACCGTTAGGTGCTTGGCGACAGATTTTCTACTTGAGGGTGGTAGCTAGCCAGGCGGGCATTCGCAAAATGCCCTACCACCATGCTATAACGATTGCCGTCCTGAGACTACAACCGGGACCGACGGCTTAACGTGCCCTCCGAAGCACGGAAGCGTGCAGTAGTTTGTCACTAGCACCCATCCAACTCATGACCGCGGCGGACGTTGCATAACTTTGCTGATCGGTTGAGAATAGCTAAGCAAACATCGCTACGAGCGATGAAAAATAAATTATACTATTAATTTATTTTTCTTCTTTACTTCGCTTTCTTATCTTTAAGTGAGGTGCTATTTTTATATAGTACGCAGTGTAAGTATATGGTAATACAAGGTGAGTATTTTGTTTAACTTATCCCATACATTTCCTCGAACAGTAACAAAGTACGACGTAATCCTACATGAATGTTCTGCGAAATCAACACGATGCGCTCTAAGAGCATAAGTCACTTTACTAGCTATTACTATCTACTGATCATAACTTAACTACCTTGATAATTGTAAAAGTTATAAACACACCAAGTACTAGTGGAACGCATTGAGGGTTCCAGATGCTAGATGTCACAGTAAAATAATAGTTGAAGTCCAAAATAAATAATAGTTGAATTCCTAGCACACCGCTTATCATCCTCGCACGTCGCTGGTTACGGAGTCTTAGGGAGGATTTACTATAGTCAATATGCTGGGCAGGCGTCTTGAGGATCTCAGTGTAGATGGCAGTTTTACAGAAGGCGTTCCTGCCCACGTTCTTGTAATTTTCTTTTAGTCGCCTCTAATGACTGTTCTACAGGATACGTTTCGGAGAGTGTGCGATTGAGTTGCATAACTTAATTCCTGCATCTCCTTTCCACTACTGGACTACAAGACATTCGGAAACACGGCATCCGTATATTGTTGTCATTCCTCCTGTACGCACAAAGCAATTTGATGATATGAACAGCCTCCCAGCGTCTTTGTTCCCCGAGAGCTACAATCTGGATGTCTTCAATTCTAGAGTGAATTGGTATCTTCTAGGCAAGCATGTTCCACACCGTCGACCGCATCGTCACTAACCATCAGTTACAAGTGACGTACTGCTTTGCTCCCGTCACCATACATTCACCAAAACTACAGTCGTTAAGTTTAATTGTGTTTGCAATTTTACTGGCTCTCAGGGACTTCTGCCAGAAGAAGAGGTAGACGGTGGTAAACAATAAATTGAGGTTAGATAATTAAATTCCGATACATAAATCTAATATGTGATAAATGATGAGAGATAAAAACTTATACATTAAATATACTAACGTAATACATACATAAAATACATACCTAACATATATAACAAATTACTTAAATGGACATCTATATATATTACATACAACATAAACAATTGTTTTTTTTATGCTTAAAAGATTAGCCTTTGACCACTATCTCACCTGATGGTAAACGATGATGTGGTCGAAGTTGTTGCTCAGGCTAACCTAGAAGTACTGGCTCTCAAGGATAGCTGCCGGAACACACCGTTAGGTGCTTGGCGACAGATTTTCTACTTGAGGGTGGTAGCTAGCCAGGCGGGCATTCGCAAAATGCCCTACCACCATGCTATAACGATTGCCGTCCTGAGACTACAACCGGGACCGACGGCTTAACGTGCCCTCCGAAGCACGGAAGCGTGCAGTAGTTTGTCACTAGCACCCATCCAACTCATGACCGCGGCGGACGTTGCAAAACTTTGCTGATCGGTTGAGAATAGCTAAGCAAACATCGCTACGAGCGATGAAAAATAAATTAATAGTATTACTTCGCTTTCTTATCTTTAAGTGAGGTGCTATTTTTATATAGTACGCAGTGTAAGTATATGATAATACAAGGTGAGTATTTTGTTTAACTTATCCCATACATTTCCTCGAACAGTAACAAAGTACGACGTAATCCTACATAAATGTTCTGCGAAATCAACACGATGTGCTCTAAGAGCATAAGTCACTTTACTAGCTATTACTATCTACTGATCATAACTTAACTACCTTTTATGTGATAATTGTAAAAGTTATAAACACACCAAGTACCAGTGGAACGCATTGAGGGTTCCAGATGCTTGATGTCACGGTAAAATAGTAGTTGAAGTTCAGTCCAATAAGCAATTATAGCGGAGCGGTAATATCTATGGACTGCCTTGCCGCAGGTCTATGGTTCGATCCTCACCACCAACTTGAGCTTCGCCATGGCATGGCTGAAGAGTATTTTGCGAATGTTCGCCTGGCTGGCTACCATCTTCAAGTAAAATCTGCCACCAAACAACTAACACTGTGTTCTGGCGGAAAGTCCCTGAGAGCCAGTAAAATTGCTAACACAATGAGACTTAACAACTGTATGTTCGGTGACTGTATGGTGATGCGCGCAAAGCAGTACGTCACGTGTGACTGATGGTAAGTGACGATGTGGTCGACGGTGTGGAGCATGCTTGCCTAGAACATACTTATTCACTCTATACTTGAAGACATCCAGATTTTAGCTCTCGGGGAACAAAGATGCTGGGAGGCTGTTCGTATCATAAAGGTGGACGCAAATCGCTTTGTTTTTCTTGTTTGACAGGAGGGATAGCAACAATATACGGATGCCGTGTTTCAGTACGTCTTGTAGTCCGGTAGTGAAAAGGAGATGCAGGAATTAAGTTATACAACTCCATTGCACAATCTCCGAAACGTATCCAGTAGAAAACTGAGAGAGAAGCGACTAAAAGAAAATTACAAGATCCTGGGCAGGAACGCCTTCTGCAGAACTGCCATCTACACTGAGATCCCCAAGACGCCTGCCCAGCATATTGACTATAAGAGTAAATCCTCCCTAAGACTACGTAACCAGCGACGTGCGATGATGATAAGCGGTGTTCTAAATAATAATCTACCAATAGGATTGCTACGAAAATAGAAAACTGAAGCGGTTCTATTGATGTTATTAGGGTTCCGTACCTCTAAAATAAAAAACAGAACCCTTATAGAATCACTTTGTTGTCCGTCTGTCTGTCAAGACCCATATTCTCAGGAACGCATGAAGGTATCAAGCTGAAATTCATATAAAATACTCAGGTCTACTGTCCCATGGAGCTATGAAAAAATCAAACTTCTAAGGCAACGCAATCAAAGATACAGCCGTTTATACCGCAAATTTTCGACACTCGCAAAGGAATCAAAACCTGCGGGTACTTCCCATGAACTCAGAATCTTGAAATTTGGTACGAAGCAACGCCTTACAGCACAATTAAAGGCAAAATTGCGAAAAGCATAAATTTTTAGTTACATCATAAAGTCAACTAGAACCCCTTCACTATACAACATTTCATATTCCTTTTTGACAATTTGTGTCCATATTTTAAATATTTTACGTATTTTAAGTGTGTATACAGGTGTCGAGCGTTATTGCCTTGTCAGTGATCTCACGGCTATGTTTACAATTTTACACGTGTCACGATTTTCAAGGTTAAACCATTGAGATAATACGTAATAAACGCTAGTCGTTTTAGGTAAAAGTAGTTTCCATTTTTCGTAATTTTAAACATAACGCGCTTTAGCGCTTTACGAGATCAGAATGCAGCCTAGAACTAATCATATCGTCTAACCAAACGATCCTAACACGCAGCGCCACAATGCTTGTAGGCTAATGTTGCCTACAAAAGTTAGCTTACAGCCCGGAAGCGAATTGCATCATCTAACCAATCTATTCAAACATGCAGCGCTAGACTACTTCTGAGGTATGCTTTCTCAAGATCGAAGACTATCAGCACACAGAATGGACATAGCTTTTGTACCTACCAAACTAAGTAAAGAGTATATTTGTTAAGAAATAGTAAAGGTACAATTGGTTCCAGTTACTTACAACTTTATACAAGAAACAAAGTTGTACTTTTTTTATCTTCTATCTCGTGAAGCATAGTCTTATTCAATTAGAAATCGACAAAATAATAATGTATTTGGACGTGTTTAATCTCAAAATATGAATTCACTTGTGAAAAGTGATTCCAGCGATTTTGTCTGTTATTCCCCATTGGTTTTTGCAGTATCTTAGGACGCAGGATGGTATTTTGAATATACAATTTTCGAACGTAAAGCGTATGTAATCTGTACAAGTGCCCAGAATAAGAGTATGCCGACCAGCTTACCTGCACTGGTCGACTATGCTTGTTTGAGATGTCGCGTCTAGTATATATAGGTCAATGGGTTAAACTTAGCAAAATATTACTGGTTTTAAAAAATATTCACAAAAACTAAATGCCTACATATTATGTCTAGTGTACAACTAATTACCTAAATTGACTATCTAGTTACTTAAAAAAATGAAGCATTAACGTAAAACAGAAGACAAAATAAGATGTTTAACCCAACATTTTGTAGGCAATGTGAAAAATATAACTTTTTAAGTTAAAGGGCCCAACTCCAATGTTTCAATAGAAAAGTGAGGTTATTATTTCAAAGTCAAAGTCAAAATAATTTATTCAATTTAGGCTAGACGCCTATGATACGATTCTCTTATGAAGTTCAGTTACAAATTTTAGTACTACTATATCCATCTTACCTGTTGGGAGTAAGATTTTCTTGCAATTATAGACATAGGTCTATAATTGCAAGAAAACCTTACTCCCCACAGGTAAGATGGAAATAGTTCCATCTTACCTTAGAAATAGACATAGGTCTATAATTGCAAGGGTCAGATATAGACCACGACTTCAAAATTGGAGTGATGGAATTTTGTTTCATTAAGTCGGGGAAGTTTCTTCTATCGATACAAAGATTGAATATTGTTTCTTAATATGGTGCAAAAATTCAAATTATAGTCTCTACCACTTTAACTGGATTACCCCACAAGTCTTCGATACTTTTTATATACAAACTTTTAAATGTCTTTTTAATTTCAAATGTTGTCGTGTGTCTGAAAAAAAAGTCCGGTGATTTGTTGGGAAAATTATGTTTTAACAGAGTTTCTGCTACATTGGGACAAGAATCAAATGACTTAGTGACTTCTATGGGTAAGTTAGAAAAAAATAATCAAATATATTCGCCACTTGTATTAAATCAGAGATTCAATTATTATCAATAGTTAAGACATATTATGTTTTTACCAGTCTGACTATTTGTAGTCTTCCAAATGGTTTTTATTTTATTTTGAGACTTGCTTATTTTGTTTCTAATAAAAAGAGATTTAGCAAACAAGCAAATAGACTTAAAAAAAATTAATAGTTCCTAACATAATCATGAAACTGCTTGCAAGATGTTAATTTTTTCCTGCCTCCAGATCAAACCAATAATCTCTACTTTTTCGAATACCTGTAGTTGCCCAATCACCGAACTTCAATTTTTTTTCATTATTTCCATTTATTTGTTTCTTTATTTTTGGACAAACTTTTTGAAACACAGTATTTACTAAAGAAAATAAGCTATTATAAATGTCATTCTGTGTTCTGGTTACTGTGAGAAAATACTTGTTCTAATGCCAAGCTTAGCTTCTATGTTGGTACTGAATATTTCTAACCTACTAGTTGTTAACGGTCTATGTTCAATTTCATACATATCTGTTTCTCTAATTCCATCTAATTTTATCGCAAGGCACTCATGATCAGATCTGACACCCTTCATTATTGACTTTTCTTTAGTCATATAGTTTAAGTATATATTGTCTATACAGGTAGCTGAAGTGTCTGATATCCTAGTGGGTCCACAGAATAGATATTTCAAATTAAATGACTTAAACAATGAAATAAGAAAAGTGTTATTTTTAGTATTTAATCTAATATCTATATTACAATCACCACATACAAATGTGGATTTTATGCAGATCAAAATTTTCTGTAGTATATTTTCCAAAGTGGTTAAAAATTCTGTAAAATTTTGAGCACATCCTTCATGTATTGGTGGTTGATATACACACAACATGAGATGACTGTCCACCTCCACACAAGCAACCTCACAGACACGTTTTTCAGAACATATGACTAGGTCACGGTGTTCTTCTAAATTATTTTTTACAAGAATAATACAACCTTCTCCTTCTGCAGATGATCTGTTAAGCGCACTGCCTACACTAAAATTCTTTACATTAAATAACATTTTATCTGCTCTCAGCCATGTTTCAGTGAAACATAATAGATCAAACGGATATAAGAATATTTCAATTTTAAGTATTTTGCCAGGGTGCTTCCCAGGCAAAATATTTTTACATGTACTAAAATATGGAGCGTCAATAAAAGACTTAGTTATATTTCCTATAACCGACTCAATATATATAATATTCCGGAAAGCATTAGCTACCAAAGTAGCAATTAAATTCTTATATTTCTTGGGTAGGTACATCCTATCCTGAGTCAACATAAAGTCAGTAATAAATTTATTACAGTCAAAAAATAAAAGTTTGTTTCCATGACGACATGTCATATTATATAATATTGTATTTAATGAGTGAACATGCTCATTTTGGCTTTTGGTTAGCCATCATTGCTTCAAATTACGTGACACGTTTTGTGAATTTCATGTCTCATTTACTTTTTTGTAACTGTTCTGCCGCAAAACTACAACTATATATGTCCACATATATTTTGTTAACAGGTTTTATTATTTACTGGACAAATATGCTCTCTTTATATACGGAAGACTCCATGATATACGAGTATTCACAGTTGTTCTTCCAGTCAATAAGAACGTGTTATATTTCATATAGTCAGTTTAAATCAGCATAAAATGTTTAAAGTACTATTTTTATTGTTACTTATTTCTTTGAACCTTAATTTAAATAGCGGTAAGTTTACAATATGGAAATATTTTTGCTTTGAACTAATAGTTGTTAGAACTATGTGTGGATATTACGTCAATATTGTAGCGGCTGGAAGAGACTAAATTGAACACAATAATCTTATGAAAATTATAGTTCGTTACGGTAACGATTTTAATGAAAAAAAAAACAAAAATGGAATCGATTTGAACACTCAAATGTGTGAAATAACTTGTTGAAGTCATAATGGTTCAAAAGTACCTATTATCAAAAAATGGTGCGCATGGTACTGACTTCGACAAGTTATTTCACACATGTGAGTGTTGAAAACTATTCTATTGTATTGGTAAAAAAAATATTTCACCCTTTTTAGTGACCCTTGCTACTTATGGGATCGATTGCCATTCACTGTCAATGACTATATCATCAAGATAGGAAAATACGTTTCAGTTATTGGAGTGTCACTCAAAACCGGCTTGACTGATTTTGATGAAATTTAAATGGGACCACACGGAAAGCATTAGCTTTCAACCCTTATAGTATGGTGGTATTACTACTACCCGGATGAACTCGCACAAAGGGTACTTACTACAAACTACTTATTCTTACTTTTACGTAGGACATCGAAAACTATCCCATGTTGTTAGCTGACGACATTGTTGTGCTGTTTCTATACTTAAATGTAGTGTAGGCCTTGGGGTGTCGGGCTAGAATATCACCCCACATCTCTACCCGTGGGTGTCGTAAAAGGCGACTAAGGGTAACACATCAGAAGGCAGCGCTTTCTGAGGAACTGATATCTCACACCCCAAGACCCAAGACCCCTGCCAAGCGTAGGATTTATAGCAAAACCCCCCACAATGCGGAGGCTATGTTCAGCATTGGACAATCTGGATGATAAGGTAGAGTTACGAGCGTAATTCGCTTTACAGGCATTAATGCAAAAATTAGGTTGGAATATATTTCAATATAACTGTATTATATATCTACCTACTATTTTTTGAAAAACATTTTTGTTTTGCTTCGTCAATAGGTCTATAAATAAATTATTTTGGGTAATTTCAGCTTCAAGTGACGTGTGCATGCAACCTAAAGTAACTGGCCCATGCAGAGGTGAAATCAAGAAGTAAGTATGTATTTTTTTAAATTTTTTGACAGAACAAGCACGAGACCCAACTGATTTTAAGCGGACTAACCTCTGCCTGTAACAGATATATTTCGTTACAAGTGACGAATGTCACTGCACCCGTCACACTGAGAATACAGTTGTAAGTCTCGTGTGCCTGTAATTTTACTGGCTCTGACTGCTGCCGGAACACATTGTTAGCATTATGCAACTGAGTTAGCCTTGGCATTTTTATAACGCCATCTCTCGAAGTATGAGATGATGAGAACAAAGCAAGCCTAAATAATTTATGACATGGCGCTATAGGACACATATATTTCGGCTTAGATGATTGGAACCGACTTCAACACTCAAATGTGTGAAATAACTTGTTTAAGTCGGTACCATGATGGTTCCAAAGTACCTATTATCACAATATTGTGCGCATGGACTTCGACAAGTTGTTTCACATATTTGAGTGTTGAAGTCGGTCCATTTTTAGGTAAAAAAAAAATTCATTCCTCGTTTTTTACCCTTGCTACTTATGGGATCGATTGTCGTTCACTGTCATGACTATATTATCAAGATAGGAAAATACTTTTCGTAGGTAGGATTATAGGTAGGTACGTATAATCTTGCAGTCTCTAAGTAGGTAGTACACACTAGTACAGAGTATGCACGTATCTTCTAGGCATGCATATTCCTCGTCATCATTATCAAGTATCAACTGTTTGCTTATCTATTAAAAAAAAACATACAAGAATGAGTTTTTTTATTTGACAATATCTGTGAGTAGTGTGTGATGAAGAAAAATAAATGTTCAAAAAGGATCAAAAAGGTTCAAAAAGCCTTTCTGCGGTATTTGTACAAGATGCAATATGGCTATTATCCATTCCTCAACCCCACCACTTTTCTTTTGGGTCATTTGGTTTTCATTAGAGGTGCGAAGGTCGTTTGAACAGCTTTCAAATGCTTGTAAAATACATGTTCAAAGCGGATCAAAAAGGTTCAAAAAGCCTTTCTGCGGTACTTGTACAAGAGGCAATATGGCTATTATCCATTCCTTTACCCCATCACTTTTCTTTTGGGTAATTTGGGTTTCATTAGAGGTGAGAAGGTCGTTTGAACAGCTTTCAAATGCTTGTAAAATATTAAGGGCTATTGAATGTCCTGAATTACACAACACACTGGGCAGTCTGTTTGTACCTGATAAATATATCAGACACAGGCTTACTTGTAAACATAAATTATTTGCTGTCTTGGACCGCAGCACTGTGGCCCACTCTAAAACCCCTTTGTGCCGTGCCCTGGACGGACTCAATGCATTCCTAACTGCCAGCACTGAATGTGATATTTTCAATGACAAATTGAGTGCTACTTTTAATTTATTATTGTCATTTTGTGAAAATTATGATATTTGTATGACATCAACTATTCCTACTTAATTATCTTATTTTTTGACAGGTAAAATGATTATAACTAGTATGACAGCAATATTATATTATTATTTTTGAATTTGTATTTTTGAAATGTTAAATGATGATGTTGTTATTTGTATGACAGCAACTACTTATTTCTAGATTTTATTTTATTTTTAACATGATTTTTTAAATTTTAATTTGTAGTATAGTACAGACTATTTTGTAGATTCTATATAATTTTTTATGTGATTTTAGAGTGTAAATTGTTATAATTACGTTGATCGATCAATCAATGTAACATTTTATTAGTGTTTCACTCTATGTACTAAGTATAACTGGCATCTTATGTGATAAATAAATAAATAAATGTTAGAATCTCAATCTACGAATTTCTCAATAAAAACAAATTATTTTACTTTGCAGGTATGCATATGATTCTCAGAATAACCGGTGCGTGCAATTCATTTATGGAGGCTGCCAAGGAAACGGCAATAGATTTGACACTCTAGAACAGTGCGAGGTAGCGTGTGTAAATTAAATAAATTAAAGCAATCATGGAATATTCTCGTTGTTATTTATTTACCTCTCTACTACATATGTAGTACCTCACACTATCTCACATACATATGTAGCTATCTACATACATCTCTAATGGGCCTTTTAACCTTCAAAGCTTTGTATGTAAGTATGACGAAAAGTTTCGAACAAATCATTTAGGGCTACTAATATTTTGGAATAGTCATACATCCACTACATTATTTCTTTTACAATTTAATGGCGTAATAAAACCTATATAGATCGATAGAGGACACATTATACAAACAGAAAATATTTGGAAAATCTCTACTAAGATATATATTCACCTAAAATAGCTTACATAGACGAATTAGTATATCAAATAAATAAAGAATTTAGAATTATCTGAAAAATTAAATAACTAAATGTGAAATATTACTCCTCAATAATAGTTCCACGGTAATTCATCTACATGAAATTTGAATTCCGCCTAATTTTCCTGTTAAGCTAACGTGACGTCACAACCGCCATGAAGTCAAACCGGAAGAATTTTCGTGTTTCGCTTCTACACGAAGCATCCTCAGGAGGTCTTGACTCTACGAGCACGATCGTGCGCTCGTAAGCTTAACAGGAAAATTAGTTGAAATTGACAGTAGATACTTTTTTATATATTTTAAGTGTTTCATTCAAATATTGTTTTTTTTTTAAACATTTGTTATTGTTAAATATAGTTTTCCGCAAAGTAGCACCTGAATCTATTAATTATTTGGTCCTATTTCTTTCCCCCCAAAGGTCCCATACAAAAGTATGGGTTTACTAGTAGTACTTTGTATGGCAAGCCCTGGGGTCTCAGGTATAAAACTAGAACTGCACCCCCATATAGAAATCAAAAAATACCAGAAGATGGCAGCTGTGCCTTCTAAAGAATTTCCGTTCTATACTGCGATCTCCAATCGCCTATTTTTTAGTTCTGATATGTAAGCCTTTCACCAAAATCTTACCTGTTGTTAAGTGATGATATGGTCGAAGGTGTTATCAGGCTTAACCTAGAATTACTGGCTATCAAGGACAGCTGCCGGAACACACCGTTAGGTGCTTGGCGACAGAATTTCTACTTGAGGGTGGTCGCTAGCCAGGCGGGCATTCGCAAAATGCCCTTCCACCATGCGGTGAAGCTCAAGCCTCGGGATTCGAACCATGGACCTGCTGGGCGGCAGTCCATAGCCAAAGCCACTGTGTCATCACTGCTTCAAGAGACCTATCAAGTGAGGCGACTATGGCAATCCCTCTAAGTGTGGTTGTCGATTGTCTTATTTATTTTGAACCCTAATATTTAATAGCCTTTTTATTAAAAACGAACGCATAATGTGAACCTACATTAACAGGTTGCTTATCAATTATGTTAATAAAAAGGAAAGCCTTTACAACACCGTTACAGTTGTGTTAACATTACAGCGAATATTGCCGACAGTAATAAATGAAAATAATGAAAATGATTAAATTATTTATTTTTGTGCTGTTCATTTCTTTAAACTTCGTTATTGGCGAAAGTAAGTTTCTCAATGTTATATTTGTTTAGTACAATGTAGATTTTGTGTTAGCATAAAACTGAAGACAGCAATTTTTTTTCATGTTATTTTATTATCTGTTTTGTTTATTAGAGAAGACATAATGAACTGTCCGCAATTTTTTTTAATGTATTGTGACGGCACATGCTCGAGGACTACCTGATGTTAAGCCTATACTTCTGCCTATAACAGATGCATTTCATCACAAGTCACGAATTGTACTGGGCCCGTCACTGGGGCATAAGTAGTTGTTAAGTCTCATGTGCCTATAATTTCACTGCCTCTCAAGGACAGCTGCCGGAACACACCGTTAGGTGCTTGGCGACAGATTTTTTTACTTGAGGGCGTACCATGCGGTGAAGCTCAAGCCTGTGGAGGGATTCGAACCATGGACCTGCTGCACGGCAGTCCATAGCCAATGCCACTAAGCCATCACTGCTTCATAATCTGTTTTGTTTTTTTAGAGAAGATATGATGTACTGTCCCCAAATAAACGGGTTGGTTATATAATGATGATGATGATAATCAATGAACAAATATTGATAAGTTTTATGTACAAAAAAGTACGCAAGAACAAGGCATAAAGTTTTCTCAATAATATAATTTCTGTCGACTGTAATACATACGTTATTGCTTACCCCGTGTGGTGCCGGGCTAGTATTGCACCTCCCCATATCCCGTGGGTGTCGTAAAGGCAACTAAGGGAATTATACTGGAAGGTGAGCAGCAGCGCCTTCTAAAGAACTACTTTCTTACACTGCGATCCCCAAGCCGCCTGCCAAGCGTGGGGATTATGGCAAATACCCCCTTAATAGGGGATGGTGTGTTCAGCAGTGGATGATCCAGAATACATGACTATATCGAATGCATCGAGTGCAATGCATTTATTTTGGTTGTTTATGAATCGGTAATGACTCAGTGTTGGTCACTGTGGGCTCTCCAAGTCTCCATAAGGTGTCGAACTACGGATAAATGGTTTCGAGCTAGAAATTCACCCAATCATATATGTTTCTGATTTTTGTGACGCGGTTGACAGTGGAGCATGCTTGCTGAGAAGATACTTAGTCACTCTAGACTTAAAGACATCCAGATTGTAGCTCTCGGAGAGGAAAGACGCTGGGAGGGTGTTCCATTCCTTCGCTGTTCGTATTATAAAGGTGGACGCAAATCGCTTTGTGCGAACAGGAGGAATGTCAAATACGGATGCCGTGTTTTCATACGTCTTGTAGTCCGGTAGTGGAAAGGAGATGTAGGAATTAAGTTATGCAACTCTATTGCACACTCTCCGAAACGTATCCTGTAGAACACTGAGAGCCATTAGAGGCAACTAAAAGATAAATTACAAGAACGGGGGCAGCAGCGCCTTCTGAAGATCTGCCATCTACACTGAGAAACCTAAGACGCCTGCCCAGCATAGGGACTATAGCAAATCCTCTCTAAGGCTCCGTAACCAGCGACGTGCGAGGTTGATGTGAGTGTGTTAGGATCAGTGTGCTATCTACCAATAGTGTTGCTAACAAAATAGGAAACTGAAGCGGTTCTGTTGGTGTTTTTTGTCTTGAACTGCTCATCTTCCTCGGAAATCTCTGGAATTTGGACGTATATGGCCATATATACAGCTGTTGAAGAACGCTTACCTTTGACTACTTACGTCACCTATTGATAAGTGACATGCAGCCGCAGTTATTACCAGCAAAAATTGAAATGGGAACTTGAACTCACAAACGGACTGAAACGTAAGCTGAAACAACGTGAAGATTAACTCGACACTGTTTCATAAAAATATTTAGTGGCTGATAATTTTGGTAGTGTAACATATATTACAATCTTCGATAAAAAATACCGATCGAAGATTACAATACAAGCCTAGAAAATAAAGACAAACCGATATCATGCTTAGTTTTGACCTCAAATCTCAAATACGGGAATGATCCCCGTTCGAATCATCCCCGTTGTATGGTTATGTGATCAGCCAGTTCAACCTTAAGTACTTAGTGATCATTTTAGAGACTAGCGAGGCGAGCATTTGCAAAATGCTTTTGTAGTATGTAAATGGTGATGAATCTAAGGTCGCACAAGTTTAGAGAACTTGGAGCAGAGAAGCATTAGAAAAAATCCCGGCAACTATGCTGTAACGTTCAAGCCTGTGGTAGGATTTATGATAATGGATATAAAACGGCCTTGCAGATCAGGAATTTTATGAATAATCCCTTCTGTGTGATTTCAGCTAAGAGCAGCATTTGTAATCAACCTTTAGTAACAGGATTCTGCTTTGCCTACTTTCCAAGGTACGGAATTGTTAGTAATAATAATAATAATAATAACCCCACCTAACCGTTTTTGGCAGCAGTGACTTGGACTTTGGATTTTGAAATTAAATTTAGGGACTTTGATGTTTAGCCCTTAGGTATACTAACATATCCTATTTTAGCGGTAAACGTGCGGTTACAAGCATCACACGTTAGGATTCCATTTACATAATTATATGTTAGGAGGCGGTCTTATTTTAAGTTGATCTCGCTTAAGGTCCAGGTCTCGCTTTCTATCCTCTTCAATATCATATACTTTTTCCTATAAACCGAAACGCACTGTAGCGGAACGATAGGATACGACGTGTTTGTTGTTTATTAAACGTTGTATATACATAACGCATTCTTAAAATACAGAATAAAATAAAAGGAGGCTCCGAGGAGTTTCGAAGCAATGATGGCCCAGCGGTAATAGCTATGGACTGCCATGCCGTAGGTCCCTGGTTCGATCCCCACCGCTGGCTTGAGCTTCACCGCATGGAGGAAGGGCATTTTGCGATTGCCCGCCCGGCTAGCTACCACCCTCAAGTAGAAAATCTGTCGCCAAGCACAAAACTGTGTGTTCTGGCAGCAGTCCTCGAGAGCCAGTGAAATTACATGCACATGAGACTTAACAACTATGTCTCAAAGTGACGGGCGCAGTGCAATTCGTGACTTATGATTTAATGCATCTGTTATCGGCAGATCTTAGTCTGCTTTACATCAGGTGGGCCTGGAGCTTGTTCCGTCACAATAATATAAAAAAAACGACCACTGGATCAAGGTAACTTAAGCAGTAAAATGTCTACTTCAGAGTTCAGAGTAACTACTAATCACATACATACTGCGAACTGTCCTTTTTGAGTCTCGGTTCAGTCAACGAGTGTACTATGAGGAACAATCAAGAACGAGTCGAAGAGTACAACTCTTCTAACCAGAACATAATTTGACAGGAGATTCAAATTACTAGGTACTCTAGTCTGGATACGCAGGGTTGCACTATACATATCTCTTAGTTTTTTTTATGGATGTCCCTATGTAGTATGTATGTTACAACAGATCAATACGTAGCTACCTACAGATACGAATTTCATGAATTCTTAAAGACGCTGACTTATGCTGATATCATATCTCTATCTCTATCTGCTATGCAAGAAGTGAAAGAGAGGTAGCGGTCGTTAATTTCTAACGGACTACTCAAACCATCCACCAAAGTGGTCGGTTTGGATTAAAATATTCTTACTGACCACCTACTTGTTGTTTTGAGTTTCGTTTCAAAGGGTGCCCCGTGCTCCACCGTTTTTAAGACCTCAACTGGGAACATCTGGTTTTATGACCTCGTCGAGATCTTCCTTTCGAATGACAGATGTCAAACTTAAGGCTTTGTCTCGAAAACTATTGGTTTTAGACCTCTATGTATGACGAAACTACGTTTGTGTGAAAATCACTATGAGTACATTTCCCTTGCGGATAGTGAATGGTCTTATGGTATAGACTCTATACAGGTGAACAAGCTTGGTGACATACAGGTGACAAAACGGATGGTGAACAATGACATGGAACAATACAGTGGGAAAGTAATGAAGCAGAAACATCGATTAACTGGACATAAACAGTATAGAATTAGCATTGTATGAGCAGATCATGAATGGCTATTTAAGGGGCACAATGTAGTAGCACCGACGTGCACACTCTTCGGGCAGAAACCTGGTCAGAACTTACAAAATTACAAATAAAGGTCATGTGCGGGATTCGAACCTGCGTCATCCACTCCTATAGCCGGGGTATGCTCTGACCGACTGAGCTAACATGACAATGACTCATAACTCCAATTTTTCTTTTCGTTCTTTATTTAACCATCGTATCGGGATGGAGAGGCACCTATAGTTCAACTTACGATGTACTACAAACAGGACTAATTTTGAAATGAGCTTTAAACTTGTAAATGCTGGTGACGCTGCCCTATTTTTATATTTTTATATTT
Organism: Plagodis pulveraria; assembly: GCA_963890685.1. Lineage (NCBI taxonomy): Eukaryota > Metazoa > Arthropoda > Insecta > Lepidoptera > Geometridae > Plagodis > Plagodis pulveraria. Next base: position 10,103,801 of record OY982963.1, read on the forward strand.
TTATGCAATAACGCATGCTTTGCCTATTACAAATACATTACAAAATTACAAATTTACGAGTGGAAATATAAAGATTATCCCTCACATGTCTATAATTTTTCCTCTCTTAAATTTGTAATGTAATCCGCAGAGCATGCGTTATTGCAATAATAAAACTATTGAAAATAAAGAACTTATATATGATTATATTATTGGATTGACATATGACATATACATTTTTCTTTTCAGGTATGGTTACGATACTGAAAAAGGATCTTGTGTAAAGTTTGTATACGGAGGCTGTGGAGGAAACGATAATAATTTCAAAAGTCTGGAAGAATGCGAGAAAGCATGTAGGAGCTAAATGTTATGTACAAAATAAACAGTCGCATTATTTTATAGCATTTTATTAAAAAAAATATTTAGATGAATTCAGATTTATTTATTTACAATAAGCTAGCTTTTGATCACTATCTTACCTGATCGGAAGTGATGATGCAATCGAAGATGTAAGAAGAATCTAGAATTACAGGCTCTCTAGAACAGCTGTCGAAACACAGTTAGGGGCTTGGCTACAGCTTTTTCACTTGAAAATGGTAGATAGCCATGCAGGCATCCTCGACCTACAACGTGCCTCAAGATGCACGGAAGCGCTCAGAAGTAAATGCCTCTAGTTACGGCATCTACGGCACATGGCACCGTCTAGCGATCACCCATAAAAGTACTGCACGGATGTTGCTTAATCTAGTTGATCGATTAAGGACAACAGCTAGGTAAGTTGCGCTTCGATTGTTTCCTTCGATACATTGTCAAAATAAATGTAAATTGCAGGCAATTTATATTTATTTTGAGAATGTATCGATCAGGTAAAGAAGTAGAAAATACCTATATACCGATTTTACGTCCTGGTTGTTCAAGTGCACTGATAAAAATGTCTTTGGAGCTTAAATAAAATTTGACCTTTTACCGTTGAATTACAACTACGCAAGGTTAATAAACACAACCGTCAAAAAACGCCTTCCGTAAAGTATTTTCAGAATTGAACGTTATACGATAATAATTGCAGTATTGACCATAAAATATACCTTACGTTTACGGCGGTTTATATACGGTGATTATCACTATAACGTACGACTTAATCAGCCTCATCGAAAAGTCAATATTTAAAAAGACTACAAAATACACCTTAAATGAAGAAGAAAAGAAACATTCGTCTTCACTGTACCTCGTTTACCGCCTTCTAGTTGGATGGCGTTTTTATACGTATTTACGTTTGGTCGGTTTTTTGCCTTCATACCATATAAATTGGCCGTCATTAGGGCGCTTTTGACTTTAGATTTTTCTCAGTGTGGCGTAAAGCGTTAGTTTGGAATCTTGAGATTCTGGGTTTGTCAAATGCTTGTTTAATATAGTGTCACAATGCGCGATCTTATCACTAGGAGTGATCTCTACTATACGATGGAGCTCAACCTTAGCCTTAGGCAACCTTAGGATGGAGTTCAAACTGACAACACAAAAGGGGCGTGTTAGGTTGAAAAAAAAACATATTCGTGTATATTTTAAGAGAAATGTTGACGTGAGACGTGAGGTCAATACAATATGTATATTACAACAACGCAAAGAAGAATACACTCGCATTGCCCCGTGGGGTCCCAGGCTAGAATATCACCCCCCATTGCTATCTGTGCGGGGGTCGTAAGAGGCGACTAAAGGTAAAATACCAGAAGGTGGGCAGCAGTGCCTTCTGAGGAACTACTATTTTAAACTGCGATCCCCAAGACACCTGCCAAGCGAAGGGATTATGGCAAACCCCTTCTTTTAAGACTGTGTTCAGCAGTGGACAATACGGCTGATACTGTATATAGTACAGTACTCGCATTTGAAATATATCTGGGTAGCACTAAACAACTATTATTATAGTAATTGTAACACGTAAGATAGGAATGGGTACAATCGTCACTGGACCAGCATAAACACTTCAATGCCTCAAAACTCTCATGACCTTCACCAAGAAATAACCAAAAGAACACCCGCCAACTTTCTCGGAGGCACTAAATCAGACCCTTGGTTATTGGCAATATTTGCGAAGGTCGAAGGGTCCAAAAGGCAGCCATTCGCGGCCGATTCCAATAGTGCGGACCCGGCCGTGTCGTAAAACGCACGTGTTTTGGTCGCGCTACATGTGTACTTTAAAGGGTGAAGTTTTGGGTTAGGACCGTCCGAGTTTCTTACATGTAAGGTGGATGTGGATACGCCTGCTTTTCCTATCAACAATTTTTTTTATATTAAGGAACAAATTTTAATTTTCGTTATATTAAGCTATTGCAGTGGTATTCTGACAGCATATAATGCGTTCTGAGTTTGTTAGATTTAAGTAGTTTCTCAAAAGCAACTGATTATTTGTATAGAACAGGAATATTTTTAATATATTTATAGCTAGCCTTTGACCACTATCTCACATGATGTTGTTCAGGCTAACCCAAAATTACTGGCACTCAAGACAGCTGCACGAACACACCGTTAGGTGCTTAGCGACAGATTTTCTACTTGAGGGTAGTAGCTAGCCAGACGGGCATTCACAAAATGTCCTGCCACCATGCTGTAACGACTGCTATCCTAAGACAACAACCGGAGGTGAAGGCTTAACGTGCCCTCCAAAGCACGGAAGCGCTCAGTAGTAATGTCACCACCTGTAACCCATCGAGTTATGACCGCGGAAGTTACCTAACTCAGCTGATCGGTTAAAACGACTAAGCAATTATATTCCTCTTTAAATAAGAAGCAATTGTGCAGACATATTATTAAAATACATCTCAACTATGAAATGTCTCGAAACAATATGTTTGCTGTACAGCTGTACAGAACTTTACACAATAGTAGCATGCAGATCATTTAATTAATTCATATATTTTTAATGGTCTAATACGTGACAATTCTAAAATACCAGTGACGGAATGACTCTGGTTCCGTGGAAGTTAGGGTGGCACTTAGTGTGGGACACTACATAAGATCTTGGATACTATAACGCAGTCACATCTTTCTGAAACCAACGTGAGAGCTGGCTACTTCGGCAGAGCAACTCAAGAGTCGCAAGTATGCTAATCTCGGGAGTGGTTACATATTTGAGCCGTTTGGTGTAGAGACTTTGGGTTCGTTGAGGCTGGGAACTCATCTTATTTTTCATAACTTATCAGAGCGCTTGGTCGGTATAACGCGAGATCAAAATGCTGGCATCTATTTGGCTCTACGAATAAGCATTGTAATCCGACGGGGTAATCCTGCCAGGATGCTGGACACGCTGCCTACTGGTACCTAGTGAGCTGGAGCATTTGGACTGCCTATGAGTCTGCAATGGCTTTCAAGTTGTCTTAAACACACTCACATTGTAGTTAGTAACTGCAGTGTTATTAAAAGTTCGAAATATTTCGTTAATAACGGCATACCGCCGGTAAAAATAAAACAAACAGAATATTGATATTACTAAGTTTGTTGAATGCACCTCCATCTCGACCTTCACTTTCAGTTAACTCACAAAATGATACGGTTTCCATTATTATTCAACTAACTGTTTTTTTATAAGTCATTGTATTATTACATTGTATTGACAACAGACCGCAATCTCACCTGATGATGTGTTCGAAGGTGTTAACAGGCTTAACCTTGATTTACTGGCACTCAAGGACAGCTGCTGGAACACACCGTTATGTGCTTGGCGACAGACTTTCTACTTGGGTGGTCGCTAGCCAGGCGGGCATTCGCAAAATGCCTTACCACCATGTGGTGAAGCTCAAGCCCGCAGGATTCGAACCTGCTGCAGTCCATAGCTAATGCCACTGAGCCATCACTGCTTGGACACATGAACAGCCACAGTAATAAATATAAGATTACAGTTCTATAAAAGGCGCTGCTGACTACCTTCTGTTATTTTTCCCTTCGTCGCCTCTTACGATACCCACGGGAAGGGGTAGGGAGGTGACCTTCTAGAAAGGCATTCCACGACAAATACTGAGTAATACCAGCTGAAATTAAATTTATTAATGATTTCAGGCGGTGAAAACAGAGGGTGGAAGTGATTTTAAGTTTATTTTTTTTTATATGTTATTGTGACGGAACAAGCCCGAGGCCCACCTGATGTTAAGTGGACTAACCTCTGCTTATAACAGACGCATTTCGTCAGCGACGAATTGCACTGTGCCCGTCACACTGAGATGTCCAGTTGTTAGGTCTCATTAGCCTGTAATTTTTCTGGCTCTCAAGGGCTGCTGCTGGAACACACTGTTAGGTGCTTGGCGACAGATTTTCTACTTGAGGGTGGTCGCTAGCCAGGCAGGCATTCACAAAATGCCCTTCTACCACGCGGTGAAGCTCAAGCTCTGGGCGGGATTCGAACCATGGACCTGCTGCATGGCAGTCCATAGCCAATGCCACTGAGCCATCACTGCTTCAAGTAATTCAAAGTCTATGTATAAGTAAGTATTAATACAGTAGTAACATTTTTTAGTTACAACTTTGCCCACATTTACATTTACTCAAACTTATAACGAGACATACTCGTATTGTTAATATTTTTCTTTTTGCAATAACGCATGCTCTGCGGATTACAATACAAAATTACAAATTTATGAGAGGAAAAATTATAAACATGTGCGGGATGACTATAATTTTCCGCTATTGTATGAATAAATGAATTTAATTTTCCTTCTCGTAAATTGGTAACTTTGTAAATACTCGTAATACTTAATACTATCAGTCATTTTAGTAAATAATATGGGGTGACTCACGTGAATAAGTCAGATAGCTCGGACTCTCCTCCGTCTAAAGTTGTTGCTGACTTTCAGCTTACTTCTAAAACATGTCTCACAAATCTTCGTCAAGAATCGTTCGCAACGCTTACAGAATGAATGCACTTAGTAATGCCACATAGTTTGCATACATAAACCCACATTTTTGAACTGCCTAAAGAAGATAACTGTCATAAATTAATTATGCACACAAACTCGTTGACGCAGATTTTATTTCGTAACAGTGACATCTAGCGTCGAGTAGCAGCGCAGTCTTGATTGTATTGGTTTTGATTTAGTGACTTGAAACTTTTTAATTTCTTATTGGATATTTTGTAAATTCTGATAGGGAGCGCTAAAATGTTACATTTATCTGGCTAATGAGAGTATCTGATGGAGAATAATATTTGAACACGACATACAGTAATTTTAAATTCAACAAAATGTAAGTAATACAGAAGGCTTTGTACAAAGGAAACTGACTACTACATAATAATTATTAATGAAAATTTAAGTATGGAACGATTGCTCAAACCTACGTTATTCCTCACCTGAAAATTCATTAGAATGACTGCTAAGATGTAAGCAAACCATAGTTTCTGTGATCTGTGAAGCAAACGAAAGTAAAGTACAGTACCACCAACTTATCTGTGCAGTTTTCGAGGGCGCTACTGGTCAAGGAAATCAACTACAAACTGTTACAATTTGATGGAATGTTGTAGTTCTTTTTCCTGCCACCTGAACAGATAAGTTGGTGGGTCTGTATATAGCTTTCTACTTCTGATTTCACATCCATACAATTCTCAAGCTAGCGTAGTACCCCGTTAGGTAGGTATATTCGGACGCGGCGCACGTCCGCGACTACCCGTAATTGCCGCCATTTGCCGCTCCTGGCCGTCTTGTTACGTTTCGACCGCTCCGGTCCCTAGCAAATATGTGCTGGGTTGTTCTTTAAAGTTTAAGGATAAAGCTAAACTTGTTTTGTACACAGAAATAATGATATCAAGAAAAAAATACCAAAAAGTTTAACCTACTCAACACTCAAATGTGTGAAATAACTTGTTGAAGTTGGTACCATGATGGTTCCAAAGTACCTATTATGACAGTATTGTGTGCATGGTACCGACTTCGCCAAGTTATTTCACAACTTTGAGTGTTGAAGTCGGTTACATTTATGTAAAAAATAAATTTCACCCTTTTTAGTGACCCTTTCTACTTATGGGATCGATTGTCATATACTGTCAATGACTACATCAAGATAGGAAAATACTTTTTAGTTATTGGAGTGACACTCAAAAACGGCTTGACCGATTTTGATGAAATTAAAATGGGACTACACGGCAAGCATAAGCTTTCAAATAAAAAAGAATCATTAAAATCGGTTACCAGACAAAAGTTCTGAGGTAACAAACATAAAAAAATACAAATGATTTGAGTACCTCCTCCTGTTTGAAGTCTGTAAAAATAAGTAAAGGTCATGGTAAGCTATGCTTAATAAATGGCTTGGTAGCTGTTAGGACAAACGATGATAATGAATCAAAGATAATATAAGATAATGCGTTAAAACGTTATTACACCACTGGGTGCGTGGAACTATACTGCAGAGAAGCTACTTCTAGGTTAGCTTGAACAACATCTTCGACCACATCATCACTTACCATCAGGTGAGATAGTGGTCAAAGGCAAACCTATCAGACATAAAAAAAAGCACAGCAAGACGTGGCCCTAACATATTTTTGAAGCAATGATGGCCGAGCGATAATAGCTATTGACTGCCGTGCCGCAGTACCCTGGTTCGATCCCCACCGCCGGCTTGAGCTTCACCGCATGGTGGAAAGGCATTTTGAAATTGCCCGCCTGGCTTGCTACCACCCTCAAGTAGAAAATCTGTCGCCAAGCACCTAACCGTGTGTTCCGGCAGCAGTCCTTGAGAGCCAGTGAAATTACAGGCACATGGAGACTTAACAACTATGTCTCAAAGTGACGGGCGCAGCGTATTTTGTGACTTGTGATGAAATGCATCTGTTATAGGCAGAGGTTAGTCCGCTTAACATCAGGTGGGCCTCAAGCTTGTTCAGTCACAATAACAAAAATAAATATGAATATGTACCGCAAATAAAAAAAATAATCTATCTTTCTTGGCCGTATTGGATGGTATCATTCAATTACACCGGCACTTGCAGCGCCGTGAAAGTTGTGGCAACAACTTTAATAAGCGTTCAGAGATTTCTGCGCCGAGTAGACTGACAACATGAAACAAAAACATTTTATTTGTTTTTTACAATTGTTGTTGACTTTTGTATCGTAATTTCACTTACTATAGATAACTATAGACTTTTTACTGAAACCATGCAGAACATAATTATACTTTATCAGAAAAAAGAATCATGCAATTCGGTGTACATCTTACAGAACAAAATAACATACATAAAAAAATAAGTAAATGAAAATTTAAACAAATATTTTTTCACACGTAATGCTCTGAATTTATTTGTAGGTAGGTACTAACCCTGTTTTAGTTAGTTTTACAATTTTGTAGTAATATTTCTAATGTAACGCTAAACATTGTAACTCAAGTAGCACATAGCCATTTTTGTAAGTAAATAAAACCAACAACACACAAACTCCACCCTCATAAACAGTGCCAATAAACCAAAAACATCCCTTATTATCAACCAGTCCGTTGATTCCATTCCTAATAAATCAGGGGTATTCCCAAATCCGGCGATAAATCGTACCAATTCTGGTCATCGCGCACCCGAAAGGCGTTTTAGCGCTCACCCTGGGACGGACCTTTCTGCTAAATAAATCCCTTATCTGCATACGGCAACCTTTCCAGGGTCCAGCTTAATAAATTCACGTTGGGTTTTGCGGAGTTTGGCCCTGGACATCTATAGAGAGGTTAAATTTTTTGACCTCGCTTATATATTTAAATTAGTAGATACATCACTCAAATGGATCTATTTCTATACATGATCACAAGCACTAGCACCTCCAGCCCGAAATGAACCCGCGTCTCCCGGCTTTACGCACCAGGTGTCCAATCCGATTAGATGAAGTCTTATTAGTCTTGTTTATGGCCGCACCGTCGCCTATTACAGAGCTCTTCTATTTTTAGAAACGATTGCTGGTATTTAATTTGTACTTTCCTTCAAGACCATAATGAATAGAGAAAATAGTAACTTATAGTGGAAATAATAGTCCAAACTGAAGACTATGTCTGTGGTAGTATTTCTAATATGATTTTAGTAATTAATGTTTTATCAAAAGTAGAGTGCACGAAACGCTTACCATGCAAACGTAGTTTCGTCATATTCTAAATACCAAGTGTTCCAACTCGGTGAAATTTTGTATGAATATAACTGAGCTTAATATCTATGCTTCTGATTTGCCAGTTTTTCGATTTATTATTTATTATATCCGTAAATAACAACTCGTGTACAAAAAAAATACGTATTATTTAAACAAAAAACTTAATTTTTACGCAAACTAGAAGCATAGATAGGCTCTACATGCAAAGTTTCGCCGAGTTTGTTCTTTTGGTATTTAAAATATGACGAAAGTACGTTTGATTGGAAAGCGCTCCGTGAACTCTACTCTTAAGACTTTACCATAAACCAAAAATAACATCTTTACTGTTGTCGTATCAATTCGTATAGTATTTTTTTATATTGTATAGTTTTTTGGACATTTTTCTTTTAATCTAATCGTATTTGTTTTCATGATAGGCTAGCCTTTGACCATTTCACTTGATGGTAAGTGACGATGTAATTGCATGTAGATGAATTAAGATTTTTTCCTACCTTGTACGTCATATAATTTCCAAGTACTTATTAAGATTAAAGCTTATAGGCTACTTTTAATTAGAAACGTACCCGCTTATAAATGTACATATGTTTGAAAATGGTACAACAGCGGAAATTTCCTCTCAAGGGCATTTGGCTGACCACTACATGCTTGGCAATATAAATTATACTAAAGTTCAGGTGTTAAACAAGATAATACAGTACAATAACCTAAGAAGTTTTAATATCTATAATAACAATATCAAAAACCTAATTTCCTCAATTAAGAGTTTTATCAGCTCTATGGATATATTGAGGGTCTGCTCATTTGAAAGGCGGTCGAGCGGGCGAGCTCCCAAATCAATAGTAATTCTGTGGTAAATCCCACGGCCTTCTGGGCCCACCAAAAATATATAGATACCTAACTTAGTTTCATTCGTTTATCCCATTACGACCTGGACTTAGATTCTTATTAAGGTTAATCACGCAAACGATTTATTTCTATTCATTAACAAATATAATACCTTAAAATAATCACACATCTGGATAGCGAAAATACCCAATAATTTTTTTTTTCATCCTATGAAGGGTGAGACGAGCGAAAAGGTGCCTGATGGTAAGCATCACGTCTGCTCATAAACAGTTGCAGTGTCAGTGATCTGCACACTGCACTGCGCTCGTCACTCCGAGACATCCGTTATAAAGTCTCGTTTGCCCAGTAATTTCCCTCGCTACAGTGCCCTTCATACCTAAACACAGTGCAGTGCAATACTGCTTTGAGGCAGAATACATGACATTGCAGTGGTACCCGCCGAGACGGCCTCTTGTCTTGCTTAAGAGACCTACCACCTAGTTGCTGCCTGTTTAGCACCACCCAGGGACCACGTGTAGGGAATCAAGTTTATGGGTACTCTCCTACGGACGCGGGCAGCTCAGCCCCCAATTAATTTCAAAATGTTATAGAAATACAATTATATGAGAAATATATTATCATTCCTTTCTATAGTCAAAGCCGTCGACTCCTATGGTTGGCCAAATGTTGCCTACCCCTTGGGGAATACAGGTTGACGATTGTAAATGATTTAATTTGAATGTTTCAACAGAATTTATTATGTATTACTTAATGTTTTTGGACCACTATACAAACATCCAATAAAATTGCTACAGCTCCTAAAGTAAGACGTAGCTAAATCAAACTTTTTCCTCTAATAAATATCGTATTGGGGTTGAGACCCTTCAATACGATTTTTCCATATTTACTTGTCTCTCTCACTCAAATTACTACAGATATCTCACATCTCATTCTAGCGTTGACCGCTTGACCATTGGCTGGTTCAAAAGGGTTCTCTCTCGTTTAAGGTAAATATAATTTTTGGTGTGAGCCGTTGGGGCGGAGAAATGTATAGCAAAATTAATTGTCTATCACTGAGATATGGTCTTTGAGTTCTCAGTGATAAAGATTTTTTTTTTAAATTTTTCAAGGACAGCTGCCGGAACACACCGTTAGGTGCTTGGCGACAGATTTTCTACTTGAGGGTGGTAGCTAGCCAGGCGGGCATTCGCAAAATGCCCTACCACCATGCTATAACGACTGCCATCCTAAGACGACAACCGGAACCGACGGCTTAACGTGCCCTCCGAAGCACGGAAACGCTCAGTAGTAATGTCACTAGCGGTCACCCATCCAACTCATGACCGCGGCGGAATTCCGAGATTTCGTAACTCCGGAATTTCGTATGATTTTTTACGATATTACAATTCCAGAACTGAAGTAAATATCGCAATCCGATACTCATATAATTATTTGTAAAATAAGTTACCACCAATAATAAAATTTGCATATTTGTACTCTCATGCGAAATGTACCGTACCGCAGGCGAAGTTTGAATTCAAATCGCCGCCATCGACGCTTGCGTTTTGTCCGTTCGCCATTTCGCCAACCAGTCAGCGGTGCTAGTGCAACGTGGTATTTATTTGACACAGGCATACAATTATATGTTAGGTGTTCTTCCCACAAGTGTTGAGAGCGAAAGAGTATTTTCATGTGCTGGGTACTTTTGTAACCGCCTACGAAGCGCGCTCTCAGACAAAATGTTAGATGCTCTGATACTCTTGAGAACACATTATCAAAAGAGCGATCTTTTTGAAAAAGTGTTTCTTGTCTTATTTACTTTATATTTCTTTATAGTGTAAGTTGATTCAAAGATGTCCATTTCCAAAAAATACGATAACGTACGTTTAGAGTATTTTTTATTTTAAGTTTAAGGTTTGTTCTTTTAACCTATTTTCATGATCTCCGAAGAGACTTGTTGATATTGTTCATTGTGAGTTGTTGAATCTTATATTCATCATAATTTTATTAGATAGTAGTTATTACATATAAACTACATTGCAATTGCAAATAGCTAGCACACGTTGATTTTGCTATAATGTATATTATTGAAAAGTTGATTATTTTTTGTTATATTAACTAATTGATCTCAGTCAAGAGTTTTGTCGATTTATTTATTTTTTATAATAAAGAATTGATTTAACAAAACAACAATGTACCTACTTTTTGTTTTTTTTTTATTTCCTATACTTTTTTCTAATTCCGGAATCGAACCAGTAGTATCGTAACTCAGTTCCGGAATCGAAAATCATCCGATATTACATGCCCAAAACTTTGCTGATCGGTTGAGAACAGCTCAGTAAACTTCGCTACGAGCGCTTCATAATCATTTTAATTTGGTTTAGTATTGAATATATTTTGAATAAGTCTGTAGGTGTTCTGTCGATATATTACAAGAAGAGCCTTTAATGTTATGAGTAAAACTCTAGTCGTTAGCATCATCATTACGAAGAGTTTTTATTTGATTGCTTCGTTGATGTGTGCGTAAAAGGATCGTTTGTAATCTCAGGGTCCTGCCCTGAGATTACAAAACTATTGAATATAGATACTATTGAAGCAGTGATGGCTCAGTGGCATTGGCTATGGACTGCCGTGCAGCAGGTCCATGGTTCGAATCCCGCCCAGAGCTTGAGCTTCACCGCATGGTGGAAGGGCATTTTGTGCATGCCCGCCTGGCTAGCGACCACCCTCAAGTAGAAAATCTGTCGCCAAGCACCTAACAGTGTGTTCCGGCAGCAGTCCTTGAGAGCCAGAAAAATTACAGGCTAATGAGACCTAACAACTGGACGTCTCAGTGTGTCGGGCACAGTGCAATTCGTCGCTGACGAAATGCGTCTGTTATAGGCAGAGAATAGTCCACTTAACATCAGGTGGGCCTCGGGCTTGTACCGTCACAATAACATAAAAAAAAAAAAAAAAAAAAAAAAAAAACGAACTTACCAATTACGGTTCGATTAATTGGTAAGACAAGTTATTGGGATTGCGCCTTTTTCATGTGATGAAGTGACGTGGAAAACAAGTCGCCTGTAGCGTTAGGTCGATCCTGGTACAATTGTATTGTCACCATTCTTATTCTTCTTAGCACTGCACTGCACTCACACTACAGTTCCCTTTAACCTTAACGTAGTAGTGCCTGCACAATACTGCTTCTAAGACATCAAAAAATATTTTTTTAGTACCATTCCTGAATCAAGGACCGTGCCTAGTAGGTGGCAATGTGGACTAAAACATGTCTGGTGAAGTGGTATTTAGATACCATTGCCTACTACAGGCAGTGCTGGCTAAACACACTACGTCTGGAGAATGCACACGTATTCAAATCAAACATCACCAGCTTTTTATTACTCACAGATTTTGACCATTATCACGCTACTCAACCAATACTTAATTGAGCATGTTATCGAAGATACTTATTATCAGTATGGACCTGCTATTGGAACTGCTTATCAAGAATTGCCGTCTCATTTCACCATTAAGAAACTAATTAAACACTTGCCCACCCCATAAAAAGTTGGTTGGCAATAATGTGGCCGTATTTCATTGGCCCCCCTTTGGTTCACTGGAACTTTCTAACCAGAACGCAGCGTCTTCTTTTTCTTTGATATACACCATGCCTTACGTAAAGTTTACTTCTAGAACATTATTTTGATTTTATGTTTTGTGGAATTTATTAATATACACTCACAAATCCTGTCTTTAAAATACACTGCGGTTGCAGGAAAACGATGAGTAGGCTTATTGGAAGCATATACTGAAATAATTGAAGCGGTATGTTTAGCACAGGTGTCTGAATGTGGTGCAGTGGCGGCGGTACAATCACATGGCTTATCAGAACCATATAATCCAGTCACAGAGAAAGCGGATATGTCAAATGCAGAATAACGGACAGTGGGACAATTCTCATCGGCATTGATTGGACAATGAAGGTGAGATGAAACACTTTCTTCAAGCAATAGATGCGCAAACATCTGTAGTATTATTTCAAAGCCAATCAGTATGTTCCAACATTGGCTAATTATATCAACTGTGTCATCGATGATGTCAATACTGTAAGGCAACACGCATACATTAATTAAAAAAGTAAAACACCGGCAGCAAATTATTTCTTTTTGTTAAAAGTTTTAACGTTCCATTGAATATAAAACTGCAAGTTATATATATATATGGAATCGTGATTTAAACCTCTACATTTTGATACGCCACTGAATAGGTTTGGAAGAAAAACAGTTATTTTATCTTACGATTTGGCGTTTAAAATCCGCCAGTTTATTTTTTCATTTAATTTTATATACCTAGTGTCACTTGCGCTGTCAATGCGAATCTAACGATATACTCGTATCTTACATAAAAATCGGTTAGATCTTAGTTAGAGAAGTTATGGTCTACATGAACCCTGAAAACATAACTCTCCTTTTTTTGGCAGTCGTGTAAAAATCAGTGTCCAAGCAAACAAAGGCAACTGGATACATGAACCCTGAAAACATAACTGTCCTTTGTTTTGGCAGTCGTGTAAAAACCAGTGTCCAAGCAAACAAAGGCAACTGGATACATGAACCCTGAAAACATAACTCTCCTTTTTTGGGCAGTCGTGTAAAACCAGTGTCCAAGCAAACAAAGGCTATCAAACTTAGTGGTTACATCATCCAGTAATATCGGCTAATGCTTCCATTGTTATCAGTAGTTACCGACGAAGATAGGGCGTCCTTTAAGGTCGCACTTGGGTCTGCGGCCGCTCCCTAAAACTTTAGGGTGAAGGGATGGATGCTTAAAGCGATATAACAGATTTTGTCCCCAACCTACTGAATATAACTTCGTATTCCGCTGTTATGAGATTTTAATGTTTTACGAGTTAAGTTATGGACCTAGATAGGAGGAAACTATTTTACAGCGAACTAAGTAAATTATGTATATACCGTGCTTAATAAATCTTAGCGTTTACAAAAAGCCTTCATTGATAAATCGAGATTCCCTTTAGCGAACTATAGCTATTCTGTTATATAAATAGTGTTATATAATATATAAAAGACAGTAAACAATATTAATGAAAAGAGATAAGTCTGTCGCCTAGATATTTCAATATTATTTTTGACGAGAATGGAGGAAATATATTTCGATATAGTTGAAAAGTTACAAGAAAATGTTATAGCTAGAGGTAATAAAAATCCAACAAGTTTCAGGGCCCGTTTCAGAATGTTCGAGTAAGTTCGGTTATACTACCCAGAACATAAAATAGCTGAATGTTAAAAATGACAGTTAACATGCAGCGCGTTTCAAGCTTTAACCGATGGATAGGCTAAATCGATGACTGTGAAACGCAAAGATAGTGTTTTATTTATTAAATATGTTCTGGGTAGTATAACCGGAACTTACTCGTACATTCTGAAACAGGCCCTAAAACTTCAAACAAAACGTGTCAAACTCTTGTAAACTTTCAAAATTATACAAGTACTTATGCACATCTAGGTAAATTGAATCATTAGTACGAAATATTTCCTAATACCGAATACAGATTTAATATCATATCATTTTTGTAACTGGCATTCGGAGAGTGTTTTAATAATACCTAAAAATATAAACAAATAAATTTTCTTTTGAGAATATCTATTATTGTTCAATTAATCAAAATGTTAGACAATCTTGCTTGGACGGCCGGCAGTGGAACGTGCTTAGCTCAGATCAGCTTGGCAAATGTGCGGAGGACATTTTCTATCAGAACAGGGCCAGTAATGGAGTAGTACTTGTGTTTTTTTTTAGTAATTTAAATATATCGAAGCGTTACTCATCATCATAATCACATCATCATCATCAGCCGGAAGACGTCCACTGTTGAACAAAGGCCTCCCCCATAGAACGCCACAAAGAACGGCTATTAGCCACTTGTAACCACTAGCTACCCGCGACTTTCACGATGTCGTCTTATATAAAATTTGGTGTTTTTCATAAAAGTTAAATTACGATGGTTACTTGCTTGGTAACAAACTAAATGAAACACTGAAACCAACGTTTTATGAACATGTCTTTGTTTTGTCTTACCCATTGTTGTTTTATACTTTATGTTGTTAGAGAAGGTGATACTCTGAAGTATTTTTTTCTCCTATTTTACGTTATTCTGATATTAAGTTGCGTCGACTCCACGCATTTCTTTGTGAGTTCCATTTCGTCAGGTCCGGATGCGGTGTGTGTTTGGTCACTGCCTGAAACACACATGACGTGTCTAGCTGAACTATAGGGTTGCCAAATTTGACCGTGACATTTTCTTAATGACTATGCATTAGTCCTGAATTATGTTCTATAAATTGAGAATTGTAAGAGAGAACCAATGCTGTTTTTTCTTTTTGTAGCTTTTTTAGTATTTAATACATGAATTTACAAATAAATTCTGATAGGAAAACTATTTTACATGTTTACAGCGTATGTCATCAACGTCTCAAAAATTCCAATTATAAATATGGCACAGTAATTTATAATAAATATATCAACTTTATGATAGCGAGATTTTTTCATGTTTTGTAATGAACTCTGCCTCGGATAATTATAATTCAGATTAACATATATTTTTTTATTACTTAATATATGTTGCATAACCCTGTTCGTGTAAAGCTACTTATCACTTACAAAATTGTAAGAATTGGAAAATTTTCAACCACGAGCGGGATTCGAACCCTGGACCACCCGTCCCTATAGCTAGGACATGCTCTGCCAATCTATCGTGGCGAGTGATAGCTCAAATTTATCACTTTGTACCTATTGTTTAACCGTCTCAAGGGGACGGAGCGACTTCTGAAGCCAAACTGAATTGAACTACAAACAAGACTAATTTTTCGTCATCCTGGCTTTATGGCTGGATGGTCGTGGGTTCGAACTCCATCCGTGATTATTTTCTTTTTATTTTGTCGTTATTTTGAAAGGATATTCGTAAGCGTAGCTCTCAGCTTTTCTAAGCTTTTTGTAAGCTTAGCAGTTAATGCAAAAATTACGCTGTACTACCTAGAACTAGATTTTTATTGCTGATAGTTAAGTCTTTGACCACAATCTCACCTGATGTTAAGTGATGATGTGGTCGAAGGTGTTAACAGGCGTCACTTAGAATTACTGGCTCTCAAGGACACCTGCCGGAACACACCGTTTGGTGCTTGAAGACGGACTTTCTGCTTGCGGGTTTTCGCTAGCCAGGTGGGCATTCGCAAAATGCCCTACCACCATGCAGTGAAGCTCAAGCCCGCGGTGGGATTCGAACCATGTACCTGCCGCGCTGCAGTCCATAGCCAATGCCACTGAGCCATCACTGCTTCATAACAATTTGTCAGCGCTTTATGCCCGTTTCCTATCAATGACTGCATCATGACTTACCAACAGGTGAGATAGTGGTTTAAAGCTACCAATTAACCTGTAAAAAGAAAATAGTTCTACTATATAAAATTAAGCAATATTTTATACATGTTTATAAAGCTCTAATTCAAATATAGTTAAAATATGCTACCATTCAATTTTACTATTCAAAGTAATACATTCAAATTCCCATAAATAAATTATCTTTTAAATGACCAACCTGTTTATCATTTAACCTTATCCCAGCATCCCTTGTTACACTTTTGATCTCAACTTTTGTCATAAAAGAACAGGTTTTGTCCGGATCAATTGATCTTTTTTGTAAAGGCACGTGGATTCTGACCGGATGAAAGCTAAACCAGTTTCGTCAGCATCCCCTTGATCTACTTTTGATCTTGTGTCCGGTGTGACACTTGTCCCATTATTGGCTAGGTCCAAAGGTCATCTTTTGTAGGGATGAGGGTCAAAAGGTGAATTAATCTCCCATTTTTGTAATAAACAGTCAGAGGGTACGAATTGTTGTATTAAAATAATATTTGAGAAGAGATGATTTTATATTACAGGTTCGTAGGTATTGTTGATTAACAATTACTCGCTCATAGAATCAAACAACTTTATACGGTTTAAATCGCCTATATTCATCATAATTTTTATCCTGAAGTCTCAATCTAAATATTTGTCCCCTGTGGGGTGCCGAGTTAGAGTTGCAACCCCCCCATATCGTGAAAGTCGTGGGTGCCGTGAAAGGCGACTAAGGGAAGAATACAGGACAGTAGGCAGCAGCGCCTTCTAAAAAAATTCCATCTTCCCCAAGCCGCCTGTCAAGCGTGGGGATTATGACGAATACTCTGGAGGCTGTGTTCTGCTGAACACAGCCTCCCCTATTAAGGGAAGGACTCCTCCCCCAGTGGACGATCCGGCTGATACAGAAAGTTGTTTAATTACTAGGTCGCGAAAACTTAAGATCACATGAATTACTCGCTCATATTACGTACGTTTAGTACACATAACTGAAGATGTGATCATAGATGGGACAGCATAACGTAGAATGGGATCTTGCTGTACCACTGCAGAACATATTAGTGCGTAATTAAACAACTAAACGGTTTAAATCGTGTACATATTTATCATTACTTTTGACCCGAAGTTTCAGTCACCCTGTAACCACGACCACTGCTGTGTGACACTGAAGTCACTGAAGTCGCCGTCGGGATAAAACTAAGACAACATTATACTAGCAGTTGCTTGATAAGAGTTTTCTACTTGAGGGTTGTTGGCTAACCAGATGGAAATTCGCAAAATGCAGTACGACTGTGCTGTGAAGCTTAATTATTCTGCGTGGTGGATACGTCATTTCAGACTTTCCGTTACTACTTCGAAATATGTTTCAATAGGTAGCTCACTGATAATACAATGTATAGGTAATTTTATGAAAAACATAAGACAATTTTCTTTAAATAATTACACATATACAATAAAACAATAAGCGCGGAATAAATATAGCTCTAATAAAATATTGTTGCATTGTTAATTTAGCTTATGTTTTTATTTTATGATCAATTGAAGATTACAGAGGTAAGTAAATTTATCCATACGGCCCGCGATTGGTGCCGTACAAAGCAGTAAGGTATAATAAGGTATAATCGTAGTAGTAAGTATGGACCACATGGTTATTTACGATACGATACGAAAACTCTTTATTGATACCAGATTAACAAATGAAACAATACATGGAGTAATTAACTTAAGTTAGTCCAATGGGCAGCAAATTTTTTTTTTTTAAAGTAAATAGTACTGGAAGTTAGATAAGAACAATTTTACGTAATCTGCTTTTTTATTGAAAACGTTGCTATACACATGCAACCCGCTTAGAAAGTGTTAAGCGTTAGTCGAAACAAAGCACGTATTCACTATTAATAATTATGGTTATTTCGGTTTCAATCAAAATCCCATAACAGAATCTTGGTACTACTTACTAATTCATTATGTTCGTGGTCTTGTTATGTAGCTTTAAAAATAATAAATAAGACACAAGTTAATTATCAAACAAAACAAATTTTCTCTGCTGTCTCATAATGTCGAATCTCATAAAATTCTAAGATGTGTCAACCCTTAACCCTAAAAGCGAGATAAGTGTAGGTAGTCTTGATGTAACACATTTGTAACACGAAATAAACAGAGATACGCTTGGGACAATTTCCTTTTGCATATGGCCACACTCAGGCCGCTTCACAACGAAACGTCAACGGGTGAAATGTCGCTATACGTCATCGGGTAAAACTTAGCCATACATCATCGGGTGAAGTTTTGGTATACCTGCGTCGACGAGTGAATTGTTGTGATTTGTTGTTATAATGATGTTAGTTTGATATTACAATGTGAGTTTGTAAGGTCAACGTCCTTCTACACTTCTACTGATTAGTGCTCAGTCAAATATGGTTATTTTCAACTTAAGACCCTTTTTTATATAGCTGATAGACTAGCCTTTGACCACTATCTCGCCTGATGATGTGGTCGAAGATGTTATCCAGCTAACCTAGAACTACTGACTCTCCAGAACAGCTGCCGGAATACTACGTTAGGTGCTTGGCGATAGATTATCCGCTAAGGGTGGTAGCTAGCCAGGCGGGCATTCGCAAAATGCCCTTCCACCATGCTATATCGAATGTCATCCTAAGATAACAACCGGGACCGACGGCTTAATGTGCCCTTTGAAGCACGGAAGTGCTCAGTAGTAATGCTACTCGTGGTCTACCATCCAAATCCGCAGCAGATGCTGATTAAGTTAGTTGATCGGTTAAAAACGGCTAAGCAAACTTCGTTACGAGCGCTTCAAACATCTACTTAAACTTTTTTGCTTATTCCATTTACGAGTGTCTAATATGGTATAAAAACCGGCTAAGTGCGAGTTGGACTCGTTCTCCACCGTCGACCGCGTCGTCGCTGACCATCAGGTGAGACTGGGGTCAAATGTCTATTCGCAATTAAAAAAAACAGTTATAAGTAGCAGGTTGGAATTTTTAAAGAAAATTTGTAAGTATAGCAGATTGCCTAACAAATAAAAATATAGGCAAAAAATAATAAATTGGGGTCTCCAGACAAGAAACATGTTATTTTAATGCTTTTTCTTTTTGCTCTATAGCATATCGTAAATACAAACGTCAAACTGTACTACAAATGTAAACTTGTGATATAGTTCTCTTGCTAACGTATAATTATAGATATAAAAAACGGCGAGTGGGATTCGCGCACACAGGGTTCAGTAACTAAATACTCTGTGTATAGTTAAAGCGTCTACCTGTCACCGTTATTAGTATCGAGCAAGAAACAGTAAAAAAATCAAGTTTGTTTTTAGGGAGCCCCCCTTAAATATTTATTGTATTTTATTTTTATTTGTTCGTTGTTATAGCGGCAATAGAAATACATCATCTGTGAAAATTTCAACTGTCTAGCTATCATCACCGTTCTTGAGATACAGCCTAGTGAAAGACGGTCGGACGGACGGCGAAGTCTCAGTAATAGGGTCCCATTTTTACCCTTTGGAAACGGAACCCTAAAAACCGACTAAAAACAGGTCAGACTTCCGCTAAAGTTCTCAATCTCTATGAAAAAATTACGTCTTTTCCGTTCACGCTGTGTACGGAACCTTCGGTGTGTGAGTGGACCTCGCACTAGGTTGGTTTTATTAGTTATTATTATACACTAGACATTGGACTATAATCAAACCAAGTATGACGCTTGCATGTACTATCGTTGTTTCTGTAAGTTTTTCAACTCCTATTTATTTTCAAGGTTTTGTTAATATTATTTGTTGAGCAATCCCCCATACTAAAAGTTTTTTACCAATTTTAGGAGAAGAGTGCACGGGGCGCTTTCCGTACAAACGTAGTTTTGGCATATTTTAAATACTAAGTGTTCAAACTCAGTGTAATTTGGTTTGCATATTGCTTAGCCTAATATCTATGCTTCTGGTTTGGTAGTACATATTTCAATTTATTATTTATTTTATCCCTAAATGTCAAATAAACAATTACGATACAAAACGATTTTTCGATTAGTTTTTGAAAAACTTAATTTTACAGAAATCTGGCAAACCAGAAGCATAGATATTAGGCTCAAATATATATATGCAAAGTTTCACCGAGTTTAAACACTTAGCATTTAAAATATGACGAAACTACGTTTGGATGGATATCACCACGAGCACTCTATTTCATTGAAGATTTTTACTGGCTACCTGAGAAGGTCATAAATACACAAAATACATTATTGCAATATTGTAAGAATCTCAAAGACCTGTGTGATGCGCCCTAGTATTAAGATTATGTATTGTGTATATAATATATCTTGAATTTAACTTACCTATTCAATTTGACGTTTATATATTTTGACATTTACTTATTCATAACATTCTGTGAGGTAATTTGTAATTGTCGGACTTGTAAGTTTTTTATAACAGTAAACTAGTACATATTATTATTACTGGCGTAAGTTGGACAGGCGGGCAGAGGGATGGGCGGAAAATGGACATTACTGACGGATAGCTGACGGGCTTAGTAATAGGGCACAGTTTTCTAGTACGGCACCATAAAAAAATTATTTTTTACTTAATACGTAAGCAGACATTAATGCAATGAGGGCTACATTAATTAACAGCCATAATAGTCACCGTTGAACGAATTTTCCCACGTTACAGAGGTTTGCCAAGATCTGACTGACAGTTCTTTAGAAGGCGCTGTTGCCTACCTTCTGATTTTTTTTCCCTTTTTCACCTCTTACTAACCCCACAGGAAGATAGTGAGGGTTGAAATTCTTGACCAGCAGCCTTCGGGGTTCTATGTGATAATAATTTATTAGGATTATGCTTTTTTCTTTAAACTTTCGTGAACTTAAATCATGTTTCTAAATCATTAACGGGTCTATTCATGCACGAATTAGCATCAAAATAATATTTTGACTAAACCGTGACCGTGGTCACGGGTAGTGTTCTCGTGACCACGGTCAATGCAACTTGATCGAAACGTCGAGATTAGGAACGGGTCAACCCGTTAATGATTAAGTAATTGGATTATGTCCTGTACTATACTGTAACAGCTGACTCGTCCACCGCTGAACACAGCCTCCCCTATTAAGGGGGTATTTGCCATAATCCCCACGCTTGGCAAGCGGCTTGGGGATCGCAGTGTAAGATGGCATTTCTTTAGAAGGTGCTGCTGTCCACCTTCCTGTATTTTTCCGCAGTGGCCTCTTACGACACCCACGGGATTATATTGGGAGGTGCCATTCTAACCCGGCATCCCACGGGGAACTTATATTTTACCCGCATATTAAAGTGTAAACAATTAGGTGTAGCCATTATATTTTGAACCTGCGAAAATTTAACCACATGTCTAATTGTTATCGTAGTACCTATACTCAGATCAAAATTACTCAGTTGAGGCTGGCAACACCAAAATTAAAACAGAAATATCCGAGATCCTGTGTAACCTAAGCGGGGTCCTCAAATTAATGGGTAAATCGCCGTAAGCCGACCGAGCTATATTTCAGGCCCTCACTAACCCTGCAACCTTCGACGGTATCTATTATTTACAAGTACATACACTCAAATATGTTGTAAGTTACATTGTTTGCTCTTGGATTTACCCGTGTTTTTTAAATTTGGCCTAAAGTGGTAGGGAAATCGGTATCTATAGGTGCGATTATCCGTTCAGCAAAATGCAGCGGTAGAGTCTATGACGTGGATAGCTTATAGTGCTTTTAACAACTTCGTCAAACCATTCCAACCATATCAAACGTCAAAACTCTTGAGAAAAACAAGTATTGAACGTCAAAACTTTTAAAATCAAAGGTTCAATTTTTTGTAGACAAGGATGTAATTGTTAAAGTTTTATGATTTGGTATTATGGGAAACCATCTTCTTGACATCAAAGCTAAACAATTTTTTATTCACAGTTCAATACAGGTAATTCTGTGTTGCCAGTGTATATTTATCTTTATTTCCCGAGTTTGCGTGGCCTTAGATTTAACTCGGTGGTTTTAGTCTGACTACGGTAAACATTGCCAGCAGCTAAAAGAAGATTTTAAACTAACAGAGCAGCAGAGAAAGTTAATTGTCCCATGCTCTGCATTAGACGCGGAAAGAAGCAAACCAGGTCAGTGGGAGGTTTAGTTGTTGAAAAGTCTACATTACATTAACAATTAATAGCTAGTGGCTAGTGACAAACTGGCCTAAGCAAAGCAAAAATAAATCCATCAAGGTTATATTTACCTGAAGAAATTCACCCGCGTTTCGGTATTTTATCCCAGAGCGATTATATTGCCTAGGCACATGCCAGCAACCTTCGCTGCGGTCATGGCTAGGATGGTTGACCACTAGTATCATTTACTACTGAGTGGTTCCATTCTTTGGAAGGCACGTTAAGACGTCGCGACGGCCTCGGTTAGCTACCGCCTTAAAGTAAGAAAGCGATCATCAAGCGCCTAAGGATGTTTACCGGTAACTGACCTTTCTAGATTTTATTAGATTCCAGATTAGCTAGATCCTTCGACCGCGTCAATACAGACGTGTTTTTTTTTTACTTAAATAGGTACTCGTATCTTAAATAACTTGATCAGCAAATATTACAAATGTACGAGTCTAATTTGAGGCAACGAAAAAAAAACTTTTATATGACGTAACAGACGCAGAAACTATTGCACAAACAAAAATAAAGTAGGTAGTATGTAATGTATCCACAATACGAACCCACAGAGGGTCTTCTCGTATATTTATCGATGTTTTCATAATTCAACGCAAGGGACACAACCACGACACTTTTTATTTGCCTCGCCCTATTTTAAGATTCATGATCTTGTGAGATATTGGTAAAAAGATGGAAATTTATTGTATTCTTCAGTTTTTTCGGAAATAAATAAAAAATGAATTGGATATTGGACACAAGATGGAATCAGGTGTGGTGGGTTGAATATAGTCTCATTTTTATATTTCTTGTAGACTGTTGTAAAATATAATAAATAAGTAGGTAATATTGTGATAAATTTTTACCAAGCGTCTTGTGAAACTCTTCAAATAACATCGTTTCAATTTGAAAATCTTAAAATAACAACGTTTAGTTTTGTTTATTATATATAAACTGGTTTAGTCTAGAATCGCTATATGACAGCATATTGTAACAAGTTGAATCGCAGCTTTTGAGTCCCATATAGTGCTTATCTATCTACTTCATACATGTGCTTTTTTTAAATTTGTTTTTTCTATTCTTTGTTGCCCCCTGGGGTGCCGGGTTAAAATGTCACCCCCCATTGCTACTGGGTGTCGTAAAAGGCGACTAAACGAAAAATACCGGAAGGTACCTGATGGGCAGGACCTTCTGAGGAATTGATATCTTAAACTGCCCCAAGACGCCTACCAAGTGTGGGGATTATGGCAAATCCCCCCTTAATCGGAGAGGCTGTATTCAGCAGTGGACAATCCGGCTGATACAGTATTCTTTGTTATATTATATAGCAGTTTTTTTTTGTTTTAAAAGCTTCCCTTTTATCATAATTTGCTAGAAAAGCAGATTTCATTTTTGAGAAATACAGTTCCCGGATTAGGCAATGGCTGTTCCACAACAGTTTGATGACGTAAAAGGCGACTTAGGGACAGAACGCGCCAAGTGAGCATAATTCACTACTAACGTTGATGTGAGCGATGTGTCCTCATTGGGCTCAAAACAAGACTCCTTACCATCTTAACTCCCTGATACAATGAGAGATGAATTTTTGATAGTTTACCCGAGAAATAAAGTAAGTAAACTATCGAAAATTAAGCATGATGATTAGGATTTTCGCAGTTTTATAACTGGACTTGTTTACTGTGATCTCATAAACGAACTAACAATGTGATTTACAAAAGTTTACTGTTGTAAAACTGTTCCATTGTGATTTTTTTTTCAGTGACTCTGTATGCAAATGTAGGTAACATAGTAAAAGACGTATTAAATGTAAAAAAAAATATCATCATATGAAGAAAAAAGTAGTAATGAAAACAATAAAAATATATCTTTAGGGTAGATTACAACATACTAAGTATTAACATCAAAGCCTTAGTCAAAGGGTTCCATATCGAGAAATATTATAATATCACGACGTGAACGGAGGATTTACTGGGCTTAGATCCGCGTCGCCTTTATATTTTTATATCTAAACAGAATGACCAAAAGAATCTATAACGCTAAATCAAAAGAGCGCATGCTAAAAATGCAAGGTTTTAATACAAGTGATACCTATATTTTAAACCAAAATTAATACAATGTTGGTTGAAGATGTTAAACCATTTTAACATTGTTATGTATGCAATTACGCCTGCTATGCGGATTACATAACAAAATTACAAATATACGAGCGGAAAAATGTAGGTCATGTGCGGGATTCGAACCCGCGTCCATCCACCCTTTTAGCCGGGGTATGCTCAATTATAAGGTTGCTTCATCATTTACAAGTATAAACCCAATTGCAAAATTGGTCTTGTTTGTAGTACAACATAAGTTGTACTATAGATGTCGCTCCATCCCCAATACGATGGTAAGAGAACGATAGGAAAAAATTGAGTTAAGACTCATTGTCATGTTAGCTCAATTGGTAAGAGCATACCCCAGCTAAAGGGGTGGATGGACGCGGGTTCGAATCCCGCACATGACTTAAATTTTTCCTGTCGTATATTTGTAATTTTGTAATGTTAAACCATTGTTGTACAACTTAGAACGGTAACTAGCTTTCAAGTAATATATTTTAAATTCAGGTTTTTTCTCTTAGTTGCAGATGTTCTCTTTGAAGGTAGTAGTAGCATTCGCAGAATGGTTCACTATTTATTAGAATGAACGTGATAAATTGAAAAGTTTTCAGTCCAGTTCTTGTTCGGTTTGCTTTGGGTTTGGAAAACATTCTGAAAAGTATGTTATTTTATATAATTTAATAAAAAAAACACTAGAATTTAAAATATTTACCGAACGACGACGAAGAGAAAGCGAATAAGTTTATAAATAAAACTAAATAGAATACTAATAGGCATAGTCTTTCAGAATATTATAATGATGTTATGTAATAATATGTTGTATACAATTATACTATGCCCTAATGGGTTTCATGTATGTTCAATAACTTATATCCATTAAATGTACTCACGAAAGCAATAAGCAAGTTTGAGCGTAATAAGCAAATGGGTTCAAGTCTTTGTTTCTCCATATAATATAATTTTGTGTGTTTGGTATGCTATCAGAAACGAAAAGACTCGAACGACGAACTTGCACGGCAATAGCTAAGTTTTTACATCATGTCCAGTCCCGGGGAACTGATAGGTTGTGTGTTTGTATTCCACTTGTGGTTAAAAATCTCCTTATTGTGATTTGTGATCTTGTATGACGATGAGTAATTTAATTATGCTCCAAATATTAAGAAATATTAAGGGCCTCCTGAGGATGCTTCTGAAAAAGCGAAACGTGTCGAAAATTCTTCCGGTTTGGCTGCGTGGCGTTTGTGAAGTCTCGTCGGCTTAGCAGGAAATTTAGGCGGGATTGTCACTAGATATATTTTTATATTTTTTTTAAGTGTTATTAAAATGTTAATTTGATGTTTTCTTAAAATATTTTAAAAATATTTGTTATTATTAAATATGGATTTCCGCAGAGTAACGCCTGAATCTATTATTCAATATTTTTATGACTTAATTCAGGTTTGCTAACATATTGTCATAAGGTAAGATAATTCTATTCATAGCTTATATCACATCGGTTATTAAAAAACCCATTTCAGAAAACATGAATTCTCGATTTATACATTTCCTCTTGGCAATGGAGAAGAAGCATTATTACCGATAAGTATATGGAACGGTGAGCGCTCCTGGATTTTGAATAATATATTATTTTCTTATGTAAAATGCCCGATTACAGCCATCTCCGAGATCTTTGCGGCGCAACTGAAGCTCTTTTATGGTACTTTATATGTTTTTGTTCTTACATTTTCTGGTAGTTCACGTAAGTATCCGGATGTTAAGTATTTGTTACATCTGTTTTGTATAGATTATAGGTCCGTACTATTATGAATCACGATCAAGTTATGATATTGGCCATAGTCTTAAAACTAAGGTAAATACATTTTGCGATTACCAAACAGTCATGGTTTTCCGGAAAGATTTTTTACTTATACTTGTATACCTGCAGTAATTTTAAATTGTAGTTACTACCATGTCTAGAAAATTAATGAAATGTAGGCAATTATTCGTTTATTTTGACTTAAATATTTAGGTAAGTACCCAACGTAAGATTTTAGATATTATAGTAAACAGTGAGCTTGGGAACTCGGGCATATTATAATGAAGCTGGACTGTTTATAATCTATAAAGTGGTTAACATTTATTATGATTTACATTATAAATCTAAAACGCATATAATTCATCTGTCCCTATTGCGAACGAACTGATAATTAGTAAATACTTAAAAAGTGATGCTTCCGTAAGTATTTCAATGAATAAGAAACTGAAGGCACAGTTGACAATATCTATCTCAATGTTACTGTGCTAAAGGTGAGTTAGAGTTTTTCTGACGTCGAATTGCTTGCGAATTTCATCCCGCATCGAACGGAACTGTCAGCATGAGGCATCAGCTCGGATGACGTCATAAAACAAATGTAAGCCCGCAAGAAGCATAGAGAACAGAGCATCGTAAACTGGTTCCCAATAATCCAACGTCGGCGGAAAAAATAGCCATAGTAAAAACTCCTATCCGTACCTAATAACCCGAGAATATTATCAGAGAGTCGTCGGGTCATAACCCGAAATTGGTTTCGGGGTCCGTAAGTCCCCAGTTTTATATGTAGCATTATGAAGGCCGTCAAACGAATTCACGTAGAAAATCGAATCTATATACGGTGACATTACGGGAGCACAGTGCTGGCTGGCTTGAGATAATAAAATAATATACTTCTTTTTACGCCACCTTCATGCGAACGGTTTTGTTTGCCCGCGCCGCGGTGACCTGTGAGCTTTTATGGGTTCTGGGCTAATTTTATGGGAAAATGAGTTGTGTAATATGTTGCAGGGTTAAGGTGAACTCAAATTGATGTGGCTTACTTATTGGGTTCTTGTGTACACACATAAAATATATTTTTAAAGTTTGATTTCAGTATAAATACTGAAATCAAACTTTAAAAAAATATTTTATCTGAACAATGCGCTCACAGTTGTTTTCAGGTTTTGAAAGGAAATACTTTTCCTAGAAATGGTACCTAATGCAACACATTGTTTTATAACTATAAAAACAGTAGTCGAGAGCAAGTAAAGTTATGATCTATGAAGGTTTTTGTAAGAATAATCCCTAAAGTCAGCCTTATTGCAATTGTCGTAAGTATTTTTCAAAATGCCATGATTAAATTTATATGTGTATAAATTCCACCTTTACAGATTTTTTATTATTTTGATAAAAAGAAAGTGAAATACAGACATATTGACAGATGGACAGAGCGAAATTATAAGAGCCAAAATTATTAGAGCTTTGCTAAGGAACCAATGCAAGTTATGCTGGACATTTCATTAATATCTGAAACTAAAATAAATGTATTTTTGCATAACCAAGCACTTAGGCAACACAATGGCACACCCTCTTCCCGCTCACACACACATTCTCATTAAACACAAAAAGAGGAATAGTAATCAAATATAGAAATAAAAAACTTAAAAAAATATATAAATTTATGATTAAAATACACCAACTCCTGTAATTGTATACCAACACCATAATATAATATTATATAACTAACTAGCTCTCATTACTGTTAAAGCTAAGCATTGAAATTGTTTCTTTTTTTTTTAATTATAGCACTAATGCTTTGTTCTAAAGTAAAGATAATATTTTTATGCTAGACTAGCACTACCATAGGGGAGGGCGCTGTATGCTGAAATACAGGCCACAAGCCTAGTTCGGCAGCAGATACCCAAGAAGCAAAATGTTAAATTTCTCTGGCGTAACAATATGTATGTTTGTAAATTTGTGCTTTTTCTTGAATAAATGCTTATTTATTTATTTATTTTATTATTTTATAATTACAAAAAAAAAAATATTGTTAGAATATATTATCTTCACGGAAATTTTCACGGAAAATCTATACAACTATATTTTATTAAATTTAACACAGTCTTAATATCTTCAGGATAAAGATGGGCATAGAATAACCACTGTGAATAATAATTCACTTAGGTTCCGAAGTCATATGTGGTCAACTTAAAACTTCGCATGCAGAAAGTAAACAAATTAGCTACCAAACAAACTTTTCCCCGTACATTCATTGTAACAATACCAATCTGCAAACGTAATACCAATAACTGTTCAAATCTCCCATTCCCATACATTCTGTAACCCTCAACAAACATCGAAAAGCACCTTAGTAGTCATCGAGGTCATTTGCCACCAGCTCACGTTCGAGTTATACTACTAAAAGCTTATATTCTTTACGACATACGAGTATCGGCGATCAGTTCAATGTATACTTGGTGTGGTACGTGACAAGGACAGCAATATAACTACATGATGTTAGCGACGGCAGATGTTGTTGACTATGACATATTATATGGCAAGACATTGGCAGTTAAATGTCAACGCGGCTACGAGATCCATAATAAAAAGAAGAAGAATGTCAATTAAAAAAATAATTGAATGTCAGATAAGAATTCCTAGCGTTGCATGTAGCGGAAAGTTTTACGGCATTTTCAACTCACGTGTACTTTGTCTTCAATAAAAAAAACTACACAAACTATAAAGAACAGTACAGCTACAACACTGAAAGTATTTGGACAATCTGGCTAGCTACCACCCTCAAGTAGAAAATCTGTCGACAAGCACCTGACAGTGTGTTCCTGCAGCAGGCTTGGAGAGCCAGTAAAATACACGTACAGAAGACTTAACAACTGTATGTCTCAGGGTGCCGGGCGCAGGGCAATTCGTCACTTGTGATGACATGCATCTGTTATAGGCAGAGGTTAGTCCGCTTAAAATTAGGTGAGCTTTATGCTTGTTAAGTCACGATCCTATAAAAAAAAACGCAAAGGCCATTGCAGGCCTGCAGGTAGTCCAAATGCCCAGCCCACTATTAGTTGGCGTTGGATTATATTTTTTGAATATATTATACTTGACTTTCATTTTGTTTCAGTTTTCGATTGAAAAAAATGTTAAGTCCTCACTCGGATGCAAATCTGTTATGACTAACGAAAGTGACTACCGAATCATCGTTTTTTATGACAAAATAAAGTAAAAATACTGTGTGGCTAGATAATATGATAATTGCTATATCTCGAGCAAGTGGAGCTTGCTTAGAGCTCGTCAATGAGCTGCACAATATAAATATAAGTGCTGGTGAGATCCCCACTGTACTTGTATATAACGTACTTATACCATAATGTGAGAATTTGTTTTTTACACTGCACGCATGAAAAATAACTGATCTTTATGGCGAAGAACGCGTTGTGTTTAGCGGCGTTACCGGCGCGTTAGTACAATTATTAGTGAATCATGTAATGTTGCCATCCATAATCACGAGCGTGCATCACGTAAAAAATTCAAAACAAGGCCCTTAGTTCTGACGATTTGTTGATGTCTATTTGATTGATATTTATTTAACCTAAACCCGGGAGATTTAGTGGGCGGCAACCTTAACTTTACGAGTATTGTTGAAACGACAATAAAATATGTGTTGTTGGCAAAAATGTTACATGATGGTATATGAATGAGTTCAGCTTTTATTATAGTTATGTGGATATTAAGTTAAATATAAGTCACAACTTTGAAATGCACTCAGTAGGTACTAAAACAATTTCAATAAAAGCCTAAAAACTAAAACAATACAAAATTTTGTGCTCCAATACTTTATAAAATGTGATTTTAGCTTAGCACGCGATAGTCCTTATATTTAGAAATAAAAAAAAAACAGTTTTTCAATATTAGAACTACAAGAAAAATATTAGTCATGTGCGGGGTACAATAATATATATTTTTTCCTCTAATTGTAATTTTGTAATGTAATACGTGGAGCACGCGTCATCGCAAAAATAAAAAATATTAAAAAAATCAGTTTTTTTTAGTGTTAAATGTATAATAGTTTTGTACACATAGTCAAAGGGAACGCACTGGTACTTCCTATATTATCCTCTAAATTTAATAACTATTTAGTCCATAGCTACGTGAAACCCATAGCCATAGAATATCAAAATTTTATGAAAAATTAATATTACCAGTCTGTTAACACTATATACAAATTTAAAAAATCAGGGTCGCTATCACAGATCGATAAAGGAACTACTTTATTAAAAATCTCTCTATATTCATAACGCATCAGCAACACTATCACAAATAATATCTCCCCCGAAGATGCATTCAGAGAGAAATGTATCAGAAAATGTATAAAAAACCCAGCTCTGTGAATGGAGTTAGTAAGGAATTAGATTCGCTGGATGTGACCAGAGAAATATGTTCATCAATGTTTGGACCTTTAGGTTGCCTAAATGCTTTTGTTGCAGTAGTTGTAGTGTTTTGGTAATAAAGACATAATACCACCAGTAAAAAAAAATATAATAACATTGTAGGTACTATTTAACTATACTATTGATTTTAATTCCAAATGATACCAAGATTTTACTTTAAGGGCCAGTTTCAGAATGTTTGAGTAAGCTCCGGTTATATTACCCAGAACATATTTAATAAATTAAACACTATCTTTGTGTTTCACAGGCATCGATTTAGCCTATCCATCGGTTAAAGCTTGAAATGCGCTGCATGTTAACTGTCATTTTTATCATTCAGTTATTTTATGTTCTGGGTATTATAACCGGAACTTACTCGAACATTCTGAAACAGACCCTTAGAGTATTTAAAATACATAGGACATATTATAGAAAATGTGCCACCAAGCATGATGAATGTTGTTCTTCGACAACATTTATTTGTCCGAGATATTGCGTGAGTAAGGATTTCTGCTCGACATTATCAGGTTTTATAGCAAAGCAATCATAACGTAGGCGTTTTCATTTGCAAAGACACAAATCACTAGAACACACTTGGTTAATTGTTCAATCCACAGTTTGTTGGAGTCCCCCCTATAGTAAAATGGCCTCCGTCCACCCCCTATAGTCATTCCAGTCATTGCTTTGTAGAACTCTCTTCTCAATCTCACTCTGCTCCTCTCTGGTCATATTTCATCATGATTGTGGTGTGTCTGCCATAACGTATCACGTATGTCGTCTTCAGAGTATACTCCTTCATGAACTGTTGATATCTTCCATCACTGATGTACACTGATTACGATCATCACTATCAATACTAACTGTTACTAGTTCCATACCTTTGGTGTTGCCTCTTCGGCGGCTAGTGCAAGAATGCCTTGTCAACTGCAGTGTCTGGTGGCGAAAACTTAAATGACTATAGACTAGTAGCGATCACAGACTGGAATAAAGTCGGTAAATCATACTGCTGCCAGTCTCGTAGCAAACTAACTGCTCACGCTCCAACATAATGTATTTATAATTTTGTAAGTAAATGTACGACTCAGTTAGCTTCATATTTTGAAATGAAGAATGATATAAAAACTAACGATCATGTGTATTTTTAAGGGTAAACAAATTTCAGTGCTTAAGTTTCTATCGGAAGCCGTCATCAGGATCCTGAGTGTGGTACATCTGCCGCGGTTGCGTTGACATTTTACATTGCGGGCGGCAGCTCGCTGTGCTCGAGCCGACGATGGCGTCAGCGGCGGTGGGGATGTTGGCGGAAAGTGTTGTGGCGTACGCTCCGTTACCGGTTCAGGCTGCGAAGCACCATCTTCACCGCTGCTGCGTGCTTCAGGTGACACCATCGCAGTACGACAAGCAAAACTGTCTGTGCCACAAGCTTACCATGTTATAGCTCCCACCTCTTATGTTTAAATTAGGACAATGACTAATTTCTATAATAGTCTCGCAGATTTTGCAAGAAACGTAAAGCTTCTCCGTAACCCAGGCCTTGTCGAATTGCCACTTGACCGATTTTATTTAGCTATTTCACCTCTGTCGTTTCCAGTACTAGTATAAACCTATTATATTTATGCTATGTAGGCGAGTGCGGGCGTCCGTGTGATTCTTGGAGGGAGATATGGGATTTTTCAAAGATATAAACCGGCCCGCCTAGACTTGTCCGAGAAGGGGTGGAGGACGGCATTCAGCGAAACGAGTCAAGCGGTGTAATTTTGTACTCTGTATCAGGTAATATTACGTTGTGATATTACTTGAAGGACGATCGATGCTAGGTGTAGGACTAGTGCTATATGTAATTATTTGGTTTCTCAATATATCAATTTAAAGCTTGAAATCTAGTCAGTTATCCTCCAGATGTGTCTTAACATGTGACTAAGGGAATACTACTAATAATCAGCTTGCCTCCCCTTACGTTTATATGACAAGGGCTTTGCAGCCATAAGGTTTTTTTTTTAATGTTATTGTGACTGAACAAGCACGAGGCCCACCTGATGTTAAGCGGACTAACCTCTGCCTATAACAGATGCATTTCGTCACAAGTCACGAATTGCACTGCGCCCGTCACCTGGAGACATAGTTGTTAAGTCTCATGTGCCTGTAATTTCACTGGCTCTCAAGGACTGCTGCCAGAACACACCGTACGGTGATTGGCGACAGATTTTCTACTTGAGGGTGGTCGCTAGCCAGGCGGGCATTCGCAAAATGCACTTCCATCATGCGGTGAAGCTCAAGCACGCGGCGGGATTCGAACCATGGACCTGCGGCACGGCAGTCCATAGTCAATGCCACTGAGCCATCACTGCTTCCACTAAACAAACACCCGAAAAGTAACTACCTGTGAGAGCATTTACAAAAAAGGTTGGTTGATAGGCAGGTGGCTTACCTTGAAAGCGAAGCCAAAATGTTTTGCAACTATGTCTAACTCTAAATTACTGGTAAACATGATTACAAGCACTAAGTGCTATGTTTAGCACGCGTAAAATCATATATACATATTAATATAGTTCATTTTTTTGGTGGGTATTAAACCCACTTCCTTCGATTTCGCTTCAGTTCCACGCGTCATCAGAAATCGGAGTTCGATTCCCACTCGAGACAAAATGTCTATACGATCAGTTTGACCCTTTGACACTGCGTAGAGATTTTGGATGACTCTGCATCTTTTACTTTGCTTATCACGGGGTATTCCGAAGAATGGTTCGATTTAACATGTTATCACCACCAGGTGATCCTCCGTTTGCTCTCCTATCATAAAAAAAAAAAACTGTACGCTGTGGATAGTATAGTAATAAAAAAACATTTGCAAAAAAAGTAGGTACCATAACGTGTATAAATATCACGTACAACTGTTTTTTTTTTCATTTAAATTCTAAAGTAGTCTTTATGGTTATTATTTTTTTTTTTTTATTGTTGGCTATATGCATGTAAAAATTCTCAAACAGATCCTTATCGTGTCCATACTTTTAAACATGCCATGCGTTAGTCGGTTTTCGCTCATTGGGGTATCGAATTTCAACAGCCCGTAATTAAAATTATTGATTTGAAATCTGCTTTTTAGATATGTTAAAAATGTACTGAAATTATACACTCCTAACTAGTTCATTGTAGGGTCTTTGATTTCAAGTTCTGTTTGTTTGAATTCAAGAATTTCAACTGAGCCCTATCTATTATTTTTTTAATCTTTAATTTTACTCCACCCAATGAGCTCTAAACCATAAAACCCAGACGCAAATATGTTTTTGCTTAATATCTCATGAACAAAGATAAAAACAATAATTTTATTGTATTTTTATCTAATATTCTCAGCGTTCTTTACAAAATTATCTAAATTCTAGATTTGTTACTCCCTCCATTTTCCTCCAATTCCCCACCCTCTATGATTGGCTTTACAGATCCTCTCCAGCTAAAGGTTGACTGGAAGAGATTACTTATTTATTTTTTTATTTTTTATCTCTTTTATTTAATTTTGTCATGTGGTGTAACAATAAAGTATTATCGAGCTATCATTTACGAATTAAAGGACCCATGATAGACGTAGGGACAGACAGATAGACAGACACATAAATGCAGCAATGATTTTTGCGGAATCAAACTGATTGATACATTGAGAATGTTATTGAGCATTATAAATATATTTTTACGACATACTTTTATTTTTCATACAATATGTATTCAAGCAACTTTTACATTATTCCTTGTTTTACTACATATTGGCTACATTCGACATAATGCCATCGCAGTATCCAATTCGCAGTGCAAAGGTTATAGGAGCTTTGCGGGGTCGAGACTTGATACCGTGTGTGCAAATATAAATACTGGACTTCTGCATCACGCCAAGAATATACTAATGTTATAGTATTTCCATTTTTTTATTTTCTCGATGACAGCTCCTGTGAAAACTTGAACGAACGTTCTTTTTTATATTATGTATGCATTATTTTATAAAAATATGACTTTTACGCACGTACAAGGTTATTCCAGAATATACATTATTTCTCCGACTCTGGTATAACCTTTTACGTGCGTAAACGTAATATAATGTAAAAAAGAACACTCGTTCAAGTTTTCACACGAGCTGTCTTCGAGACAATAAAAAAATGGAAATAGTATAGCTGTAACGATATCCATCAGTAGCCCACGTAATATCCGTACATTACAGATGCTGACTTATTTACTATTATTTTTAACCGACTTCAAAAAAGGAGGAATTCATTTTTTGTATGTTTGTGAACCGATTTTGTTTTTTTTTTATTTGAAAGCCGATGCTTGTCGTTTAAATTTTACTAAAATCGGTCAAGCCGTTTTTGAGTTACGATAACTGTATTTTTTCCTATCTTGCAAGGGACGCTAAAAAGAGTGAATTTTTTTACCTTAAAATGGAACCAACTTCAACACTCAAAAGTGTGAAATAACTTGTCGAAGTCGGTACCATGCATACAATATTGTCATAAAAGGTATTTTGAGCTATCATGGTACCGACTTCAACAAGTTTTTCCACACTTTTTAGTGTTGAAGTTGGTTCCATATTTTGGTATTTTTTAAATTTCTTTAATAGTTATAATATCCATAGTGGCATATGTGCTTGTGGTGCCTCCTGTCAGTTTTTAGCTGAACGGGTTAATGTACGTATGTATATGTACGTTAAATAATCGATTTTCACTCACTTCAAATACTGGTCACCATTGACAAAAGTTGACTGATTTTGATGAAATTTGTACTGGACCACCTCAGAGGTATATCCACCCTTTTGAATAAAAACAGAATTATCAAAATCGGACTACTCTGTTAAAAGTTATGCGTGGTCATACATAAAAGTGTCGAATTCAGAACCTCCTCCTGTTTTGGAAGTCGGTTAAAAATATAAGTACTCCACGAGGTCACATTTTAGGAAGTTTCAAATCGGTTATATATTGCATCAATCAAAAAGAACGGTTTCTTTAAAATAAATGTTTCCCAGGTGCACACGACCAGGTTATGGCTAGTATTATGTATTTAGTTATTAAGAACTATATTTTTATATGCAGTCGTATACATGATGGTTAAAGGAGACTTCACACACACACACATATAGACATAAAAAAGATGAGCTACATTAAAGTTGAGCGCCTTATGCTGCACATCATTTAATATTAAAATTATATGGCCGTGTCGTCCTCACCCCATGTTTGTCCCGCGTTGGGCTCCAAGTTTGATCTGCCCCACGTTGGGCGCCAAATGGACTATTTTTTACATTCAATTATAAGTGACCCTCCTTTTATATAAATTGGTCTGTCACTCCCTTATAAATGGTATCTGGAATGCAACACGGTGTGGGAGGTACAAGTGATGGATGATAGAGAAGCAGCACACGATTGGTGAACTGATTTCAGTGACCGATTGTTTTTCAATACCTTAAATTGTGTCTTTCTAACGACATATCTACTCTAGAACTTATATGAACAAAGTTTTTTTTTGTGTTATTATGACGGAACAAGTACGCGGCCTACCTGATGTTATGCGGACTAACCTCTACTTATAACAGATGCATTTCGTCATAAGTCATGAATTGCACTGCACCCGTCACCTTGAGATATAGTTGTTTAGTTACAAGTGCTTGTTATTTTACTGACTCTCAAAGGCTACTTCCGATACACACTATTAAGTGCTTGGCGATAAAATTTCTACTTGAGGGTGGTACCTAGGCAGGCGAGCAAACGCAAAATGCCATTCCAACATTCGGTGAAGCTCAAGGCGGCGGTGGGCATCAAACCATGGACCTGCGGCACGGCAGTCCATAGCCATTACCGCTTGGCTATTATTTGCTTCAAACAAATAAAAATTCGCAAGATTCTAGTCCTGAACTCAACAAAGAATGCACCTTTGGTTAAAAATGTAATCTGTGGAACTATACGGTACGTATTTAGTTGTGTGAGTTAAATAACTGCTCAGTCAATGAATTCACGCATAAACATTGATTTATTAGCTTAAAAGATGGTATTAAACTATTTTTTTAAACTTTCAAAATTAATAATAATAATGAACAACCGTATATTTCAATATACTCATAATATTATGTTTATAGTCCAAAACAACAAAGGCATAGAATTAATTAATATTTCTAAATATGTACTATCGCATAAGCGAAAATCACACCGCACCGTACCTTATGACGGTTAAAGTACTACAATTGGAGCAAAAGATTTCAGCTTGAAAGAGTGTGTCCAGGTGGCCGAGTGGGATAGGCATCAGGTGCGAAATCAGAGGAAGCGGGTTCGATTCCCGCCTGGGACATAAATGTTGCACTTCAGTAATTTGTTAGGATTAAATAAGTTTTTATCGCTAGGCCATCATTGCTTCAAAAATATACGTCTTCACTACAAAGTATACATACATCCATGACGCTACGCATATGTTAGCAAAAATATCATTCCCTTTAAAAGACTACCTTTACCACCAGCACCATCAGTCAGCCCACTAAATCCTTGCCGAGCGTTACCTCTAACTCGATCTCCTGCAGGGAGGGATTACAGCCTCGAGGAGACATCACACCGCCATTGTCGATAGTTCTCGTATGGCGTCAATATTAAATATTCATGTCGAATGGAATCCGAGGATGGTGGTTACATTGTTATCGGATACGGTTTCGATATTGAAAGTAACTGAGGTGTTTGAGAGGTGAAACTCTACCGGGTTAGTGATATCCAAGATCGTAGGAACGTTTTGTGGCCTGAATTGGTGCTTTCTGTCATCGTTTAGTCAATCCTACAATAATTCAGTGAACCATCGGATGATAAGTCAATGTTCTAAATTTTTGTTTTTTTTAAAATAACTATCAAATACTAATCTTGTTCTTCTAAGCGGCTTATAATCAATTTAACACTTTAATCAATTTAATTTCAAGATTTTTATAATTACACGACTGCTCAAAAGCGGTGTGTTGTGTTTTTAGGGTTCATGTATGTATGTATGTTAGTTTCGTTATTCCACCATAACTTCTAAACGATTTAACCGATTTTAATATATGTGATATCGTTAGATTTCTCTGGATATCGCAGGTCACACTAGGTACATAAAACAAGATAAAAAACAAATTGACGGATTTTAGACGGCATATTGTGGGGAAAAAAATGTTATTTCGTCCAAAGCCATCTGAACTGGTATCCAAATATCATTTATACTTGTTAATTAATTAATTTTAATTAACTTTCTAAATTAATTTATATATGTATACTTATATAATTATTAGGTAATTTAGGACTGTTGTTTTTTTTATATAATAACCTAGTGCAGACCGTTAACCCATAGACAAAATACTAACGTAATATAAATACTTCTACCTTTCTCAAAGACATCTTACAACTAAAATCCTAAAAAACATTTTTTTTTAGAATGGCAGTAATCACCTATTATAATTATCACACATATATGTGGTCGAAATTATTTGTTTTCTTATTCTAAACTTTTACTTGCTTCTATTAGGTATGGCGTATAGCTGCGTAAAACACCAGTATCATGGACTGGGTTAATGCAAAACCCTTTTCCAACCGCTTCAGAGATCACAGACCACACACTCGTCCCGCATCCTACCGGGTGATTTCAATAGCGATTTTTTATTTAAAATAAGTCCTCGAAAAAAACCATTCACCCCAGAAGCCAAATGGCCCAGAATTTGTTTAAATTGTCACGTACAGACACCGCGTCGTTACACAATCCGTAGACACTGGTTCTCAAAGTGTGTGTGGTCAATGAGTTGCGAATACCTTAAAGCAACACAGAACAGAGGGCATCCATGTTGCTCTAAGGCAAATACGGAAGGAAAATAAATCCACTAATAGAAATTATTCTATTTATTAGAATTGTACGTACTTAGTTACTGAATCTGTCACATTTTACTGGCACATTGGTGTCATATCATACCTAATGCATTGCTTTATAAGCTCGTGGTCCTGCAGAGCGCCAGCTCCAGGTGGACAGTTGTTAGGTTTTTTCTACAAATTCCCAGTGGTAGTCTGGAACTATAGCCGTGGGATGGCAATACGTTTGCCTCTTATGGCACATGACACTTATAAAAATATATAATGAACTATAGGCTACACCTCTGACTATCCTTTGGGGATAGAGCAGGTGTGATGATTATATTTTTATTATATTATTAGTAATGGCTGTTCCGTGCGTAAATTCGCTTGTATGTAAGTCGGATGTTGCTGCACATTGGATGCACATTTGCATAAGACACCTTATCAAATTATGATCAAACGAGCCAAGTGGCGGGCATTCTACCCGCGGAAGTGTTTCAAAGAGCATTCGCAACGGCTAGGCGGCCATCCGTAAAAGTCAAAACTTTTATAAAGTAGGTTTTTTTATAGCTAAAAACTGTTGGTGTGATTGTTGATATCTTTTAGGCTAACCTAGAATTACTGGATCTCAAGGAAAGCTACCAAAATACTCTACTATGTGCTCGGCGACAGATGTTCTACGTGAGGGTGATAGCTAGCCCGTCGGAAATTCGTAAAATGCCCTCTACCACAGTATTATAACGACTCCTATTTTAAGTACAACAACCGTGACCGACATGTTTCTAGTCCGTTCTTCTCGATGTGGCTCCATAATTTTTTTTTGCTGAACGTGGCAGTACAATGTATAATATTTCAATAATAAAATTTGTAATTGACCTTAAAAAAAATCGTCGACGCCTAATTTGAATAAATGATTTTGACTTGACTTGATGACGGCTTAACGTGTACTACGAAGTATGGAAGCTCTTAATAATTTAGCAATCACTTATCCTGACCAGATCTAGCAAGATCTACTACGAGACCTTAAAAAAAAACCTAGGTTCTCCTGATCATGTTCTTCTTCGTCGTATTCTTCATGTCTGAAGGTTGTGCCCGTAAGAAATGTCTGTATCTGTTACATGTTAGAGAAGACATATTGTATTCACTCCACTGAGGATCTTGTAAATGTTTACTAGTATTATTTATTCTGTGTTACTACTTACGAGCACACTGCCTACAGTTTGAGAAACGCTGCGACAGACATACGGTGAAGGGTTAAAAATGCATCGTAGTGCACAAAAAACACCATACAGATATCGGATTTTAAATTTTAAAATGTGCATTGTATTGAACGGGGTTCGGAAATCGATTGGTAGCAGGGACAAAGGGTTAACCATTAATAATATAACCCCATTGATTTTAGTGCGACAGCTTGCGCATACGGGTTTTTTCATGTAAATAGAATAGGAAGATGATACTTAGGTAATTAAATTTGAATGATTATGATGTATATTAAAGATATTTCAACTTTATTGGCATCTTTTTGATGTGTCTTGCTGTGACCTGCTGTGCATTAAAGTCATATACAGAAACTGTAATCGTTCGTTTATATTTCATCTGTCTTTGACACGATAGCCCAACGCCCAATACTCCCAAAAGGTGCCGGGATAGATTTTCACTACCCTATACGCGTCCCATGAGTATCGCAAGAGGCGGCTATCGGTAGCTTACTAAAAGATGGGCATCAGCGGCTTCTGAGGAACTGCTATCTTGATCTGCAATCCCCAAATTTAACCCCGTTTAAAGTGGCTGTCTTAAGTAGTGGATAATCCAGCTGATACAGTTATCACCGTTTTCCAAATCACCTTACCTTGTTTTCCTTCCCCAGCTGATCTTAAGATGCGTTTAGCCTGTTATCATCCTCGACCACATTACACTACTTAGGATAGATTGTGGGTAAAAAACTTACCTATCAGCAATAATTAAAGTATTATTTATCCAAATAATACATAAAGGAAAGCCACATTAACACGTTGAAACCACACGGGCAATGAATCAATTTATTTATTTCAGAAAATGTTAAACATGTTATATTAAAGTTGCAATATGTTATACTGTATACGAAGCTAGCAATTTTCTTGTCCTACTGTGCAGTAATTTGGCGCCGCGGGTCGGTGATGGACTCCCACTGAGTGCTACAGAACCGCAGGTAAGGGGGGTAAACAATTCTATAAAATAGTCCACAATACCTAGTTGAATAAGTTGTTACAAAGATTTTGTATTTAAAATAGTGTATTTTGTATGTTTTCACTTGTAATTAAAATTAAGACATAGTTTGAAATACTCAGAAAACTTTGCTAGTGAAAAATTTTAGATAAGGGTCTGTCCAAATTAGTTTGTGAACAAGTAATGGTAAGAATGTATGAAAATATTAGTATGTCCAGGGGGCCAACCCCCATCTCTTAATTCAGTCTTATTTTAACCTTATATTAACAATTTTAATTTGTACTACAATATGTCACCATAGTAAACTTACATTAGAACTTCAACGTCAGAGCGGGCTGCATGCATTGAATAAAGATATTTGTGCGATAGAGATAGCGCTACATGAACATTATTTTTTTATTGTACATGAACATTAATATTTTAAGTTTGAAATAATGATGTTGGTTTTTCATAATAGTTTTTAAAAGGTGGGAGTTGGGCCCCTAGGTTCCGATGTGGCCACTTTAAATTAGGACGTCATAGTAAGGCTATTTAAATTGTATGATAGATTATAAACTTACCTCAGAGATTAAAATTAATTTATGAAATCCAACATAATACTAAGGTGACTACACAGTATTACAGGCACACGAGACTCAACAACTGTATGCCTTAGGGAGACGAGTGCGATGCAGTTCGTCATTTGTGATGAAATGCATCTGTTATAGGCAAATGTTACAGCTTAACATCAGGTGAGCTTCTTGCTTGTTCCGTCACAATCATAAAAAAAACCTTTAATTGGCCATCTATGTATCTCATAATAAAGTCTTTAATCTGTTTTAATAAAGTGTTAATAATTTAATTGATTAACTGTAAGATTAGAAATCTATATCTCTTGAAAGAAACTTGCTGCATATCTACCTATTAGCACATGAATTAATATGTCCTATACGGTTATTTATTCATGTGCTATTAGTACGATTAATTTTGAAGGCACTATTGTGTAAGTTTTTAACTTATAATTTAATTTTGTTTATACAAAATTAAATTATAAGTTTAGCAAACTAATAATGAAAAGAGAAAAGTGTAAGTGATTAATTTACAAAAGCAATATTAGTTAATTCTACAAAAAAATACAAAAATTAAAAACCATTCCACTTTTGGAACAAATAGAATATGAATATAGAGATGCAGCTTACAATTTTTTACCTAAGAAAGTATCAGTCTAATACTTTTGCCATAGGTATCGCGCTCCTTGGCGGCAAGCGGCCCTGGGCGTAGTACGTAAGTACATTAAATTAGTAGTCAAAAGGATACTCAAACGTTTATGAGCATATTAAAGTTCTTTTGAAACAATGTGATCGTTTCTTTTTCAGAAGACACTGCGTTAATGCTTGATCAAAAAACAACAAAAATCAATATGTTACTCAACAATCTTTTGGAATCCAAGTATGCTTATACCGATTACTCGACTCATAAATTGATAATATTAAGATGTTAGCTGTAATGACATCCATCAGGTAGCCTACGGAATACCTGCACATTACAGATGCTGACTTGATTAGACCTTCTTAGTTTAATAAATTATAACCTCATTTTTGTAGGTGTTTTCATCTTTGTTATTTTGTAGAATGTTATTTTAATTTCATAACTAATAATATCCATAGCAGCATTTGCGACTGTGATACTGCCTGTCAGTTCTTAGTTAAATGGGTTCATGTACGTTATTAAAATTATTACAATAACTGTGTGCTTCAGGTGACACCACAGTTTGATACCAACCGCCGAACATCTGGGTAAGTGGTACTGGGTGGTGGTAAGTAAGTAAATAAAAGTGCATATTAAAAAGATTAACCTTGTTAGGGTTTCTTTATCGGTTTCTTAGCAGAAGGAGTAATCGAAACCAAATTATGAATGTTTCATTTTGAAGTCAATCCCCATGATCTGCAACAAGTATATTAAAAAGTTATATATGCAAATAACTTATAAACAATATTTTTAAGTTAGTTTCCTGCTATAATTTTAACTTCATACAGCGCACCAGAAATTTAAAAAGAAATACTAAATGATAGGTATTTACTTTAATATAAACCTCCACTATGTCCATTTTCAATCTTTCTATACATTTTCCCAAAACAACTTCAACATTATACACACGCAAAACTACAAGTCACCATTCTGGCGACAACCCTACATTCCACCTTTGTAACACGACTTCGTGCGACGACAACAGTAAAATATTAAACACCAACCACTGAAGCTTTTATATCGTGATTTACTTACCTCGCACAAGGAAAACCAGAATTGTACAGTGAATGGATTGATTTGACACGCAATTTTTAACCCTAAAAAATCAGGGTTATGAGTCGTCATTGTATCCAACATTGGGAAACCATTAATCAGTCTGTGCCAGTATCATCAATACAGCATTATAGATGATACGTCCAAGTATTCGATTCTATATTCCGTATATCGATTATGTACCGATAATTCGATTACGGCCAACTTGCTCTGTGTCGAGGTTGTTCATCATAATATGAAAAAGCTAGTATAACGATGTGTAAATCTAAGGCTTTGTGCGCGAAGACGGCTTTTTGTGATTTATTTAGATCATGGTCATATCAAAAAATGAACGTCAATATTTTTTTCTTTTATCGATATATTATGTGCTTCATCCATTTTTGTTAATATTTCTATGAATATTTTAATAATATGAATAATTATTTATACTAATAGTTACCGTTATTTAATAAAAGATTTTTAAAATATTGGATTATACAATCAAGAACAACCGTAACAAAAGCAAAAATATATACACGACAGTAAATATTGCGGTTTCGTTTTTTCTTATGTTATTGTGACAAGCTCGAGGCCCACCTGATGTTATGCGGACTAACCTCTGCCTATAACATATGCATGTTATTCGTCACAAGTCACGAATTGCAATGCGCCCGTCACCTTCAGACAAAGTTCTTAAGTCTCATGTGCCTGTAATTTCAGTGGCTCTCGAGGACTGCTGCCGGAGCACACCGTTAGGGGCTTGGCGACAGATCAGGCGGGCGTTCGCAAAATGTCCTTCCACCATGCGGTGAAGCTCAAGCCCGCGGCGGGATACAACATTATATTAATACAAACCATGGACCTGCTGCGCGGCAGTCCATAACCAAATGCCACTGAGCCATCACTGCTTCAAAAGTTGAGTTGTTAGTTTGAGCAGGAATAATGATTGTGTCGATTATTTTGCCATAGCTTCAGTTTTGAAACTGTTATTTTTTCTCACTTTACTTGCAATTATTATTCCGCCCAATATTTTCATTCAGCCTATTAATTTTATTAATTATTTTTAAAGAAACCAAGTATACCTACTCCAATTTGCTACTGAAAGTAAACGAAAAAATAAATGATTACCAAATAAATTTGATAAGCAATTACAAATTGATATACAATGTTAACATAAAATAGTCAACTAAGTAAATTTACTTTCTTAGATAAGTATTAGATTTTTTTACATATTTGAGAATAAAAAAGGCCGCGTATATTTTAGATAACTTCTAATTTGGAAGTGTATTGAATTTCATCATAATGTTATGCAAATAGCACATAATAACATTCTCCCACACAATTTTAAAAGTATGTAGCGTATATGTTGAAACTGAAGTTTTGAAAACCCAAAGCTAAAAAGCCGGTAATATCGGCCCGACATTCGTCATCCTTGTTGAAAGACATCCTATGGGAAATTATGTTTGAAGCTCGGGTCATGACTGTCGGCGGATGGATGCTCTAGTTTTCTGTCACTCAGTCACAGTGTGAACAATCAACAGGAAAAAATCGTGTAATATTTTTTAAATAGAATTCAATTAGTTATTTGTTGAACATGTACGCAAAATTGTTTTTGATTAGAATGGCGACTGCCGTTTTAAATCCCGAGCCAGCGAAGCCGTCTAGATTCAAATCACTAACGTAGAGCAC
This sequence comes from Plagodis pulveraria, assembly GCA_963890685.1. Taxonomy (NCBI): domain Eukaryota; kingdom Metazoa; phylum Arthropoda; class Insecta; order Lepidoptera; family Geometridae; genus Plagodis; species Plagodis pulveraria. Next base: position 10,148,524 of record OY982963.1, read on the forward strand.
TCCCTACGTTAGTGATTTGATTCTAATATTACCTATATTGAAATTAATTATATAAAGGGGTTTTTTTGAGGCAAGTGGCGATTACCTATTTAAAAATATATTGGTACGTCTATAAGTGTGAGCACAGCAGGTCTGTTCTGTTAGAGAGTTTTATAGAAGGCTGATAAGATGAATATTGTTCCTTCCTGGGTATCTATTTGGTCACGGGTTGTGACTAACTAGATCATTATAATATATATACATTTATGTACATAAACTTATTAGGAGAATCCCTTTTTCATAAAAACTATGTAACTGACCGGTTATAATAAATATATATCATCAAGCCACACTTTAGGAGGTTTGGCAGAAGAATAAACATCTACGTTGGCCGTTATGTTTGTTTGTATGTAGTAAAGGTCGTTGTTGACAAATTTCTTACTCCGGTGAACAACAAAAAATTGTCCGATCTGGTAATCGAAGCCAAATCTCAGGATTCTATAACGACATTTTACGCTTCCCGATTAAAGAGGCAGTATAATAAACTTCATTATTTCAAATGCTTTGAAACCTCAAAAGATTTAGGGATTGTATCCTTACAAAATTTAATATACAATGAAAAATTTTTAAAGTACTTTTAATTATTAAGAAGAATTTAATAACGTTGTTTGTTTTATTGTATCGTAAAACCCGTTACACACTCGAATTCAGGAATATATAAATGAAATTAAATTATTATCATTATCCATGATACGAAAGGATTCATTGGTGTTTCATTCATAATGCACGCTAAAGATGGGATGTAGCAATGGCGAAGTTCCGCACAGTGGATGTAACAGTATATCACTAAACACTTAACCCGTTAAAGTTGCACAGATGACAAGCAGGTGATATGTACGAAATGTCCCGTTACCTAGATACTATGCTGCAATATTCCCACACATCGACAAAGGGTTAACAGCGTCTCTATTGTTAAAGAATATCTAATTTCCTTCGAAGCAAAATTGGCGTAACATAATTTTTTTGTACGTGCAACCCTTTAGGCCGGTGCTTTTGTAGTTTATTGCTTTTTGAAAGCGTAAAGAAAAGGCGGTTAGTTTATATCCGGCCTCTTTGACATTTGGAGGGTTACCCAATGCGTTCTCAATGAGCTTTAATTTATTGAAGTGGGTTTTAATTCTTGAGAGATTGACGGGGATTGTGGGTGGTTTGTGAAGTAATTTTTAAACATTAATACAGTACATACACGTGTAAATTACAATTAAGTTAGTACATTTATACATATTCCTGACCATTATACTTAGTCATTGAATGCATAAATTAATAAAATAAACTGTAGCTTTTTTTATCTACTGCTTATAGGTATCCCTTTGACCACAATCTCACCTGATGGTTAGTGAAGACGTGGTCGAAGGTGTTAACTGCTTCAACCTAGAATTGCTGACAAAGTTGAGTTGTTACGATTGAATGCTTATACTAACATTCACACAGCATCAAACATTTGTAACACCTTATAATATGAAGAAGTACAATACCCTTAGTTTCATGAATCTATAGACTGCCACTGTGACAGAGTCTGTAAATCAAATCCAGCCGAGGGCTTGACCTTCACTGCATGATGCAATAGGTAATACAGAGGTAGGGTTTTTCAGCTGTCACCTTCAGGTATAAAATCTATCGCCAAGCATCTAACTGTTGGTCCGGCGTGCTAGTACGCTCCAGGTCACATTTGGTTACAGTCCTTGACTACATTATCACTTACCAACAGGTAAAATGATGGTTTTTCAAAAAATTTAATAGATGGTCTTTCATCGGTATTACTTGAGATATTTTGTACCAAATTCTCTAATAAAAATAACTATCCTGATAGATACAACAGTAAAAAATAGGTATTGTTTAGGGTGTTCACGCTATAAATTTCAAATCTAATTGCCTTCAAAATTGAAAAGAAAGCTATTAATTTTCACACGTCATAGGACGACGTGGGATAAGATCACAAGGCGCCTTTTACTAAAAAAAACAGCCATATGTGTAACGGGCCTCGTTTTCTTAGGGTTCTGTACTGCAACAGCCCGTCAAAGAAAAAGTTGTAGTTTTCTGATCACCGCTTTTAAACTAAATTATATGACTTATAATTTAGGCGTTTTCAGTATTAGTTGTTTAATAAGAATAGTACAAAATTAATTGACATTTTAGATTACTAAAATAATCAATCAAAATATGTATTAAACTTGTACTCCACTTATTGAGTTCTAGACGATGATACCCCACAGTTCATATAGACATTTTTAACAGCTACTTTTTCATATAGTTTATTCAAACAATACCTTTTCTGAGAATCGTACCCACGTCCCTCGATTTTACGCACCCGGATGCCTTAACCACTGGGCAATCGAGGATCGCCCACTTATTTTTTTTAATGAAAATAGTATTATTTTAGCCATCATAGGGGACATGGGTTCGATTCCAACTCTAGGTGAGAAATATTGTTTCTAAAATGTGATCATTATTTAAATTTTAAATTCAACATTTACATAATATTAACGTTATTTTCGTTAAGCTATAGACCCATGACGTATGGACAGACAGACAGCTGAGTAGCAAGAAGAGGGCTCCGTATTTACCTATAGCTATGGAACCCTAAAAAGGATAATTTCACGCGAATCAGGAAGCATCTGGCAACACCTGCCGTTTGTCTAACGTTTGATTACCCTTTTGATTTTTGGGGATCTCTGCGACCCAAGACGGGTATTAAAGGGTTATTTTTTTTGTCAGTATACAGTTATATTACGGCTTAAGGCCAGGTGGAAGGTCTTAGATTGAACTCTTCCGAGTTCTCACGAACATTGCATTTTTTTTATGAAGCGTTGATGCAATCTGTGTTGACTTTTTAGAAGTATGTTGGTCCGCGTCGAATACACCGTTACATGTTTTATGGTACATTTCTAAATTCAAATTCAAATGTTTATTTGCCAAAATACTTCATACATTAAATTATCTTATCTTATTTTTTTGACACGTAAAATGATTTTATATAGTATGCAGTAATATTATTTTATTATTTTTGAAATTGTATTTTTGACATGTTATATGATGATGTTGTTATTTCTATGACAGCAACTACTTATTTCTAGATTTTATTTCATTTTTGACTTTTGTTTTACTTATTTTTGACTATTATTTTAATTTGTAGGACTTAATGTCCTACAAATTAAACAGCTGCCGGAACACATCGTTAAGTGCTTGGCGACAGATTTCTACTTGAGGGTAGTAGCTAGCCAGGCGGGCATTTGCAAAGTGCCCTACCGCAATGCTATAACGACTGCCGTCCTAAGACAACAACCGGAACGGACGGCTTAACGTGCCCTCCGAAGCACGGAAGCACTCAGTAGTAATGTCGAGGGTTACCCATCCAACTCAAGACCGCGGTGGACGTTGCTTAACTTTGCTGATCGGTTAAGAACAGCTAAGCAAACTTTGCTACGAGTGCTTAATGGGGGAGGCTCTGTTCAGTGGACAATCCGGCTGATACATAACGATAAATAAACCTTCGAAATATACATTTTATACATATACACCCTACACACGACTCAGTGTGCAGGTCATGCGAAGCTTTTATTCCGGTAGACGGAGCGAAGTGAAGACGCGAGGAGCGTGTGTGATTGAATATCTAACTGAGTTAGTCATTGAAAGTATTTTTTTTTTGATGAATAAGATGCATAACGGTATTTTGTCGCTTAGAGATGATATTATAATTAACTTTTATGTTAGTTATTGTTGTATGACTGGATTCTATTGTAGAGTTACAGTATGCGCTCAATTTTATCTTTTTTGACAGATTTCTATCAACAACCAGGTACGTCAGAAGCACAATTGCTGTTAGTTATTCATGTCGAGAGGTCACCCATCCAAGTTGTTACCGCAGAAAACGATGCTGTACCTAGTTGTTCAGTTAATAACGACTACACTAGCTCTGCTCTTTAGCCAAAGTATTCTAAGTATGTCCTAATTATTATAATCAACAGTCAAGCTTATAATTATGAAAATTTACGCATGTTTTCCAGAGCTGTGGACAGAGACCACGGAGTTCTACCTGATACGACCTTATAATGTTTTTCTTCCTTCACTAGCATACCCGTCATGCATGATCTCATATTTCTCCAAAAATTATTTAATCTGGTCTGAATCAGTTCGCAGAGTTCTTCCCCTTCCAGATTTCCCATTCACCTAGCCTTGTATATTTCATTTGTCAATTTGAATCGTCCACATATTCTGCAGTTGCAAGTCATCTTAGCCCCAGTCTTCCTTTCTCGTACAACGGTACAATATCCGCATTTTGCTTCACAATGCTTTCTTATCATATCACATTGCTTCTTATTCTGCTACTCAAAATTAATCCCATGTACTTCGACCCAAAGCTCATATTTCAACTAAATTGTTTTGACTAAAATGTATTTATTTACTTGCCATATTCTTCATTTATATACATTTTATTATTGAGAGTATAATTGTGTTAATTATCTCTTAATATAAAACTTGTATGTGCACTGAGAAAAATCTAAAGTTAAAAGCGCCCTAATGACGGCCAATTTATATGGTATGAAGGCAAAAAAACGACCAAACGTAAATACGTACAAAAACGCCTTCCAACTAGAAGGCGTTAAAAGAGGTCAGTGAAGCTTATAATTTATTTATATATTTGAGAAGGCGAATGTTTCTTTTCGTCTTCATTTAAGGTGTATTTTGTGGTCTTTCTTAAATATTGACTTTTCGATGAGGCTGTTATATTATTATAGTGATAATCACCGTATATAAACCGCCGTAAAAGTAAGGTATATTTTATGGTCAATACTGCAATTATTATCGTATAACAAGTTCAATTCTGAAAATACTTTACGTAAGGCGTTTTTGACGGTTGTGTTTATTATAAAACATGGTAAATTTTTATTGATTTCGCTTTTCGTGGTGAAAATCATCTTAAGAGTTGTGAATTCACCTTGCGTAGTTACAATTCAACGGTAAATGGTCCAATTTGATTTAAGCTCCAAAGTCGTTTTTCTCACTGTGTTGCCTATCCTATGCCTATCCCTTCTAGTTGATATTTCACTTTTTATCCATAGATCATTTCGAGGGCGAACAACCATACATTTCCTTGCCATCGCCGTTGTAACAAGATAAGAATACTTATTTGTAATGCTTCGACAAACTGAATTCGGCGAATAATATCAATACTTACACCAATTCTCTTCATAAAATTTTCGGTAAACAAGAGATTTTCGGGTTTTTCTGAGGAAAAAGAACCTGTTTATTCAAAGTATATACGTAGATACTGTTATCGTATTGCGTACATTCTACAATATAGAGAAAAAAAATATAAGCAGGGCGGCCATGTTACGTATTAAATTTCTGATTGAAGTCGTCACTATGGCACTACTTGGTCCATTGCGATGTAAAAATATGACTTTTTCTGTAGTGCACATTATTAAATTAGGTTGTATTGTGTATATATTACGGTCCACTACGTCAAGTACGTGGGTACCCGGTAAACATGTCAATGCCAAAATATTGTGTATCTACTTATAAACTTTTAGCTCAGTTCTATGGTGTATTTTATCCTTAACTATTGTAGTTTGTGAACTATAGACATTTGAAGAACGTAACGCGATAGCCGAAGCAAGTTGTTTGCTTTCTCACAAATGCTATTTGCCGTGCCGAATCTGGCGGCCAATGGAGGTGTCACGTTGCTTTCTATAGGGTTGTCACGTGTGATTTTATAACCGCAATATGTTTCAATAATACTCTAGCTAGGCCTTATAAGGTATAACCTTCTACTTATCGAGAATTTCGGTAAGTGTCAATGTGATCGATTTCTATTATCAATATCTCAGTTTGCTGCCTTCACGCAGTTACCAGAAGAAGAGAATTTTGAAGAGGATACTTCTACATGCAATAATGTACCTACGTCTACTTAATAAACTCGCCGCTTTTAATAGATCACTTGAATGAGTGATCTGAAGTGGCATTAACGAGTACCTACTATTGAGCTCTTACATCCTTCGGAGGACATGTTAATTCCGGTACCGGTGGTTATCTTAGGATGGTACTCATTATATAGTGGATATTTTGTGAATACCAGCCTGGCTAGCATTCTCAAGTAGAAAACCTGTCACAGAGCACCTAACAATGTGTTTCCGCAGATAAAACATGAAGAATAAAAGAAGACCAAATTAAAATGTAGTTTTAAAATTATATAATACATACATCGCAATCTCCAGAACGCCTGCACTAAGTTAAACTCGCTCACTTAGATTATTTTCTACGATGGCTACTGCTCTTTATTATATGTCCTTAGGCTGCTGAACGCCAGCAAAGTAAAATAAAATCATTGTTTTCTTCCGTAGAGTTGAGACTAGAAAAAGCTCTTACTGTCGTAAATTATAGCTTAAATTTCTCTACACTATTCCACGGAACTTTTCAAGCATTAAATACTATCTCACATTTTCAGGCTTCCTCACGGGCCTTGAAATTCGATGAGATATTGTCCGTGGAAAAATATATTGTAGTAAAAGTATTACATAGGTTTAAAATTTGGACTGAATTTTATGATTACTAGTTTTGGAAAGGTAATCCTTAGGTAATAATAAATAAAGGTAAAATATGTACCTATTGAATAATATTAAACCAGGTAACAAGCCTGACGTAAAAATATTGTCAGAGACCACCATAGGCTACAGAGCGTCTAAGTCATGTTAGTGGTCTACATTATACTATATTGAGCTAACGTTAGCATCATTTAACAGACTTGAAATAATGTTTCATACGTAGTGACAACCCTATTTCCATACAAACAAACCTAAATGTTTGTGAAAACCTATATCTGGTGACGACAGTCAAACGGGAGTAATAGAAATCTTGAATGTAGACTCTTTTGGAGTGCTTTATATAGGCAGTTCACTAAATGGGTATATTTGTTTCCTAAAAAAACATAAATCAGTAGAGTAACTAGTGATGCATTGATCCATGTGAAGCTAATTCCAAAATAAGTGTCTATAGATAAGCGGCAATGGTCTAAATGGTTCTGTGTTGTTTCCATTGGAGTTTAATTAGCTTGTAATTTAAAGACTGGCTATGGTAATATTAAAAATAGCTTTTTTATACCGAAACGTATTGGTCGATAGCTAGAAGATAAGTAAAAGTTTCAAAAAACAACTTCGAGAGGCATATTGACTATCACAAATCAAGAAGCGACAAAAACCGAAATAGACTGGAATAGGAAGCCATATTTTCCAGCGATATCCACCCCGGCACACGCGGGTCCGAAAAATAGTCAGATAATCTTACTTCTGACTCCCCCAATAACCAGTACACAGAGGACTATTCCTTGTACAAAACACTTTATGAATCAGCTCTAGATATCTGGTCATGTATTTTAAACATCGTGAGCTGTATTGTAGAGGGAAATTTATCAACAGCAAGGTCTAAATAGATTGGCTGATAGTTGGGGGCGTAAGTGAGGGAAAAGGCAGCAAATCATTACTGACAGTTGACCAAACGGGGTCCCGTGCCCCCTAAAATATGTATGAGGCTTTGGCAACCCTGTTATGGTGTCCGAATGTTGATAAGCCATTGGGGCAGTGAGTTTGGATGCAAGGGGACCCATGATTAGGATTGTCGTTTTTATGTAGGATTGCTTTGAATATTTTATTCTGTTGATGTTTTGATGTAAGTTTTTGTATTTTGGAGATAGAACAGGCAGATTTTTGTTACATGTGAAACCTGGTTATATTTCTATTTTAAATATTTATCATACTTAAATTTTACAAACTAAGTTCCAAATAGCATATTGAATAATTTCGATGATTCGATCAAGTTCCAGCCGTGGGCACGAGCAAATTGATTGAAACTTCGAGGTTAGTCTAAAATATTGTTATGTCCTTAACTTGTGCAGGATTTGACCATTTAAACATAAGTTACATTATTTAATTAACCTTTCCTTTTTATGTCAAATGATTATTCAATATTTGACAAAATTGCAAAACAATAATTAGGAAAAACAAATAGAGTATTACGGAAAAAGACAATGAAGTAAACTTAGTATTTTTTTGACCTTTGAACAAAATCTCACCTGCTAGTAAGTGATGAATGAAGTGGTCGAGACAATAAACATACTAAATCTAGAATAACTGGATCTAAGGTTTGCTCTAGGTACGTTAGATTTTCTATTGAGTGTCACAGCTAATCTGTGAAGCAGTGGTGCAGTAAAAGACCTGCCACTAAGCAAAGCCAAATACTTTTTGAAGCGCTCGTAGCTTAGTTTGCTAAGCCGTTCTTAACCAATCAGCAACGTCCGCTGCGGTCATGAGTTGGATGGGTGACCGCTAGTTACATTACTGCTGAGCTATTCCATGCTTGCTCAGTACGTTAAGCCATCGGTCCCGGTTGTTCTCTTAGGATGCCAGTCATTATAGCACGGTGGTAGGGTATTTTGCGAATGCCCGTCTGGCTAGCTATTACCCTCAAGTACAAAATCTATCACCAAGGACCTAACGGTGTGTTCCGGCAGCTGACCTCGAGAGCCAGTAATTCTAGATCATAGTAATTAAACAACTTTAAACGGTTTAAATCGCGTATATTTATCATTATTTTTTTCCCGACGTTTCAAACAATTTGCAGTGATCGTGGTCACGGGAAACCGTTTAAAGCTGTTTAACTACTATGTGTAATAATAGCGAAAACCTAAGACAATTCTAGATCAGTCTGAACAACGTCTTCGACGACTTCATCACTTACCATCAGGTGAGATAGTGGTCACAGGCTAGTCTATTAGATATGTAAAACAAAACTGTTTGTTTTGTAGGTAATATATTACACAAACAGATCGTGGGAACGCTTAAACCCACAAAGTTCTAAATCAAAACAAATATCCATCTCCACAAACCTCATTGTTACTACAACAAAGTGTCTAAAATCCCTACAAATCCGAGAAATGGGATTTTACTATAAAAAGCCATGTAAAAAATGTTCAAAAATTGCACTCGTTGACTTTTGCAAAACGATACAATGCATTGGGATCGGCGAAAAAAACGTCCGAAAGTGTCGGTAGCTGTAAGCTACCAAAATACCAAATACAACTGATTGTGACGTTTTTTTTTGTTGAAATAGTAACGTGAAAGGATTTGAAGTGTTACGAAGGGTTATAAGGTGACATTTAATATATGGTATTTGTAATAATAGCAATATATTTAAAACATGTATGAAGTAACGTTGAAAATAATTAATAGCAATAAACAAATAATATTAAATGAATGTATTCAGGCGTTACTTTGCGGAAATCCATATTAAAAAACATTTTAAGAAAACATTATTTTAGTATTTTACTAATTTTATTTTACAAAATAAAAAAATCTACTGACAATTCTGCCTAATTTTCCTGTTAAGCCGGCATGCCATCATAGATGTAGATATATTTTTATATCTTTTAAGTATTTTTCAAAAATTTTAATTCAATGTTTTCTTAAAATATTTTGAAATTTATTGTTATTATTAAATAAAAATTACATTGATTCACGTAGCGAACGCTACCTACTGCAATTTAAAATAATAGATAAAAGCCAGCCCACAGGAGCAAATTAGATTAGGAGTATTTCTATTTTAGATTAGGATTTATTATATTAATTTCATATAATTTAGATCATTTTGTCACAAGACAATTTATTTAGATATAGTTAGAGCAATTTGGTTAGGTTAGGTTAGGGAAAGAACATAATATATTGACATAGGATAGTTTTTATCCAACTGCGCAAAAATAGATTAATTGGTTTTATATATTCGCGCGATAACCGACAAACGCGGGGGCCGGGGGCGTAGTCGGAAAGCTAGTATTTTATTTAAGATTCCTATTACTTTCGTGTGGCATTTTGCCAATTGGGTTAATATTAACAATTTCTTAGTACCTTACCTTACCTTATCTTGTTTTTATTATTTACATACAATAAGTTTATTTTAGATCCAAAAAAAAATATTATAAATCAATCTGTGATTTTGCATGTGATCATTAGTTTTTAGGTACATTTTTTTTACTGTACGTGGCAGTACAATCTAAAAAATAATAAAATTTGTAATTGACCTTCATAAAAGCGTTTAAGACGCCTTAATTGAATAAATGATTTTGACTAAGTGCAAAATAATAGTAGTAAATGCCGAAGTTTTTTTTTTTGAAGTATAATATTGTACCAATGTGCACCTCCTGGCAGATAAAAAAATTAAGCAATTTTATTGAATCTATGATGAGTTACGAAATACTATATATAACTACTTCTTACAAGTCTTAGGCAGAACTTAGGTAGGCGGGGAAATGCACAAAACACAAGCAGCAATGATAGCCGAGTGGTAATATCTATAGACTGCCGGGCCGTCCATGGTTCGATTCCCACAACCACCGCCGGCTTGAGCTGCACCGCAGGGTGAAAGGGCATTTAGCTAATGCTCACCTGGCTAGCTCAAGCAGAAAACCTATCATTAAGCTCCTTACAGTATGTTCCTGCAGCAATCTTTGAGAGCCAGTAAAAATTACAAGCGTATGAGACTTAACACTTATATCTCAGGGTGATAGGAGTAGCATATCACTTCCAAATAGAAATAAATTCAAGTTATAAAACAATATTTTACTTATTTTTTTAAGTTAAGTCACATTAGATATTGACAATAATTTCTTCGTTGTTTTCCAAAATACACATTTCTGAAATATTTACACTGTAAGTAAATACTTACACTGTAACCAAATGGTTCACCTTGCTCTAGGTGTATTATATATATATAATTTTACCTTTTTCTGTCCAGCATTTTCGGAAGAACTAGGTAACGGTGAACAGACATGGTTACATGTTAGTGTTCTGTGAAGGTTCCGACTTCATTATATTGATGCGGCCCTAAAATACCAAGATTAGTTAATATAATATATATTAAAAAAAATACTAGATTACCTACATTTATATATATAACAAATATTTTAAAAGTATTTAAAAAAAAAAATTTAATAAAACATTTAAAAAATGATATATATCTAGTGACTATTCCGCCAAATTTCCTGTTAAGCCGACGTGACGTCCCAAACGCCACGCAGAGACGAGACGAGACGAGACGACGACGACGAGAGATGTCTCAATCGTGCGCTCGTAGAGTCAATAACTCCTGAGGATGCTTCGTTTAGAAGCGAAACGCGTCGAATACTCTTCCGGTTTGGCTGCGTGGCGTTTGTGACACGTCAGCTTAACAGGAAATTAGGCGGAATTGTCACTAGATATATGTCATTTATATAAAGAATTTTTAAGTGTTTTATTAAATAATTAATTATTTTTTTCTTAAAATAGTTTTAAAATATTTGTTATTATTAAAAATGGATTACCGCAAAGTAACGCCTGAATCTATTCATTACATTTATATTTATGAATGTATATAATATAACAACGTATATTTACACTATGTATTAATAATATAAGTACATAAACATAAATATATTTCAAGAAAATCCTAAGTATTTTTTTAAAATATTTTTGTGCCCTTATTCAAACCACACTACAAACTAAATATAACATTACAGCGGAAGCATTTAGGCAACCTAAAGGCCATTGCAGCCCTACAGGCATTCTAATTGCTCCAGCTCTACCAGTTGGCAGCGCCAGCATACTGGCAGCATTGTCCCGTTGGATTGCAATGCTTATTGCCATTTTGAACACCCATTATGAAAGATAAACTTTAACAAATAGCATTAAATCAATTTACCCAAGCATTTAACTTCAACCTTACAATTTTCAGATAAATCGGCTAAACTCTAAATCGGTTCAACTTTCCCACAATACATGACAGAGCAATAAATCCAGTCATTAACAAACTACAACAAACGTTTCGAAAAACACCAAAATACGGAAACCCCATCCGAATCATCCAAAAAACTAACAAATGACCCTCAATCCGAGATCCATACAAATATAATTAGTATTGTACAATATATCACTCGAGTTTTTTTATTCGTTTTTACCCCAAAATAAGTGGATTTGACCCCGTTTCCCTGTTTGGGGTATTTTTTGCCGTCAATTGGCGAAATAACAATGTTTTATGGTGTCAAGAGGCAATACGGTGAAATTTTTCGTAATACAATTTGGATGGTTCTCTTTACCCATGGATAGTTTAAGGTTGTTTGAATTATTGATATGATTCACTGATAACCTATCTATGTTTTTTTAGATAATATGTCAATAAAAGTCATATCTTAAATATTCATAAGTAACGTCTAATATAAGGCAAGTATGTAGATATAAAAATAGGAATTATCTGAAGAAGTAACCTTACTCTAATTATTGCCATCATACAAAATAAAGCACTAACGTTGAGATTTTAGATATTACATATTAATCCCCTAGGTTGTTTGATAATTTCAAGCCATGTTTTAATTAAGATTCAAGCGAAATATTCTTCTAAAAATAGTTTATTTAAAGTTTCAAAGGACCCTTGTAACGTGTAATTATTAATTTATTATTCACCATTATTTGGAAACAGAAAAAATATATAATGTACGTAATTTTATTATAGTAAAACCACGTATACGTCTCTCTCGTAATCTATAGATTCGAAATATGCACAACTAATACCGTTATACAAATCCATAGACAACCCCTGCTAACCTAAACAATGAGGCTCAACCCTTCCATAGATCATAGACCAGTTTTCTTTTTTAATTTGAATGTTGCAATTTTTGCGTATACCTGAGTCCATGACAATAGGGTTATATTGAATTTTGCATAAGGGGTGTATATGCAGTGTGTTGAGTGAATATGATGCAAGCAGATGCTTCTAATCGATAAACGTTGCGTGCGAAATTTTAGATCAGTTTGTTAATAGTTATAACACTTAATAGATAATATATTGAATTAATAGATTCAGGCGTTAGCTTGCGAAAACCCATATTTAATAATAACGAATATTTTAAGTAAACATTAAATTAATATTTAAATAAAACACTTAAAAATATATCTAGTGACAATTCCGCCTAATTTTCCTGTTAAGCTGACGTGACGTCACAAACGCCACGTTACAATTTTTGACGCGGTTCGCTTCTACACGAAGCATCCGCAGGAGATCTTGACTCTACGAGCGCACGATCGGGAAGTAGAAATAAATTAATTTAATATTTTTAAAATATTTGTTATTATTAGAAAATATATTGTTTGTCTTTTATGTACCGGAAAAAAGGACGCAAATCGTTTTGTTCTACTTTTATAATCATTATTGCGGTTATGCGATAAATTAACATCTTATTGGCAATTAAGGTAATTAAGCATTTGGTGGTGGCAATACACAATTAGTGTATGTTCAGAGATCTTTATAATGTATTTATATGAAATTCAATGTAATAAATTGATTGGGCTTCTAATAATTAACGAATCTCTTCGATACTTTGATTGATTTTTTAAGTTTCCATTCAAACTAAGTAGGGGACAAAAAAGTTCAAAAAGGAGAAATAAAATTAAAATATTGAATTTATAATTTGATCCAGACTTATAACGTCTCAGCTCAAGTACGACATTTTTATAAACAAAAGCAAGTCTTCATAAATTTGTCACTTACCAATTTAAACCATTTAACCTTAGAAGAATAATACGTTATTATTCTAAACACTTCAAATAATCTGCCCTAAATCTAGCTTTTCCAAATAAGAGTCAATTTGTTTTGTTGAAGCACCTCTTCACATATCTACAGATCGACAATCTGCATAACAAAAGCGACAATTAGCCAGCCTATTTGAGCTATATAGATGGCGGCACGCGTCAAGTACGAAATTAGGTTTGAATCTAATCTAAGATCTGTAAAATGTACTTGTGGGCCTATTCTTAAATATAACGCTAAGGAGTTGTTCCTCAATGATACCTCAATAGGTTTTATAAATAAGTAAACAACAACTGGCATAAATAATAATTTCCAAAATAGTTTTGAATTGAAAAATTACGTTGTATAATTTATTTAGAGAAATAATAATGTGGCAAAAGTAACGGTAGAGAGGGGAATATAGATATTAGACACATGAAGTTGAAATTTTTGGCTATCTTGGGCCAACCTATCCTGAGAGTACGAGTGTCTTATGTCTTTTATGTAACAAGGTTATCTAAAGATGCAAATGTACACGAAATCGAAGGACGCGGATTCGAATCCCTCCCAGGGCATACAATTTTGTGCTCCAACCATTTGCAAAATATAATTTTAGCTTAGCACAAGATTTTGCTTGTAATCATATATAGAAGTATACATATGTAGGTCTGCAATATACGTACTTTGTACGCGTACCGTACTTGCTAAGTTTACGCTTCATTTGAAATATCGAACGTATAATTGTTACCGTTATTTCGCAGTTGATTTATGGCCAGAGACAAAGTTTTAAAGCGCAACTTTTTTTCAAATATTTGTGTTCCAAACGGGTGTTTTATTTGTGTCAAAAAATTCGCAAGGGTCGCACAGACAACGGGATTTAAAAGGGTTATTACTATTAGCAAAATAGAAAAAGTTAGTGTTGCTTTTGTTGGGCAGTAATGAATTATTGGGTCGGAAAGTTTCAGGTACATTAAGTAATATGTGAAGGGTTAGTTTGGATGTCGTGGAAGATGACAGTCGATGGATTCACACGTGAAAGTGCAGTCAGAGCTCAGGTAGCTGCATTTTTTCTGTATAAAATATAACTACTAGTTGAAATGTGAAGTGATCGATACAGTGCCATTATTATGGTAAAGGACAAACAAAATGACCTAACAAGGTATATATAACTGTTAATAATATGTACATACTCTAAACATGTGAGTTACTAACATATATAATTGATAAATAGTGTGATATAAACTGAAAAGTTTGTGAGTGAAGATGTGAGAGTAAATGTTTAAAATTCACACACCCTTACAAACGTACTCACTCACATCCTCACTCACTTTTCCATTTATAATATAAGTGTGAATGTGGTTTTGAATTTGAATTTCCCATGAGTGAGCATGAGACTCACGAGCCTTCTATGAGTCACTTTTCCGAAATATGTAATTACCCTCGGAATTGATAATATAATATACGTCCATACATGTAAATATATTTAAATTTATAAAACCGTGCTTATTAAATATTTCTTCTAAAATGTAAATTGCATAGCGTAGAATTTTTTTACTTAAAGTCAAAAAACCTGATTAAATTTGAGGAGGAAAATCTTCTCATTAAGGCAAGAATAATTAGCAGCCGATAAAGTCATGTTTAATTTTATTGACAACAAGATTAAAATACTTTACATTTAACTATAATTATAATCAAGGAGCAAGGGCTATAAAATCTTGACGTTGAAAAAGAGTCTTGAACTAAATTAATTATTCGCTCACCTAACACACCGCGCGTGTAACCTCAACGTAACCCAAAACCCGTCTTAGGAGAACGAAGCTTCTTTTGTGTACCCCTTAACCCTGTAATAATAATTACACCTTTTGTTAGTTAACCCTTTAACGCGCGCGTTATTCTCAAGACCCGCTACCTGACCCCGGGGCTTCACTTCACTTCCTGATCCATTCCTTTTTTGAACTCCGAGGTGCGTGTGCGCAAGTTTCGTCATCGATTTTTATCGATTGCTTAAGAAGTTTTAAAATATTTTTGTTCAAGTTTTTTTTTGTGCAGATGCAAAGAAAAGTGTGATGTAATTTGTGCAACAAACTAAAAAATGTGGCAGTGTTTTGTTTTTCTTTTGACATGGGTAAGTGCAAAGACAACAAATACCTACCAAATATATTTGCGCAGTTACTATGGAGCTTTTGACCGGTAAAATAAATACAGTTGTTACTTCCGTAATGATTCCTAAAAGCCTACAATTTTCCTTATTACTCCCCGTATCGTAATAAAGCCATAACATAATTTTATTCATGCGTCGAAATAACAAACATGAAACCGTTACGCACGTCAGCAGTTTCGGCGAGACAATAAAAGGAGGCCGGACTCGTCAAGAACGAATGTCCTCGTATGAGGACGGGAGGAGACGGTATCCAGGCGAAGGATGATACGCTGTTATTTCCAACATATTCCAATATATTATTTTTTATTGCCCTCCCTGTGAGGGGGAGAGTCGCGTCATGCGTGATATTTGATATAAAGTCGGAACTCAAGTTCGTTATGCGATATTCTTTTTTCAAAGGACAATGGTTCGGAGACGTAACATATTTTTGAGGAGATGGCTCGGTATTTTTCTTCTTACTCGGATGGGTCCAATTATTCTCAACATGGAAATGTTTGTTGTTAGTTTGTTACTGCGACGTTCGGAGCTCGACTTCGTGAAATAAATTATCTTGTTATAAGACGTCGTTAATGCTATGTAGTATTGTCATTCAGATTTTTAGTTTTATTCGTAAAAGTTCTGTTGTGACTACATTTGGACATCGTTGCCGAACATTTTTATATAAATTATTTTCTATATTGTGTGTGATTTTTATTCAAATACAAGTCTGAGTTTTTCTAATAATCAATTAAATGTAATATGATACATAAATCAGGTTATATTTTTATCAAAAATAAAACAAAAATAGACTTACCTAAGCTATTTGATCTCTATGTTTTTAAACCTCAACATTTAATAGAGGTTAATATGCTTGCGATTATTAAATTAAATCTATACATTTAGAATATTTTAAAACTAATTTAATATGTCACAAAATACTTAAATGCACGAAAGCATGACAACTCCTTTTTATTTGACTAACAAACAAATTTAAATTCAAACAGTCTCAACTCTGAAAACATGCCAACTTTACTCTCGCTCGTGGCCGCCATGTCGTGTGCAAATAAATTCGCGGTAAATAGCCAGTGGGTGAGGTAGGGTGGCGGTCAGTTCCCACCCCATCTCATCACCCTATTTGCTCACTGGACCCGCCTCTAGGATGGAGGGACCATTGGTCGAATATACCCCACGCTGTTAAACACGGTTAGGGCGTGAATTGTGAAAGTAGTGAAATAAAACGAAATAATTATAGTTAAGGCGATTTTTCTTGTAGTGTTGCAGAAATTGGCTTAATTAAGATTGAGAACTAATTTATAAGCGAATTGGAGTTAGGTAGATGTTTGTTGTGACTTTAACTAAAATAACATAAATATTCACTACAAAAATTATGCGTTAACTTTATATGTAATAAATTTATTTAAATATTATCGTATTGAAAACAAATTATAACCATCATATAATATTTGAAACTATTATCGTATGATAAACATTACCATTGTCCATCTCCATAACTAAATCTTACAAAAATAATAATTACTCCTAAAATGAGTTAGTGGACATACAAAATACCCAACATGGTTTATGAACAGTTTGTTATCAATTTCAAACATTTTGACTATTAAAAAAATATGTTTCATTGCTCAAAACCATTGTCGAAGAGATGTGATCATAGATTTATCAATAAAATTACATTTATAGGAGATATTGTATATACCTATTCGTAAACCTTATGAACATTTCATACAATATGGGTGCTGTTCCTAAAAACTACGTCAATTTTTGTTTATATATTCTGTTGATTGTATTTTAATCTCGTTCAAAAATAACTAATCGACTAATTCAATACAATCTAAAATATCTAGATGATGATTTCTCAAATTTATTTTGTTTAATGCTAATAAATGGGATATAATTATATAATTTTGTTTTTATGAATATACATTACAATAGTAGTACTTACACAAAATGTTTACAGCCCTATTCCTAATTTAAGCTCGCTTGAATCTTGGCCAAAAAAATTGTATTAATATACGTTCAGGGCACTTTTCGCTCAACCAAAGTTTTAGCAGATTTTTAGTAGAATATTTTTATCATAAGTCATCTTAAGAATTATATATATCTTGTGTATTTTAATTATATGTCTGTAATAATAAATTTAATGTTATTTTTTTATTCATATAATTATTGAACTACTCATATAGGTATTAGTAAAAAGAGTGATAGCAAGTTATATGTGAGTATTAGTAGGTACATTGTGACACACAAAATTATTACGCGAAATTCATTTCAACTGTAAATATTCTCTGCCTCCAAACAGTAGTGTGCACACAGTTGTGTTACAGCGTAAAAGGCGTTGTAGCAAATAAAATTATGACAATAATACATAAGACTTATATCTATTATATTCGTATAATTATGTCGGGTAACGAGCGCACTGGAGTATCACGCTGAATTGAGACGTTGGAACACTTGCAACTGTATTAGGCAGGCAAGATGATAGCAAGCCTTTTGCCATGAGGACGGAAAATTTGAAATTTTGTCCGTTTGGTCACATAATAAAAAAGTGGACCTGTCTTCAAGATATGAAAGTTTAAAATAGTCTAAAAGCAGCATAATAATTAAATCTACTATTTAAACCGTTACCTAATTGCAAACCTTCTTTACCAATATCACCTCGAATGAAGCACAACACCAATACACATCAACACACACACGCAGATGTACCACATTAAATCGCTCGACACGGGGTGGACGGGCAACAAATGTCGCGGTCAGCGCTCCCTCCCACACCCTGCTACGGTGTAGCCACTATGCCACTGTAGAGAGCTACGATGCTACGGCTACGGAATAAGCTGGGTAATTTTATGTGAGATTTAAATTCTACTCGAATATTTTACACCAAGATCGTTTTAGAAAAGTGCATCAAATTTTCATGATATTGAGATGATTGTAGTATGTGGAGGTGTAATTAAGTGTTATTATAGCAGTAAACTATATAAAGTTTACTGTCCAAACCAGTAGGTCGGCTGATGGTAAGCGCACTTAAGCGTTTATTGTGAACATATTATAATTCTGATTGTTATAATTCAATTGACTTATATAGAAAATATACTACTCTACAATAACTTGAAGTATTTTAAATCCTTTCAATTCAGGATTTAAAATACTTCTCGTACCTGAAACCGGCTCATTTTGGCGCCAAAATATTACGTCAAGTAATAATGATCTCGTTACTACTTTTATATTAACTCATTGGCATCGTCAGGACCACTACGTCCTAGTTATTAATAAAATTCTAATGTTATCATTATCGCCGATGACAATGGGTTGACTTGAGAATCCATAATTTTGCATGTGTATAGACAACAAGTAATGGTTTGAAAAAAAATTCACGGGTAAGGGTTAATAAATCTTACAAAAAATTTTTTTTAGTATTGACTGCATTTCCCACACAAACGTTATACTAATATTAAATAATAGCATATTAAGGTATAAATACTCGACTTAAATGGTTTTGGTAGGTATTACGTTTATAGGGGAAATTTAGCCTTTGCCGGCCTCTTAAATGTCTAATAATATATCCTTCATATAACATTTCTTGTTGGACTTTGGCGTTGAACATCTTCAACAAAAACAAGCCAGACAGCAAACACACTAATACTATCATAAAGCTGTGTATAGATGACCAGCATATTAAGAACTCTATCTATAACTCTGTAGGGAGTCTTTGTAGCGTTTCATAACTGGACTTCCACGTAACCGCCATGCTCGACAAATAGGAAGTACGGTGACCATCAATTTGAAACGAGCATTTCATTACAAATAAACAACTTTGTATCAATATAAACTACTGCGATATTTACGTTAGATTTGTTAGTTTGAGGTAATCGAGGCGTTGGCTTTTATAGCGTTATATGTATATAGGATTTTTCTAGTTAAGTATGCTCCATCTTAGACGACATCAATGCTTTACATCAGGCAGGATGTGGTCAAACGCGAACCTATCTATATATCTATACTTATAATAAAACTGTAACAGGTCCAATTCTGTACATAGAAGATATTTTGCAAAAAAACATTTGAGAGCACTCTGTAGCTGATACTGATGCCGAAACTCTATTTCTTTTTATTTTTTTCTGTCTGTCTGTCTTTCTGTCTGTCTGTCTGTCTGTCTGTCTGTCTGTATCCCGGCCGCGCATCACTCCAAAACTACTGAATGGAATTCAATGAAACTTAACACGATTTGAGTTCATACTACGAGGAAGGTTATTGTATACTTTTTATCCCGAAATTCAGCACGGTTCCCTCGGGAAAGGGGATGAAAGTCAAAATGTTACTTAGTTGTAATTTATGAACGCGTAGTCCGATTTCAATTATTCTTTTTTGTTAGAATAGTGATGAGTGAGCCCGGAACCCCATGGGCAGCCCGGTACCCCACGGGCAGCCCAGCACCCCATGGGCTACTGAATGAAATTAAATGACACTTAACACGATTTGAGTTCATACTACGAAGAAGGTTATTGTATACTTTTTATCCCGAAATTCAGCATGGTTCCCTCGTGAAAGAAGATGAAAGTCAAAATGTTACTTAGTTGTATTTCATGAACGCGTAGACCGATTTTAATTATTCTTTTTTGTTAAAATAGTGATGAGTGAGCCCGGCACCTCACGGGCAGCCCAGCACCCCATTGGCTACTGAATGGAATTCAATGAATCTTAACACGATTTGAGTTCATACTACGAAGAAGGTTATTGTATACTTTTTATCCCAAAATTTAGCACTGTTCCCTCGGGAAAGGGGATGAAAGTCAAAATGTTACTTAGTTGTACTTTATGAACGCGTAATCCGATTTCGGATTAGAATAGTGACGAGCGAGCTCGGCATCCCACGGGCAGCCCTGCACCCCAAGAGCAGCCCGGCACCCACGGGCATCCAGGCACCCACGGGCATCCAGGCACCCCACGGGCATCCCGGCACCCCATGGGCAGCCTGGCACCCCACGGGCAGGCTGGCACCCCACTGGCAGCCCAGCACCCCATGGGCAGCTCGGCACCTCACGGGCATCTCGGCATCCTTATTTAGATTTGCCAGCTTGCTAAGATAAAATTCTAAAATCTGGAACATTCGACACAATAATTTTTAATAACTATCTAACTTTTGCCGGATACATTTTCGAGCCTGCGCAATGGAAGTGTACAATCTAATATATTTTTGTTCTACCACCAAACAAGGAGAACCTCGGCAAAAAGATACCGTTTTATAAGCGAAATTCCAAAGAAATGCACAAAGTAGGTACCTACTTTGCTACAACATTTATTGTGCGAACCGCGAAGGAACTCTGAGTTACTTAACTACTGTCTTCTGGAAAAACAAGCTGGGAGTTATCAAACCCAAAGTAAAAAGCTCCTTTCTGAGCTATGCTTCACTAAGAGTGCTTCACAGCAGACCACAGCGTTACTTAATATGAGATAAACAGTGCTCAAATGTGAATAATTAGTTTGCAGGTACGGCAATCGCGAACGAAGTCGCGGGTACAGCTAGTCCAAGATAAAAAACTTTTTGTAAATTTTCTGTCCTATATAAGCGTAATATTATCCTGGGTCCAAGGGTCCACGGGATAATATTAACCAAGCTAGACGCCAAGCGTCAACCTGAAAGGCAACGGTGATGATATTTTAAGCTGTTCATCATTGGAAACTGATACAACCGACTGCGTCAACGGTGGAGTATTGAAAGTATATCTTGCTCTCCGAGGTTCAAAGTTTCAAAATCCAAAGTTATTTATTGCTTTCATGAGTTACATTTGATGAATAGAATATATTCTAATAAAGTAGGCTGGAGCATTTGGACTGCCTGTGAGCCTGCAATGACTAAATTGTTGAATAATAACAAATATTTTAAAAATATTTATATATAAATATTTTAAATATGGATTTCCGCAAAGTAACGCCTGAATCTATTAATTAACTAAATTGTTGTCTAAATGCTTTTATTGAAGTAGTTGTAGTATTGTATATAGTTCGTTGTATTTTGTTAATAAAGGCATAACTACTGCCGGTAAAAAAACAATATTCTGAATGAAACCCACGCTCACTCATATTATAATTTTCTACAAACAAACACATTAAATGATACATATTAAGTACTTATTACCAATTTTACAGTAACAATGGGACGGTATAGTTAAAGGGTTTGTCTCACAAAAATAAACTTACAATGGAGTTTGAAGTATAAAACTGGACATGGGAAAACTCATGTACTATTAAATTAGGACCTAATGACGATTATGACAGGCAA
This sequence comes from Plagodis pulveraria, assembly GCA_963890685.1. Lineage (NCBI taxonomy): Eukaryota > Metazoa > Arthropoda > Insecta > Lepidoptera > Geometridae > Plagodis > Plagodis pulveraria. Next base: position 10,170,582 of record OY982963.1, read on the forward strand.
ATTGTGACTGTTTTGTTAACCTATACTTAGGGTTATTTTGAGGAACACAGGTAAGTTTATATATTTTCATAATTTATAACACAATCTGTTTGACTATTTAAAAGTAAGCTTATAACAGTTATTTCTAATACATCACAGTTTACAAGGAGGTAGGCTTCTTCTACAAGGCTCGGTCTTGCCGGTATTACCGCAATATCGGATATTCTACCTTAAAGCAGTAGTGTGTAAATGCTAGGCGTAAAAACACGTGAATGCACACGTAGTGAGTGAAATTTTTGGGAAATAGGGGCATAAGAAAAACGTCTTTGTGTAACGAGTGCAGTGCAGTGTCAAACAGAACGAAGGTGGTGATACTACAACTGTAATGGACAGCCGTGACTCTTACCATCAGTCCTTATAATCACTTCATAAATAAATAAAAAACATTTTTGTTATGTTTTATTTGGTCGTTTATCCGAATAGATTGGCATACTTATCATTGTTTTCAAAAAATTTTATTTGTAACTTCTCAATAAGAGTATTTTTAAGGTAAATTAAAGTGTTTAATATATAAAAAAGGCTATTTCATTGTATATCTAGTCAAATAACATACTAAAATACTATTTTAAGCCGATTTAACTTACGGGTTTTTACGTTGAGCAGGCGTCCCGATCGGTTTTCCGAATTTCAGAGTCGCTTCGTCTTAAAATACTCGTAGTATTTTAGTATGTGTCAAACTTACGGTAGTTTTAATCAATTATTAGTCAAATAACACATCAGAATAAATTGCTGTATGTCTTTATCTGTATTTCTTTACAAAATGCATAGGAAAATACATAAAATATCTCGTTATTGACAACAAAGAGAGTTCTAGGGAGAAAGGTCAGCTGAGTGAAGGAGGGCTAATTTCATGCAGCTAAAAATAGTCACGTAATTACTGTGGCTTTATGTTAGGGTCTAGCTTAACCCCTGCAGAAATTTACTTCTAACTCACTCATTTTTACTTCGTCCCAATAATTGGCAAAGGGTCAAGATACTATGGACGTCGAAACAAATGTAACATCGGGCCATTTGCCTTTATTAGCCATTTGGCCAGTCTCGTCGAATCCGTGCACGCTCTAATTGATTCCACCCTCTTTCTAATAAATTGGATACTTCGATTTGACTGAAAGGGTTAACGACCGTTAAGATTATCAGTAATTTTATGTTAACAGTTCTTGTAACAAAGAAACATTTTGTGCGTATGTATATGTATTAAAAGATAAAAATATTTTCTCCAGCCTTCAACTTTTTTTTATGTCAGACCGCTAGTTATATTACTACTGAGCGCTTCTGACGGCACGCTAAGCTGTCGGTCCCGGTGTTTGTCTTGAATTAGCAGTCGTTACAGCATGGTGGTCGGCCATTTTGCGAATCCCCACCTGGCAATCTACCTCCCTCACGTAGAAAAGCTGTCGCCAAGCACCTAACGATGAGTTCCGGTTCTGGTGAATAAGTGGAAAACTCCTTTTGTATGGAAATAATTATAATAACAATAAAAAAATTAATAAAACGTAAAACTGGCAAACCACAGGCATAGCTATTAAGCTGAAGGACATACAACCAAGATTTCACCGAGTTAGAACACTTGGTATTTAAAATATGATGGAAAAAGCTTCGAAAATACTAAGTTAGTAAATCATTCTGTTCAGATATTACACACTCAAACAAAAACCTAGAACATCCATGTATGCATTTGTGAGTTAAAAACAAAATACAAAAATTTTAACACCATTTTTTTTATTATTCTCGTTACATATGCTGGAATGTTTTGCAAGCTAACATTTGCATACTTATGTACTAACATAAATGAGTAAGTTGTTTGCTTCTAAATTTTTTTGGTGCTGTGATGGTTGGTAAGAAAGTCTATAAACCCAGTTTGAGAACAAACAAGCTGGGTCACCGGCCACTAGATTGTTTGGGCAAGTCACAAAAGAGGGCATTCGTCTTCACTCGGGTCATTGATTTTTGAAACTTTATGCTGAGACTAATATAAACTTTGGTATACTTGTTTATCTGCTTTATGAGCCAATGTAGTCTGTTTTAAGTGAAAATAGAATTCTTGAAAGCTGTTTTACGAAAATTGATTACAGCCATACTTACTAGAGTGTAAGAAATAAAAGGGCTGTGCCATACCATCTTGTTAGAAATTGAAAAGGTGGGCAAGGCAAAATGCACCTAATGCGCTGCTTGCTGCTACTCACATCGTTGTGGATGTGCTTTGGTCGCACAACTCCTTACTTACCCTGATTATTCGAAAGGATCGATCGATCGATTATACACTAAGATAACATGAAAATTTCCAAAACTAGTAAGCGGCAAGTATGTGGCTGGCCATAAAACAAAATTATTTAAAATTACTAATATTCTTTTTAATATCGAAAAAGAAAGATAGGCGCACTTGATAGCTGTCCTTGCTATTTTCCGAGTTTTCCAGCGCTCGAAGTGCATTGATTTTTACCTTTAGTACTCAGTTGTTTCCAATTACCTAAATATGTTACCGACACATCCAAAAAGAACGATAAATATCCTATATCATACTTAAATAAAAATTCAATCTATTTGTTCCAAGTAAACACAACAGCCTAATATATTATTTTTTTTCGATATAAAGGTATTTTTTTAGTTTGATTTATTAATTAATAGATTCATGCGTTACTTTGCCATTTTTTTTTGCCAACTTATATAAAAAAAAAACTTTTCCAAGTGTGCTTGAAGAGTCAAGACATCCTGATGATACTTCGTGTTGAATCGAAACGCGTCGAAAATTTTCCGATTAGGTTACGTCGCGTTCATGACGTCAAGTGGAATTAGCTGGAAAATCAATCGGACTGATCACTGGATATTTTACAAGTGATTAAGTCTTTTTCTAAAATATTAGTTGATTGTTAATTTTTTATATGTTATTATTCAAACTCTTTTACAATTACCTTATGGACTTTTATCGTCATGTGTGTTAATTGCAAAGTAATATACCCAATTAAAAATGTTTTGTGCTTTGTTGTATGTCGTAAAAGAAGACACATTGTGCCGAGCCTACTAGGGTAGAAAAATTACAATGTTTTGCGGCGCATTTGTACTCGTAGCAGAGCTTAATTTAGTCGTTCTTAACTTATAAACTAAGTTCAGCAATGTCGTTGCGGTCATTAATTGGATGGGTTGTTACCCATTAGTAGTAGCTGCATTTACTACTAACCGCTTTCTTCGGGACACATTTAGCCGTCGCACACAATCGTTGTTTTAGGGTGGCCTTCAGTAATGCATGTTAACGCCTGGCTAACAACCCTAAGTAGACAGTCTATTACTAAGCGAATAACGGTATTTTGCGGCAGCTATCCTTGTGTGCCAGTTTCCTTTCTAGGTTAAACCTATTTACCACTTTTGACCTAATCTAGGGTTGCAGTCAAGGGCTAATCTAATGGTAAAAAAGCAAAAAAGTCAAATGTCAGCATTTTTTTTAAATTAAAATACCGGTGGTATGCCTTTATTAACAAAATTCTACGAACTTGGATATACAACACTACAGCTACTATACAATAAAAACATTTAGATCCCTATAAGTCATTGCAGACTCATAGGCAGTCCAAATGCTCTAGCCCACTACCAGTTGGCAGTTGGTAGCATTGCCCCGTTGAATTGCAATGCTTATTCTTTGAGACAAATAGGTGCGAGCATTTTGATCACGTGTCGCATCAACCAAGCGCTCTGATAAGTTTTTAGAAATAGCCTGAAGTATGCCAGTTGTCCAGTAGTTGCTAATAGGCTCACCCTATATGTTAATGTTTTCCCCCTATATATATAATAGCACAGAACTAAAATACCTACTTAAATCCCGGAATACACATAACGTATAGATAAAGCTACTATCGTTATGCCGTGTCCTTACGGCACTCCACGCATAAAATCTCTCTCAGTACTGTATAATTATTAAGAAGAGTCTCATAAGAGTTTATTTTTAGACTCAATGTTGAACTATAACAGATCTAATCATAACAAAAAACATCGATATTAATGCAAACATGTATTTTATTTACCTCTCCCGATATCGATGGTAGTCCGTTACCATCGTTACGATAGCTAAGCAACGACTAAGCTATGTAACTGTAGGAATAAGGCATGATTTCCCCTGACAAAAGTGCGTCGGATATAAATAGCCAGACGTTACGTAGAGATAGAAAATACAGGAAGTATATATTTTTTTCTGTTGTTTCAGTTTCTATTGTCCAACTTCTGGTACTTTTATCTTTGTCGTATCGCCTTTTACTACTTTTTTAAGAATATATTGAAGGTATTTCTAGCCCGGCAACCTACGGGTCGTATATAACACCTTTTATTAGACAGGCTGTGTTTCTGCTTGACAGACGACGGTCAGCGTTGACTTGCGTGTACTAACTAAGCACCAGTAGCTTGCAAGGTATACAAATGTGTGAAACAAGATGAGGTCAACTTTAACTGGAGGTGATTATGTTTGTCAAATGTTTAACTAACACTGAGCTTATGTTTATGTGAAGTGTTGAAATGAAGTGATACTTTCGGTCGAGCACTAAACAAGAGCTTCGTAAAATGAAAATTTTTAGTAAAAATAAATGTAACTCGGTAATCAAACACATTTTTTTGATAATTAGTTGTTAAGCTTATTATTCAACTGGAGATAAAGCAATACATCATAGACAGAATCACTGGAGTACCAATTAGGAGTAATTAGAATATTTAAATACGTAAATTCTACAACAGAGTCAGTCGTGCACTAAACAGCAATCTAGTAGTTATTAAAATTATTATAAATAAGCTAGTTATACGGGCTTTCCATTAATTAATTAAATACGAGGAGTCCACAATATCATATTAAATTCAACAGATGTTCCAGATATATCCTTTTTTTTATACCGGATAGGCTAGAAGATGTTGTTCAGGCTAACCTAAAATTATTGGCTCTCGAGGACAGCGGCTGAAACACACCGTTAGGTGAGACGACAGATTTTCTACTTGAGGGTAGAGAGAGAGAGGGGGTGGTAGCAAGGTGGTGCTTTCGCAAAATGACCTACCACCACGAAAAATTGTTCATGAAACTATTTTGAAACAAAGTCACTAATTGTCCAGTGTTCTCGTAAGTACCCGTATGCCACATCTAGTGAAGCCACCATCGCAAACACCAAAGGTAGCGGGACAGTTAATATATTTGAAGTAAGGTAGAAAAAGGGTTTCTTGTACCACCTTTGTGTGGGTATGCCCTTTAGTGGGATCTAATAAAACCTTGTTACGGCCAAAGGGATACCAATCCCGATATTGAAAGTGTTCTTTACATGATACGGAATTTAGGGACTTCTTTTTGATATTAAATCGGGGGAATCTTTTTACTGTAATGTTGTATGATAAGATCACTATGTTTTGCATGATGCTGGTGTTGTGGATATAGATGGGATTTTTACGTAGGACTTAAGTCGCCGCTGTATGTAAATTATTACTTCGTTCGACGTTTTTTGTGCACTGGTAACTCCTGAGGTTTATTAGTCAAAACGAAGATGAATAATTTGTAATTTTGTAAAGAATAAACTGGTTCATAGAAACGGTGCCGCAATTAGTAAATAAAAAAGATACTCATGATGCCTTATTATACCTGTCAAGGGATTGAGGTATATATGCACCCTCCCATTGCTAAATATGTTTAAGTCTCATGCACTAGGAAACAAACATATTGTATTGTTTTGAATCGCTCGTAGCAAAGATTGCTAGGCTGTTCTTAACCGATCAGCAAAGTTAAGTAACGTCCGCCGCGGTCTGAATTGGATGGGTGACCGCTAGTGACATTACTACTGAGCGCTTCCGTGCTTCGGAGGGCACGTTATGCCGTCGGTCCCGGTTGTCGTCTTAGGATGGCAGTCGTTATTGCAAGGTGGTAGGGCATTTTGCGAATGCCCGCCTGACTAGCTACCACCTTCAAGTAGAACATATGTCACCAAGCATCTAAAGGTGTGTTCCGGCAGCTTTCCTTGAGAGCCAGTAATTCTAGGAAAGCCTGAACAACATCTTTGACCGCATCATCACTTACCATCAGACGAGATAGTGTTCAAAGGTTAACCTATCAGGCATAAAAAAAGAGGAAAAAAAATGCTATTTGCAGGTCACCTAGTGTCATATTAACTAGCATGTAAGCAGTATTCAATAGAGTCTGGTACCTTACCAGTAATAAAGTAATTACTTTATTACCGGGGCCTCGGCTTTCGCACACCACCCTGAATAAAACAAATTTTAATACAAAATTATAATTAGGTGGTTAAAAATGAACACGCCAACATTTGATAATACTTTTACAAATATTCAGAGCGCTCAATTGTATCCTGGGTCTTTTGGCCACACGTGTTGGATATTATTTCCATAGATCTCTACCAAAACGGTAGCAAAGGCGTGAATTTTTAAAGCAATAAAAGCCGAGTGCTAGTATCAATAGACTGCCTTGTCGCAAGTCATTGGTTCGATCCCTACCGCCGGCTTGAGCTTCACTGCATGGTGGAAGACATTTTGAAAAAGCTCGCCTGGCTTGCTACAATCCTCAAGTAGAAAATCTACATGAAGGACTTCTGCCGAAACGCACTGTTGAGTTTAACAGTGCGTTTCGGCAGAAGTCCTTCATAGCTAGCCATACGAAATGCTCTTTTACTTTTACCAGCAAGCAAAGTGCCAGAATTTTAAGAAACTGAATAAGGTTTCTGACATAACTTAGCGACTGTAGTCCTAAAGACACGGGAACCGACGGTTTAGCGTTAATTCCGATGCATATTGCGCCCCGTTGTTACTCCCGCGTGGTGGTGGATGATGATGATGATCATCAAAAATATTCAATGTATTAATCCAACGCCTATTCTACTTATAGAAGTAATTTCCAAACAAATTTTGATGAAATTTGGTATAGACCAATTTCATCAAAATTGGTCCCGCCAGATTTGAGCGTGAAGAACAAACGAAGAACACAAAATTAGCAATGTTCTCTTCAATAACTGGTCGAGTTTATGCTCGCCTGGTATTTACTGCAAGTATAGGTAGGTTAAACGCAGACGATTTTTTTCACTTAATATGATTATAAGGACTATCGCGAGCTAAGCGAAAATCATATTTACTCGTATAAACTATTGCAGCAAACTCCAATTCGACGCCGGATGACTAAACCAGCGATGGTGACAAAAAATGTTGTGCTCCGATTAATTTGTAAATGAAAATTAAATATTTCTCTTAAGAGGCATTTCACATTTTAATGCGGTATACGAAGATTTTAAGCGCTTAATTTACTATCATAGGAAATATCTACAAGTTGTTTAATAATTGATAAAAATAGAATAATCTGTTCTCTTTTCAGTTAATGTACCAGATTTACAAACATAACATTAATTATTTTGTAGTGACCAATCTCCCACACCTTGTTTTACGAATTAAAGTACACATAGCCAACTTCAGAGTTATATCTCTTGTATAAAGTTTCATCAAATTATCTTAAAAAAAAAACTGTGCATCAGGCATATAATCTTGTTGACACATAGTGTACTAGAATATCGCTAATTAATCGTCATTGTAGAAAAAAAAATAAAGATCTTGCGCCAATTTCCACGAATTATATCAGCAGTTTACCACCCTATATTGCGTTTAATAAAGTGTAATTCCAAACAGATATTATATAAAAAGAAAGTTCATTCTTTAATTAATCTAATCTTTAATAAATTGTGATATTAACTCTGTTTTGTTAGACAAGAAAAAATATTTAACATAACTCGAAATGCACATAAATTGAAATGTACAAGCGCGAGGCGCTCAATACCGCGCGAGCGCCCATCGAGGTAGGACCTGTGTTCGTTTTCCTTGCTCTGACGTCTCGTACGCGGAACGCTTAGATGCAAGTTTATAGTGCGACCACAGAGTTTTGATCATGTCGATATTTTTTTTAAGTAACAGACTATACTTTATTTTTGTTGTCCATAATATAAGTATTGTTGTCTTGTTAAGTAACTACATCTATAGTTTCTGTTCATCCATTGTGTTAAAAAAAGGAAACGTCACAATTATGCAGCCTTATACAGCGTTATTGGAAAAATGCTAACAACCTCACAGGGTTGACTTCTTCTTTTTGGTCTGCTAGTTTTTATATTATTCTAGTTTATATTAGTAACTCACTATAACTTTTGTTTTAGGAGGATTAGATGACAGGCGAATAATTGATTTCCAATATTTTTGGATTCGGTTAATGTCTATAAGTGAACACAGCTCTAACTTCAGCTGGAAATTAAACTACCTTCTATTGAAAATTTGTACAAACCGGCCTCCCGGCTTTTCCAGCATTTGTACAAACCGGGATACCAGTTAGCGGTTGATAGTCGTATTTACAAATTTACCATATATCTGCGTAAGTCCGACTTTCATAATCCAAATGGTTTTCAAAAGGATGCATCCTTGCCCATACAAGAAAAAATCCATATTTTTCTAAGATAACGTATGAAGTAGGAAGTATTTTGAATATTTTGATGAAATCTGAAACCAGCACAAACTACATTTTGGCCCCAAAATATTACGTCATTTCATATTAATATCGTAACTACTTCAACAGTTATAAATCTAGAAAACCGAAATTTTGCATATGTATAAGTCATTTTTCACTCGATATATTTTGCAACGCAAACACTTACCGATGCAAATTTGCGTATTAAATAATCTCGTAACTAATTTTTAACTTCTAAACCAAAAATCTGAAATAATACAGGTGTATAAATTACATGTAAATAATAATATCAAAGAAGGACCAAAGCCGTAGGTGGTATAGTTTTTCAGAAAAATTAATTGCTCTCCAATACAGTTTTCCCGCCAAAGTTCTTAAAACAATTGGGTTGTTTTAATTTTGTTACTTTAAAATATTTGGCTTAAAAATCTGTAACAATTCATGGCTAAAGAACAATAGTAAATTATCATATTAAAAGAAGATCGAAGTTCTAGGTGAGTTAGTTACAAAACAATAGAAATAGCAATTAAATTACTATTTCCCACCATTTTTGTCGTGTGTTCAAACCCCATTTCCAGTATTTTTTTGTATAAAAAGGTGTATTATCATTTATTTTCTATAGAGGAAATAGTGAGCATAAGAGTATATAGTGAGGATTGCATTGGTACCAAGAAGTATGTATGTATATACTAACTATTAACCGACGCTTATGTATGAAAGGATTGATGAGTATAGATGAAGCGAAAGAGATATGTCAGGATCGTAGTAAGTGGAAATCCGTGGTCTCTGCCTACCCCTACGGGAAAGAGGCGTGATTTTATGTATCTTTTATTTTCTATAGAGGAAATAGTGAGCATAAGAGTATATAGTGAGGATTGCATTGGTACCAAGAAGTATGTATGTATATACTTCTTGGTACCAATGCAATCCTCACTACTACTAATAGTGAGCATAAGAGTATATAGTGAGGATTGCAATGGTACCAAGAAGTATGTATATACTTCTTGGTACCAATGCAATCCTCACTATATACTCTTATGCTCACTATTTCCTCTATAGAAAATAAATGATACATAAAATCACGCCTCTTTCCCGTAGGGGTAGGCAGAGACCACGGATTTCCACTTACTACGTTCCTGACATATCTCTTTCGCTTCATCTATACTCATCAATCCTTTCATACATAAGCGTCAGTTTAGGGTACTTTTGACCTGGCCTTTTTTCAGAACGTCTTCAATCTGATTTCGGAAGTATATATATGTTGATTATAGATTGCATCAAAGATATTCGATTTAAAAACAAAAAAACCTCAAAATCTGTAAATATATATTTACATTTCGCTGTTTGGTCTACTCAAACTAAATGGATGAAAATGTTATTTTTTTTAATGGTGTAGTTGATATATTATGGTATGGGAATATGAGGGTGACATGTTAAAGTAATGGAAAACCAAAAACGTCATGGGACGTTTGTGGTTGGTACTAAGTTGTTTTCCGGATGCACAGAAAAATAAACCTCAATCCTATGCATGGTCATTATGACAGACAGTTTTAACGACTGGATATAGATACTGAAGAGTGTGAACGAGGAAAACAGCAATTTTTGGAAAATTTAAAAGAAAGAGCTTTTAGTCCGCAGCTTTTAATCAATGCCGTTACATCAAATATTTGTATAATTTTAAGCCGTATAATTTTTTAATTATTTAAGTTTTTTGTTACAATAAATGATTCAAACATATCTATATTTTATTCATCAAGGATGAAATTTAAATAAAAGATTCACGATGCAGGTTGACTATTTAATGTACATGCCTACTTCTTTTCTATAACATTAGCAAGTAATCGACAAGAAATTGATTATTTACTCATGCCAATCACACAATTTTTAAATTCGCAACTTAGATTTCTTTATTAATGAGTGCTAGTATCAAAATATGTTACTCACAGTCACGCTATTCCGTCGTCACTTCTTTCGCTTGTGTAAGCGATGCGCTGGCATTTACCTAAACTTCAGTAGCGTGATTTTGTGAAATGGCTCTTAAGGTGATTTGAATAGAACAACATACTAAAAAATGTCCTTGCTCGACTAAAAAACATGTGTTTAGTGTTGCTACTCATACCAAGCAAACCACGTAAACACTACAATATTGCTCCTGGTATATTACTTGAACTTCGCGAAAGAACCACGTGCAACAAAGGCAATCTACAATGCTATTTATTAATGATACTATTTCTAAGCAAAATTAGTTACCGCATTGCCAGCATTTTTTTTCTATCATAAGCACTATCTTATCTCTACACAACTTTAATATACAAACATTTTTATGAGACGGTCACACAGTTTCCCATAGCTTGACATTTCTACACACAAAGTTAGCTTCATACATTGCAACAGTTTAGGGCAGGTATGGGCGCATGCGCTCGCGGCCAAGACTACCTGACCGCGACCGGACACTGATCAATATTAAAGTCCGAGGGAGGATGCTGGGGGATGTCTGTTTGTCTGCGATATTTCTATAGAGATGTTACAACCTATTTTTTTTAAATTTATTATATCCTTCTTGATATTAGGCTAGACCTATACATTTGCAAGTATAGACCATTCAAAATCCATAATTTTTCTGTACGGTACTGTGTCAAGTTTTTCCGTAATTTTACTGCATACATTGTTCTTCCATTCCGGACCACAGCAAATTAAACCGTAATGGTTAGTGGACAAGGTTGGTTTTTGGATTAGACGACCATGTCCGTTCAATCCCATAGTTCTACCACCTAACAACAGTTAAAGATAGGTTGAAGTATTTATAGATTATCAAAGTAAAAAGGTCTAAACACAAAGTCATAGTTTTTGCATAGAAAGCAAAAGATTAGTAAGTATAATATTAAAACTTTATTTTTTAATTTTATTAATCTAGGAAACCTAACAGCTACTTACAATAATATTTCATGAACATAAAACAGAAAGCCAATTAAGTTTTCACAAATATTTAAGATTACGTTAGGCCAGTCATAGAAAATCATAGCTATATATATACATATTTTCAATGTAAACTTCACACTTTCATCAAATCATTCACTATACTACTACTCACATCATTATACTCTTACTCACATACTCTCCACCCTCCTAACACACAATTACACAAGCCTAAACTTACAACTACGCACTCGCATACTCACATTCTAATATACACATACATACACTGTCTCACACTCCACATATACAAAAAAAACATAACTATAGGTACTTAACCTAATATAAAAGTAAAACATATATACTATATACCTTAATTCTTAGTATTATTTGATTGTAACTAGCATTTTTTCACATACTAATTTTAATACCTATGTTATTTATAACTTAATCACAATTACCTTAATACGGAAGAGCGAGACCCTCTAACACAGGTGTGTCAATACTTAAAAGAGAGTCTCAAAATATATAAAATGTAAATTAGATTAAGTTTTAATTTGTATTTGTACATATATATTTTCTATGATATCATATATATATATATACATATATATATATATACCCAATTTAAACCGTTTAAAGTTGTTTAATTACTATGTTATCTATTTTACTTTGGAAACTATCGCGGGTTTTATCCATATTAACGGCCTGGATCGTGAGACTGATACAGTTAGTGTGGTGTGTCATAAACCCTATTTTACCAATAACAGTGACAGTGAGATAAGTGACAGTTCTGACGGTGACTTGACAAATACAGCTTAGCCGGGGCAGACAGCGCCGTCGCAACGTCAGTTACTCTAATCGTGACTCCCAGACGAAGGACTTTGTTTGCGCCAGATATTTGTGGTTGAATGGTTCCTTACCATTGTAAGCATTGTGTGCTAAATGGCTCACTCAAACTTCGCGCGCTTTGCATGAGTGAGCGTTTCAAACCGGATCGATGACAATCGTTCCGTCGTGTACTGCCTATACGCGGTGCATGAATGAACTACTACCAGTCGTTTCTGCAAGAGTGTCATGGTGTGTGCTATCAGCCATTGATCATCTTCTAAAACATTTCATTAATACAGTGCCTTTTACGTTACCGTTTTATCGTGTACTGCAATGTATCCACCGCATCAGCGTCAGAACTATTAAGTGCATGGGAAAGACGTTTGTGAGTGTATGTGGGACTCTTCGTTCTCAAGTTCGTATGGATTGCCCATCGCTGGTCGAACAAGGGAGCTGCGCAGCTCAGGAAATACTCCACTTTAAATGGTGAGTGAGCTTATTGTATGCATTCCTTGCCTTGTTAGGGAGACCTGCCAACCACATCTGAACGGAACCCCTGGCGTCTGTCTACGGTGCCATCCTTGTATAAGCATTTTTGCTTATCGGCCTTTGGCCCCCACATAGTTGGTCCTTCGAGCCGGATTACTGGTCCAAATTGTGTCTATTTATCCGAATATTTGGCCTCATACGGTCCATTTAATACGGTATTACTCCGTACTAGTACTACCGACCTATTATTATATACAGTCCACCCTTATTAACTCATATATTTCATTATATTATCCTGTTAATTTATTTTATTCCTGCTGTTGGTATCTCTTATTACCTGTCGAATGTAATGTATTATCTTTATTTATTCGTTTCAATCCAATATTTAGTGGTATTTGAACAAATAACAAGAATAATTACTAAGTCATTTCGTAGGCAATAATACCTCACGGAATACTATTACGGGACTTAAACAATTAAATAATACATGTTAACTTGGTCATTATTGTAACATAATATTTATATACTACATAATACTAAACCAGTATCATACTATTTCGTGTATGAGGTGAAATTTAATTTGGTTCATAAAGTTACTAAATTTCTATTTTTAGATTCGTTTTCCCGCTACCCACATACCCACATTATATTTCTTGCCGTGATTATGTCTGTCCGCCATTTATTCACGTGATATTGTAAGCCGGCTGTGACGTCACTCACGTCAGAATATATCATTCATTCACTAGTGTAGTGCTGCAGCAGCACGAGTGCAATTGAGGTGCGTTCAGAAATGTCGGCTATGGAATAATCGTTTTGATCATTCGATTAATCGACTAACGAACGTTAATTTTTTGTTTGATTTATTGACGAGTTAGAATTGATATTTATTGGTATTAATGTTTAGTGCTATCATTTGAGTATAACAAAATAAATATTTACATTTTTATCTTTTTTGACCATAATGGCGGAAGAGAGGAAACTTAGAATGAAAATTAAATTCTGTGAGGCAGCGTTGAAATCTTACTTTGCAAAGATTCAGGGAATATATGATTTAGGGGTAAGTATGGTCAGCGAAGAACAAGAAACACAATTACTAGTATCAACTTCTAATTTGCCTACACTTAGAGCGGAATTCATCGCGAAGTTAGAAGAGTGGAATATGACACAGATGGAAGCGGATCCAAAGTATGAACCATGTTTTAAAAAATGGGAAGCTTTTGAAACTATTTATGAACGCGTGCAAAATCAAGTTAGTTTATTGCAGGGTAAAAAAAATATAAAGGAGAATCAAAACGATTCAAAGGCTCCTCAAATCAAATTACCTCCTATAAAATTACCTCAGTTGGACAATGATAAGAAAGCGTGGCCATTGTTTATAGAGTGTTTTAATAGCACAATACATAATAATAATCAGCTCACTAATTCTGAGAAGGTATATTACTTGTGCGGTCAGTTGTCTGGGAAGGCGCTTGAAGCCATAGCTGGTATTTCGCCCACAGGTGATAACTATGAACTAATCTATAATACTCTTGTAGATAAATATCAGGATGTGCGTTCGTTAGCCACGGCTTATCTAGATGAAATCTTTAACTTAAAGAAAATGCAGGTGCCCTCTGTTGACGGACTAAATTCATTTATTGACAAATTTTCTGTGTCAGTGGCAGCATTTGAGAAATTAGATATTATAAGTAAATTAGATTTTATTTACCTATACCTTGCTTTGAAGAAGGTTGATTGTGATACCGCGCAACTATTTGAAAGCTCTGTGCGTATTGAACAAATACCTTTATATAGCAATTTTGTTAAGTTTGTCAAGGAACAAGTAAAGATCTTAGAACGGACAGGATCGGGGTCTAGTGCGAGTGAGAGGGGTTCGTTTAAATCGAATAATGCTCGAGTGCCAATGACTTCAAAGTCAGTGCCTGTTCCAGGTAGAAATACCAAAACTTTCGTGACTGCAAGTGATGGTGCAGTTTGTCCTTTGTGTAATGCTGCGAGTCACGGCTATTTTTCGAAGTGCACCGAGTTTCTCAAACTTTCTGCTAGGGAACGATATAATATAGCAAAAAAATATAATGCTTGTGTGAATTGTCTGAGTGTTAATCACCGTTCGCCTGCATGCAACTCGAAATATGGTTGTAGTGTATGTCAATCAAAAACACATCATACCTTGTTACATTTTCAAAGTGATAAGTCGAGTACATCATTACCGGTGTCTAGCGCAGGTCACTCGAGTGATAGTAACCCGAAGTTGTTGGAAGTTAGTGATGCTGGATTGGATGGTTTGTCTAATGCAGGGATATCATTGTGTTCGATGCATAATGCTAATGCACATAACCCGTTGCATGCGGTTCCTCCGTCTACGGTACTACTTGCCACAGCTAAGGTTCAAGTAGTAGACCCTTTTGGTGTATCTCATGTGGTTCGATGCCTTATTGATAACGGGTCACAGAACCATTTCATAACTTCTCGGTGCTGTGAGCGATTGTCTTTGCTGTTGCACCAGCCAGAAACTCCTATTTCTGTTCACGGCTTTGGTGGTGGTGTCAACCGTGTGCAGGGTGTTACCGAATTACAATTTTCTTCTCGCTTCGATTTGAATGAAGTTTTTAGTATTCAGCCATTGGTAGTAAACAATATTACTAATAGCTTACCGACCTCCAGCATTGACATGTCGGTGATGTCGTACTTAGCCAGCGTTCCGCTTGCTGATGATACCTTTCAGGTTCCGGGTGAAGTAGAACTACTGATTGGAGCGCAATTGTTCGCTCGCTTGTTATTACCAGGCAGAGTACATGGGCCTCCTGGTACCCCAGATGCCATTCAGACTCGCCTTGGATTCATCATTATGGGGGAAGCTCCCGCTTTGAATTCACATAAGTCATCTCGTACGGAGACTTATTGTACGTTTGTAGATTCGCAGATGCGAGAAGAGGTATCCAAGTTTTGGCAATTGGAAGAAGTTCCTTCTTCCACATCTGCGCGTTTAAGTCGGGATGAACAGGAGTGTGAGAGTATTTATAAATCCTCTACATCACGCGACTCCACTGGTAGATACACGGTAGCATTACCATTCAAATCGGACCCAATTGAATTAGGCAGCTCATTGAATACTGCTCAGAAACGTTTCTTTGCCTTAGAGCGTAAGCTGCAAGGGTCTCCGCCATTGCGGAAGGCATATGATGACGTAATCAAAGAATATTTAGAAGTTGGATACTTGACCCTGGTTTCAAATATCGATGATTCTGGTCATGACAATGGGTATGTCATTCCCCATCATTGTGTCATACGGGATAACAAGGTTACAACAAAACTTAGAATCGTACTGGATGCCAGTGCACGGACGGATCGTGACATTTCCTTAAATGAAGTGCTTCACGCCGGTCCTAACTTACAGGGTGACATTTTTACTCTTTTATTAAACTTCCGTTTGTTTGCAGTAGCCTTTTGTGCTGATGTCAAACAAATGTATTTGCAAATAAAGGTACTCCCAGAACATTGCAAATACTTGCGACTATTGTATCGCTTCAACCCTAATGACCAGTTGCAATTGTTCCAATTTGACAGAGTATGTTTTGGTTTGACCTCCAGTCCATTTTTGGCGTTAAGAACTATTGAACAGCTCTGCAAGGATGAACATGTCAACTTTCCACTTGCTGTGCAGGCTGTTAACAAGGGTTTATACATGGATGATGTCGTTTTCAGCGTCAACTCTGTGTCAAATGCAACAGAAACGGTATTCCAACTGATAAGACTATTTAAAGCCGGAGGCTTCGACCTCATGAAATGGTCTAGTAATTCAGCTGAGTTACTTGCTCAAATACCTGATACACATCTTCATCCTCAGGTCCACAACTTTGATGATGACGGACACAAAATATTAGGTGTCAAATGGGACCCGCGATTGGATGGTTTCTCATTCGACGTTTCGCCTTGTCCTGATAATTGTAGTAAACGGAATGTACTTTCAGTAGTGGCCAGGTTATGGGATGTCTTAGGATTTGCAGCACCAGTAATATTGTATGCGAAGCTGCTTATTCGTGATTTGTGGGAATTAAAAATAGATTGGGACGAGGCACCTCCTGCACATATTGTCGATAAATGGGCTCGTTTTAAAGCGGAACTGCCGTTATTGACACAATTGTTTATACCATGACATATTGGTGTTGTGGATAATGGAGTTGTCACGTTAGTTGCCTGCTCAGATGCAAGTGAGAAGGCGTTTGGCGCGGCTATCTATATGCATTGTCAGACACATGATGAGATTAAAGTAAATCTCTTATGTGCGAAGTCACGGGTCGCCCCTCTCAAGACTGTGTCCTTAGCTCGTCTTGAATTATGCGCGGTTCTGTTAATGTCGAAGTTGGTGAGAATTGTGCTGGACAATTATGACAGTCGGTGTCATATAGATCGTATCGTTGCATTAACTGATTCAACTGTAGCTTTACATTGGATCCATTCTAGTCCTCATAAATGGAAAAGTTTCGTGGCAAACCGTGTGGCTAAAATACATGAGAATTTGCCTCCCTCGCATTTTTATCATATCTCCACTAAAGAAAACCCGAGCGATTGTTTATCGCGCGGCCTCAACCCTGCTCAACTTCTTAAGCATCCCTTATGGTTTAGTGGGCCCTCTTGGTTAAAAAAGGAGTCATCTCAATGGCCTATACAACCTTTCAAGACTGATGCAGATATGGCAGTACCAGAGGCTAAGACTGTATCTTTAGCGGTTATTGAGCCTTTCACGTCTCCGCTGTACATGTTGTCACAAAGGGTATCTTCATGGCCCAAGTTGCTACGTATTTCAGTGTATGTATTGAGATTTGTGAGAAAGTTATTATCAAAGGGAATTCCCAATACAAAAGACTTAGGCCAGGCTGAATTGGCAATCATTCGCTCGTTACAGTCTGTTCATTTCTCTGAAGCGATGAGTGCTGTTCTGACCGGTAAGCCATGTTCTAAGTCGATTCAGAAGCTACGACCATTTATTGTCAGCGGCATACTGCGTGTCGGTGGCCGTTTGGAGAAAACTGACCTTACGTTTGACCACAAACACCCTATACTGCTGCCACAGAAGGATCATGTTGTCAACATTATAATTGATCACACTCACCGAATGAACTGCCATGCTGGTCCAAATTTGCTGCTGTCTTTGTTGCGGCAACGGTTTTGGATTTTGGCGGGCAGAAATCTTGTTCGTTCTCGAGTGCATTTGTGCAATGCTTGTTTTAGAGTTCGGCCTAAGGCTTGTATCCCTCCGGTGATGGCTGACTTGCCTGAGTGTAGATTACAAATGTCAAAGCCATTTGCTCAGACAGGTATGGACCTATGTGGTCTGATAAACATTACCTTAACGCGCAAGCGAGGCGTAAAGAGCCAAAAGGCTTATGTTTGCGTTTTTCTTTGTCTTAGTACTCGCGCTGCCCATGTCGAGTTAATTCCGGATCTAAGCACTGATGCCTTTCTTAATGCGTTGAAACGGTTTTTGGGTAGACGCGGCCCTGTAGAGAAGTTGTTTTCTGACAATGGGACCAATTTCGTAGGTGCCCGATCGTATTTAAACGAACTTCACGCGTTTTTGAATTCGGAACAACATAAGAAACAATGGGATGGCGAGTTGTCGAGTCAACGCATTGAATTCGAGATGATACCTCCAAATTCACCCCACTTTGGTGGTGGGTGGGAATCATTGGTAAAAGGGTTTAAAACTCATCTATTACGTTCAATTGGTGCTCAAATACTTACCTATGAGGAGCTTCTGACGGTGTTGATTCAGATAGAAGCTGTATTAAATTCGAGACCTTTAGGGCAGGCTTTAAGTCCTGATCCTTCAGAGCCCGTAGCTTTAACTCCAGCGCATTTTCTTCATACCGTTCCTTTGCGTTCGCTTCCATCGGCACCAGTTTTAGATAGCGTGGAAAAGTTACGTTCGCGGTTCTTATTGATAGACAAGCTCGTTCAGACGTACTGGAATAGATGGAGTACTGAATACTTAAATACACTGCAGGCGCGTGAAAAATGGCTGGTAGACCCTAACCCAATTCAGAAAGGTACTGTGGTTTTAATCATGCAAAATAACGCACCGCCGTTACATTGGCCATTAGGCATTATTCAGGAAACATATCCTGGATCTGATCGCAGAACTCGTGTCGTTCTGGTTAAGACTAAAGGAGGTACGTTGAAACGCCCAGTGGTCCGTTTATGTCCACTGCCTTCCCAATGAATAGGACTGAATATTGGATTGAAATATTAGGTTTATTTATTTATGTAAGTTCTATATTCCCGTTTATCTTATTCATTTATCTATTATAAGTAATTTATTTGCTAATTTAACAATAATTTATGGCGTTTCTGCCCTATATCATTATTTTAGAGTTTACATTTCTGTAATTTGTCTCTTTGAAAGGAATCCTTTCAAGCCGGGGGCGATGTTTGCGCCAGATATTTGTGGTTGAATGGTTCCTTACCATTGTAAGCATTGTGTGCTAAATGGCTCACTCAAACTTCGCGCGCTTTGCATGAGTGAGCGTTTCAAACCGGATCGATGACAATCGTTCCGTCGTGTACTGCCTATACGCGGTGCATGAATGAACTACTACCAGTCGTTTCTGCAAGAGTGTCATGGTGTGTGCTATCAGCCATTGATCATCTTCTAAAACATTTCATTAATACAGTGCCTTTTACGTTACCGTTTTATCGTGTACTGCAATGTATCCACCGCATCAGCGTCAGAACTATTAAGTGCATGGGAAAGACGTTTGTGAGTGTATGTGGGACTCTTCGTTCTCAAGTTCGTATGGATTGCCCATCGCTGGTCGAACAAGGGAGCTGCGCAGCTCAGGAAATACTCCACTTTAAATGGTGAGTGAGCTTATTGTATGCATTCCTTGCCTTGTTAGGGAGACCTGCCAACCACATCTGAACGGAACCCCTGGCGTCTGTCTACGGTGCCATCCTTGTATAAGCATTTTTGCTTATCGGCCTTTGGCCCCCACAGACTTCAAAACAGTCCGAAACTGGTCGGAATCTTTCCAGTAAATATAACGCGTGTCGTAGCCGGTTCCTAATAAGTTAATATGTTATTTATAGTTAAGATCACAATATATACATATGATAATGTAATACCGGCCTTCAATAATATATTATGTAGTCAATATACACAGACAAAATGTAGTGTTGCAATTAATAATTATAATTAAGTTAGGTACACAACATTAAGATTCATTTAGCAGCCGTTTTAATGTAATGCAGAAGTATTAAATAGATCCATATCTATATCTATAGATGTACTGTTATGGTTTTGAACAATGTTATTTGAAGAGATAGTTCTTTATAAATGTATTTGCTATTGTCAATATCTATGTCATGTACCGAATGCGTCAGAATAATAAACATCATTAATATTTATGTAAAAGCTTTGTAAGAAATCTTTCATAGTAAATAATAAATAGAGGTTTTATCCGCTCTATGCACGTCCATCTTAACTCACCTTTCTGCGGACACTACGGGGGAGGGTCCAAGAGAAATGACGACCCTTAACTAAAACACACACATATACATGCACGGCGATTCTACTCACACACACTAACCCTCCTTTAATTTTACGCCGTTTCTAGATGTGGGGGTGCGTCTGAAAATGTAGAACGAGGGTGTTTTGCCTATGTGTGCGTGTCCAGTTTCCGCGCTCCTGGGTTTTGTTAATTTAATTAGAGGTACAAAAAGATTAAGGCTGGAGGACGCGAGCATTAGGAAACTGCTTTTGTTGGTTACTCTTTGTTAGTTGTTGTATAGGTACCTACTACCTACGTATATAGAAGTATCTTGTTTAAAGATATGACGTAGGTACTTGTTAAAAGACATTTTGTAGAAGTTTGAGAGAATGTTAGGTTCTTAGTTATTGAAATTCTGAAATAGGACAGATTTATTGGAGTGTAATATTTCAGATTTACGTTGAGAAGATAATTTTCTTGTTGCCTCAATTTATGATTTTGGTTGAATTGCTAAATATTGTACTGTATCAGCTGGATTGTCCATTGCTGAACACGGCCTCTCATTTTGAGGGGGGATTTGCCATAACCCCATGCTGGGCAGACGTTTCGGGGATCGCAGTCAGCATCTTCAGGTATTTTACCTTTAGATGCCTCTTACAGCACCTAGGACAGAGATGGGAGGGTGATAACTATCAAATACTATATCATGTTGACTGTCTCACCATATTGTATACTTAAAACCACTATCAAAACTATCTTAATGAATCAAGACTAAAAACATTATTTTTAATTGTGTTTTATTCTCATGTGTACATAAAAATTTACAGCTCTCGTTTCAATTTGAGAATTGGAATAAGATTGTCATGAGTTACTTAAACTTTTCATATGTTAATATATTTTCTATACTATACCTAAACCATAACATACCGACATTACCAATGTTTGTCTTCAAAACAGTGGGCCATTCCAACACCACGATTCCTTTCGAATATAAAAAGTAAGTCGATAGCTTACCGACGAAATTTATACTTTTGGATATTCGAAATATGTTCCCGCTGCCAGGTTAAATAGGACTTCCCCGTCGCTTTGTGCGTTCGACGAAGTAGGCGATAGCGGGATATTGTGTATGTCATATGAGGGGTCTAGGTACGGTGGTTAGCTGAATGTAGAGTATATCGTATAAATTCAGCCCACGGGCGAATATAACCGTGGTACTATCTGGGTTGTTTTCACATAATAGAGCCATTTTCTTTTGTTTTTGTTACTTCGCCTGCCGTCTCTCGTTATAGGTACGCAGACAATGAAAACAAAAGGCGGTGTCTTATTTCGGGTTTTTACTTTCGCTTTTTGATAGTATATTTTATGATATTGTGTGTGGTGTTTCTGGAATGTAAAGGTGTGTTTTTCTTTGAATATAGCGCGCATAGCTCGCGGCGAACGTGAGATACTCGGTTTTACATAGAAATGTTTAGAAAATATCCACCTACAACGAAAGGATTTATAAGGCTTTGATGCTCTAGAAAATCGTCATATACTATAAGTAGAGTAAGTATACCTACAGTGTGTGTAGTAATAATATTGTTATCGCTTATCGTCGAATTCGCCTATGAGATGGTCACTCTTATAGAAAAACTGATTGATACATCAAATGATTAATAAACTATAAGATTAAAGTTTCCCAATAGGTAGGCCTCCATGTACAAGAAGAAATCAATATAAATATATGAAAATGTTACGTTGCAAAATTGATTATACTGTTCATATTAACAAGAAAAGACACTAACGTTGACAAATATGCATACAAAATTGAATAAATGAATTAGGGTGAAAATTCACGTCTGAGGCAAGAAGTTAAAAATTGTACCATTATTGTGCTTGTAACCACGAGTAGCTTTGGTAATAATTCTACTACACTCTGGGATAATCGTTTATTAAGAAACATTTTGCTCGTATTATTTTAAAAAGTACTAAAACGTCCATGCTTTCTATATGTTAACCTAAAAACCATCCAAATTAATAACGTAAAAAATCTTCTTTGAATTGAAGTTGGAATTGAACGCGTGGCATTGTGTATCTATTACATTAATCAGTCGAGATAGGATAAAAATAATTGCTTACCATAGAATGTTAGCGTTCATCTTAAGTATATAAATGTAAAGGTTATAATTATCCGCTCTTTGGTTGAGCGGTGTAAAGTGTTTTGGAATACGAAGGTGCCGGGTTTGATCCCGGGTCGGTTAGTTTCTTGTATAGTTTTATTGACCGAGTCATTTTCAGTTGCCATCTCGAGTCTGGTACTAGGCTAGTAGATAGCAATAGGTTTACCCCTTGTTTCATAGAATTAAAACATGTACACAAAGATGTTTAAAAATATTAAACATGTTTAAAGAAAATATTTAATTAAGATTCTGAGTTAACCATTTGGACTGCCTACGGGCCTGCAATGGTATTTAAGTTGTCTTAGTGTGTTTGTTGTAGTAGCAGTAGAGTTTTTTGTTTTTTTATGCCTGATATGTTAGCCTTTGACCACTATCTCACCTGATGGTAAGTGATGATGTGGTCGAAGGTTGTTCAGGCTTACCTAGAAGAACTGGCTCTTAAGGACAGCTGCCGGAACACACCGTTAGGTGCTTGGCGACAGATTTTCTACTCGAGGGTGGTAGCTAGCCAGGCGGGCATTCGCAAAATGCCCTACCACCATGCTATAACGACTGCCATCCTAAGACAACAACTGGGACCGACGGCTTAACGTGCCCTCCGAAGCACGGAAACGCTCAGTAGTAATGTCACTAGCGGTCACCCATCCAACTCATGACCGCGGGCGACGTTGCTTAACTTTGCTGATCGGTTGAACAGCTAAGTAAACTTCGCTACGAGCGCTTCATAAGTTGTATATCTTTGTATATCTTTCACGATTTTTTTTTTCTTTAGTTTTTATCTTGCGATCAGTCTTTCAGACTATAAGCAGATGAGATGGTTTAGATGGCGTGTTGGGCGCTACTCCCAGTGGAGTCTGCCCTATCATTTCTTAGTCATTCTTGGCACTGACTGTTCTGATTACTTTCACGAGTTGTATATCTTTTGTTGTATTTTGTTAATAGGGACACAATGATGATTAAAAAAAATCAGTACCTACTCGTTATATGTACAGTTATACTTGTGTTTTAATCCGAAAACATTTTAATTAAATTGTAGCACCTAGCACAAGTTTAGAAACCGTTTCAAGTGCAAACATTCCAGTGAGTCCGGTTCGCGAAATGGTCTCGCCGGTAGCGCCATTGGTAACGTCTGGAATTTAGTTCCATTCAGTTACCGCTTCCTCTCTAGCCTTTGGCAGCTGGTAGGCTTAGGGTGACCATGAGTTTTGAAATTCCTTAAAAATTATTTACTTTTCATCGGCAACTTGCAATTATCTTTGCTCTTTGAGGGAACCAAAATAGGAACCGTGGTTTTAGTTGTACTAAACTAAATAAACATTTGACATCATGAATTACTAATAATGAGAAAAAAATATGACGTTAAACTGACCACAACGCTGGTTTTACGAACCAAGTAGCAGTAACGAAGCGTTTAATATAAGAAAACCAATTTCTTCGTCATCATTATCCACGTCGCATTGGTTCTTATGACTCATTTTGTTCGTTATTTAATTACTTTTCTATGTAGGACGAACCAACCTCCTTGGATTTCATAACCGTCTTACCATGTCACACAACATTTGTGGTTATTTTAATCAGACCCTTATGTAATAACCAAGACCCATAATTACGCTAACCGGATATGTTTGTGGGGCTAACCAAGTTATTGGTTAATTTAACGGTCCTTCTATGAAAATTTTACCAGGCTTTTCTGTGAAAATTACTAACCTAGAGCACTGATAACTGTAACTGAATAAACAAGAACGACGACGTATCCTGGTTCTTGAAGAAAGTATTAAAATTATTATTAAAACCGGTCACAATAATATAACCAGTTTATCTAAATTTCCTAACACTATTTATAATAATATAATGTTAGGAAAATAGATGCTATTATTTATGAAGCCTCTTCGACTCATTAGTACTTTCAAAGAATTCTTTGTTGTACCCATAGGGAATGGCCGCAATAATTCATTACTCAATAGGTATTTACTCCATCTGATGAGAGGGGATGATGTCATTAATAGCCGGAGAATATCATCTGTACGATCTAGCCATTCACAGCTCGCTTCAAGGCCATCTAGCGATATGCTAGGAAGTATACCATAGATTGGCTAATAAACGTACCAGACGCTTCAATCGTGTGAACAGTAACTCCTATGAACAATGTAAGTACAACCAATCCTCTTGGTTATTCCTTTTAAGCTTTCGGTTGATTATTACTTCTGTTAAGTTAACGAAAACTACTGTTATTACTACAAGATAATGTAGTTTTTCTACATAAACAACCAAATTTTATTTAACATTTTCTGTAGAAGTTTAACTGATTTCCTTATTATTACAGTCATCATTCAGTCAACCAAGCAACTACTATTTGGCTGAATATTTATGAGCGTTTTTTTGCCCTAAGTGCCGTATTGATAATATTCACGATTTCCTATTTACGGCCTATTTCACCAATTTATGGTATACCTGACTATAAGAGGATAAGCTAATTCATTGTATCTAACAAAATGTGATAAGTCTTTGTCTCAAGCGATTTTTTAAATTTACCATAATATTGAATTTTATGAAATCTGACATCCAGCTTCAGCAAATGAAAAAATCTAATCCAAGACTTAATAAATATACTTTTTGTGTTTGCCGCTTAACTCCAGCGTCTAAAAACAAATATAACCCCTTTGCTACAGCTGATAATATACCAAATTTCTATGCCACCAACGGCAGTCATATATTATAAAAAAAGACACATAAACGCGTTACCGCGCACACTAAAGCGTATGCCACAGGATTCCAAGAAATAATTCGCACTCCTTGCCTAAAAGACTTTACCATGTTTAATTCCAAACAGCTTTAAGGATATTCGCTAATTCTGCTTGCCTCTTTAGACATAAAAGTGGGAGCAACAAAAGTGTGGTCACCATGGCGATCGGAAACTTGCTAAAATACAGTGCAACTTGTTACCGGCCGGTTTCAGTACAAATTCGTATTACTGTACATTTCAGTTCTACGAGACTGTTCAGACCGAATTGTAAGCCACTGAATAATTTCTTTTGAATGGCGTCATCATAATATTTTGTCGTTGCTAGTATACGTAAAAGCAGTATCGTTCTATTCGGTTCATTTTATTATTTTGTATATATGTACTGTAGGTACCTACAGGCTGTTCTCTATTCCAAATTTTATACGCCAAGTGTCCTGAACTTTTACTAAATGTAAATACTCAACTGTAACCACTGTCATCCCGACCTAAACCCGTCCACTTGATTTAGGTAAAGACCGTCTTCAAAGTCGGCAACATTTAAAAGCAAAATAATAACTTTCTTTCGAGTGTTCTGACCCTCTTCACACGCTATCGTCTGGGTACGTCGCAGGCATGACAGCGGTCCGCCTGCGGTCACGAGTCAAGGATGCTATAGGTTGCTCTTATCTTATACTGCAGTATTTTTTTACTCGTTATTGAAACGAAAGAGTACAAAGCTTCAGACTAAAATAATTTGTTTCTTCTTCATTATTTATTATCAGAATGGTCTTAGATGCTGTTTGTTGCTGCGTCAATATAACTCCACTGAGATTTGGGGTAGGGCAAACCCTAGATAACCTTGAAGGGTAAAGTATTTTCAGTACCTGGAACGAGAGAAGAAGGCGCGTACCGCTTTCTACTCCCGTCTTCTGTGGGCGCCGAAAACTAACCCTACAAAAAGAAGAGTCGACAACGGGCTAAAGGCTAATAGGGTTCCACTGTGGTACATACCTTGAGCTGTTTCCGAGATTATTTTGGGAAATCGAATTTAATTGCCCTGGTACAACAGTGTTGCACCGTTCAAAGAATTTTGGCACTCTTGTCTGTCCATTTATGTATTATTACGTAAGAAACCTTTTGTGAGCAGGAAATAAATATAAATATATATTTTTTTTTGATTGTGGGCCCTACAAATATTTGCTCTGTGACTATTTGGAAATGTTTCTTGTCTTAGAGAGAATAGCAATATAATTGGAAGCTCCACCCAAAGCGAGACAACATGTTCCCCGATATCTTCTAATACGTCACAAGCTTGACAGCATGAGCAGCCTGCAGTAACAAATCGAGGATATTCTGGGATTTGTGTAATTTAAACTGCAGTTTAAATTGTGAACGCCTCGTAATAAGTTAATTAACAAACAACAAAACGACACTTTACAACCTAAGGCCTAGGGTATAGGATAGGGTTGGAGGATTTGCTGGGGTTCTTTAGTAGAGGCTTAAAAATGAGTCTGGTAGACATAATAGAGTAGGTATAGAACTGACCTTAGCGTCACAGCCAGCCACTTGGGACTAAAGTACATCTGGTGAGACAGATATACCTCTTGATTGTTGCCGGAACACACTGTTAGGTGCTTGGCGATAGATTTTCTACTTAAGGGTGTTATCTAGCCAGGCGAGTATTCGAAAAATGCTCTTTCACGTGGTCCATAGCTATTACAGCTAGGCTATTACTATTCTAATGCACATGATACCAGGTGTCCAAAAACTGAAAGAAGAAGAAATTAAAGCCCTAGCCTTTGCCTATGTGCATGTTTTATGTAAGCAATGTTTTACTCTTATTGTGCCTCACCCCACAAGTGGGCTAGGTAGATAATTTGAAATCAGCTCATGTTTATTTTTGCTATTAACTCAACAGTAAATGCCAAAACATGAGTACATGTGATTTCTAAATTAAAAAAACGAATGCGGTCGAAATATATTTGCTTCTTTCCCAAACACACAAAACACAGCGTCCAATATAAGTGCCACCTATGCAGTCCGAATGGGGCACACGCTTACGCAAAAAATGCAACAAAAAATAACAAAAAGGGATGTGGGATGGACCCCCTGCCACCCTCCACCCACCATTCTTTCTCCCCTGTATCTGTGCACTCGCCAACGCTAATCTGTGTATTTAATAAACGTAATTTGTACAGCAAAAACACATACAAAATGTTATTCTATATCGTAGGAGTAAGGTTTGTTTTGTGAATGGAAAGAGTAAAGATTTGTCCATAAAGGACTTTTCCAAAACACCAGACACAGAGGGGAGTGAGGCCCACCTAAAAACGTGGAAACACTGATGAATGTCCTCCATTAGATGTTATTTATTTAGAATGTGGCCGAGAAAGGGACTCGGCCGTTTATAAGTTTACCTAAAGTTTACTTAGGACTGTATTGGGTTAAGTTGAAGACGTTTCAGCACGTTAGATAAATTGCAGACAGTTATAGGGGTCCAGTTTTTTGGGTTTTGGCTTATGATGGCTCTTTATCATGACTATGTGGAAATGAGGTTTGGTAGGATCGCGTTTGTTTACTGACTTTGGAGTGATGAGAACGATTTGTTTCAGTTTTATGTTTAGATTATTGGTAGCAAAATGCTTACTAAAAATTGTATATGATTTCAAATATTTATTGAAGCCATAATGGCCTAGTGGCAACAGTGGTTGCAAGCTGGATACGCTCGAATCCCGACGCCGCGGCCGGTCTGAACTCATCTGTATGGTATTTAGAGAATGCTCCCCATATGGTTCATGATCTGTTTTTTTATACTTGTATATTTGCACTAACGATAGCTAAGCGAAATAACAACGAAAGGTAAAATTAGAACCACGAGCGACGTTCAAGCATGGCTCCGTTTAGTGATCGGACATACAGACGGGAAGTGTTTTTTCAATCTATGTTACCAATCTAATGAGCCATAGTTTCAATATGTCCTTTCTTCTACTAAAAAAAATTGCTTTTGCTAACGTAGTTGTAAAATTATTTCAAGGATCAATTTTTTAAGTCACGTGTTTAGACAAAACCTACATGATTGCTTGATTATTTTCGATGTCAAGCAAATTCTCCGTGGGGTGCCGGGCTAAAAATGCAGCCTCCTTTATACTCCTGTAGGTGTAATCGGATGTGACGATAGTAAAATTACAAAAAAGAAGGTAGGCAGCAGCGCCTTCTGAAGAATTGCCATCTTACATTTTCTGGCATTTTTTAGCGTGTGGACGTCATGACTGTTGGAAGGTATACTCTAACTGCCATAAAATTCAATGTCCATGATTTATACTTAATAAAATAGCCGATATCATGTTTCTGTCTACACTCACAGTACCTAAGGAAGTGCCTATTCACATACGATCTCAGTCTTAGTTCCTCTGAAATTCTAAACCGCATTTAATTTTATCTTTTAGACTGTCCGCTTCAGTAAACTACTACAGGTACTCACTTCTGCCTCACTTTGACGATGTTTTTCAGAATTATTCAAACTTTAACACCGGTCTGGTTTCAGTTGGGTTTCGCCCTATTAGGGTGCAACATCGCAACAACCCGTAAAAGAAGAAATAATATAATACCAAATCCTAACAAGTTTAGTTTTTGAGATAAGCATATATATATTGTACCCCAGCTAATTGAATTTTGTTTCTTATGCAATATTAGGCTTCGGGTCCGTGCCGTAGGGTTCGTTTTGGCCATAGAGATCCTTTAGTTTTTGTGATCTGTGGTTTTGGCCTTTGGGCACAGAACTCTAAAATAACACCATGATAACAGCCAACGTATATCAGTTGCCAAATAAAATACAAATAAACTACTGCAACCATAGAACTCTGCTAGAGTATTAAGCTGTTTTAAAAAATCTAATTTTATTTGTATCAGAGCTTAGTTGTTACAGATCTGCAATAAATTGAGAATATGAATTCTCTTCAAACGTTTACCTTACTGAATATAATAAAAACTACTTGGTTTTGCTCGAACGTAAATACAATTATAATAAGGGTTTTAATATGAGGTTGCTGGCTACTATGGATAAAAAAAAATCTTCTAGAAGTAGTACAAAATATGCCATCACGCAGTCTCTGAAATCCAGGTCCACAGAGTATTATCAGAAAGGTTAAAATTGTCTTAAAATTAGGTGGCAGAAATGTATAGACATCGAAAGGGGGATTTATTTGACAAAAAAATATTATTTTTTTTGCATACGGCGAGTAGTGCATGCATACAATTTTTTTATTCCTATAGGTTATTATCACAATCTCATCTGATGATAGTGTAACAGAGTGGTTGAGGATGAGTTTAGTCAAACATGTATTATACTATAATCGGTGGCACACACATGTTTATTTTTATCATCTTACACTTCAATATTTCAGAAAGATAGTTAATTTTATATTTTCAAATACCTTTATATAATTTATAATAGTTTATATAATATATTACTAGGCAGCTGTCACTCATTTACTTTTTATTTCAAACAAAATTTAACTAAATTCAACGATCAGTTGCGATAACCGTGTTATGGTTTTCAAATTGTCGTCAAAATGTGATAGTGAAGTATTCCTTTCAGGTTTTTCTGCAGCCTTTATTTTTGAAGCAATGTTTTCTTTCGAAGACTTCTTGGCTATAGGGATACTATGTTAAGTATTAAAGTAAAACCATCGCGTTTTCTAAATATTTTAATCGAGTTCAACCCAAAAGTAGCCCCACGGGACTAGCAGCACGTAGCTATCTGTCTGTCGGTGTGTCAATAGGTGACTAATGGCTGCCAGTTCGTGACGTCACTGATGGATCTTGCTTTAAAAATCGTGTTTCTGCTTTTGGAAGGAGGAAATGGAGCTTGATGCACGCCATCTAAAAATATCTATTGCAATTCGCGTTTTACAAGTTCTTGTAGCGTTTATATTTGCAAAAAAAATAATAAAATAAAATTTCATTGTTTTCTTTTCATATCTTTTAATCAATATTTTGCTTTCTTTAAATATTTATTTTCTAATACTGATCATTTATTAAGCAGTTATTTTAGTTACTTACTTTTGCTGACAATATTACAGTTACGTTTTAACATATCTGAAATTTGCCGGCCGCACGCATTTTAAATTTATATGGGTTTGAAGATAATGAACAAAATGTTCAGGTACCTACTTTGTTTCATATTGTTTAATATTGGGACCAAATAAAAGGATAAGGCGGAACTCTCTTAGATGTGAAATGTGATTCGATCTTGCTGTTTATCTATTGGAGATGTTGTCTGAAACCCTTTCACAACACCATTCAGCATATAATTCAATGTAAATTTCAATTAAATTTATAATTCCTCTTATGATTAACGTTTCGCTCTACGCGAAAGCATATAGTTTCTTTGCGTGTGTGTGTCTCCGTACACGGCAAGGCATAGTTGTACCCAGCCTCATTTTGCTGTTCGCAGAGTTACATCTTAACTTTTATTTGGTTTGAGGTTTGGACTATCTAGACTCTGTATACCACAATTTTAATTAAAATTGGTACTGCGATGAGCAATATACATTGAAAATGGAGGTTTTCAGTATCAGAAGTAGACAATAATTGCCATCTGCCAGCCGTTAAGACTCCAGACCGGTAATATATTTTGTGTATGACTTTTTAAGCACTATCGCATGCCGAATATGCCATTTGCATTTTTTTTTCAAAATCATCATTACATCAGCCATTCGTCCACATCCGGTATTTTTCTCTCAGTCGACTCTTACGACACCCACGGGAGGAAACGGGGGGAGACTAGAACATGTTCCTTTTTTGTAGAACAGCAATACTTAAGTAGAAACAAAGTGACATACTTACGCAAGTTTGATTTTCGGCTGAACTTCTTTTTTGGTTGATGGTCGCACCATCCTCTTCAAGCATTTCTTGCTCGTCATAACACGGGTCGCGCAGCAGGTCCATGGTTTTAATCCCGCAGTGGACTTGAGCTTCACCGCTTATGGTATAAGGGTATTGTAAAACTGCCCGTCTAGCTACTACACACGGGTAGAAAATATGTCCCTATGCACCTAGCGTGTGCTCCGGCAGTACTTGACAATCAGTGATTTGCCTGAGCCTGTTGTCATTTACCACCAGGTGAGATTGTACTCAAAGGTAAATCTATAAACAATTTAAAAAAAAATACCAAGTGTCAAAATTTATGTGAAATGAGAAATGTGAATACAAAAGTTAAAATGTCTTTGGCAAAAAACCAAATAACTCTACTGCTCGGGGATCGAGCTTCTTTGTATTGACCTTCTTAAAAATTCTATAAAAACTTTTTCATGTGCAAATTGTTGCAAAACACGATTATTGAATTTTGGTTACGTGAACGAGAAAACTGTGCACTTAAGATCTGAACAATTATAACCAAAAAGTAAAATACATATGATAAGCACAATAATCAAGAGATATTGAGTCGTAATCCTTTCTCACAAAATGTCCAACTGTAAATATGTTTTTCTATAGATCATAGGTACTTACCTACACATGTACCTACCCTCACACTATCACATCTACAATACACGTATAACTCACTCATATGTATGATATTATGTCGTATTCCAGTCTAATGTATACTATTTTTTAATACATCTACCTATCAACTCACATTATGGACGAGTGAACAGATACGGTTGTCAAAAAAGTAATAAATATTTTCAGCATTTTTACTGTCCACATGAACTGCGTCTAATACGTATAAAGTTGAAATTGTATAAACGCATCAAGATTACGTGATATCTAATAATGATGAGACTCTATTTTTGAAATCATTTGTGACTAATTACTCACAAAAATATGTCGACCCCGCGTATCATTTATTTACTCAAGCACAATGCATTCGTTTATTTAGTGGAAATTATAATATGATGTTACAAGAATGTAAACATTTTAATAATATATTTATTGGTTACCTAAAATAATTGTTTCTCAGCTGACGTTTATTTTGTATTATTATATTTCAGATTGTTTATATGGCTGTTGTGCATAAAATATTGTTTCTGAATATAATTAATAAGTTTAATCCATGCGCATCATAGATAATGATGACAATTGAATCTCATTCATATATGGACGACATCGATTTTGCGTCATACGTAGCAATTAACTTCTGCTGTGTTGGCTATCCTTACATGACACTAATGTGTTTAATTTTAGTGTTTGTACGTATGATTGTGGCCACTTACCTCCAATACGGCTAAATGTTGATAATTTATTTTCGCTCTAGATTTGGAAAAATAATACTTTCTAGCCCAACGTACTCAGTAGCATACAAACGAGCGCGACACTTTATTTCATAGGGATCTATTCTTCAAACTGTTGTATCCAACCAAGCTAATGCCTGTTACCTTTTACATACGTCGTCACATAGTTTTAACAAATATTGTAATAATGTAATCATATAGTTAATAACACATTGTTAAATGAAGTCAAAAAGAATGGCCCCGAGTTTCTTACTCGTTATTCTCGCAGTTCTCCTTCCTTTTTTTTTGCTGAACGCGGCAGTACAATGTCTTGTATTAATACATATTAACATGTTTTATTGACCTTCATATGAGCATCATTAACGCCTAAACGGAATAAATGATTTTGACTTCGACTTTGAATCTATATATGTGTTATCAAAAATTTGGAAAACTCAACTGCTGCGTCTGCCAACGGTACTTACCTCCCGTCCCTAGCAAATGTTGTGGTGAATTTCATATTTTTGTAAGTATCTACTCCGTCTGTTTATTCCACATGTGTTTCGGTTCACATGAAATTTTCTTGATTTTTTACGCTTTTGTAAGCTTTATGCGAGCACCAGAGAGCTCTTTGCGTATGGAATATCATATTATACCACTTTGGGCTGAGTCATTTAGTTGTTTATTTTATTACCTGTGTTTTTTGGTCCATTTCTATGAAACATAACATAGAAATAGGTTCGTATAACAGCTGTGAAAGTAATCTTACATGTAGAAACAAAGTTTTTTGTTTTAGGTAGGTAGTTACAGAGGGAAAGGAAACAAGTATTGCATTGGAGTGCCTCAAGTGGCGCAAAGGAACAGTTTGTAATCTAGACGTATTAGGTAGATTATCTAATCTACGTTGTATTTTTTATTTTATTTTAGTGACGGAACAAGCTCGAGGCCCACCTTATGTTAAGCGGACTAACCTCTGCCTATAGTAATTATAATAATAATAAGCCATTTATTCCATAATTCATAATTACATTTTAAATGGTGTTAGGTATACATCTATCTTATTATCTATATTAGTGTTATTATAAGTATTATTGATTTTCTTTATTCATTTATTGAACTATGGATCCCTTTGCCTATAACATATGCATTTCATCACAATAATTCACGAATTGCAATGCGCCCTTTCATTATAGATAAAGTTAAGTCTCATGTGCCTGTAATTTCACTGGTGCTCAAGGACTGCTGCCGGAACACACTTTTCGGCGCTGTGCCGTGAACACAGGTTTTCTACTTGAGGGTGGTAGGTAGCCCGGCGGGCAATCGCAAAAGACCCTTCCACCATGCACTAAAGCTAAAGCCGGCGGTGGGGATCGAACCAGGGATTTGCGGCACGGCAGTCCATAACTATTACCGTTCGGCCGTCATTGCTTCAAATTAAAATAAAAAAAAATTATATAAAAAGATGTAGAAACCCGAGATTTTCACTTCAATTGTGTACAATATAGTGTAGCCGAAGGCCATACAGTCTCCTATAAAAGTAAAAATCAATTTAAAAAATTACGTATACCCGTTACAATGCCTCGGAAACGGAAATGGAAATGCATCCGGTGTGTATAGCTGAAAGACGCGGGTTTCGATGCATGCAAGGTGTGAAATACCTGTTAAATCTATAAATTTTTAAAGCATCACACTAACATTGTAACATCATAATAACAATCCGTTTCACATGAGTTTACACGTTCAGCAAATAAAGGCATTAAAGAAAATGTATCACTTTATACTTCGGAAAGTGCTTCACTCTCAAATAACACTCATTATACGAGTTAAGCTTAGTGTTAGTGTCTTCGTAATGCTTTCCATTAAAAACGTAGTAACGTCGTATTTCTAATAATTCGTATCTAACCCAACAACTACTGATACGATTGTAATGGACATTAGACATAATTTTCGTCTTGTCCATGTTCGTTTTAAGACCCACCTGCTGGGAAACTTTATTGAGGTCGCTAAGCATTGTACTGAGTGCCTCAAGCGATTCTTCCATTATGACTATGTCATCGACGAAACGAAGGCCAGTGATGTATTCACCGTAAATGTTGATGCCGAATTCTTTCCATTTCAAGAGCTTCAAAACGTCCTCCATCGCATTCGTGAACAGTTTCGGACTTTCTCCTGGATTAAGCTGCAACAATCCTGAGATTGTATTTCTGCTGAATGTTAACTGCCTTATTTCTTATTTTGAAAAATGACCTCTAAACCCCTGGATTACCATCCCAAACATCATTTCACCCCTTCTTAAACAAAACCTGGCTTTGAACCGAACGGATTGTAAGTACATTGTCTAAACAATTCTTAAAGTGATCAGCCAGCTTTAGAAAATGGCATAAGAATTTAAACTTTGCGAATGAAATAAAGCCTTCGTCCCTTCAGCGTAAAGTGTAAATTTGCCAAGCGCTTATTTCACTCTAGATTTAAAATGCCCTAACTTAAAGATTCTCGGGTGTCTATCAAATATCAGCACTAAAAGTAACGAGAAAAGTTTAGAATCGTGTGACGTTTGCTTCATAAATGTCCGATGAAGCATTTTTTTTCCATACTTATCAAATATGATTTACCTGACTCCTACATGTCATAAAGTTATCGGCTTTAGAGCTCAAGTCATAGAGTTTAAATTAAGTTTTACTTGGTGTTGTTTTAAGGCTATTTGGAATATGGTGAACTCGCCAGTTGTCGGTCCATAACAAAACACATAAATTAAGTGCTCAATAATAAATGGAAATGTCCCTTGCAGAGGACAGGGCATTAGGGCGGGATTATGAGGAATGCGGCCCTCCCGCACTCTTGCCTTGGCGCGTCCGAACGGGCTATTCAAAACAATTGGAGAGAAATTTTGAATTAATTTAGTTACGAGCGCAATTTAAGCACATCAATTAGAGGGAATTTAATTCATGACAAAAATAACTCAAAAAAATATATCGAATGAAATCGCCAATACCTGGTGTAAAAAAAAAAAGAAACCGACCAAGTGCTTGTCAGACTTGGTTCTAAAAGAGTTTCTAATCGCAATAAACCGGATTTAAAAACAAACCTACGCTTTTAGTAAAGTGTTTATTTTTTAATTTCGATATCATATGTTAAAATACATACCATAACGATATCATATTATTATATTACATAAAATCGTTTTTTTTCATAGACCCAGTAACAGAAATGTCTGCAAGTATTGCATTAATTAATAAAGTAAATAACTCGACCGCAAACTATTTATTTCCGTTAAACGTAAAAAAACTTGTTAAGTTGAAATTAAAACTGAAAGTTATATACATTTAAGGAATCGTTTTTAAAGCCCTTCTTTTTGAAAACCCACTCAATGGGTTTGGCATAAAAAAATATGTATTGCACAATATTATGGCGTCTAAAACCCGCAAGTTTTTTTTAAATATTCCTAGAATCACTTGCACCATCAAGACGAATATAAAGATATATCATTTCTCAAAATTGGTAAAGCCGTTTAGAAGCTATGGTGGAATAAAGAAACTTACATACATGAAAATTACAAATTTACGAGAGAAATAATATAGTCATTTCCGGGATTCGAACCCGCGTCCATGACCCTTACTCATAACTTAAATTTTTCCTCTCGTTCTTTATTTAACCATCGTATTGGAATGGGACACCTATAGTTCAACTTGCGTTGTACTACAAACAAGACCATTTTTTCGAATTAGTAATTAAAAATTAGAATGATCAACGTAATAACTGTAATGCTGTTACTAAAGCTTACCAGAAACAAAATAATCAAAGAACATTGTAATCATCACGCTACGCGCTCACATTCATTTCTTATTGTAAATTAATTGTAATGAAATAAGTTTTATATAAGCAAATAAGCTTGCAAAACATGTAAATTATATATCTGTCACTTCTAGGATTTTAAATTTACACTAGAATTGTACAAATTTTTATTATTAGTTATAGTTAATAAAGATCTTTTTAAAACAAGTAATTAAAAGTTGTTCTTGTGTATAACTTGTAAATGATGATGCAACCTTATAATTTTATTGTTGTTATGTTTGCAATAACACCTGCTCTGCGGATTACAAAATAATAAATTTACGGGAAAAAAAAATTATGTAATCCGCAAAGCAGGCGTTATTGCAGACATAACAATATTAAAATACATACATGAACTCTAAAAATATGAAACTCATTATTGTGCAGTCGTGTAAAAATTGATAACTTTGGCGATCTCCATCCTCCTTAAAAAACATTATTTGCAATATAGTAATAGAACTTCTGGTTGGTGCCACTTCACAACTTTCTATCGCACTCTACAAGGTACTTGCATGTAGATATAAATATATGGGATACATAAAAAGTTGTGATTATAGTCCAAATTATACCTAAAGTAACTAATAAGTTCAAAAAACTGCCGAAGTTCAAGTCACGCTTAAAATTACACAAGTGTTTGGTATATTGAAAATAAATTCAAACACAAGTTTTTGGTATTTACACAAATATAATTATGATCTAATAATAAGATAAATATTAGGTATAAACGACTCGCATTGCAGGTTTTTCAATATTAGAATTTTTGTACCATCAAATTTATATCAACACAAAAACATATAACCAATGTATTTTCATTACAACGACACAGTTAACAATCTTATAACCGGTTTATCTTATTACTATTGACATAACCTGTGGCTCAATAATCACCAAGCAAAATAACAATAAATCTTTCAATATCTTTTCATCCCATTATTTACAAACCACTATCATCCCAAAACAGGTCCGTAACACGCGACCAAATATCAACACAAAATAAACGTGTATTTAGGGAGAGGAATCTCCAAAAAATATATTTATCCCCTGTCCTATTCCTGTCACAATCTGGCCACTAAGTGGTCAAATATATAGCCCGTGTCAAACTTCCTTTTATACCACGAGTACCTGTCTCAAATGGACAAAAGACAAACGTTTACTCGATCCTTTCAAAATCACACCAACATCCGAGGTCCATCGTCAATTTATACGCTATAAAAAAGTTACAAACTTGCCTTTATCGAACGATGTTACACGTCACGCGTGTCTAACTAAGGGGACGTTAAGGCACCCTCGTGTTGTAGTGGTCAAACCGGACTGGACACGTGCCGGGGGAACACCCGAAAACCGGTCAGCTATTGGTCAGTACGAGTTATGAATGCGAGAAGCCTCGGCACCGGTCATTGGCTAGCTGGAATTCGCCAGGTGCAAAATTGCCGTTAGTTATAGAAAAGGAAAGCGTACAAAGAAAAGTAAACTTGAATTTAGAACGCCCATTCCGTTCAAATGTTATGCAAAATCGTAACGTTCTGTTTTTAAAATCGATATCGTGATTGTCAGGGGTGAATAAGGACAGGGCGTGCGTCAAATGCGAAATCCGTTTGAAATTTAATATGTTGCAAACTATACACTCGGATGTGCATGCAGGGTGCATTTTGTGCGTTGGGGCGTGAGGAAATTCTGATCAATTCAATACGTGCGCCCGATGTTTTTAATAAATTATTGACATCTTTCGAGTTTAAGTTACAAAGGCAATCCCAGTTTTCACCTACTTTTAAAGTATCTGACTAAAGTAGCACTTATGAAATATTTAGTCGGTATTTTTTTGTACTGGTGGTATGCCTGTATTAACAAAATTTTATGAACTATATACAACAATAAATCTACTACAGTAAAAACATTTAGACAACCTAAATATATACCAGCATGCTGGGTACACTGCCAACTAGTAGTAGGCCGGAGCATTTTGGCTGTCTGTGAGTCTGCAATGACTCATAGGTTGTCTAAATGCTTTTATTCTCATACTTATATTAAAGTGAAGTTTTGAAGTGCTCGTAGCGAAGTTTGTTTGCCGTTTTTGACTGATCAGCTAAGTAAAGCAACGTCCGCCGCGGTCATGACTCGGATGGGTGATCGCTAGAGGCATTGCGACTGAGCGCTTCCGTGCTTAAGGGCACGTTAAGCCGTCGGTGTTGGTTGTTGTCTTACGATGGCAGTTGTTAAAGCATGGTGGTAGGCCATATTGCGAATGCCCGCCTGGCTAGCTACCACCCTCAAGTAGAAAATCTGTCGCCAAGCTCCTAACTGTGTGTGTGTGTTTTTTATATGGTATTGTGACGGAAGGCCACGATGTTAAGTGGACTAACCTCTGCCTATAACAGATGCATTTCGTTAACGACGAATTGCATCTTGCCCGTCACACTGAGACGTACAGTAGTTAGGTCTCAAGTGCCCGTAATTTTCCAGTAGTTGTCTTTGAGCGCCAGCAATTCTGGGTTAGCCTGAACAATATCTTCGACCACATTATTATTTACCATCAGGTAAAAGTCTAGCCTTTCTTGGCGTAAATAAAAAGTATTAAAAATAATATAAAAGGTTTAGCTCAATATAAAAGGTACCTGATGTTGATGAAATAACTTTTTTAATAATTAATGAAAATTCATATGTAAATTAACATTTATTTATTTATTTCCATACATACAACTTTCTGTACAGGTACACACCCAATACAATAGAGTAGCTATAAATAACATTTTAGTACTTAATTTCTGTAAAACAGAACATGTAATGCGATTTCTGTAAATTCGCTCAGAGCACAACAAAATAGGTATGTATATGTATATATATGTCGCCATATGATTGACATTTTCTTTCTATACAAAAAAAGAGCTAATCTTTCGCAGGCTAATTATTCCATAAAACATTTTAGTGCTTTGCACCTGTTCATAGAAATAAAAACACTAGAAACAAAAAAATACTAACACTATACATCAAAGTTAATTATCAAAAGAAAATGTCTATATTGGTATATAGAAAAATTGTTGTCAATTTACTAAAGCTCATAACATTTCCCCTTTTCCTCACCCCAATACCTCTGGTGACATCCAATAACATTCTAAGAACCATCTCATCTGCTCACTAAATTACAATTCGTGCTGCTTTGGGAAAACAAAAAACATTTATATCAATGGCGGGGCGGTTCTAAATTTTACTAGTCATTGACAGGCCGTAAAGGCAGGGTCGGCCTCTGGAGACTCGTTGGCTATAGCTTCGGAGTAAGTAGATAAGAAAACTGGAGGCACCGCTGCTGCCCTCGGGTTTGGATGTGACCATTCCTAGATGTAACGCGGAGCTGTTAAAACACATAAAAATATTAATACACATTCATTTTTTTTTTGATAGGTTTGCCTTTGACCACTATCTCACCTGATGGTATGTGATAAAGTGGTCGAAGATGTTGTTTAGGCTAACCTAGAAGTACTGGCTCTCAAGGACAGCTGCCGAAACACACCGTTAGGTGCTTGGCGACAGATTTTCTACTTGAAGGTGGTAGCTAGCCAGGCGGGCATCCGCAAAATGCCCTACCACCATGCTATAACGACTGCCATCCTAAGACGACAACCGGGAACGACGGCTTAACGTGCACTCCGAAGCACGGAAGCGCTCAGTAGTATTGTCGCTAGCGGTCACTCATCCAACTCATGATCGCGGGCGACGTTGCTTAACTTTGCTGATCGGTTGAGAACAGCTAAGTAAACTTCGCTACGAGCGCTTCAAGACTTTCTTTGTCCGTGAGTGATGCCGAGGTTGGCAGAGGTGAACCACGTTACCTCTGATATGCTGTTTCAATATAATATGGCAAAATATTGTTATCTGCCGGGGACCTTCCAGACTCCGAAAACATCAACAATCATAATCCACCGTTGAACCGTTTTTGAAGCGCTCGTAGCGAAGTTTACTTAGCTGTTCTCAACCGATCAGCAAAGTTAAGCAACGTCGCCTGCGGTCATGAGTTGGATAGGTGACATTACCACTGAGCGTTTCCGTGCTTCGGAGGGCACGTTAAGCTGTAGGTCCCGGTTGTCGTCTTAGGATGGCAGTCGTTATAGCATGGTGTTAGGGCATTTTGCGAATTCCCGTCTGGCTAGCTACCACCCTCAAGTAGAAAATCTGTAGCCAAGCACCTAACAGTGTGTTCCGGCAGCTGTCCTTGAGAGCCAGTACTTCTAGGTTAGCCTGAACAACATCTTCGACCACGTTACCATCAGGTGTGATATGGGTCAAAGGCTAACCTATCAGTCATAAAAAAGGTCTTTCCATTAAGAGGAGGAGCCGGTTTTGGGTATCGCACTATAAGATGACAATTCTTCAGAGAGGGCAGCTGCGCTTCTTCTTATATTTTTTCTTTTGTCGCCTCTTACGTCTGCCGCAACAAACACCTAGCGTTGTATTCCGTCACAGAATATTAAGGACCAGAAGAATTACTCTGCTAAGCCATTCCAATAAATAAGCGACTATAGCTACGAAGCAATAAAGTGCACTTCAGTTCGCCATGAACCGAGTAGGTAATATTTATATTCGAAGGCGTCTCTCTTTCTATAGCGCATAGCTCTGATCTCTTATGACCTGCACTTCAGCTCACAAAGCACGGAGTACCTACCTAATATTTTAGTTAATATTTCTTTTGATATAAATAAATTATGAATATTATCAGCTCAATAAACATCCCTCGTTATAGGGTCAGAGGTAAAGTTTTCGGACGGTGGTTACCCAAGGGAGGACCCGGGTTCGGAACCGGATAAAACTCTGGGTAATTCTCACGTACTACCCCGCATTTGTCAGTTGAACCGCCCGGCAATATGTTTGTTTTTACTAACATATTAAAATAAACGACCCTGGTTCAAGATCTGGAGAGAACTTTAATGTTTATTGCAAATAGTTGTCTGGTTTACAACTTTGATAGTAGTAAAATGAACGCGGGCTATTTTTAAACTACTCAAATTTTATAAGATCTCATTATATATAAACTATGTTCTTAATGGCAAATAAATTCTTTAAAACGTTTTGATTTAGAACTTAGAAAGGCTCTAGATGGATTATCTAAAAAGGGTATAGATAAGATGGATCATCTATCAAAGACTCGATCAAAGGAAATATATTACCTCTATTTGCAAATTTTTCCTATGGTTTTGTAATATTTTTTTTTTATAGCTGATATATATATATGCCTGATAGATATGCCTTTGACCACTGTCTCACCTGATGGAAAGTGAAGATGTGGTCGACGAATTACTGGTTCTCAAGGACAGCTGCCGGAACACACCGTTAGGTGCTTGGCGACAGATTTTCTACTTGAGGGTGGTAACTAGCCAGGCGGGCATTCGCAAAATGCCCTACCACCATGCTGTAACGACTTCCATCGTAAGACTACAACCGGGACCGACGGCTTAACGTGCCCTCCGAATCACGGAAGCGTTCAATAGTATTGTCACTAGCGGTCACCCATCCAACTCCTGACCGCGGCGGACGTTGCTTTACTTAACTGATCGATTTAGAACGGCTAAGCAAACTTCGCTACGAGCGCTTTTTTTGTGCTAGTTTTAACTTGGTAGTATATTTTCTAAATTTTACATTATCTTCTTGATAGCAAGAGTAAGTATTATAAGAATATATCAATTATAAAATACATTAAAGGTACAAACCTTAAAAAATATACATGAGCTTTGGCGAGTTTACGAGTTTAATTTAAAAAGTGAAGTTGCTGTGTAGTACAATTGATTTATGAAAACCAAATATAATAACACCAAAATTAATTAGAAATAATGAGCATAATCTTTAAATGTTAAAACTATATTATATGTATTGATAAATCTGCATGGTCGGAATCTGAAGGGCATTTTCCAATTGCTCACCTGGCTAGCTACCACCCTCAAGAAGAAAATCTGTCGCCAATCACCTAACGGTGTGTTCCAGCAGCAGTCCTTCAGAGCCAGTGACACTACAGGCACATGAGACTTAACAACTATGCCTCGCGGTGATGGGCGCAGTGCAGTTCGTCACTTCTAACGAAATGTATCTGTTTTAGGCAGAGGTTAGTCCACTTCACATCAAGTGGGCCTCGAGCTCCGTCAAAATAATATAATAAAAATAAAAACAATATACAATATCAATAAATCTTGTGTTATTTAATATCAGTTTGAAAACAGACACGGATACAGAAAACAGACAAGAATATTTCCTTAACGAAAAAAAGACAATATATAATAATAAATTACCATATTATAGAAAAAAAAAC
The DNA here is from genome assembly GCA_963890685.1 of Plagodis pulveraria. Taxonomy (NCBI): domain Eukaryota; kingdom Metazoa; phylum Arthropoda; class Insecta; order Lepidoptera; family Geometridae; genus Plagodis; species Plagodis pulveraria. The sequence goes on from OY982963.1 coordinate 10,213,014, forward strand.
CCGCTGACCATGACTTAATTTTTTCTATCGTATATTTGTAATTTTGTAATGTAATCCGCATAGCAGGCGTTATTGCAAACATAACAATAATAAAAATATCTTACCTCTCTTCAAAACAAGCAAAATCCACAACACATAATACCTTGAACCTGTCGTCATCTTCTATATCCCACTCATGGGAAGTTGGCATAATATGTGTTCTCTGACATCATACATACAAGAAAATATATTATATATTAAAAGTGACACACAGCACAACGCATAATTATAAACGTTAGTTGTGGCATGCTGCTTATTAGGAGCATTTTTTCCATCTATTGCCCTATAAGAAATCCCACAGGACGAGATAGGTCACTCCTTATATAATATATGAAATATGATAAACTCGACAAGTTTTTATTATTGATTACCACGTTTTTTTTTAATTTGTTTGTTACGGATCAAGCACGGGGCCCACCTGATGTTAAGCGGAAACCTCTGCCTATAACAGATGCATTTCGTTATGTCACCCTGAGACATACTTATGCTAACTCTCATGTTCCTGCAATTTTACTGGCTCTCAAGGACGGCTGCAGGAACACACTTGGTGGTTGGCGACAGATTTAGGTATATAGGCATATTTTGGTAGCTAGTCAGGCGAGCATTCGCAAAACGCCCTCGCACTAAGCAGTGTTGCTCAAGCCTCTGGTAGGAATCGAACCATGCACCTGCGGCACCACAGTCCACACACTATATTCACGCGGCTATCATTGACTTATTCTTGTTAAGTTTACAATAACCCAAAAAAAACTATATAAAACGTAAGTATATCTCTTTAGCACTACTATTAAGTTACCAAATACTAAAGAAAACCTTTAAAACTACCGGCTCCAGTAAAGTCAAACGTGCAGCCTCGTCAAATATTCACGTGGACTTAGGTTAACCCTTGCGATGCGAGGTCCGTCCGTCAGACCGGTGTGGTCTCATGGGATCGACCAGGTAGACCATGCTCTTCGAATGGTGAAGAAGTGCCTTAGATATTTCAACATGCAGTTTACTATTTTCTAAATTATTATGGTTGCAAGCACTATAGCGTGGTAAGCAAAAATCACATATAATATATTTTTTAAACAAAATGTTTATTAGATTAAAATTTGGCTCAGTCGAGCCGTCCTCGATAGCCCAGCGGTTGAAGACACCGATAAGGGGTAGTCTAATACGGGTTCATAGTCCGAATGAGGTAAACAAATTTGTCTGTGTAAAAATGTACCTAAAAATTTGCCACATCCGTTCATTTGGTCAAGTTCACTTCGGTTTTTTTTTATTCCTCATAGGTTAGCCTTTGATCACTATCTCACCTGATGGTAAGTGATGATGTGGTCGAAGATGTTGTTCAGGCTAACCTAGAAGTACTGGCTCTCAAGGACAGCTGCCAGAGCACACCGTTAGGTGCTTGGCGACAGATTTTCTGCTTGAGGGTGGTAGCTAGCCAGGCGGGCATTCGCAAAATACCTTACCACCATGCTATAACGACTGCCATCCTTAGATAACAACCGGGACCGACGGCTTAACGTGCCCTTCGAAGCACGGAAGCGCTCAGTACTAATGTCACTAGCGGTCACCCATCCAACTCATGACCGCGGGCGACGTTGCTTAACTTTGCTGATCGGTTAAGAACAGCTTAGTAAACTTCGCTATGAGCGCTTCAAAATTATTTACAATCAAACATTCAAAATCTATTTATGTCTTTTAACAAAAACAATTTACTTCTTTGTTACTGTTCGTTTCACTCCTGTATTATTATGACATGATTACGTCTTCTGGCGACTATAGAAGCGTTATATACACTTGTACACATCTACATTATAGATGTTTTATTGGACTTACACATTTAATAATAACTAATAATATAACGACATATTATATGCCAAATGAAACGGTATATATTTTTTGAATCTGTAATAATGTAGGTATGCAAGTAAAAATTTAAAATGGTAAAGTGATAAGACAATGAGCTAAAACTTACAATATTTTTATATAACTTTGATTTTGTTACAGATGATGCTGTCAAGAAGTGGTCACCTTCAAAGTCACAAACTGTCTTTTAAAAGAAGAATGTGCACAAAAATTGAATATGGAACAAAATATATTCATCACAAACTTAGCAAATTACAAAGAAGGATGGGTATCAGAGTTACCAGTTTAGAAAAAAACAACAGCTCATAATAAATTGATTTTATTATGTGGAATTGTAAACACGAAGATGAAAGGAATAGGAACATGTAATAAATTTCAAAAAGGTAAAGTATTAGAACAATTCTTGTTCTTTTCTAGGTCTAGTAAGAGTTCCAAGGGTCATCTTGGGTACCGGCAATAAAATATGCGCGGCGGACGGTGCGATGTAAAAATGTTGTTTTTAGGGTTCTCTTCAATAATGTATCCTTTAGGAAACGTTAAGTGCTCTTACCTATGTATATTTGTAGGGAGGCACAAGTTTTATTAGATAGGGGTGGAAAGGATATAACTACTAAGAACTCTTTTGATCGAAATAATGGTAACTAGGTTCATAGATGGTTATGAGTTGTCAAATTAAAGATATTAAAACTTACATAAAATCATAAATAATTAGATAAAATCATAAATAATTATATAAAATCATGAATATGTACATAAAATGACAAAAAAATTATATAAAATCCTAAAAACATAAAATGAAAAACTCTACTAACTCGTTAGTAGAGTGGCGTAAAGTGTCACTTTGGAATATTTCGTACGAACGATTTAAGTTAATCACCAGGTTAATTTAGTACGTGGTAGGTGTATACGGCAAGAGTCCGTCTTAGTAGGTACCCCCGAAGTGTCAGATATTCTACCTAAGTAGTAGCACACAAACACTATTTTGTCTAGGCGTGAAGGGCACTGTAATAAGTTAAATTTCTGGGCACACAGGAAATACGAACTAATATGTCAGAATGACGAGCACAATGCGGTATCATCAGATTAATCCTAATCTGATGATACCGCATTGTGCTCACATTAAAACTGTAATGGACAGTCGTGACGCTTACCACCAGAGTGTCGACTTCATAACAAATAGCATTAACAAATACTAGGTTAAGCCTGTTAACACCTTCGACCACATCATCACATCACCAGGTGAGATAGTGGACAAAGACTAACCTATCAGCAATAAAAAAAAGCCTATTAAATATGGATTTTTGCAAAGTAACTCCCGAATCTTTTAATTATATGAGATAAAAAAAAACTTAATATATTATAAAATTACCTCAGAGGTAACTGACTGAACTTAGTCGACTGGTATCAGCTAACACGCCCTACCAATAAACAAAAAGCAATTGGCAAATTTAAGAAATAAAAAAATATTTGAACCTCCGATAAAAAATACCCAACCTAAGTCTCGAAGACAAATACTACATTACGTAACTGACTGAACTATCGGCTAACATTCACTATCAATAAACTACGAGCCGATGGGCAAAGGGCGTCTGTGATCGATGGTACTTCTAATTTATACCCAAAGCCCTAAGGCCGTATCGATTACGGCAGAACTTCGGTATGCGATGTACCGGAGCGGCGCTTTTTGACAAAATTAGCCGTGCTGTCTCTTGAGGGTTAACTTGCGTTTCAGATTGATTTTTTTTAGTGCGTGAGAACGCGTTATTTGCGTGTAATTAAATCTGATGCTATATGCAGTGTCCGTGTATTAAAGTGTGTAACTCTGCTCGAGAGTACTTTATCAAAGACAGTTATTTTTCCTTACATATTTATTAACTTCTTAGAAACTTTCGTTGTTAGAAAATTTCCAGATATTTTAGAGAATTTCTATTTTTGAAATATCGAAAATCAGGAAACAGTTTTACTGTATAATTTGCGTAATAATAATAGTATCAAAACATGCTTGTTATACTATAATACTGATGTTTATTAAATTTACAAAAAGCTTGACCAACTTAAGAAATCTAAACCTACGAAATAATTTGTTCAAACTCAAACTATTTCTTAAAGAAAACTGTTTTGATGAATGGAATCAAAAGAAATGCCAATGCAGCTTATAGAATTAGGACAGTTGAAGAAGTGTTATCTGTATACTTTTACCTAATAGTATAACATATGAAGTTAAGACACTTCCAGGGTAGTTTTTATTCTACTTACAGTATTTCTTGGGCACCTCAGCACTCACCTTTCGTCGACATATTTTTCTTGCCGCTCACTATATCCATTCTTTATTTTGCCTTCACGTACTTTTAAATGTTCGTTCATACACCACAAAAAACTTTATATCCTTATCATTTCCAAACCGTGCCAATTTGTTGCTCTTAAATTTTTCATATCTACTTCCTAGCTTCCTTTGGAACTGGACTTAATATAACGGGACTTAATCGCAATAAAACATGAATATATTTATTTACCTCGACGTTTCAACCAAGTTGCATTGGTCGTGGTCACGAGCGGACTGAAGAAGCGGGTGTCAAGGTCTTGAAGGGCGGGTATTTTCTCCAACTACCCGCATTTGATTTAGAAATATACCGTCTCGACACACAACACTAACAACATCTACGGGTCTTAATAAAGTAAAAACGCATTTGGTACATTTCCTTAGCACTGGATTCCGCTAATGCAGCTAACTTGAAATCATCCTCTCTATTGAAACTATGATATTTCCATATTTCAATTGCTTCTCGTATTAGTCTAGAATGGTAGTGACGTTCCGTTGAGAGGACTTTCGGGTCGTGGAGCTCAATCCAGTGGTCAGGTCCTGACTCTAGCAGATGTTTAGCTATAGCAGATTTATCCGCCTGGCGATTTTTCACAGCTGCGATAATTCCTTCTTAAATTATAATCTTACATTATGGTGCCAAAGATCTCCAATGCAATCCAACTTAAATCATGTAAATTGTAAACCACATAGCTTTATTTCCGTAACCATACAATATAACGTAACCGCTTTCACCTCTTAAATAATTTACTTCTCATCAAAATAAATGGAATAATATATTTACCAAGCAACTAATACTTAGGTAAGTAATCTATCGGAAGAGTCCCTACCTGACCCGTGGGATAGCCCTTGCTTAACGAACTGTTAGGCTTCTCGTTAATAGATACCTTTGGGTATGAGTAAAACGTATGAAGGTTGGGATCAGGTGAGTATTTCATATACAGACAATGAAATTAAAAACTATACTATATTAAACGACTTCAAAAAAGGAGGAGGTGCTCAGACGACTGTTTTTTTAAGTTCCTCAGAAGTTTTGACTGGATAAACCGATTTTGATGTTTTTTTAAAAGCTGATGTTTCGCTTGTGGTCCCATTTAATCAAAATCGGTCCAGCTGTTTTTGAGTTACACTCCAAATTAAAAGTTTTTTCCTATCTTGATGATATAGTCATTAACAGTGAATGACAAACGATCTCGTAAGTAGCAAGGGTCGCTAGGATGGGTGAATTATTTTTTTTACCTTAAAATGGAACCGACTTCTACACTCACACAACTCACACACATTACAGGCACATTGGACCTAACAACTGTACG